>CM038143.1:225295098-225895098 GCA_021437245.1 Aegilops speltoides | reverse complement strand
CTCTCCCTATGCTTGCATTGGCACTGTTCATGATCCTCTTTATATAGCTTACTGCTCCATCATTTGGTGAGGCATTGACAACTGTTACTGAAAACACCCTATCTATGCCCACTCAACCAAACACTTCTCCAGGTCCTTCCCAATGTCTTCCCCTTTATGACCCCTCACCAAGAAAAACCCAATGATCCACTTATGCAGAATCCAGTCACTGTCAATAAAATGGGCTGTCACGCACATAAAATTCTGCTTTTGGGAAGATGTCCATGTGTCAGTAGTTAGGCAAACTCTTTCACAAGATTCTTTGAAGAATTTCTTTAACTTGACTTTCTCCCTATAATGAATGCGAACACAATCTCTAGTAACCGTCCTCCTGGATGGGACATTGAAACAAGGACAGGCCTTTGCCACAAACCTTCTAAATCCTGGCTTCTCAACAAATGCAAACGGAAGCTCATCCACAATTACCATTTTAGCCAAAGCATCTCTAAGCTTATCCTGATCGAATCTCTAGGTAGTGAGTGAACACTTACTAGCATCCCCTTGATTTGGAGTAGCTTGTAGAGTTGGTTGCTTGTCATCCTTGAACCTATGAGGATTGGACTTGCAGGTCATCAAATGCTTCAACAAGGATGATGTACCATTCCTTTTAGGAACACAAGCAAGCTCACTTTTGCAATAGTTGCATGTTGCTGTCGTGGCATTTACTTCCTTGGTAAAATGATTCCAAACTTCTGACCGTGGAGCCAGTTCCTTCCTTTTCTTGGCATTTGCTATATTCTTCTCAGCCTCGGTCATCTCCTTCTGCTGCTGGATGGGGAGCTGCTGTCCATCATGACTGTCCTTCTCTGAGTTCAAAGCGGTGAAAGGGGAGGTGCCTGACAGCGACATATGAGAACTTTGGTATGCCATCTGCAAACAACAAATGACACAACTAGTTAGCCTAACATATCAGCAATGAGAAGAGAAAATTTGTTACAGAAAATATATCAGGAATGAGAACTTTGGTCTACCATCTGCAAACAACAATTATAACAGTATAAGTAAAATGAACTAACAAGTCTGTTGTCTGCAACTCTGCATACACATACATCAATCATGTTGTCTGCATAAGGTGTCAAAATAATCTGTTGTCTGCATACTAGTAATTACAGTACTTGAGCATCTGAATCGGGACTCAAACTCACTATCTACATAAATTTTAGCTATAGCTGATACACCAACAAGTCAACGAACACTTGACTACTTGAGCAGTTGAGCATCTGAATTGGAACAAAGTTAAACTTGGGGAGTGACAAAGTCAAGGGACTTACCACTCACGTTGATCACTTGTTGTTGCTGCCGTCGATTGTGCTCAGTGTGTTGACTCCGGTCGGCGGCTCGCACATCTCCACTGGATCTAGCAACTGCGGCTCCTTTGGCACGTCGCTACAACATCCTGCGTCATGACCTGCCCGTGTGCAGTCTATCGTGTGCCTGATGCCATCACGCACCGACGCGCCGTCTTGCCTCCCGCGTCACCGCCGCCGCTGCTGGGGACTAGGGTTAGGACAAGAGGGACGAGGGTTGAGGGTTTGGGAGTCTGCGTTTCGTATGACTGTGTGAGGGTGGGAGGCTTTGTACGAGCGGTGGGGAGAGGTGAGATGGGCCTGGGCCGCGCAGGCGCAGGTGTGACCCAGTGCCCATGTGAGACATTGGTTATATAAAATTTGGTTAATATGATTTTTTTCCGGTTTTTGAGACTGGTAATCGAACCCCTACACGAAGACCAAAAAGTCTAAAAATAAGAACCGTACCGAAGACCGATACCCGAATTAACCAACATTTCAGGTATTAAGGTTCGGTTCGGGTTCGGGTACCCGAACGCCCAGGCTGAGCTGTCGGGCCCTGCCCGGCAGCCACCCATTTGTACGGGCCTTTCCTCAGCTGCATGTAACCCCTTGTACAAAGTTGGGGCAATGACCCCGTGCAAGAGAAAATAAAGAAGCGTTGTAGGGGGGGCCCCAACCTAGACTGCATGCATGCATGAGAATTCCAAGATCACTGCATAAGTGTTTCATGGGCATATGCATATGCATATAGATGGGATCGCATCCTGCATTCATTCTCATCTGCATGAAGCTGCCGGTTCTTGCCGCGAACTTGGCTTCAAAAAAGAGCTGAGAAGATTGCCCGACATTGCGATCCCCTGCAAGCCAACTAGATAAGTTCTACCTCTTGTCCATTCGTGTTCCGTAAGCTATAATTTATGCATTAGAATACATCGCCACTCTTTTTAGACTTAGGTGCTCCCATCCCTGACTCGAACGTTGCTTCAGTCGGAATGGTCGCAGTGGCCTTTGGTAAAAGGAAGTTGGCGAGGGGATAGTCCCTTTGTCTGTAACCCAGCAGATGTGGCTCTCCGGTAGACAAAAAGGGTGCCGACAAGATAGCCTGCTGTGAAAAACTCGTTTACTTGCATTAAAGAGGCATCTCACATCTGCATGGACATATACGTGCAGGGGTTCCCGACAAGGTTCATCTTTTTCATTAACATGATGATACAAGTACTAGCATTACCAAACACAAACATGGACTCGAGATATTACAATATTTGAATTAAAATTTGGCAAGTGCCCGCAAGTTTAAGATTGAAAAAAGGTAAGTGCCCTGTAATGCCTTTGCCCCTATCCATCTCCTACAGGACGAGGTCGAAGAGACAGGAGGCGGGCACATCTATAGTCCGGTGCCTCCCCAGAATCAGGACAGCACCGCCCTCCAGCAAGAAGGAAGAATCCGGAGGGAAGGCGCAGATGGTGACACTGCTGGAGGATCAGGTGGAGAGGCACGGAGTCACTAGAAACACGACTCTTCGGAACGGTCGCCCACATTCTTGATGCATCGTGGGTTGCCACCGCCATCCACATCACTACCACCCGAAGACCTCAGATTGTCAGCCACGCCGAACGCCATGCTCTCTGGCTTACCCCACAGAGAGCATGGTCGTCCCCAACGGCACTGATGTCAGAAATCAACGCACGTTCCAAAGACGTGTACAAAGACGAGAAGCCCTCCTCCGCAAACATATGATGATGCCTGGAGGAGCCAAATCTGCCTTCACCAAAAGACCTCCCCCAAGGCTCTCCCTCGGTGTCGCGCAGGAGCGAAGAATGGGGAGGGGCCAACTACCATGCCCCGCACCCACCGCGGGCCTTGGCATGGTGTCATTCGCGTCCCCTCCCACTAGAATCAAGGCTACGCGTGGCTCGACGACAAGCACGCCGGAGTTGCCACCTTTGTTGTTACCGCCGCGTCGCCCGAATATCCCCACAACCACGAAAAGTTCTAAGCTAAACCCCAAGGGCCAGCCCCGGGCTCTCCCTTCCAGCATATCCAAGACGGAGCGAGGCAGAGGAGAAGAAGAATGCGGATGGATGCCTCCACTCCTCCCCTACTCTTCCTTTTATAGGCAAACGGGGGGCTGGGGGCTGGTTCCACGATGGGTGACCATCGTACTCCTCCGCCAATTCAAGATGACCAGAACCTCGCCATTACACTCTCCCGCACCATGCGCCTACGTTACCTACCCCGCGCGATGCAGCATACGTGGCTAAGGATAAGGGCGTGGTGGGAAGAGTGAATTGGCAGTTTCCACCCCGTGCGTTAAAGTCATTAATGGGCCATTACGGGAGCGGCCCCACCACTATTGGCTTTACACGACGCGTGGGGAAACCGGAAACTGGCCCGAAATCAAGACTAATGAAGAAGCAAAGAAGATCTCAAGAGGCCAGCCTCTTTAGCAACTCTGCCTGTGCACTTATTAGGCCCTACCCCAATGACACTCGGCAGCGCGTTCAGGGTAGGCCCGGGGGCTTTTGTCGGTGCAACAAACCTTGGGTCTGTTGCCCTGACTGTGCACAGGCACATGATCAAGATTGAAGGACCAACCCAAGATAGAGTACAAGAAACCAAGAGATTGGAAGGACCAACGAGCAGATCAGAGGGACCAAGACCAAGCCAGAGAAGCAAGATATCATCAAGAGAAAGGCCTCCCTTGTCGAGCAGGCGAGCCCGGCAAGGGGCGAGGTCACCCCCAGAAGAAGATGACCAAGGCGTCCCGGCAGGGCCTGCTGGGGCTTGTGGAGGCTAAAACACCTCACCAGGCACTCCACCACGACTCACGTCGTCGATCAGTGCAGTGTCAATCCGCAGAGTGATTAAGTGGCAGCCATTCGCCACATGTCAGCCCCTTTCTACCAGAAAACCCATAGATGACACCCGTCCTATGACGTGTCAGACAAGCAGGTGTGGAGCTGGCAAGATAGCCCGTCAAGCCTTGCCGGGCAACCAACGATGTGACGTTGAGCGGCGCATTAAATGTTCCCTGTCAGCCTACAAAGTTAGGTACGATAACACTATTTGCTACCTTATCAGTTTCTAATGACTGATTTGCCACTATGGTGACCCCTTAACCTATAAAAGGAGGCCCATGGCAATGGTTTGAGGGGTTAGAAGGTTGGATAACTCACACCCCCATGCGCGTGTAGTCACTGCCGCCCTGAGGCAACCCTTGCTGGGCAAGTGTACCACACTCCACCACCACATTTCCACCATCAATCCACCAAAGCGGGAGTAGGGTTTTATGCCTCATAGCGGCCCGAACCTGGGTAAAACTGCCCGTGTGATCTCTGTCGTGCTGCCCCATGTTGGTCTGCTCTTTGTGCAACGCGACGCCCCCCTGCCGAACCAGCAAGGGGCCATCCTGGTCCCATAGGTGGTCGTGGTTTCCCGCGACACTTGGTAGATCCCTTTCCTCTTGGTCCTCCAAGAAACAAAATCCGGTATCCTTATCCACCGTTGAAGCGGAATACATTGCCGCCGGATCATGTTGTGCTCAATTACTTTGGATGACCCAAACTCTTAAAGATTATGGGATACATGTGAAACATGTTCCATTGCTTTGCGACAATGAGAGTGCTATTAAGATTGCTCGCAATCCCGTGCAACATTCTTGAACTAAGCATATTGAAGTTTGACACCATTTTATTTGTGATCATGTTGCTAAAGGTGATATCGATCTAAAGTATGTTCGTACCAACAAGCAATTGGCTGATATATTCGCTAAATCGCTTGATGAAAATATATTTGTCGATTGAGAAGTGAATTGAATATCATTGATGTCTCAAACTTGGAATAGAGAATCCATGTGGATACATGCAAGCCAGAACACTTTGTGACTAATTCTTGATATTTCTCTTATGATGATGATCATTTATCTTGGATATAGTTGCACCCTTGCATGTTATCTAACCCTTGTAGGTACTTGGATGAGCCTTAATCTATGAGATTGCAAATCACTCACATCTTGATCATCTTCTACATCACCAAGTATCTATGCTTTGGTTGTTGAAATCAAGGAAGCATGAACATACTTAACATATCCTTTGACTATTTCAAAATATCTAATTTCATGATTGTCAATTTGGATACACAAGTGCTATTCCTTGAAACTAACCCATGTAGGAAGATGAACTTCGCCAAAGGATGCTTCCAGCTCTTGATGGACTACATCAACCTTAAGCATCCAATATAAGTTCAACAACATGATCAAGATCAACACCACAACCCAAGGTGTATCTTTCCATCTTAAAGAAGCTTTGCTCCAAGTCATGAGTTAAAGCAACTCAACAAGATGAGGATACATCAAGACGCTTAAATGAAAAATGGAAACCCCATTTTGAGCTTAACGATGAGTACGACCTACGATCAAGTGATGTCACTTGACTCCTAAGTCAATATAGTCTAACATAGGTTACTTTGTTGCCAACCACCTTTAGATGAAGTTCTCTAGTGTTCTTTTTATACATTGTATTTTCCATTTCATGTATTCTTGCTATTGTGTTTCCTTTCTAAATTTTAATCAAAAAAACTTCATCTAGACCTCTTCAGTTTTATTTGACTTTGTATCAAAAATGTAATTCATTGCAAATCTTTTTGAAAAATCCTTGTGAAATTTCATTTGCAAAGTGAGCTGAGTTGACAAAACTTTTCTTCTGCATTGAACTCGGTTCCACCAATTTAAGCCTATCGGATAGACCGAAATACAAGTTCTACCTATATGCAGTTCATCGGTTCTACCGAAACGGATTAACTAGGTCTCACTGATGCGCACCTTTTGTGGCTATGCTATCTCGGAGTCAACGATTGAGACAGATCGGCGCCACCGATTTCACTACTGAGAAAACCTTTTGCCATATTATATTGCCTATTTTCTTCAACTCCACTCAACAATTTTTTTTCCTCTTTCTGCATCTTGAGCTACATCATGCTTGCTTGTGTCTCTCAAGGATCACACTCACTTGACTCATATCCATGAACTACCTTTATTGGAAATTGATGTCAAAGGGGGGAGAGAGCAAATCAAAGCTTACTATTACAAAAGTCTTCTAAGAAAGGAAAAGAGATGCAATGTTATAAGAGGAGAAAACTGACATGTCTTTAAGAGGGAAAGACATGTTAGTATTTGTGTTGAGATATTTTTGGATCTCATTCATTTTTGCTCTGATTTATGTATTTCTACTCTGCTTTCATCTCACCCTACCTTCTCCCATTATCCAATGTTAGATTCAGGGGGAGAAAGAGTCCATGCTTAAGGGGGGGGGGAATCTTTAGAATTTATTGCAGATCTTTAAGTCTCAGTTTCAATGAAGTACTCACTCTATGGAAGTCACCTATTACATGTCATCCTAGTCTTGGTATTCTTGTGGATCTTGGAATCCTTCTTGTTTGAAGTTTTCTTGTGTTAGTTAACCTTGTTTCTCAAGATGGCTGCTTCAAGAATCAGCTCAAGAACCACAAGGTAAGTATATGCATCACACTCATGTGCATGTTGAACTCTTGCTTTTGCACATATTGTGCGCAAGAGGGATTTATAAACATGAAGGTGCATCTCACTTGATTTTTTGCTCCGATGCATATAGCTAAGATACATGTAACTCATTTCTTCCCTTGTCATTATGCGCATTGACATGTTGTTCAATTTTATCATTACATGATTGCACACATGTAGAGGGAGCTTATGCATTTTACATGTTATTCCAAAGCTTTACTTACTACTCTTCATATCATTTACTTGAAGTTTTGATGTATGTTGTCATCAATTACCAAAAAGGGAGAGATTGAAAGCACAAGTGTTTCCTGCGTGATTTTGGTAATTAATGTCAACATATCTTTTGTTGGACTAATAGTTTTTTCTAGTATATTTCAGATAAGTTCAACAGTGGAGTGGCAAGGACAATAGGATGTGGAACCCCTTAAAAATGCTAAGGACAAAGATTGGCAAAAGCTCAAGACTCTTCATTTCTATTTAAGTGATCCAAGATCACATTGATTCCATAGGAAAGTCAATGCTATTAAAAGCGGATGAGGTGTTTCTTAATGGTCTACTTGCTCAAGGTGCTTAGTGATATTGCTCCAAAACCCTCGGCCACTTTCTCCATCCAAATATATCCAAACCCTAATTCCAAACTCAACCCCACCGATTCTTTCTATCTAAAGCCATCGATTTCATTTGACATAGCCACTAACAGAAATCCTAATAATTTGGTCACACTAATACGAATCTCGGTCCCACCAAGATGGCCTTGCCAGTGTTCTATGATCTGTTGCATTCACTTTGGTCCCATCGAGTTTATGCAATCGGTCTCACTGAGTTGGCTTGACAGATTCTCGATTGCTTATTGCTTCATTTCGGTCCCACCGAATTGATACTAACGGCGCCACCAAGATAATATTTGCCCTAAGCCCTAGCACATCGCTCCCACCGAGTTGTTCCAGTCGGTCCCACCGAGATTCCTAACATTCATATTTTTTTAACAAATCGGTGCCACCGAGTTTCCTAATTGGTGCCACCGAGATGAGTCAAAAGTGTGTAACGGTTGGAACTTTTGTGGAGGCTTTATGTACCCCTCCACCCCTTCTTCCTCATTCAGGAAAGCCATTAGAACGTGCCTACACTTTCACCATTCATTTTCTAAGAGAGAACCACCTACTCATGTGTTGAGATCATGAGATTCCATTCCAACCATTTGAACCTTGATTTATAGCCTTCCCCAAGTTGCTTTCCACTCAAATCCCTCTTCCACCACAGCCAAATCTGTGTGAGGGAGAGAGTTGAGTGTTGGGGAAACTATCATTAGAACCACAAGAGCAAGGAGTTCATCATCAACACACCATATATTACCTTTTGGAGAGTGGTGTCTCCTAGATTGGTCAGGTGTCGCTTGGGAGCCTCCGTCGTGATGTGGAGTTGAACCAAGAAGTTTGTAAGGGCAAGGAGATCGTCTACTTCGTGAAGATCTACCTGAGTGAGACAAGTCCTTCATGGGCGATGGCCTTGGTGGGATAGACAAGGTTGCTTATTCGTGGACCCTTCATGGGTGGAGCCCTCCGTGGACTGCCGCCACCATTACCCTTCGTGGGTTGAAGTCTCCATCAACGTGGACGTACAATAGCACCACCTATCGAAACCATGCCAAAAATTCTCCATGTCTCCATTGCGTTTGCACACTAAATTAGTATTATTAATTATGCCACTGCCACAATTAATTTGGCCCTTTAATTAAATAGTTTGCATTTGTTTATTATTTAAAAAGCATTTAATAATTGTTTTTTGCCCATGTTTTATTCATTTTTAACGACATTTAAATACTTTATAAAATATGAGTTTCAATAGGACAATTATCCCAGGATTATTTGCCACACTTTGAACATTTTATTTTGCATGTTTGAGAGGTTTGAATTTTGACTTTAATTTCAATTGAAATTTGAATTGTGTTTGAATGCAAGTGAGGATTAGCAATAGTAAGACTGATGACATGGCACCATTAAGTTGGGATTACTGTAGCTTAACAAACAGGGTGCTACCATTCTCCTCCAGTGTAAGAAATCTCGTCCCGAGACTTAGGAGGTAGAAGAAACAAAGTAGGGTATTCATCATGAACACAATTCTCGTGTTCCCAAGTGGCTTCATCTTCAGAATGGTTTGACCACAGGACTTTGAGGAACTTGATCACCTTCTGACGGGTGAGACGTTGAGTTGGGTCGAGAATGCAGACCGGATGCTCTTTATACGAGAGATCTAGTTGCTATTCTAGCGTTTCATGATCCACTCCTCGGATAGGGTCCTTGAAGCAGCGGCGGAGCTGTGACACATGGAAAACATCGTGAACCTGAGAAAGGTTCGATGGCAGTTCCAATTGATATGGCACTTTTCCACACCTTTTGAGAATGGTGAAATGACCAATATAGCAAGGACCTAGCTTGCCCTTGATCCCAAAGCAGTGTGCACCTTTCATCGATGTGACCCAAAGATAAGCCTTTTCGACAGGTTGATAGACCATATCTTTATGATGGCGGTCATACTGACTCTTCTGACGACACTGGGCAGTCTCCAGATTATCGCGAATAACGCGGACTTATTCTTCGGCATGTTGGATAATATCCGGATCGAAGAGTGACCGTTCCCTAGTTTATGACAAATTTAGACGAGTTCGGCACTTTCGTCCATATAACACTTTGTAGGGGGCCATCTTCAGACTAGCCTTATAGCTATTGTTATAAGAGAACTCAGCATACGTGAGAGATTCCTCCCATTTCTTGCTGAAGGAAATGACACAAGCTCAAAGAATGTCTTTGAGAACTTGGTTGACTCATTCAACTTGTCCTTGCGAATGAGGGTGAAAGGCAGTGCTGAAAGACAAATGAGTTCCCATAGTGTTGGGGATATGACTATTTGTGTAAGCCGCCCAGGAGGGGCCGGGTTACGCAAAGAGTCCTCATCAGAGGAAGCCCAAGACCAAGCATGAAGATGGCGGTTCAATAAGGAGCTTAAGGCCCACGGGCGGCTTAAGCCCGTTGTAGTAAATCGCCATGATGGCATGACTTGTAACATAAGGTAGATTTAACTGGTCATCAAGCCAGGCTCTGTTGATAAGCCGGCCGGGACTCTATAAGCCGGGAGGCGTCAACCCGTGTATGTAAGGGGACGACCTGCTGGCGACTTAGGGCAAGCAACAACACATCAAGAACCAGGCATAGCGTGTCTCGCTCCCTGGTTATCGAAACATCAATACCAACCCAACTAGACGTAGGCCTTACCTTCACCGTAAGGGGCCGAACTAGTATAAACCCTCTCGTGTCTCTTGTCCCGATTTAACCCCTTCAAGCTTCCTAGTTGCGATGGTAGTCGTAAGGTAGCACTGGAGTGTGAAGAGGGTGACGCGGCTTATGCTGAGTCGGCCTACGCAGCAGAGGAGCTCAAATTTTATGAAGATAATGTTGACCCGGCAGATATGACATCCCTGAAGAAGCCAACTATGGAGCATGACCCGGCATTGAAGTTTAAGTCAGCAGCTGAGACGAAGCTTGTTAACTTTACCCCGGGTGATCCTGCTAAACAGTTCAGCATCAGCAACAACTTGGATCCCAAATAGGAAAGTGTGCTCATCGAGTTCATCCGTGAGAACCGGGACATCTTTGCATGGAAACCTTCTGACATGCCGGGTGTACCGAGGGAACTCGCTGAGCACACTCTCAATATTGATCCAAAGTATAAGCCGGTCAGGCAGTTTCTTCGCCGTTTTAATGAGGAACGACGGAAAGCTATTGGGGAAGAAGTCGCCCGGCTCTTAGCGGTCGGGTTTATCATTGAAGTTTTTCACCCGGAGTGGTTGGCTAACCCGGTGCTTGTCCTCAAGAAGAACGGCACCTGGCGGATGTGTGTGAATTACAAGGACTTAAACAAGGCTTGTCCGGCTGACCCTTTTGCTCTTCCCCGTATTGATCAAATCATTGATGCTACGGCGGGTTGTGAGCGTTTGAGCTTTTTGGATGCTTACTCGGTTATCATCGATTAAGATGGCGATTAAGGACCAGGAGAAGACGGCTTTCATCACTCCGTTTGGAGCCTTCGTTATGTATTTATGCCATTTGGGCTTAAGAGTGCCCAGCGACTTATCGGTGGTGTGTGCGGAACTGTTTGCACGACCAAATTGGGCGTAATGTCCATGCTTATGTGGATGACATTGTGGTGAAGTCCAGACAAAAGGAAACCTTGATATCCGACTTAAAGGAGACCTTTGATAATCTCCGGGTCTACAAGATGATGCTTAACCCGGCCAAATGTGTGTTTGGTGTTCCTGCAGGCAAGCTTTTGGGCTTTCTGGTGCCAACAGAGGCATCGAAGCTAACCCGGAGAAGATTAAGGCAATTACCTCTCTGGCTAAACCGGCGTGCATCAATGATGTTCAGCGGCTGGCAGGTCGCATCGCCGCCTCAAGTCGGTTCATAAGTCGGCTCGGTGAGAAAGCCCTCCCATTGTATCAGATGATGAAAAAAACTGACACTTTTGTTTGGAGTGAGGACGCTGATGCTGCTTTTGAGGACTTAAAGAGACAATTGTCCGAGCCGCCGGTTCTTGCGGCTCCAATTGACAAGGAGCCTTTGCTGTTGTATGTGGCTGCCAATCCGCGAGCCGTCAGTGTTGCCATCATGGTGGAACGTAAGGAAGCCGGCAAGGAGCATCCGGTTCAACGGCCGGTTTACTACATCAGTGAGGTGCTCATTGAATCCAAGCAAAGGTACCTACACTGGCAAAAGCTTGTTTATGGGGTGTTCATGGCAAACCGGAAGTTGAAGCAGTATTTTCAAAGCCATCCTATAACTGTGGTAATTTCTGCCCCTTTGGGAGACATCATTCAGAACAGGGAGGCCACAGGACGAGTCGCTAAGTGGGCTATTGAGCTTGGGCCTCATGGCTTGAAATACATGCCCCGGACGGCTATTAAGTCTCAGGCCTTGGTGGACTTCATCAATGATTGGAAAGATTGCAGGCCCCTGAGGAGAAGCCGGATAACACCTATTGGACTATTCACTTTGACGGGTCCAGGCAGCTAGAAGGCTCGGGGGCTGGAGTGGTGTTAACTTCCCCTCGAGGTGACAAATTTTGTTATATACTCCGGCTTATGTTTCCATGTACTAACAATGCAGCTGAATATGAGGCATTACTTCATGGTCTCCGGATGGCTAAGGAGATGAACTTAAGCCGGGTACGATGCTTGGGCGACTCAGATTTGGTGGCTCAACAAGTGTCAGGCAAATGGGACTCCAAAGAACCTCCCATGGTGGCTTATCGTCGTGAAGTAGATGTTGTGGCTGGTCACTTCACGGGTTATCAAGTGGAGCACATTGATCGAAGGAAGAACGAGGCGGCTGATGCTTTAAGCCGGTTGGGATCCCAACGTAAGCCGGTGCCGCCCAACACCTTTCTTGATGTGTTACATAACCCTTTTGTCAAGGTACCTACCAAGGAAGACTTAGCAGTGCCAGACCCGGAGGCACAACTGGTGGTGGCTCTTCATGTTATCCCGGATTGGACGGTGCCTTATCTGGCTTATATGACCCGGGGTGAATTACCAGAGGATGAGACATTGGCGAGACAAATCGTTAGGCGCTCCAAATCCATGACGATTGTTAACGGCGAATTACATCACCTCAGCATCACCGGCGCGTTTCAACGCTGTGTGTCACCTACAGAAGGTCAAGAAATACTCCGCGAGATTCATGAAGGAGATTGTGGCCACCATGCCGTGTCAAAATTACTCGTGGCCAAGGCTTTTCGTCATGGTTTCTATTGGTTGACGGCTCACGCTGATGCGGAAGATCTGGTTAGTAAATGTGATGGGTGTCAAAAATTCTCACGACGAGCTCATGTGCTGGCTCAAGAGTTGCGGATGATCCCAATTATTTGGCCATTTGCAGTCTGGGGGCTTGACATGGTTGGACCTTTCAGAAGGTCTAAGGACAAAAAGACACATCTACTAGTGGCAGTGGATAAGTTTACCAAGTGGGTTGAGGCAGAGCTGGTCAGTAAATGTGATGCATCCACGGCGGTTCAGTTCATGAAAAAGGTGATCTTTCGTTTTGGTTTTCCACATAGCATCATAACTGATAATGGCACTAATCTCTCTAAGGGAGCCATGGAAGAGTTCTGTCAAAGAGAACATATCCGGCTTGATGTTTCGGCTGTTGCTCATCCTCAATCCAATGGTCAAGCCGAGAGAGCTAATCAAGAGATCCTGAAAGGTATCAAGCACCGGTTCTTGGTCCCTTTACAACGGACTCCGGGTTGTTGGGTGGAGGAGTTACCCTCCGTGTTATGGAGCATCAACACTACACCTAACAGATCTACGAGATACACACCTTTCTTCATGGTTTATGGAGCAGAGGCGGTCCTGCCAAGTGACATCCGGCACGACTCACCCCGAGTGGCGGCTTACATTGAGGCGGATAACGAAAAGGCTCGTCAGGATGCACTTGACTTGTTGGATGAGGAGCGAGACTTGGCAATAGCCCGCTCGGCGATTTACCGACAAGACACATGCCGCTATCACAGCCGCCGGTTAAAAGCGAACCTTCGGAAGGTGACTTGGTGCTTGGCTCATCGAGATCGACCGATATGCACAAGCTATCCCCGCCTTGGGAAGGACCCTTTGTGGTCAGCAAGAATCTGCACAACGGGTCATATTATCTCATCGATATTCGAGAGCGCAAGGACTCCTTTAAATCGAAGGAGGAGACCCACCGGCCGTGGAATATAGCTCATCTCCGGCCTTACTATACTTAAGTTACTTCTTAAGATACTTTCTATAATGTACATATTATATAAAGCAATAAAGCAGGACCTCTGTCCTTTTTTCCCATAAAGAATGTTTCATGTTTTCTTTATCAGGTGATGGACACTACCAACAGGGGGCAGATCATATCTGAATCCGGCTTTCCCTTTGGTCCGGCTTATGATCATATCTGAATCTAGCCTTGGTCACTTGGGGGCTTCCTGTTCAAACATAGGTCGTATTCGAACCAAAGAGAACATAGTTGTCGATACCCACTTGATCGGCATATTGCCGAACCCACTTGGGGGCTTCCTGATCAAATTTGAATCATAGCTTAACCCCTTTGGGTCTGACGTGGATCGTATTCGAATCAGCGTCATTAAACAACTGTAATGTTCACTTGGGGGCTTCCTGTTCAAACATAGGTCGTATTCGAACCAAAGAGAACATAGCTGTCGGTACCCACTTGATCGGCATCACCAAAACCACTGGGGCTATATGATCGTATCTGAATCTTAGCTTAACCCCTTTGGAACGGTTTTCTGATCGTATTCGAATCAGGAGCCTATGAACATTTGCAAGTATGAGTATTTTCACCATCATTGAAACCTTCTTGAGGAGATGGTTCTTCATCTTTCCGGCTTTATATTAGTTACTTCAGGTTCTAACAAGTGCCAGGTAAAAACTTATATGAGCCGGAGAGGTTATCAAAAAGGGTTGCAGGTATGCTGTTATGATTATGTTTTAACTAATCATGAACCGGCTTATACATACAATTTTTAATCATGTTCGGGTTATCAATATTCTATAACCCGCTGGTACAATGAATCGTCCAGGAAAGCCTTGCATGTTTTACGTGCAGGTTAAAACGGAGCAAGGTGAAGGCCCAAGGAAACACTTGATTAACATAACCAAGATGAATTTCGTACTGGCGGCTTAACAAAAGCAATAAGTACCATAAGGCATGACATGCATTAAGGAGTTTTTTCTATCTATTACAAGACTCCCCGAGTCTGAATAAGTGAAGCATTGTTCTTTGCCAAGTTATAACCCGGCTGGCGGCTCATTCCTCCGGCTGGCTTGATGACTACGGGTTATCCTTCCCCGCCTCTCCTTCGGTTGTTGTGTCCTGGAAGGTGAACGAGGCCCGACCAATGCCGCCAAAGCTTCAAATTCAGCTTCATCATCTATTAAACCGGGTCGGGTCCACTTGGGGCAAAGGTATGCTTACGCTTGGAGGGAGTAGGCTGACTTGGTCATATGGGACATTTGGGATTCTCCTTCTCGCTATCATAACCCGCGAATACTTGGTGAGATCAAGATCCTCCCCAATGAGAGTCGCCAGAGGGCGTCGACTTTGACACAGCAAGGAAGTCCTGTTAAAAGCAAAGGCTGCCCTCCTTAAGACTTGGATATCCAAGAGAGAGGTCCGCAAGGTCAAGCTCGCACCCATGCTTTTGCCCAACTCAACAGAGCCACGGCTCCGGCTCTCGCGGATGCCCGCCTTTAAGTCTTGAATGCGTTGAGGTAGCACCGACAGATGTCTCAACACGCCTTGCAAGAGCCGGGAGAGGTATTTGATAAATCCATTAGCGGTCAACGACGCCAGGACCGAGTATGTTGCTCTACCAAGGTGTACACTGCCTTAAGCTTGACAAGCATATTTTTCTTCAGATTGGTACTCCTGGGGCCTGCATATTCACAGGTATAACAGTAAGCCGGAGGTAACTATCACGATAACTCTTGAAGGATTACAATATTTATGAGCGGCTTACCAAAGATAGCTGAGACCATTTGGTATATGTGCCGCTTTAAGTCGGACAGCTCTTTTGTTGCCTCGGCAAGAGATGCCTCCGCTGTTTCAACCCGGGTCACTAGTGAAGCCCTCTCATCAACCCAAGCCTTCTTTTTCGATTCAAATTTTTTCTTCAGCTTCTCTTGTTCATGGACACTGAATTCAAACTTGGAATTGGCTTTCTGAGCTTCGAGCTCTTGGGTCTTCAACTGGCTCTTCAAATCGGCAATCTCCGCCTCAAATTGACTTACGGTGGCCTGCATTGACATCAGGTTATGGTTAGAATCTTGGTAAGATAACATTTAAGTCCCAAGTATTTTACAAGTAAAGATACTTGGCACTTGGGGGCTAATGTAGGTTTAAAGAATCTTTAGTCTATTTTACCAAGTCACACATATTAAGTCTCAAGCACTTTACAAGTAAAGGTACTTGACACTTGGGGGCTAATGTAACCCAAATTTAAAGTTTCATGTTATCTCCGGGTTAAACATATTCAATTTAAACCGGACAAAGCTAATAGCTAGCAGATTATTAAGTCTACAAGGATATTCATTCATAAGCAATAGACTTGGGGGCTGGTACATAAGTAAGATTCAGTGAAATCTTAAATTTTACCTCGATTTATCTCAGATTTGCTTCACCATGTCAATCTCCGTGTCACGACTCATCGTACTTGGTTCAGATAGCCGAGACTATGTCACCAATACTTAGGTGAGAGTAATCATGATGTCTTGTTTGGACTTCCTACCGGGCAAATTCTTCCTTGGCGGTGCATTGAGCAAGGGCGATGGTCGCCCGGTTCAACATACTGGCTCTTCACTATTTCAACTTCCGGGTCAGCCGTCTTGGCCGGGCTAGGGATTTCCGGGTCATCCGAGTTGTGAATCACATCCTCTGCGCAGCGGTCGGTTGGCTCTGGAATGTCAGAAGCCGGCTCAGGCGGTGGCTGATGAGTGGAGCTGTCTGGAACGGATGAGTCAAGCACCGGTTCAGTAACCACCGGGTCTTGGGACAACTTATTCTTCTTTGCCCTCTTGTTGGGCTTTACTTGCAAGCTGTCAAACAAAGTGGAGAGATAAGTATCAAAGTATAAGTATGGATAACTTCAAAGTAGGAAAGGTTATATTACCCGGGAGCCGTTTTGAAAGCCGGCATGTTCGATTGCATCGACTCATCAGAAGAAGGGGAGGTATCCTTATAGTTGGAGTCAGATGAATTGAGAGGTTGGCGAATCAAACCCATCAAGGGTAAAACAAAACATAAGTCGGAGATAACCTCGGTCCGACGCTTCCTGGTTACATCGGGTAAGCCGGAGGAAAGCTCAGATCTGGTTGGCTGAGTCCGCCGCGGTTCTCAAGCTGCTTGTTGCTTCAAAAGAAATTGAGGATCTTGGTAAGCGAGAGGGTGTGAATACCTTACTTCCCGGGTCACCCTTCGGATTCTTTGTGTTGGCAAAGGCTCTGAGTCGGAGGAAATTATAGTTACCTCTTCACCAGCTACTTGACTGTTCCCAGTATCCTCCTGAAAGGATCAAATGTCAGTAAGGTAATGGCAAAGGAGTTAAAGAAAATCAAAAAGATTACCTCTTCCTCATCTGAAGAAGAGTCGTCCAATTTAAGCATATCAGAGGCGCTGGGTTTCTTCTTTTTAGAGGTACCTGTCCTGGCGGCTTTCCTTTCGGTCTTCTTGGCCGCCCGGGCCAGTTTTGCAGCCTTATGGTCATACTTGACCTTCCAGAAGTTGTCATCGGCCTGTGGGAGAAGACAAAGAATCATAAGTACCAGAAGGTAACATATTAAAGAGCATTTGTGAAGACTAGTAACTTACCGCAGGAGCCGGATTCTTCTTGCAGAAGGGAAGCAAACTGAAAGTATTATGATTCTGATGCCTTCCTTCAATAGTGATTGGACTGTAGCATCTACCACATCGTCTGGTAAGTCCTCAGGATTATGACGCATTGAGTCGTCCTTTTCGCCTGTGTAAGTACACATTAAGCCGGAGCGGCGGCTTAATGGTAGTATCCGCCAGGTGACCCAGACCCGGACCAAATCAATGCCAGTTAACCCGTTGCCTAAAAGGGCCTTGATCTTTCTGATGGTGGGGTTAAGAGGCAGGCGCTCAACAGCAGTTAACTTGTCCGCCAGATGATGATTGGACTCAAGACGCAGGGCGCGAAAGCCGGGCAGAGGCTTCTCGTTAGCCGGAGAGGTGTCTTGGCAGTAGAACCACGTCTGGTTCCAGTCTTTGGGGTGACTCGGCAGCTCAGCATAAGGAAAAAGACAGTCTCTCCGCCGCTGGATTGAGATGCCGCCGAGCTCAAGACTAGGCCCGTTGGCGCGTTCATTCTGTCGTTTCAAGTAAAAAAATCTCTCTGAACAGCAGCAGGCTTGGTTCCTCTCCTAAGTAAACCTCGCAAAAAACTTGGAAATGCACAGATTGGACACGGAATTGGGTCCAATGTTTTGAGGCCTCAGGTCAAAGAAATCCAGAACTTCCCTGAAGAATTTTGAGCCGGGAGGGGCAAGTCCCCGGTTCATATGGTCTGTGAAAACTACTACCTCTCCGTCTTTGGGTTGAGGTATCTCCTCAGACGGGTGAGGGGTGCGATAGGACATGACCTCCTTTTTGGGCAGATGGCCAGACGTTACAAACTCGGCAAGTTTGCTTTTGGTGACTGTGGATGGAACCCAGTTGCAAGTCACAGGGGCCTTAGCCGCCTTAGGGGCCATAACGGCAGTGGCCTACGACAAAGTAAAAAAGTTCCGGTTCAAATTTAACCCAGGAGAAATATTCAAATTTATTTAAAATAGCGGCTCAAGCAAGGGGCCTAATGGTATAAGGGTGATTGTGCAGTAAAGGTTAAACCGGTATCAGGATCAACAGTCATTCAAGATTTTTTTAACCCGGACACCTAGACAGTGGTGATAAAGTAAGTTTTTCAGAAGAAGCTTTCCGGGTGATAGAAACAAGTTTCACAGACAACAGCCTTTATTATGGATCAAGCTATTGTTCTAAAGGAGAAAATTTCTAGACCTAAAAACAGGGAGAGAAGTTCATGCATTCAAAGGAGGTTTCCAAACAAGAGAAATGAGATCTATTTCTATACAAGATCAACACAAACAACTACCGCAGCGTTTCTGCACGGTTTTTACAATCTAAACAGGCTGTGGAAGTGCAAACTAGCAAGGATCCACATCGGGCAGTGATGAACTCGACGAACTCAGCAGAGCTTCAAGATAGATCTAAGAAAGGGGAAAAGGAGGGCTCACGGATGAGGATGAACTGCGGAAGCTCGCCGTCGATCTCTGGTTACAGTCAGGTTGATGCAGCGGCCTGAGTCGATGAAGACAAAGGGAGTCGATGGTAACGGCGGTGGAGCTGGAGAGGCAGAGAGGAGAGGAAGAAGACGACTGAAAGAATAAAAGGGAAAGAACCCAAGTCGTGGCTATTTATAGGGAGGAGATAACTGAGACGGCACGGGAAACAAGGAGATAACAATTATTATCCAGCGGCCCTGGCGCCTCGATTTTCAGAACAGTCAGTAAAGAAGAGATCCGTTGAAGGATTCGGTGGAATAAAAAATGAATTAAAGGAAGGATGACGTCACGCCGGGTTAAGACGGATCCAGAGGATGACGTCATGGCGGGTTAACAAAAACCCTCTGTATAGTCAGAAGACTGAAGATTTAATTATTTACAAATATTTTTTAGATTGACATGAACAGGTTCAGATCAATTCGGGGCCTAATGTTGGGGATATGACTATTTGTGTAAGCCTCCCAGGAGGGGCCGGGTTACGCAAAGAGTCCTCATTAGAGGAAGCCCAAGACCAAGCATGAAGATGGCGGTTCAATAAGGAGCTTAAGGCCCACGGGCGGCTTAAGCCCGTTGTAGTAAACCGCCATGATGGCATGACTTGTAACATAAGGTAGATTTAACTAGTCACCGAGCCGGACTCTGTTGATAAGTCGGCCGGGACTCTGTAAGCCGGGAGGCGTCAACCCATGTATATAAGGGGACGACCTGCAGGCGACTTAGGGCAAGAAACAAAACATCGAGAACCAGGCATAGCGTGTCTCGCTCCCTGGTTATCGAAACATCAATACCAACCAAACTAGACGTAGGCCTTACCTTCACCGTAAGGGGCCGAACTAGTATAAACCCTCTCATGTCTCTTGTCCCGATTTAACCCCTTCAAGCTTCCTAGTTGCGATGGTTCCACAACTAAGTCCTTTCATGAGGACATCTGACATGACTATTCCACGACACATAGCTTCCTGGAAACTTGCCCAGAATCATGAAGTGAATAAGCTACCACGGTCTGAGCTGATTACAAATGGGATACTGTGGAGAGAAACAATTTTGGACTTATAGAGAGCTGTCAGCTAACTAGCAGTGATAGTTTCTTTGATGGCCAGAAAATGTGCAACTTTCAAAAGTCAGTCAATGACAACAAGAATAGCATCATTACTTTTCTGTGATTTGGGAAAACTAGTGATAAAGTCCATTTCAACATGGTCCCATTTCCATTCACGAATAGTAATAGGTTGCAAAGTTCTAGCAGGTCTATGATGTTCTGCTTTAATTTGATGCCAAACGTCACACTCAACAACATAGCGAGCAATGGCGCTTCATATTTGGCCACCAGAATCTCTGACGAATGTCTTGGTACATCTTTGTACTACAAGGATGAAGAGGGAGAGGTGTATCATGAGCTTCTTTCATCACCTTCTGAGTCATATCTAGGTTTTTCTCCTTACCTCTAACCACTAGGGACCTTTGAAGGACAAAGCACCATTACCATCAACAGTGAAGAATGAGGGCTTCCCTTCTGCAAGGTAGCATTTAATCTTCTCAACTTGAGAGTCATATCCCTAAATTCTCTGGATGGAGTCGAGGAGATCTGGTTCGACAGCCAGGGTATTGAGGGAACCCTGGGAAACAACACAGAGGTTCATCTTTCTAAATTCCTTGGGAGGGGGAGCGAGTGCACCCGGAGGAATAGTATGGAGGTTCGGCTTTCTGAATTCTTCACCAAGAAGGGGCTGAATCTTTCGAACCACGAGGTGGTTACAATAAGACTTGTGGCTCAAGGCGTCAAAGATTAAATTAGCCTTGCCTGGGATATAAGAAATACCCCAAGTCAAAATCTTCTACGGTCTCCATCTATCTCTGCTGACGAAGGTTCAAATCTGGCTGAGTAAACATATACTTCAGACTTTGGTGGTCGGTGAAGATCTCGCAGCAATTACCGAGAAGGTAATGTCGCCATTGGTTAACTGCATATATGACTACATCAAGGTCGAGGTCATGAACTGCATAGTTCTCTTAGTGAGGGCATAGCTAACGAGAAGCATAAGCAATCACTCTGCACTCTTGCATTAGGACACATCCTAACCCTAGACGTGAAGCATCATAGTAAATGACAAAATCCTTCTTAGAATCTGGGGGAGCAAGCACTGGGGCAGAAGTCAGCTTGTCTTTGAGCACCTGGAAACTTTCCTGACACTTTTTTGTCCATTCTAACTTGGCGCCTTTATGAAGCAGGTCAGTCAGGGGCTTGGAGATCTTGAAGAAGTTCTTGACGAATCGACAGCAGTAGCTGGCGAGCTTGAGAAAACTTCTGACTTGTTTGACATTCTTCGGAGGAGTCCAATCAATAATAGCCTAAACTTGCTCGGGGTTGATGGCAATACCATCCTTGGAGATGACATGCCCAAGGTAGGTTACTTTGGGAAACCAGAATTCACACTTGGAAAACTTGGCATATAGTTGATGCTCTCGAAGCTTTTCTAGAACAAGTCGAAGATGTTCAGCATGTTCTTCTTTGTTCTTGGAGTATACAAGAATAACATCCAGATAAACCACGACAAACTTGTCGAGGTATTCCATGAATATATAGTTCATCAGACGAGAGAATGTCGCTGGAGCATTGGTTAAACCAAACGAAATAACGATGTACTCGTACGAACCATATCGAGTCACGAATGCTATTTTCGGAATATCCTCTTCACGAACATAGATCTAGTGGTAACCCAACCTCAAGTCGAGTTTAGAGAACATTGATGAACCAGCCAGTTGATCATATAAATCATTGGTCCGAAGAAGCGGATATTTGTTTTGAATAGTTGCTTGGTTGATAGGACGGTAGTCTTGGACCAAACAGTTAGTTCCATCCTTTATCTTGACAAAGATAGAAGGTGCTCCCCAAGCCGAGGAACTTGGACGAATGAATCCACTACAAAGAGATTTGTCGATTTCCTCTTTAAGTTCAAGGAGTTCATGAGGCAACATCTTGTAGGGTCGTTTGGCGATAGGAACTATGCCTGGTTTCAAGTCGATGATGAACTCGACAGCCCGAGCAGGAGGTATCCCTAGGAGTTCTTCTGGAAAGACATCTTGGAAGTCACAAATGACTTCAATGTGTTCAACTCCCTCAAGTGGTGATGTGTTCAGGGCATTCAAGGAATAAAGCAGTGCCTCCACATTTTGAACTAGACGAGCGTGGTAGCTTACTATCTCATCCGAAGGTTGAAGGAGACGGACGGTTCTAGTGGAGCAAACGATAGAAGAACTACGCGCTTTCAACCAATCCATTCCCAGAATGAGGACTATATTGGAAGACTTCAACATAGTGGAGGAGGCGTGAAATTCCAACCCTTCAATTTTAATGACGACAATGTGGCTAACCATGGTGGTTTGACATTGGCCCGCGGGGGTGTGTACCAATAGCAGAGTGCTCATCCCTTTGTACTTAATGCCATGCTTGAATGCAAAATCTTGTGACATGAAAGAGTGTGATGCTCCTGTATGGAATAAAACAGAAGCTGGTACTGAATTAACAAGGAGAGTACCCATCACAGTTGCAGGCTGGTCTTGAGCTTCATTCAGATCAATGTTGTTAGCATGACCGCGACCATAAGGCCCGGCATTGTTGTTGCAGGGCTGATAGTTACCATGGCCAGTTGGAGGAAGCACAAGCTGGTACTGATTCTAAGGGCAGTTCCTGCAACGGTGGCCTGGAAGGCCACACTTGAAGCACAGACCATCATTGGGATTGGGAGCAGGAGCTCGAGGTGGTGCAGATGGAAGTCTTGGCTGCCTAGGTAGTGGAGGAGGCAGATGCGGTGCAGCAAAAGACGGTCTTGGAGTAGGTGTTGTTGGACAATACATGATGTTGGGGATCCATGTTCGATGCTTCTGTGAGGGCGGGCCCGAAGATGAGCCAGCGTCATGGTTGCATGTGAGTGATCCCTGATGTTCTAGCGGGCCAGTTTCAATCTATATGGCCTTGTTCACCAAGGTGGCGAAATCAGCAAAGTCATGCACAAGTAGTGCAAGCTTGATATCACAGTGAAGTCCGGCACGAAACTTTTCTTGCCTACGAGCATCAGTAGCAATGTCTTCTTTAGCATAACGGGGCAATTCAAGAAACTCCCGCTGATATGCATCCACAGCCTTGTTACCTTTGGTGAGGTTGCGGAACTCATGCTTCTTCATGTCCATCATTCCCTCAGGAATGAAGGGGTACGAAAGGCAGCTTGGAAATCCGGCCAAGAGATGACGGTTCCAGCAGGTAGTGAACGCCTGTGGTTGTACCACCATTCAGCAGCGGGGCCCTTCAGATAGTATGCTGCGAAGGTGAGATAGTTGGCAGGGGCTACATCAGCAGACTCTAGCTCAAAAGCGATGTCATGGAGCCAGTCATCAACATCAAGTGGCTGAGTTGAGCTGCGGTAGATGACGGGGTTGAGGCGTGCAAAGTCTTGTAGTGTCACTAGGGCTTGCTGTTGATTCATACTGGGGCGAGGAAACTGGACCATGACATTCTCCATGAACTGATAATTCAGCTCAAACTATTGTACCATTCCGGCCATGAATTCGTGTGGTGGTGGAGCGTTGCCACCACGGCCACGACCAGCGGGTCCAACCATCCTGCTTAAATGCAACATGGGTAGTTCAACATTGAGAAATTGCAGAGATAAAGAATCATTCATGAAGTAACATGCACAAAGGAAGACGTGCGATAGATACATCATAGTAGTCAAATATGACATACAGATCCACGCACAGAGTTGGATAAAATCAGCAGCATGAGTTCGGAAACACACACAACTAGACCACTAGGCGATGCGCAGGCACGCGGTAGAGGTATGCAACAATGAGACATAGAAAAGGCTACATCAACATCAGAGAAAAGAACCGGAATGAGGAATCTACAAGGGACGAAGCAGGGTGCGATAAAAGGATCCTCCGATCCGTGAACACACAGTGAAGCAGATCCTGGTTCCCAATTCAAGAAAGGGGTAAGGCAAACCTCCGGGTGGATGTGATCACGAGATCCTAATGTTAGAGTTAGCAAAATCATTTAACCAGGGTAGAAGAGAGATCATAGTGCCAGAGTAAAGGTCGAGGAGTAAAAGATCCTAATACCATCCAATTATGATATGGGCCCGTACGCCACACAACAATGTTAGTAGAAGTTTTCCAAGGACAAGACTCAACTTCGGCCAAGGAGTTGGAATGGGGGCTTCCTACACGAAGTCGCCTCTGATACCAACTTGTGACGCCCCCGATTCAATCGTACACTAATCATACACGCAAATGTGTATTGTCAAGATCAGGGACTCACGGGAAGATATCACAACACAACTCTAGACACAAATTAAAATAATACAAGCTTATATTAATAGCTAGGGGCCTCGTGGGCTCGAATACAAACGAATCATGGGAGCAGCAATACCTAAGCACAGACATAAGTTAAACAAGTTTTCCTTAAGAAGGCTAGCACAAAAGAAACAACAATCGAAAAGGCAAGGGCTCCACCTAGGAGCCTCCTAACTACTCCAGGTCGTCGTCGGCCTCCACATAGTAGTAGGCACCCTCAGGGTAGTAGTCATCGTCGATGATGGCATCTGGCTCTTGCGATCCATCATCTGATTCCAGTAAATGGGTATAGGGGGAAAAGAGGTAGCAAAGCAACCGTGAGTACTCGTCCAAAGTACTCATAAGACTAACATCAGATCTAATCTAAGTATGCATCAGTATCAAAGGAATGGGTTGTATATATGGACTGAACTGCAGATTGCTAGAAGAGAAGGGAAATCCTAGCCTATTGAAAGCACAAGTGCTCCCTGGGTGATTTTGGTAATTAATGTCAACATATCTTTTGTTGGACTAATATTTTATCTATTATATTTCAAATAAGTTCAACAGCGGAGTGGCCAGGACAAGAGGATGTGGAACCCCTTCAAAATGCTAAGGACAAAGATTGGCAAAAGCTCAAGACTCTTCATTTCTATTTAAGTGATCCAAGATCACATTGAGTCCATAGGAAAGCCAATACTATTAAAAGGGAATGAGGTGTTCCTTAATGGTCTACTTGCTCAAAGTGTTTAGTGATATTGCTACAAAACCCTCGACCACTTTATCCATCCAAATATGTCCAAACCCTAATTCCGAACTCGGCCCTGCCGATTCTTTCTACCAGGAGCCAGGAGTTCATTTGACATAGCCACTGATAGGAATCCTAACAGTTCGGTCACACTGATATGGATCTCGGTCCCACTAAAATGGCCTTGCCAATGCTCTCTGATCTGTTGCATTCACCTTGGTCCCACCGAGTTTATGCGATCGGTCTCACCAAGTTGGCTTAACAGATTCTCTGTTGCTTATTGCTTCACTTCAGTCCCATTGAGTTGATGCAATTGGCGCCAGCGGGATGATGTTTGCCCTAAGCCCTAGCACATCGGTACCACCAAGTTGTTCCAGTTGGTCCCACCAAGAGTCCTAACATTCATATTTTTGAACAGATCGGTGCCACCGAGTTTCCTAAGTGGTGCCACCAAGATGAGTCAAAAGTGTGTAATGGTTGGATTTTGTGTGGAGGCTTTATATACCCCTCCTCCCCTTCTTCCTCATTGAGGAAAGCCATCAGAATGTGCCTACACTTCCACCATTCATTTTCTGAGAGAGAACCACCTACTCATGTGTTGAGATCAAGAGATTCCATTCCAACCATTTGAACCTTGATTTCTAGCCTTTCCCAAGTTGTTTTTCTCTCAAATCCCTCTTCCACCATAGCCAAATCTATGCTAGAGTTGAGTGTTGGGGAGACTATAATTTGAAGCACAAGAGCAAGGAGTTCATCATCAACACACCATCTATTACCTTTTGGAGAGTAGTGTCTCCTAGATTGGTCAGGTGTCCCTTGGGAGACTCCGTCGTGATGTGGAGTTGAACCAAGAAGTTTGTAAGGGCAAGGAGATTTCCTACTTCATGAAGATCTACCCAAGTGAGGCAAGTCCTTCGTGGGCGATAGCCACGGTGGGATAGACAAGGTTGCTTCTTCATGGACCCTTCATGGGTGGAGCCCTCCGTGGACTCGCGCAATCATTACCATTCGTGGGTTGAAGTCTCCATCAACATGGACATAGGATAGGACCACCTATCAGAACCACGCCAAAAATTCTCCGTGTCTTCGTTGAGTTTGCACACTCCAATCCCCATCCCTTTACATTCTTTCAAATTGCATGATTTACCTTTTCCACTGCCTATACTCTTGTCATGCTTGTTTGAGATGTATTGTGTGTGTCTTAATATGTGGTAAACTCAACCTTAACTTGAAGAAATCAAAAAATGCCACTTTTGCTTGTTAAGGGTCTAATCACCCCCCCCCCTCTAGACCCCTCTTCGCGATCCTTTCACCCATCAAAGACTAGCATCTTCAAGCATCTTGCAGCATTTAGAAGAGTCTAGAATAGCCTATTATTAAGCAAGCATGTTGTAGTAATAACGCCCAGAGATCCTTCCTCAACTCCCTATGAGAAAGCAATCCCGGAGACATGATACCCATTTATCATCTACAGTATCCAGTTCTAGATGTATAGATCATGATACAAGTCCAAGTCGTACTATTACCATGGACACAACTACTCGAATAGATTAACTTCCCTGCAGGGGTGCACCACAGAGATGCCAGCATGCCTGTCTACGTTATAAATGCGAAGGGGTCATGGGCCAATCTCCTTTGTAATATTGTGCATTGCCAGCACGACCGGTGTCAGTCTTGGCTACCTCCTTATATAAGGCAGGTGCTTACGCGAGCCACCCGAGCGCGCGCCGCTAAACCGCTGATGTTTGGAGAGCTTTGACTGATACTACGACGTTGGTTGCCCATAAACTTGTCTCGCGTGAACGTTGGTGCGTATAGATCAAAACCAACTCAGATCAAATACCCAATCTCGTTAATGACTTGGGAGCGCGTGGTGATGATCAGTACTCCTGTCACCCCGTCTTGAGGACTTGCGGCAAGGGCCAGGCCCAGCCGACTCCAGGGCGGTCTGCGTGCCTACCCGCGCCTCGTAATTATCTCGCGGGCACCCTCCATGTCAACCGGACTTGAAATCACTCATGGGTACCCCTCGGGGCCAACCCGGTCTCATTATGGTCTCGTGGTAAGGTCAAGTATATGTGTGTCCAAAATAACAAAGGGGAATCCGAGGAATCAGCCTTGATGGATTCCATTTGATTTAACCGTCAAGGTGAACTAAGGAGGAATCACCCTTGACATTCAAACTTGAGGTGTTGCACGACAGAGTCGTATTGGGAGTGGTGAAGGAGGAATCACCCTCGATGACCATGACCGATTAGCTACACTACAGGGTTATCATCAGGAGTGCGTTACGAGGTATCACCCTCGGCACTCGATAGTAGCTCTGAAGAGTCATACAAATAACGGGGTGTGATGTGCTATGTTGGGCCATGGACGTCCATCATGTTGATTGAGGCACCTGGAAATCCAGCGGGGCGACAGGGACAAGGTGAGGGGTCACTGATGGATCACTAACCAACCTATACTATGAAGTTTAGGATAAGCAGGTAAGTTACAAGAGCAGGTTACAAAAGCACGCTATGCATTAGAATAGGAGCAATCAAGTACAGTAGCAAAATCTAATGCAAGCATGAGAGAGAATGGAATGGGCGATATCGGAATGATCAAGGGGGGTTTGCTTGCCTGGAAGCTCTGCGGCAAGTGGTTGGATGTCATAGGCGTAGTCGTACCCGGCAGCAGCGTCGGTCTCGTCGTCTACCGGAGAGAAGAGGGGGAAGAAACAATAAATGCAATGAAGCAAGTGCAACACTATGCATGACATGACAGTATGCATTGCTAGGAGTGTTCTCACGCGGTACTACATGTTGCAGACGAGGACGAAAAACATCCGGAGGGGTTTTCCTGGTGTTTAGCATTTTTCGGACAAAATGAAAAGAGCGGGACGGTTCCATGTTCAGCATGCTAGGGCATGTGACAGATGAGCGGATTACATATTTGGATTCGTTGGATTTTTCAAAGCAATTTTCATATATAAATTATTTCCATCCAAATTACGGTTTATTTTATATGATTTTTTAAACTTTAAATGATTTTTGAATTTTTGGTTTTAATTTAATTGTAAAAACATTTAAATAATAAATGCTATGGGTACACAGAAGTGTACCCAGAATTGTGCAACAGAGGCTAACATGTGGGCCCAGTCAGTAGTGACTGAGTCAACATTGACTGGTCCAGGGGCGATTGGGTCCCATCTATCACTGACTGGGACTGCCCAGTTAATAGGTTTGACTGGTTAGCTGACCAATGGGACCCATGTGTCAGTGAAACTTTTTAATTAACAGATTTCTATTAAGTTAATTAGTGTTATTAGCTGTGGGGACCAGCAGTCTGTAGCATAGTGTTTAACAGAGTTTAATTTAACCGGAGATTAATTAGCGGCAATGGGGTCCATTGTCAGTGGCAGTTAGCATGGGGATTAGCCGCGAATGACCTTGCACATGGGCCCCGTAGGCGTTTAAACGCTGACGCACACGCCGGTGGCACAGAGGACGGCGGACGGCTCGGGATCGTCGCTCCGGCGACTTAAACGGACGGCTCGGGATCGTCCCTCCGGCGACTATTTAAGCGACGGAGACGCGCGTTTGTAAGCGGACATCAAGACACATCCACCGAAGCTAGTTGCATCGGCAGTTCCAGTCTAGTTTGACTGTGGCGACAAGTAGATGCGGCCAGCCAGAGCGGGGCTGCGGCAGCGCTTCTGTCGTGCATGGGCGCGCGAGAGGGGAAGCGGGGCGCAAACGCGGGTAGCAGTTAGTGGCGGGTGAGCGCGGACAGGCGTGCGCGGAGTAGACAGGGCGCGTGGTCGTGAGCGAGCTCCGGCCACGACAACCGCAGTGCTGGGCGGTGGCCTACGGTGTAGATTGTAGAAACGGAAGGGGAACAGGGGGTCGACAGAGGCTCACCAGGGGAGGGCAGGTGGCGAGCTTGAACGAGGCGAGAGCCTGCCGGAGCGCGGGGCGCGGCAGCCGTGGCGGCAACTGAATGGGGATGAGGTTGGGGGGACAGCGTAGCACAAGCCACGGCTCTAGCTCGAGGTGGCCGGCGGTGTAGTGGATGGTGGCAGAGTTGTCGGGTACGTCAGACGGGTGAGGGGAGGACGGTGGCCTCGTCCCTCGTGCTCGACGGCTGCCACGGCGGGAGAGGCATTCGGCGAGTGGGGCAGAGAAGGGAGAGGGGGCGAGGGGGAGAGGGCGAGATCTGGGGAGGAAGCAGGGGGAGTGGGCAGAGGAGGAGGGGACCAAGGAGGCGGGGTCCTTATCCCCCCGTCGACGCCGGCGAGGTGGTCGGGTGGAGCCCGCGCCCGGCGCTCGGTCGGAGGACCAGTGGAGGGAGAAGGCGACCAGGGAGGTAGGTGGGCCGGCTAGGCCGGCCAAGGTGGGCTAGGCCCAGCGGGGGGGTCATTTTCTTTTGTCTTTGTTTTCTTTTAAATCATTTTTGGTTTTTCTTTTTAGTTTTATTTTATTTTTAGTTTTACAAAATATAATACTAGCCACTAAATTAGTATTATTAATTATGCCACTGCCACAATTAATTTGGCACTTTAATTAAATAGTTTGCATTGTTTATTATATAAAAAGCATTTAATAATTGTTTTTAGCCATTCTTTTATTCATGTAAGGGCATTTAAATACTTTATAAAATATAGGTTTCAACAGGACAATTATCCAGGGATTATTTTCCACACTTTGAACATTTTATTTTGCATGTTTCAGAGGTTTGAATTTTGACTTTAATGGAAGTGAGGATTAGCAACAGTAAGAGTGATGACATGGCACCATTAACTTGGGATTAACGTAGCTTAACAAACAGGGTATTACAATAGTCTACTTTGCATATTTCATTGAAATTGCTTCTTGAGCAAACCATTCCATGATGTGCTTCTAAGTACTCCTTCACCTCGGGATTGTGAGCATACAACACTCAGATGGTGCTCATGCTTCCTCAAGCTGCATGTGTATCATACTGGCCATAGGTTCTCATCATAAACTTTACCTCTCAATTTTGTAACGCCCTCGATGCGGCTATATCTCCCACGTGTCGAAGCACGACTTAGAGGCATAACCGCATTGAAAGCAATGTCGCAAGTGAGGTAATCTTCACACAACCCATGTAATACGTAAGGGAAAGAGATACATAGTTGGCTTACAATCGCCACTTCACACAATTACATGAATAAAGCATTACATCATCCAGATACAATCAAGGTCCGACTACGGAACCAAAATAAAAGAAGAACCCCAAATCGATAAAGGTCCCCGATCGACCCCAACTGGGCTCCGCCATCGATCAACTAGAACGAAACAACACAAAGGGCAAGATCTTCATCGAGCTCCTCCTTGAGCTTGGTTGCGCCACCGCCAAGAACATAGGCACCGCAAACTGGTTTTGAAGTATCCGTGAGCCACGAGGACTCAAAGATTCCCATTACCATGGGTATCAAGACTAGCAAAGCTTAATGGGAAAGGAAGGGGTAAAGTGGTGAGGTTGCAGCAATGCTAAGCATATATGGTGGCTAACATACGCAAATGAGAGCGAGAAGAGAAACAAGCGGAACGGTCGTGAAGCTAGCAATGATCAAGAGGTGATCCCAACACTTACTTACGCCAAACATAACCCGAAACCGTATTCACTTCCGGACTCACGAGAAGAGACCATCACGACTACACACGGTTGATGCATTTTAATTCGAATCGTGTCAAGTTATCTACAACCGACATTAACAAATTCCCATCGCCACATAACCGCGGCACGGCTCTCGAAAGTTTAAACCCGCAGGGTGTCCCAACTTAGCCCATGACAAGCTCTCGCGATCAACGAAGGAATAGACCTTCACCCAAGACACTCCGATCGACTCGGTATCCCGTACATCAAGACATTTCGACAATGGTAAAACAAGACCAAGAACACCTCCCGGCGTGCCGACATCCCGATAGTAGCCGCACAGATCTCGCCTCGAGCCACGACGGATGAACACTACGTGACGGCAACCGACGATACCCCAAGTTGCCTAGGGGCGGCACCGCAAGTGGCTCTAGTTTGGACCAACGCTTAGACAAGCACTGGCCCGGGGGGCTATAATAAAGATGACCCTTGGGTTAATTACTCCCAAGGGAAAAGTAGGTGGTGGTGAGGCAAATGGTAAAAGTCAATGTTGGGCCTTCTTTGGACAAGTTTTATTCAAAGCGAACTGTCGGGGGTCCCATAAATCACCCGACCGCGTTAGGAACGCAAAATCCGGGAACATAACATCGGTATGACGGAAACTAGGGCGGCAAGAGTGGAACAAAACACCAGGCATAAGGCCGAGCCTTCTACCCTTTATCAAGTATATAGATGCATTAATAATATAAGAGATATTGTGATATCCCAACCAAAATCCTATCCACCATGGAGAAATCTTCAACTTCACCGCAGCTAGCAACGCTATAAGAGGGCTGAGCAAAGCGGTAACATAGCCAAACAACGGTTTGCTAGGAATGGTGTCAAAGGTTAGAGGTTCATGGCAATTTGGGATGGCTTGATAAACAGTAATAGGTAGCGCAAAGATAGCGATAGAACGAAGCAACTAGCATAGCAATGATAGTAGTGAGATCCAGTAGTAGCGGTCATCTTGCACGAAATCCCGCAAGGAAGAAGAACGAGTCCATGAAGAAGACAAACGCACGAAGTCGAATGGATCCTCACAACCCCGGAACGAAACCGAAGCTAACGAAAGAAGCAAACCGGAAAGAAGCAAACAACATAGTAAACACACAAGCATTATCATGGCATGATGCGCAGACAAATATGATGCATGTCCGGTTTAATGAGGCATGGCATGGCAAAGTGCAACAAACAATACTACAAGTTAAGTGGAGCTCAATATGCAACGAGTTGCATATTGACGAAACACCACATGCAATTGTTTAGTTTGATCTCGTTATAAGCTACTCAACAATATTAAATGTTGTTAAATATGGCAAGGGGTGAAGCATAACAAAACTACCTACCTAGGCAAGTTTAAATGAGGCCGGAAACAACGAACAACAAGTCCGGAAAATCCTCATATGCAATTTATGAATTTGCTACTGTTCTGCCCTAAACACCATTTTAATGTTGTTAAACAAGAAAATAAAGTGGACCATGTTAAACTAGGCATTTTTCCACCCCATTTACATATAAAGTTTATTAAATTCCGAGTTACAGTTATTTAGTTATGAAATAAATCATTTTAGCATGGCATTTGAGCAAATTTAATCAAACAACATTTTTAACATTTTTAAACATGGGTGAAAGTGGCAAATTATTAATCTACACAAAATTCTAAGCATTTTACATATATAAAGTTTATACATATGATGCACCGATTGTGAGATATTAAATGCATGAAGGCTAAGGGGTTTTCGCAATTCAGAAACAAAGACTCTCTGGATAAATGGAGAAATTCACAGAACGGGAAAAAAACTTCGGCATGGGCCGAATCTGGCACGGCCTATAGAGCACAGGGGGGGCGCTGGATCTGATGCTCACCCTGGGCTTGGCCCGTTTGGTGGAGGAGCAGGCCGGGGACGCGGGTCGGGCCGAGGCCCACGGGAGGGCGCGTCAACGGCACCGGAGCGAAGCGGCTCTGCTGCTTCCCGCTTAGGGCATGGCGGCGGCGGCAGGGTTCAAAGCGCGGCGGCGATCTGCAAAGGGTCGAGGACGGGCAGAGGAGGCCGGGATCCTCCAGATCCGGGACGGAGGGGGCCATTCCCGGTGGCGGCGGCGGCAGGGGCGACTCCGGCGAGGAGCTCCAAGGGCGGCGAGGTTCCTGGAGAGAGAGAGAGGGATCTGAGAGAGAGAGAGAGAGAAGAAGAGGAAGGAGGCGGGGTTGCGAGCAATGGAGGCGACACCTGGGGTCGACGGCGGCGAAGGGCTCCGGGGTCCTGGTGGAGCTCGCTGCTGCTCCGGCGAGGACACCGGCGGGGCCTGGTGCGGACGCTCCTTCCCCTGGGGCTCGGGGACGAGGGAGCGGGAGGCGACGCGGGCGGGCGCCAAGGGCCGGGCGGCGGCGGCGAGATCCGTGCCTGATGGGCTCGAAGGGCTTCCTGCAGCTGGGCGGGCTCAAGGGCGGCGGGAGCCTGCTGGGAGGCGACAGGTGGCGACCGGGGAGTGGTTGCGGGCGCGGGGTGGCTGAGGTGGCGCCCTAGGAGTGGCTGGAAAGGCGTGGCGGCGCCAAGTGGCGGAGGGGGAGCGCACCGGCGCTGAAAACGAGGAGGGGGCGGCGGCTGGCTGCGGGAATAGAGGAGGGGGTAGGTAGGAGGCCAAAAATGGAGAGAGGGGTTCTATATATAGGAAAAGAGGCTAGGGTTGGGGGTTTTGAGGGGTTTCGGAGCCCTCCGATCTCGATCGGACGGCACCAGACGCGAGGAGGGGTATGGTAGGTGGGCTAGTGGGTTGTGAGAGAGAGACTTGGGCTGAGGGAAGAGAAGGGAAGTGCAGCCCGACAACTGTTTCCGGAGACCGAAAACGTCCGGCGATTAAACCGACTATATTGCGGTTGTAGGTTTAACGGTTGGGCTATCAAATGGACTCCGAATGCGATGAAACTTGGCAGGTGGTCTGTCTACACTATAATAAGACCGCACGACAAGTTGCAACCCATTCCGAGAACATTTTTATGCCACTTATAAAATATATTTCGGAGGTGCAGCGGCAAGGCGAGTGTGTCTCGGACTCGAACGGACAACGGAGAGAACCGGGGAACCCGAACGGATGCAAGTTTTTAAAAACATGCGATTTAAATGCGATGATGACATGATGCAATGCAAATGATGCAATGAACAAAACAAATCACACGCATTTAAACTCAAGTAGCTGGAAGTCTTCGAGCGCCGGTCTCGAGCGTTACAACACTCCACCACTACGAGAGGATCTCGTCCCGAGATCTAGGATGGCACCGGAGGGAAAAGGAAGAGGAAGAGGAGAGGTAAAACTAAGTTGCTTCTTGGAGAAACGAGTGAAACCATGAACCTTGAGGTGTTGAGCAATTTAAAGAAAGAGTACAACAGAGATGAACGAGATTGCAAACAATCCGTTAGAAAAGATGAACAAGGAGTATTACGAGAACTTGGATGTTGCAATTACATGAATCAAGAGTTTAATGGACAAGATAGAATTCGAAACCACTCCGGTTAAAACAAGATGAGAGAGGAAGAATGATATAATTTGGGCAAAGACTCCATCAGTAAATGGAAGGAATTGAACATGAACTTGACAAGATGAGAGGATACATAATGAAATCAACAACACACCGCCTCCGGAATTGAAAGAATGGCACAAGGGGTAAGAAACATTACAAACCGCACTCCGGTTGAGAAGGGAGGCAAAACTTGATAAGATGAGAGAACTCGAATGAAAACACGACACTCCGGCTAAACGGATAAGCAAGGAAAATTACATGATATTTACAAAATGAGATGATGGGTCAAGAGAGTAACATCACAATGCCTCGGAACAAAAGAATAGAAGATAGATCACCGGAATAACAGAATGTAGGAGAAAATGCAAACTTCTGCCACAAATGGGCTCGGAAAGCACCCTTCCAAGAAGGTTATAACGGAGTTGTTGGAAAACCAACAACGAAAAGAATAAGCTTGTGGCGGGCTTATGAAAATATCTCAAAATTATGAGGTGAGCTTCTGCCACCAACGGAAACAAATGATTGGATTGATATCAACAAGGAGACGAGAAACTTATTTCACCGGGAGGACAAATGAAGAGCTTGGGTCATTTATAAGCACCATAAATGGCACAATCCTTAGGGAAAGCTTTAGGTGAAATATAACCCAAGATAACTCCAATGAAGAGACTGATGGATTTAAAATACCTCATTCTTGACAACAATATGAATCATGAAACATGAAGGAAATTGTCAAGAGTGACATAACACCATCTCAAAAGATAAGGTAGAAAGAATTGCACTTCGAAATGCAAGATGAAGAATGCTTGAACTCCTCAAAACAAAACATGTGTTGAACATCATGTTTATTTTAGAGTATAGCTTGGGGGATCATAACTTCAAGAGAAATCTTGAAGAACAATTGAAGAATGAAAAGAATCCTTGACGAATCACCATGTAGAGCCTCCATGAAGAACTCCGGTAAAAAAAGGATGATGGAAAGAAAAAGAAGTTGAGAACACAAGGTGAAGCCTTGCGATGATTTAGATGGAGGTTCCGGCGAAATGACCGAGGAAATTTGAACTCCGGAAAAGAAAAGATGAAGCATCTCGAACCGAGAAATGTGACATGATGAATAACTCTGGAAAGAAGAAACTAGATCACTTGGATGAAACAATAATAAGAATTACATTATGCGTATCCTTCACCAATTTAAATTGATGACAAGCAACGGATTTGGCATACTACTTATTCTTGTAGAAAGGATTAAGAGAGATATAGCGTAAACTTGAGAAGGTCTTCAACGAACCACCGGTAGGATTGGAACAACAAATGAATTGATATGATAACAAAAGAACTGAAATCTCGAACGAACCACCGTAAAAATTGGAGAAGAGAGTAGCAAGGGAACAATTCACGGGAAAGAATTTGAAAACAAATGAGGATACTTGAAGGAATTTAGATACATGAGAACGAAGAGATCATGAACTGATTAGAGGATATTTGAACGATGCACCGGTAAGATTTAGAGAACGATAGCTACACGCTGAGAATGAAGAAACATGACATGATGGCCTTCGGAGAAAAGAAATGGAAACAACTCATGAAATACTACGGATGGTAAGAAAAGAATTGTCACAGTCAAAACAATTTATGAGATGATGGCATAATCTAGAACTATGAATCTTGAAGAGAATAGAGCAAGATTACAGAGAAATCCTTCTTCGGTCTTCAAATGATGAGAATGACAACGAGAAACACCACCAAGAATTATTGAGGCACATCGGAAGAATCAAAAGCGAAGAGGTTGAGCCAACTATGAAAAGAATTTGAAAGATCTTGGAGAAAAGCATTTGACTGATGATAACTCATTCTTACGTCAAGCTTGGAGAAGAATTTAGGATAGCTCTAGGAAAATAGAAGAGTCAGGTAAGATCCTGGGAAAAGACCTGTGGGTTAGGGCCCACTCAAAAGAAAACACCGTTGATAATGATATTAAAGAGAGATTGCACCAGTTGAATTAAATGACTTGAATGAGATAACAATCTCCAAATGGCTTGAATGGATTAAGAATGGAAACACAAATCTTCCAAGATATCTTCAGTACTCCAGAACAAATGAATAACAAATAGCGAGAAGTAGAATGATAATGAGGTGCACCGGTATGAGAAAGCATTAGAAACGAGGAAAGGAATATGATGAATATCGAAAGCTTGAATAGGATCCACCGGAGAAGAGACAACAATGAAGGATGATGAACTTGAAGCTGTTGAGCATCTTCATGGGAAATCACCGGATAAGAACATTGATTGAAAAGAATGAAGAGACTTCACATGAATAAATGGATACTTGATTAAGATATCTATGTCCTTGAGGAAAAAGGGTGGGTGGGCGGGAAAAAAACAAAGGCAACTTGGAGACGGGTGAAACAAACACCGTTGAGAAGAAATGATAATTGGTCTTGCTGATGTTGAAGTGATCGGATCCACTTGAAGAGAAACACGCTGGTTGAAAAGGATTGACATGACAATCTCGATTTTCGAGAAGGATTGGTATTCACATCGGAGTATGAGAACACCATTTCGGAAAGGTATGGAATCAACACTTGACATTGAAGCAACTCAATACCACAACTCAAAACAAAAACAAAGGATCTGGCTTGCGAGATAAGCGGAACAAACACATATGATAGAGATTTACCCAATCCCATATCATGCATTTGTCGGAAAGATATTCTAGGAGCTACTTGAATTCCCACCTATAAACTCCCTAAACTTTCTCGTTATGCAATCTGTGTTGGGGATACAGGAAGCAATATATCTCACCCAAACTAACAATACCTACATCCAAGTCAGATCCATCCGTCAACACATAACCAAGAAACCTTCAAAATCGTGGTACCTCAACCTTCAAAAGCATCCGTTATACGAAGTCATGGCAATACTCCCGTACTCACCTCAAGATCGGGTTATCGGGTTATCTCACCAACAAATGCATAAAAGAGATTTTCGATGTCGGCAGATTAAACTCGGTATTCCGAATCGCAACGATAAAATTATGACGACAACACCTCGAGCTCAACTCCCCGGGACACCTCCACTAAACCCCTGGCGACGGAGGCACCAAGACAATGTTGTCATCATAAAACCATCGAACGATTCCAAGATACCCGCGTGATCCTAATAAAAAATTTAGTGAAATTTGAGAAGAGAAGAGTCAAAACTCTACGTCGAGACCTCACCAGAGCGATTTAAGGACCGAGGAGTAAAAAGAATTCTAACTCTCCGATATATATAATCCTAAATGACTCAAAACATTTTTCTAGACACAACTCGCCGCTAAAAACGATCAAGCGGTGGGGCTCCTAAGGTCGGGAAGGCTCGATCACCAACTTGTAGCGCCCTCGATGCGGCTATATCTCCCACGTGTCGGCTAGCACGACTTAGAGGCATAACCGCATTGAAAGCAATGTCGCAAGTGAGGTAATCTTCACACAACCCATGTAATACGTAAGGGAAAGAGATACATAGTTGGCTTACAATCGCCACTTCACACAATTACATGAATAAAGCATTACATCATCCAGATACAATCAAGGTCCGACTACGGAACCAAAATAAAAGAAGAACCCCAAATGCGATAAAGGTCCCCGATCGACCCCAACGGGCTCCGCCATCGATCAACTAGAACGAAACAACACAAAGGGCAAGATCTTCATCGAGCTCCTCCTTGAGCTTGGTTGTGTCACCGCCGAGAACATAGGCACCGCAAACTGGTTTTGGAAGTATCCGTAAGCCACGAGGACTCAAAGAATCCCATTACCATGGGTATCAAGACTAGCAAAGCTTAATGGGAAAGGAAGGGGTAAAGTGGTGAGGTTGCAGCAGCGCTAAGCATATATGGTGGCTAACATACGCAAATGAGAGCGAGAAGAGAAACAAGCGGAACGGTCGTGAAGCTAGCAATGATCAAGAGGTGATCCTAAACACCTACTTACGCCAAACATAACCCGTAAACCGTGTTAACTTCCGGACTCACGAGAAGAGACCATCACGGCTACACACACGGTTGATGCGTTTTAATTCGAACGGTGTCAAGTTATCTACAACCGACATTAACAAATTCCCATCTGCCACATAACCGCGGCACGGCTCTCGAAAGTTTAAACCTGCGCAGGGTGTCCCAACTTAGCCCATGACAAGCTCTCGCGATCAACGAAGGAATAGACCTTCACCCAAGACACTCCGATCAGACTCGGTATCCCGGTACATCAAGACATTTTGACAATGGTAAAACAAGACCAGCAAGACCTCCTGGCGTGCCGACATCCTGATAGTAGCCGTGCGTATCTCGTCTCAGGCGACGACCGGATGAACACTACGTACGGCAACCGACGATACCCCAAGTTGCCTAGGGGCGGCACCGCAAGTGGCTCTAGTTTGGACCAACGCTTAGACAAGCACTGGCCCGGGGGGGCTATAATAAAGATGACCCTTGGGTTAATTACTCCCAAGGGAAAAGTAGGTGGTGGTGAGGCAAATGGTAAAAGTCAATGTTGGGCCTTGCTGGACAAGTTTTATTCAAAGCGAACTGTCAGGGGGGTCCCATAAATCACCCGACCGCATTAGGAACGCAAAATCCGGGAATATAACACTGGTATGACGGAAACTAGGGCGGCAAGAGTGGAACAAAACACCAGGCATAAGGCCGAGCCTTCCACCCTTTACCAAGTATATAGATGCATTAATAATATAAGAGATATTGTGATATCCCAACCAAAATCCTGTCCACCATGGAGAAATCTTCAACTTCACCTGCAGCTAGCAACGCTATAAGAGGGGCTGAGCAAAGCGGTAACATAGCCAAACAACGGTTTGCTAGGAATGGTGTCAAAGGTTAGAGGTTCATGGCAATTTGGGATGGCTTGATAAACAGTAATAGGTAGCGCAAAGATAGCGATAGAATGAAGCAACTAGCATAGCAATGATAGTAGTGAGATCCAGGGTAGCGGTCATCTTGCCTGAAATCCCGCAAGGAAGAAGAACGAGTCCATGAAGAAGACAAACGCACGAAGTCGAATGGATCCTCACAACCCCGGAACGAAACCGAAGCTAACGAAAGAAGCAAACCGGAAAGAAGCAAACAACATAGTAAACACACAAGCATAATCATGGCATGATGCGCAGACAAATATGATGCATGTCCGGTTTAATGAGGCATGGCATGGCAAAATGCAACAAACAATACTACAAGTTAAGTGGAGCTCAATATGCAACGAGTTGCATATTGACGAAACACCACATGCAATTGTTTAGTTTGATCTTGTTATAAGCTACTCAACAATATTAAATGTTGTTAAACATGGCAAGGGGTGAAGCATAACAAAACTACCTACCTAGGCAAGTTTAAATGAGGCCGGAAACAACGAACAACAAGTCCGGAAAATCCTCATATGCAATTTATGAATTTGCTACTGTTCTGCCCTAAACACCATTTTAATGTTGTTAAACAAGAAAATAAAGTGGACCATGTTAAACTAGGCATTTTTCCACCCCATTTACATATAAAGTTTATTAAATTCCGAGTTACAGTTATTTAGTTATGAAATAAATCATTTTAGCATGGCATTTGAGCAAATTTAATCAAACAACATTTTTTAACATTTTTAAACATGGGTGAGAGTGGCAAATTATTAATCTACACAAAATTCTAAGCATTTTACATATATAAAGTTTATACATATGATGCACCGATTGTGAGATATTAAATGCATGAAGGCTAAGGGGTTTTCTGCAATTCTGTAAAACAGCACTCTCTGGATAAATGGAGAAATTCACAGAACGGGAAAAAAACTCGGCATGGGCCGAATCTGGCACGGCCTATAGAGCACAGGGGGGGCGCTGGATCTGATGCTCACCCTGGGCTTGGCCCGTTTGGTGGAGGAGCAGGCCGGGGACGCGGGTCGGGCCGAGGCCCATGGGGAGGGGCGCGGTCAACGGGCACCGGGAGCGAGCGGCTCCTCTGCTCGCTCCCGCTAGGGCATGGCGGCGGCGGCAGGGTTCAAAGGCACGGCGGCGCGATGCAGGCGGGTCGAGGACGGGCAGAGGAGGCCGGGATCCTCCAGATCCGGGACGGAGGGGGCCATTCCCGGTGGCGGCGGCGGCAGGGGCGACTCCAGCGAGGAGCTCCAAGGGCGGCGAGGTTCCTGGAGAGAGAGAGAGAGGGATCTGAGAGAGAGAGAAGAAGAGGAAGGAGGCGGGGTCGCGAGCAACGGAGGCGACACTTGGGGTCGACGGCGCGGCGGGCTCCGGGGTCTCGTGGAGCTCGCTCTTTGCTCGGCGAGGACACCGGCGGGGCTCGTCTGGCGCTCCTTCCCACAGGGCTCGGGACGAGGGAGCGGAGGTGACGCGGCGAAGCGCTGCGGGCCGGGCGGCGGCGAGATCTGGGCCTGATGGGCTCGGAGGGCTTCCCGCAGGCTCAAGGGCTCTGGCGGCGGAGCTTCTTTGGGAGGCGGCAGTGGCGACAGGGAGAAGTTCTTGGTCTTGGGGTGGCTGAGGTGGCGCCCTAGGAGTGGCTGGAAAGGCGTGGCGGCGGCGCCAAGTGGCGGAGGGGGAGTGCACCGGCGCTGAAAACGAGGAGGGGGCGGCGGCTGGCTGCGGGAATAGAGGAGGGGGTAGGTAGGAGGCCAAAAATGGAGAGAGGGGTTCTATATATAGGAAAAGAGGCTAGGGTTGGGGGTTTTGAGGGGTTTCGGAGCCCTCCGATCTCGATCGGACGGCACCGGACGCGCGGAGGGGTATGGTAGGTGGTCTAGTGGGTTGTAAGAGAGAGACTTGGGCTGAGGGAAGAGAAGGGAAGTGCAGCCCGACAACTGTTTCCGGAGACCGAAAACGTCCGACGATTAAACCGACTACATTGCGGTTGTAGGTTTAACGGTTGGGCTATCAAATGGACTCCGAATGCGATGAAACTTGGCAGGCAGACTGTCTACACTATAATAAGACCGCACGACAAGTTGCAACCCATTCCGAGAACATTTTTATGCCACTTATCAAATATATTTCGGAGGTGCCGCGGGCGCGTGCGAGTGTGTCTGGACTCCGAACGGACAACGGAGAGAACCGGGGGAACCCGAACGGATGCAAGTTTTTTTTAAAACATGCGAAATGCAGATGATGACATGATGCAATGCAAATGATGCAATGAACAAAACAAATCACACGATTTAAACTCAAGTAGCCGGAAGTCTTCGAGCATCGGTCTCGGCGTTATAAATTTCTTTTTAAAATTCTGTGCTAGGTGTCGCATACATTCCCTATGCTCTGCTCCGGGGAATACAATTCCTACTGCAGTCTCTAAACTCTTGCAAGCATCAGAGTGTATAGCTAAACCTGGGGGTGTACCTATAATGTTGCGCAACTGCTGTTGAAACCAGTCCCAACTTTCCTCGGACTCTACCTCCGACAGACCAAATGCAACTAGGAATAGCCAGTTGTGTGAATCAACTACAGAAGTTGCTACTAGATGTCCTCTCCATCTTCCATTCAAAGCAATTGCATCGACAGCCAAATAGTGCCTGCAACCATCCAGAAACCCCTACTAGAAAGCCTTGAAGCAAACAAAAGCCCTCCTTCTCAAATGATTTCCCTCTTTGTAACACCCCGGATCCGATGCGCCAGGTGTTCGTCAGTTATTCGCCGTCGTTGCCATGTCATTTGCTCGCGTGTTGCATTTGCCATATCATCTTTTGCATTTTTATCATGTCATCATGTGCATCTCATTTTGCATACATGTTGGTTTCATGCATCCGAGCCTTTTCCCCGTTGTCCGTTTTGCAATCCGGCACTCCTATGTCCTCCGGTGTTCCCTTCTTCCCTCTTTTCATGTGCGGGTATTAAACTTTCTCGGAATGGCCCGAGGTTTGCCAAGTGGCCTTGGTATAGCACCGGTAGACCGCCTGTCAAGTTTCGTGCCATTTGGAGGTCGTTTGGTACCCCAACGGTTAACCGGGTAACCGTAAAGCCCTCTTTTGTTGCAGCCCAACACCCCTTCCAAAGTGGCCCAAAACCCACCAAACTCCCCTCCATGCTCTCGGTCGTTCGATCACGATCGTGTGGGCGAAAACCGCACCTCATTTGGACTCTCCTAGCTCCCTCTATGCCTATATATAGACCCTCCCCCGAAATTCACGGATGATCCCCCCGAAACCCTAGGTTTTTCCCCTCCGCGCGCGCCGGACATGTCCGGACCGCAGCCGGACACGTCCGCCGCCGCTCCTCGCCCAACCGGACGCTGCCATGTGGCACGTCCACCGCCCGCGCCGCCAGCCTGTCTGCCGCCGCTGCCCCAGCAGGCCGCCTCGCCGCCGCGCCCGCGATCGCCCCGCCTCGCCAGCGTGCCCGCCGCCGCGCCCGGCGTCCGCCGCTCCACGCCCGCCGCCCGCCGCCGCCGCCGCTGACGCGCCCGCGCCGCTCACGCCGCCTGCCATCGCCGCCGGCAGCCGCCGCGCCGCCTTCGCCGCGCCTCGCCGTCGGCCGCGGTCTCGCCGGACCTTGGCCTCCGCCGCTCCCGCCGCCCGGCCTCCGCCCCCGCCGCCTACGCCGGCGGTGCCACCTCTGCCCGGCCGCGCCTCCGGCGCCTCGCCCTTCCTCCGCCTCCTCGCCAGCTCCCGCGCCTCCCGTCGTCGCCGAGTTCGCGAGTTCGCGGAGCCCTCTCCGGCCGGATCTGGAAAAGTGGACCAGATCCACCGGGAGTCCAACCAAACATCACCCGCGCCCGATCCGGATCTCTCCGTCCCGCACCACCGCGTCCAGTTTCGGAGGTTGAAATTCACCAAGTCCCCCAGATCTGTGTTATTTTCATGCATTTTCATCGCATCACATCTCGGCAACCGTAGCTCCGTTTTGCGCGTATAATATGTCAAATTGTTCGTCTCGACGAGTACATCATTACATTCCATTGCATCATTTGCATTTGAGCTCATCTTGATGCCCGAAATGCTGTTGGAAGATGGCTTCAGATCGTTAGTTTCAGAATCTTATCGGTTCGAGCTCTTTTGTCATTTTTGCCATGAATTATGTGTGCACCCTATGAATTTGAGTCCTACATGAATGTTGGACTAGGCCATGCCATCTTTCCAGAGTTGTTGACCATATATTTTTGTGATGCTTGTAGTGAGTGCATTGAGCTTGTAACGTAGGGTAGTTGCTGTTACTGTTTTGCTAGACAGATTCTGTTATATTTTGATGCCATGTTAACATGCTTCCACTAATCATTCTATGCATAATCTGGAGATGCTCTATAAACATGTCTTGATATACATGTCCTGCTCTATCCATTCAGGCCCTTGGTTGCATTTATAGCCTGCTGGAACATGTTCATTTCTTGCTCCAAAGTTGCTTGAAAATGTTTCCTGACAGATTGTTTGCATGAGATTCAATTTTCACGAGGTCGTTGTAGTTGATCCGTGTATGCTATGACCTTGCTCTTGCCATGCTTAGCTTCATAATCATGCCTTCTTACTGTTGGTTGCCTTGCCATGCCATGTATTGCTCTGTAGTGAGTGCATCGAGCTCACGAACATGCCGTGTTGAATCTGTTTTTGCCATGTCCTGATATTTCACTAAGTCTGAAATCTGTAATAAAACTTGCTATGTTTACATGGGTGCCATCATTTCTTAGAGTCCTTTTTGGCTTATGGTCAGTAAGGGACTATTGAAATAGGCTTTGAGTAGAATCATGTCATGCCTTGCTTTGCTATTATAAGTTCCTGTAGCATGTTGTTTGCTTGCTCTAAACATGCCTTCCTGATGTTAATTCCTGCCATGTTAGTATTTTCACTAAGTCTGTGAACCTGATATTTTGAGCACTTTCTCCATGCTTGTTTGAACATGTTATGATGTGATTTAGCCGTAGCTCAGTGTTCCTCTTTTGTTAAGCATCTCCTGTAGTTCGTTGTCATATGCTTTGTTTTATGTTGGGGTGTTGTAGCGTAGTTTCGTGTTGCGTGCTAAGTAGCATCGGGCTGTTAAACGCAGATTTGCATCATTCTTGTTTTGCTTGTCATTTGCAAACCGTGCATCCGATTCCGGTGATCTTTATATCGATTTCAACCGAAATCATCTCATCTTTCCAGCGGCATACTTGGTTTGCCAAGTTGATGCCCGGTTCATCATTTTCCTTCCGGATCATACATATGCATTGCATATCACATCTCGCATCGCATGTCATGTATTGCATCATATTGCTTGTGCATTGTTCCTTGTTTGATTGTGGTTCCGTTGCTTGTGTTCTTGCTTTGAGTAGAGCCGGGATACGAGTACATGAACGAGGAGCCTGTTGAGAACGACTACGAGGATTCAGCCTTCGACAACTCTGAGAACCTTGCAGGCAAGATGACCATACCCTCGAAATCACTACTATCTTTGCTATGCTAGTTTGCTCGCTCTTTTGCTATGCCAACACTACGATGCCTACCAGTTGCTTGTCAGCCTCCCAAATTGCCATGTCAAACCCCTAACCTTTGACACCTTTTCCTATGCAAACCACTGTTTGGCTATGTTACCGCTTTTGCTCAGCCCCTCTTATAGCGTTGCTAGTTGCAGGTGAAGTTGAAGATTTCTCCATGGTGGACAGGGTTTATGTTGGGATATCACAATATCTCTTATATTATTAATGCATCTATATACTTGGTAAAGGGTGGAAGGCTCGGCCTTATGCCTGGTGTTTTGTTCCACTCTTGCCGCCCTAGTTTCCGTCATACCGTGTTATGTTCCCGGATTTTGCGTCCCTTACGCGGTCGGGTGATTTATGGGACCCCCGACAGTTCGCTTTGAATAAAACTTGTCCAGAAGGCCCAACATTGCCTTTACCATTTGCCTCACCACCACCTACTTTTTCCCTTGGGAGTCGCTCTCTCGAGGGTCATCTTTATTTTAGCCCCCGGCCAATGCTTGTCTAAGTGTTGGTCCAAACTAGAGCCACTTGCGCGCCACCCGGGAAACTTGAGGGCTGGTTCTAGTTGTGCGTAGTGCTCATCCGGTCGTGGCCTGAGACGAGATACGCGCTGCTACTATCAGGATGTCGGCACGCCGGGAGGCTTTGCTGGTCTTGTTTTACCATTGTCGAAATGTCTTGATGTACCGGATACCGAGCCCGATCGGAGTGTCTCGGGTGAAGGTCTATTCCTTCGATGATCGCGAGAGCTTGTCATGGGCTAAGTTGGGACACCCTGCAGGTATAAACTTTCGAGAGCCGTGCCCGCGGTTATGTGGCAGATGGGAATTTGTTAATGTCCGGTTGTAGAAAACCTGAAGTTGACCTTAATTAAAATACATCAACCGTGTGTGTTACCGTGATGGTCTCTTTCCGGCGGAGTCCGGGAAGTGAACACGGTGTTGGAGTTATGCTTGACGCAGGTTGCTATAGGATCACTTCTTGATCATACTTTTGTCGACCGTGCTTTGCCTTCTCTTCTCGCTCTCATTTGCGTATGTTAGCCTCCGTTTATGCTAGTCGCTTGCTGCAGCTCCACCTCATGCCTTTACCTTACCCATAAGCTTAAATAGTCTTGATCTCGCGGGTGTGAGATTGCTGAGTCCCCGTGACTCACCAGATACTTCCAAAACCAGTTTGCAGGTGCCTATGTTGCGAAAGCGGTGACGATCCAAGCTCAAGGAGGAGCTCGATGAAGATCTTGCCCTTTGTGTTGTTTCGTTCTAGTTGATCAAGAGTGGAGCCCAGTTAGGGTCGATCGAGGTCCTTTGTCGCATTTGGGGTTCTTCTTTTATTTTGGTTCCGTAGTCGGACCTTGATTGTATCTGGATGATGTAATGCTTTATTCATGTAATTGTGTGAAGTGGCGATTGTAAGCCAACTATGTATCTTTTCCCTTATGTATTACATGGATTGTGCGAAGATTACCTCACTTGCGACATTGCTTTCAATGCGGTTATGCCTCTAAGTCGTGCTTCGACACGTGGGAGATATAACCGCATCGAGGGCGTTACACTCTTATTTTGTATGAAAATGTATGATTTTCAATCTCTACAACACTCCCTGGACTAGCCATCTCCACTCCAGCTTCGTAAGTGTAAGGCAACTGAAAACTCTCATTCAATGGACCATTTATCCTATCAAGAGCGATTTCCCTACCATAAAAATCCTCATGTAAGGTACCACAATTTTTTACTTCTCAAAAATCTTCCCTTGGAGTTTTGTTGGACCAAGTGTTGGTCTTTCTCTCAGCCAATCCAAGATTTCATCTGCCACCCACCTAGTCTTTGCTAGCTTTGTTTTGGTCTTTCCACCTCCCCCTCTAGGTGGACAAATGTGCTGGTGTGGGTTTCCTTTTATCTAAAACAAAATAAAGTACAATTAAGAAACATTACACAATGATCTGAAAATAGAATGAATTAATAAACTGAAATCCACAATGAGGTGTAATACCTGAATCAATTTGCTCTTTAGCATACGGGATGCATGCAGCTTCCACCTACACCTATCATATGGGCAATGAATGGTGAACCTTGTTGGGTCACTCCTATCAATCACATAATTATTTTCTAGTCAGAATGCATATGTAGTCACTACATTACGACAATATACCATCGATTTGAATATGGTTCCCAGAGTAAGCTGAGGATCTTCCCTGCTCCACTCAATTGTTGACATGTCGTCACCATCGTATTCATCTAAAACTAAGATGTCAATGTTCTCATCCCTCACTTCATCCTTAGTGTCATCAAATCTAGCATGACTGTTGGGCTCCAACGGATATTCATCTTCCATTGCCCGTTGACGGACTATATCTACCAGCTCAGGGTACATCAGTTCATCCTCATCATCAAGTCGTGTCACTTCCTCATCAGGCTCTGCATCTACTTCTACAACAACTACAGAAGGGACAGGAAAAGCGGCAGTAGAACGGCAGCTGATGACCCACGAGTATAGGGGATCAATCGTAGTCCTTTCGATAAGAAGAGTGTCGAACCCAATGAGGAGTAGAAGGAAATGACGAGCGGTTTTCAGCAAGATATTTTCTACAAGCACTAAAATTGTCGCTAACAAATAGTTTGATAGCAAGGTAATTTGTAACGAGCAAGTAATAGTGACAGTAACAAAGGTGCAGCAAGGTAGCCCAATCCTTTTTGTAGCAAAGGATAGGCCGGAAAGGTCTCTTATAATAAGCAAAGGGTTCTTGAGGACACAGGGGAATTTCATCTAGTCACTTTCATCATGTTTGTTTGATTCGCGTTCGTACTTTGATAATTTGATATGTGGGTGGGCCGTGTTGTTCCTACGTGAACATGCCACCCACTTATGATTACCCCCTCTCACAAGCATCCACAACTACGAAAGAAGAATTAAGAATAATCTAACCATAGCATGAAACATATGGATCCACATCTCCCTTACAGAATATCGCGTAAACTATGGTTTAAGCTTATCTCACTCTAGCAACTCATCATCTAATAACTACTCCACAATGCTTTCCCTCAGTCCCAAAGATGGTGAAGCGTCATGTAGTCGACGTTCACATAACACCACTAAGGGAAACAACAACGTACTTATCATCAAAATACTGAACGAATACCAAATTCACATGATTACTTGTGACAAAACTTCTCCCATGTCTACTCACAAAACATATTCATGCTCAAGATCAGTGGGGTATTGAATAGCATAATGGATCTGAACAAACTCCACCAAATAAACCAACAAGCATCAACTACAAGATGTAATCAACGCTACTAGCAACCCATAGGTACCAATCTGAGGTTTTGAGACAAAGATTGAATGCAAGAGATGAACTAGGGTTTGGGATGACATGGTGTTGGTGCAGATTTTGATGAAGATTGGTCCTCCCACAATGATAGGATTGTTGGTGACGACGACGGCTTTGATTTCCCACTCCTGGAGGGAACTTTTCTTGGCGGTATCGCTCTACCAGAGAGCCAAAGTGCTCCTGCTCAGGTTCTGCCTTGATTCGATGGCGCTTTGTCCTGAAACCCTTCTCTTGTTTTTTTTAGGGGAAATGGGGTTATATACCAGCAGACGAGCCTCGGAGGCCTGCCAGGATAACCACAAGCCCTAGGGGCACACCCCCGGGGCTTGTGGCTACCTCATGGGTCCCCCTCTAGTATTTCTTTCGCCAATAATTTTAATATATTTCAAAATAATTCTCCTTCAATTTTCAGCTCATTTGGAGATGTTCAGAAAAATGCCTTCGATATACCCCTTTCCGGTCCAGAATTCTAGCTGCCGGCAATCTCCCCCTTTATGTGAAACTTGCAAAATAAGAGAGAAAAGACATAAGAATTGTATCATAAAGTGAAATAATAGTCCATAATGAAATAAATTTCAACATAGAAACATAATCAAAATGGACATATCAACTCCCCCAAGCTTAGACCTCGCTTGCCCTCAAGCGAAAGCCGAAATCGATAATCATGACCACATGCTTAGGGAGAGAGATGTCGATAAAAAATAAAATACGAACATGGGAGCATCATGGTCATTAACATAACTAAGGCATAAATCTTCTTGGATACTAACAAACTATGTTCTCAGTCGACAATGCAATTGCAACTCATCATATTTTCAGGAAGGGTCTCATGTCGAAGATTTTTAGCAAGTCCACATAATCAACCATCATTTAGTCTTCTATGATTGCTAGCACTCACAACATATATGGAGCAAAAAGCTTCAGCCAGACACATAGAAATATAGGGTGTTATAGTTTTGCCTCCCGACGTATTCACCTCAGGGGTGATGTTAACAATAATAACTCATGATCACTTATATCCACCTGGATATATGTGCCTAATATTTCCCCACCACATGATGCTTACAAAAGAGAAAAATAAAAGGGCATAGAGGAGAACACTATTAATTCTTGCATAAAAAGTAAATACATAAAAATAAAAGATAGACCCTTCGCAGAGGGGAGCAGAGGTTGTCATGCGCTTTTTATTTTTGGGTGCAAAAACTCTTATTGCAAAGGAACGTCATGTTATATTGCCCCTTATGATAGCAACCTTTATTATGCAGTACGTCGCTTTTATTACTTTGCCATCACAAGTTTGTGCAACGATTATTTTCCCTTACAAAAAGATCAAACATATTTGGGAGCAATTTTTATTGCTTTATGCACCAATGGCAACTTACTTGAAGGATCCTATTCAATCCATAGGTAGGTATAGTGGACTCTCGTGACATGAAACTGGGTTTAAGGTTTTTGGATGCACAAGTAGTATCTCTACTTGGTGCGGATTTTTGGCTAGCAAAAATATTGGGCAAGCACCACATGTTGGAGGATCTATGAAAATATAACTTCTATGTGAATATAAGCAAACATAATTCATTATGTTGTCTTCCTCGTCCAACGTCAACAATTTGGCATAAAATACTTAATGGGGGCTCACAATCATAAAAGATGTCCAAGATAGTATATTTGGATGTGAATCTTCTCTTCCCTTATTAATTATTTCATGAATTGCATCATTGACCAATGCTATGTTTGTCAACTTTCAATAAATTTTACCACTTATACTTTTCCTTATGTAATGTCATTACTTTCCATAAGATTAGCATATGATCTTTTTCATTATTTTGACTGCTAGGATTGAACCATAAAAGTAAAGAAGCAAAAACTCAAACTACTCTTTATTATATAGCTCTCAACTCGATTACATATATAGATAGATCACAAACTAGCACTCGAAAATAGATCATACTAAACTTTTATTCAACTAAATCACGAAATAACTAAGGATCGAACTAAGGTAGGTGAAGGAAATAAAAGTGGTGGTGATACGATACCGGAGTGATACGTTCATTTTGCATCATGCTTTTATATTGATATTTATTGCATTATGGGCTATTGTTACACATTATGGTACAATACTTATGCCTTGTCTCTCTTATTTTACAAGATTTACATGAAGAGGGCGAATGCCGGCAGATGGAAATCTAGACCAAAAAGGAGCAAATCTGAGAGACCTATTATGCACAACTCCAAAAGTCGTGAAAATTTATGGAGAATTATTTTGGAATATATAAAAAATATTGGGCAAAGAAATACCAGAGGGGGACCCACCAGGTGGCCACAAGCCTAGGGGCCTACCCCCTGGGCGCGCCCCTAGGGCTTTCGGGCCCCCTGGTAGGTCCCCGGTGTCCATCTTCTGCTATATGAAGGGTTTTTACCTGGAAAAAATCATCAAGAAGTTTTTGGGATGAAGCACCGCCGTCTCGAGGCGGAACCTGGGCAGAAGCAATCTAGGGCTCCATCGGAGCTGTTCTGTAGGGGAAACTAACCTCCCAGAGGGGGAAATTGAAGCCATCGCCGTCACCAACGATCCTCTCATCGAGAGGGGGTCAATCTCCATCAACACCTTCACCAGCAAAATCTCCTCTCAAACACTAGTTCATCTCTTGTATCTGATCTTTGTCTCAAAACCTCAGATTGGTACGTGTGGGTTGCTAGTAGTGTTGATTACTCCTTGTAGTTGATGCTAGTTGGTTTATTTGGTGGAAGATCACATGTTTAGATCCTTAATGATATTCAATACCCCTCTAATCTTGAACATGAACATGCTTTGTGAGTAGTTACATTTGTTCCTGAGAACATGGGAGAAGTATTGTTATAAGTAATCATGTGAATTTGGTATTCGTTTGATATTTTGATGAGATGTATGTTGTCTTTCCTCTAGTGGTGTTATGTGAACATTGACTACATGACACTTCGCCATCATTTGGGCCTAGGGGAAGGCATTGCGAAGTAATAAGTAGATGATGGTTTGCTAGAGTGCCAGAAGCTTAAATCCTAGTTTATGTGTTGCTTCGTAAGGGGCTGATTTGGATCCACATGTTTCATGCTATGGTCAGATTTATCTTAATTCTTCTTTCGTAGTTGCGGATGCTTGCGAGAGGGATTAATCATAAGTGGGGGGCTTGTCCAAGTATAGATAGCACCCAAGCACCGGCCACCCGCATAAAAAATTATCGAAGTAACGAACGCGAATCATATGAGCATGATGAAAACTAACTTGACAATAATTCCCATGTGCCCTCGGGAGCGCTTTGCTTTATATAAGAGTTCGTACAGGCTTATCCTTTGTTACAAAAAGGATTGGGACACCTTGCTACACCTTTGTTACACTTGTTACTTGTTCCCGTTATGAATTATCTTATCACAAAACTATCTGTTACCGATAGTTTTAGTGCTTGCAGAAAATACCTTGCTGAAAACCGCTTGCCATTTCCTTCTGCTCCTCGTTGGTTTTGACACTCTTACTTATCGAAAGGACTATGATAGATCCCCTATACTTGTGGATCACTCGTTTCCAAGGAATGAAGCACCTTTGGTGAGTGGAATATGGTAAGGAAACATGTGTACTACGTGCTAAAATTTACTGTCACTTGTCACTATGGAAGATAATCTTTTGAGGGGCTTGTTCGGGTATCTTCACCTCGACTGGAAGAGCAAAGAGTTTCTCCTCAACCTACTGCACCTACTAAAAATATTTATTATGAAACTCCTTCGGGTATGATAGAGAAACTGTTAGCTAATCCTTATGCAGAAGATGGAACACTACATCCTGATATGCATCTAATCTATGTCGATGGAGTTTGTGGATTATTTAAGCTTGCACGTTTGCCTGAGGATGATGTCAAGAAGAAGGTCTTCCCTTTATCTTTGAAGGTAAAGACATTCATGTGGTATAGGCTATGTGATGATATTGGAGCTTGGAGCTACAATCGATTGAAATTGGAATTTCATCAGAAGTTTTATCCTATGCATCTAGTTCATCGTAATTGGAATTATATATATATATATAATTTTTGGCCTCGCGAAGGAGAAAGTATCGCTCAAGTTGGGGCAGGCGTAAGTCATTGTTATATTCATGCCCCATTCATGAGCTCTCAAGAGAAATTATTATTCATATTTTTTATGCTCGGCTTTCTCGTAATGATCAATCCATGCTCGATACTTCTTGTACTGGTTCTTTTATGAAGAAGACTATTGAATTCAAATGGGATTTATTAGAAAGAATTAAACGCAACTCTGAAGATTGGGAGCTCGACTAAGGTAAGGAGTCAGGTATAAACCTTATGTTTGATTGTGTTAAATCTTTCATGGATACCAATGCTTTTCGTGAATTTAGCACTAAATATGGACTTAACTCTGTGATAGTAGCTTCTTTCTGTGAATCATTTGCTACTCATGATGGTCTCCATAAGGAGAAGTGGTTTAAATATCATCCTCCCATTGAAGTAAAAGTAGTAGAACCTACTAAAGTTGAAGAAGACACTATTACTTATTATGTTGATCCAGTTGTGCCTACTGCTTATATTGAGAAACCACCCTTTCCTGTTAGGATAAAAGAACATGCTAAAGCTTCAGCTGTGGTTCGTAAGAGTTATACTAGAACACCTACACCCCCTGAACAAATTAATGTTGAACCTAGTATTGCTATGGTTAAAGATCTCTTGGTCGATAATATTGATGGGCATGTTATTTACCTCTTTGAGGAAGCTGCTAGAATTGTCAAACCCGGTGATAAAGATAAACATAGACCTATTGTTGGCATGCCTGTTGTTTCTGTTAAGATAGGAGATCATTGTTATCATGGCTTATGTGATTTGGGTGCTAGTGCAAGTGCAATTCCTTTTACCTTATATCAAGAAATTATGAATGATATTACACCTGTTGAAATAGAAGATATTGATGTTACAATTAAGCTTGCCAATAGAAACACTATTTCACCAATTGGGGTTGGTAGAGATGTTGAAGTCTTGTGTGGGAAAATAAAATACCCTACTGTCAGTGTACAAGAGTAGGGGTCTCCTTTGTACCCCTTTACTTGTACACGGGCAGTCAGAGCCGCGCCCACGGCCACTGTAAAAAGGGCAGAGGAGGGAAGCCAAAGCCACAAGACAATCAAGGCAACGCCAAGACCGGAGACACAAGAAGCAAGAGGGTGAGGTAGACTCCCCCAGCAAGACCCTTGCTGGGGCAGCCTCCGCCGCCCTGGCAAGGGCCTTGCCGGGGCAACTTGCCCAACGCCAGCACAGTGCGCCACCCTTGAGCCCAAGGGTTCCAATGCCATCAACCACATTGGAACCATGGATCGGGAGGCACCTCCATGGTGGCATGCAAATCTTCGTGAAGATCATGAGCATGCAAGATCGGATGAGGACCAGAAGACGATGATCCTCAGCAAGATCCTTGCCGAGGAAATACACGAGACCTCCGGCAAGATCCTTGCCGGGGACGACGGCGATGCCACGGCAAGACGCTTGCCGGGACCCTGGCAAGACCCTTGCCGAGGACATCAGCGAGGCCGTGGCTAGGCCTGCACCTGCCAAGATTCCACCACTGTTCCCATGCAGCTGCTAGCCCAGCCAGCTAGGCGAGCACCTGTGTGGCGACGTGCAACCTCTAGACCAGCTCAGCAAGCATCTGCGTGGTGGCATGTAGATCTTAGTGAAGACACTGCCATCGCACCAGCTTAGCAGCCTGCCAGCCTACATGGCGCCGCACGCCTCGTTGGCCAGGACGTGTGTCGAAGCAAGGCGAGGTGGCGACGGACGGGACGGGCCTCGTTACCGTCCCCAATAAAGCAAGGGAACACCTAAGGGGCGCATTTAATGTGTTTTGTCCCATAATGAAAAGCGATAAGCTCAGCCATTGTACACCTTTCCACCTCCTGTGTGCCACTATGGCGTCCCCTTTTTCTATAAAAGGAGACCCGAGGCTTACTGGAGAGGGATTCGGCTCTTTTGGACTACGCATGCACCGTAGCTAGTTCAGGAACACACGAACACTCAAATATACACAAAAGCAGGACTAGGGTATTACGCATCCTCGCGTCCTGAACCTGGGTAAACGATCTTTGTGCTGGCTCCTAGACCAGCTCTTTCCACAACCTTGCGCCCGCCGACCGTACTAGGGATTCCAGTGATCCCATAGGTGTCGTTTCCACCGACATCTTTGGCACGCCAGGTAGGGGGCGCAGTTGTGAAAATATGGTCTATCAGCTAGTCTAGCAGTTCTTCGTCGCCATGGCTCCCAACAGGAAGACGACGACGACGATCGGTTCATCCGGAGCCAGACTGCCGGTCGCGGATAGAACCCGGGGCGCGGCCCGTGAACACCCACATCGCTCTGGCAGTCAAAGCCTGGCGAGCGACGTCGTTCGTGCGCAAGACGATGGGTCGCACGCCGCCAAATCTAAAGATGGAGCTGGGCCCCCTGTAGGTGGCGCGGGGCCCTTCAAGGGCGGCGCCGTGCCACCTACCAGCGGCGCGGCGACCTCCAAGAAACCTACGCCAACACCCACGACGTGCTCTTCCCAAGTTGTGCGCGATGAGCAGCGTCACCACGCTGGTGACCCTGGGCGCCACCGTGGGAAGAATCCTGCGCATCTTTCACAGGACGAAGGAGGCCAGCATGCACACCGAGGTGCTGGCGAAAATGGCGTACAGCCGCAAGGCCGTGATAGAGCTCCTTCTAACGTGGTTAGAAGTCAGAGCGCGTCATGGTCCATGCAGCTTTCGCCGCCGCCCACGCAAGCAGAAGCTTTGGCGCGCGCGCAGCTGCTCCTAGACTTTCCTCCTGCTGCGGAGAAGCTCGACGAGTGGAGAGCCACCGTCCGGAGCCTCGTTGGCATCGCCAACAAAGATGAGCCGCGACCAGCAGGGCCCGTAGGCCGACACTCCGTCGAGCCACCGCATGCTAGTGGTGGGAGGGCCGGAGGTGATGCAGCCATGGTGCACTCTACTCCCCCCCGCTAGTTACCGCAGGTGAGGGAGTCTCGGATTAAGGGGTCCTCGGACAGCCGGACTATATGCATATGCCGGACTGTTGGGCTATGAAGATACAAGATAGAAGACTTCGTCCCGTGTCTGGATGAGACTCTCCTTTGCGTGGAAGGCAAGCTTGGCGGTTAGGATATGAAGATTCCTTTATCTGAACCGACTCTGTATAACCCTAGCCCCCTCCGGTGTCTATATAAACCGGAGGGTTTAGTCCGTAGGACAAGAACAATCATAATCATAGGCTAGCTTCTAGGGTTTAGCCTCTACGATCTCGTGGTAGATCAACTCTTGTAATACTCATATCATCAAGATCAATCAAGTAGGAAGTAGGGTATTACCTCCATCGAGAGGGCCCGAACCTGGGTAAACATTGTGTCCCCCACCTCCTGTTACCATTAGCCTTAGACGCACAGTTCGGGACCCCCTACCCGAGATCCACCGGTTTTGACACCGACATTGGTGCGTTCATGGAGAGTTCCACTGTGTCGTCACCGTAAGGCTTGATGGGTCCTTCAATCATCTACCACAACACTGTCCAGGGTGAAGTTTTTCTCCCCGGACAGATTTTCGTATTCGACGGCTTCGCACTGCAGGCCAACTCGCTTGGCCATCTAGAGCAGATTGACAGCTATGCCCCTGGCCATCACGTCAGGTTTGGAAGCTTGAACTACACCGTTGACATCCGCAGAGACTTGATCTTCGACGGATTCAAGCCCATGACAGCCGCGCCCCGCCGCCACGATGAATATGACCTAAATCTGTCATCATAATGTGTGCAAGAGATAGCGCATGTAATCACTCTGGCCCTAGATCCAGAGCAAAGCGCGCCATCCCAGGACGGGAAGCTCAACCTCGCCACGGAGGCTGCAGACTAAGCGGCGCTAGAGCCGAACACAGATCTGACCTCCAATGAGGCCTATGTCATCGGAACCTCGGACTCGTCTCCGGCCATAGGCTCCGAACCGCGTGTATCCGCACCCATTTACCGGGAACCGATCTTAGAGTTCAACTCCATGGACATCTTTGAACACTCGCCCCTAGGCGATGTGTTAAAACTCATTAAAGTCTCTCTCCCTGTCAGGAGATTCTTGGCCGAACTATGTCCGGCTTGAGTGGGAAGCGGACGATGAAGAACTTCTACTCACCCACCACCCACTTGATAGCCACTGTCGACAATTTAACCGACATGCTTGATTTCGACTCCGAAGACATCGACGGTATGGACGACGATGCCGGAGAAGAACATAAACCACTGCCCACAGGGTGCTGGACAGCCACCTCCTCATACGACATATACATGGTGAATACACCCAAAGGAGACCATGGCGATGACAAAAAGGATCAAGTTGAGGATAAACCTCCTGGGAAGCAGCCAATGCGTCGATGTGAGAAGCACCGCTCTAAATCACGCCATGGTAAAAATAGCGATACTGGCACAAGAGGGAATAACACCCCGGACGACGCCGAAGACAATGAAGAAACCGCGGACCCAACAATGGAGCAGGACGAGCAAGGTGACGGTGAACACAGTCCGGGGGCCCTATCCGATCACAGCGATGTCGAAGACTCCAATTATCAACCAGTCCCCAAAGAAGAGATCAGCCTGGATGACGATGCATTCATCGTCCCGAAAAAACAATTGGAACAAGAACACCTTCACCAGAGACTTATCGCCACCGCGAGGAGCTTGAAGAAGCAGAAGCAATGGCTTAAAGCCACACAGGATACACTCAACGATAAATGGAACGAAGTGCTCGACACTGAGGAAAAATACGGCGGCAATCACCAAACAAAGAGCTACCCCAAACGCAAACTACTGCCCGAATTCGTCGACGATGCTATTGCACCCAAACCACCGAATAACAATACGGCCGATCAACCAGGCCGACCACCTCGTGGTCGAGACAGAGCAGCTAACAACACCGCACAGAAAACCGCACCCCTTCCCATTAAGGAAAGGAGGTCGCAACCTAGAACCAGAAACACGATTTACGTGAAGACCTGGACAAAAAAGCTGGAAGAACCAGGTCCATTTATGGATCTAGGGAATGTGTTCCCGCATAGGATCAGGGCCATCAAACCAAATATGCCGATCACTTACTAGTTCGGAACCAACACCGAACACTACAACCGTCGGACCCACGCCATGACACAGCCAAATACAGAGGTGCTGCACACCCCCTATGCTTCACCGATGAGGTGCTGGATCATGAATTTCCAGAAGGGTTTAAACCGATGAATTTCGAGGCATACGATGGAACGACAGACCCTGTGGTCTGGATAGAAGACTTTATTCTTCACATCCACATGGCTTGTGGTGACGATCTCCACGCCATCAAATACCTGCCCCTCAAGCTAAAAGGACCAGCTCGGCACTAGCTGAAAAGCCTCCCTGAAAATTCCATTGGAAGCTGGGAAGAACTTGAGGACGCTTTCAGGGCCAATTTCCAAGGAACCTATGTCCAACCTCCGGATGCAGATGATCTAAGTCACATAACCCAACAACCCAGAGAGTCAGCCTGTAAGCTTTGGAACTGATTTCTCACTAAGAAGAACCGAATCATCGATTGTCCGGACGCTGAAGCCTTAGCAGCTTTCAAACATAGTGTCCGGGGTGAATGGCTAGCCAGACACCAAGGCCAGGAAAAGCCAAAGACAATGGCAGCCCTAACTACACTCATAACCCGCTTTTGCACGGGAGAGGATAGCTGGTTGGCCTGTAGCAGCACCAGCAATCCTGGCACATCTGAAGTCAGGGATGGCAATGGAAAGCCACGACGCAATAAAAACAGACGTCGAAACAATGAAGAAAGCCCAGACAATACAATGGTAAATACCGGATTCAGGGGCTCTAGACGCGATCAATGGAAAAAGTCACTTAAAGGCAGTAGAGATGGTCCATCTAGCCTAGTTAAAATTCTAGAAAGGTCCTGCCAGATTCATGGGACCCCCGACAAACCAGCCAATCATACCAACAGAGAATGTTGGGTCTTCCAGCAGGCCGGCAAGCTCAACGCCGAACACAAAGGGAAGGGACCGCAAAGCGAAGACGAGGACGAATCTCGCCAGCCAAATATGGGGGGACAGAAGAAATTTCCACCGGAGGTCAAAATAGTGAACATGATTTATGTCACTCATATCCCAAAGAGGGAGCGCAAACGCGCACTCTGAGACATGTATGCTATAGAGCATGTCGCCCCCAAATTCAACCCATGGTCGGCCTATCCGATCACCTTCGATCGCAGGGATCATCCGACTAGTATCCATCACGGGGGCTCGGCTGCCTTAGTGCTCTACCCAATAATTGATGGATACCACCTCACCCGAGTCCTCATGGACGGCGGCAGTAGTCTCAATCTGATATATCAGGACACTGTTCGTAAGATGGGGATAGACCCGTCAAGAATCAAGCAATGCAGCACTACCTTTAAAGGAGTAATACCAGGCGTAGAGGCCCGCTGCACAGGCACTCTAACATTGGACATTGTCTTCGGCTCTCCCGATAACTTTCGAAGTGAAGAGCTAATCTTTGACGTTGCTCCGTTCCGAAGTGGCTATCATGCACTACTCGGACGAACGGCCTTTGCCCGTTTCAATGCAGTCCCGCATTACGCTTATCTTAAACTTAAGATGCCTGGACCACGTGGCATTATCACGGTGAGTGGAAATACAGAGCGTTCTCTTCATACAGAAGAATACGCGGCGGCTCTAGTAGCCGAAGCACGAAGTGACCTTTTCTAGCCGAGCAGCTCATCGGTCCTCAAGACCACGGACACAGCCAAACGTGTTCGGTGCACACTACATGTAACAGCTCAGATAAACCTGAGCTTGTTTAGCAGCCATGCCCCCATAGATCGCTCCATAAGAAGACTGTACATATTTTCCCGTATACATAAATATACACTCAAAATTCCTTGGGTGGCGCTTGGGGAACACTGCACGTTAGAAGTCTATAGTCCGGCTTGACCCTATTCATACTCAAGAAGCTACAGTTCATGGTTCATCAAAACCAACAAACTATACCCACGGCCATACCAGATTCTTTCACCTGGTTCTTTCTTTTTTACAGATAGGCCATCATGATAAACCCTTCAAGGACACTGCACAACAGAGAAAAAGGCGCGGACGTGCAGCAGGGCCCCGTTTCAAGGTTTCTATTTAGATTAAGACCCTGTGTAAACCTTTTTCTGTTATTATCTCTTGTTATTTCATACCCTCCTTGCATATAAAATGCCCAGGAAGATATCGGCAGTATTTGCGAACTTACTATTCATTGTACTAAACTGGATGTTCTAGAAGCATCCAGCAGTGTGCTTTGAGAACTATGTTCTCACCACGGGCGCTCTCTACTCATGCCGGGTCGTAACACGTGCCTTGAATTCAGGGTTCATTACCGAGGGTTGTATCTAGCCCGGTATATATTAAAAAGTCTGAATACCTTCGGAGTGTTCGGCGTCACGAGTTTCGCCTTATATGCATCAGCTCCGAATCATGTCTTTGGTCAATAGTTGGGTTTGCCCGGCTCCTGTGCTTGCTACCTTACGTTCCACTATATCGGCTAAGGTGGTAAAGGGGGAACTACTTCGATTGTGCCCTGGTTCATCCGGACGAGCACCTCAGTAGAGAAATCCAAAAACTGACTGTCATGATAAGGCGTGTAACACCCCGGATGTAACTTTCCATATTTGTAACTCCAACTCTTGCCATTTTTGACTATGTGTTATGATATTCACTTCGTGGTTGGGTTTTTGTCTTTCGTTTTGCATTTTGTTCATGTCATGCATTTCATATCATGTCATCATGTGCATCTCATTTGCATACGTGTTCGTCCCATGCATCCGAGCATTTTCCCCATTGTCCATTTTGCAATCTGACACTCCTATGTCCCCCGGCGCCCCTTTTGCCTCTTTTCGTGTGCGGGTGTTAAACATTCTCGGAATGGACCGAGGTTTGCCAAGCGGCCTTGGTACACCACCGGTAGACCGCCTGTCAAGTTTTGTGCCATTTGGAGGTCGTTTGATGCTCCAACGGTTAACCGGGTAACCGCGAAGGCCTCTTGTGTGTTGCAGCCCAACACCCCTCCAAAACAGCCCAATAACCCATCTAAGTCACTTCCATACTCTCGGTCGTCCGATCACGATCGTGTGCGCGAAAACTACACTCCATTTGGAGCCTCCTAGCTCCCTCTTCCTATATAAACACCTCCCCCTGCGAAATTTTCACGCAAACCCTAAAAAAATCATCCCCGTCGCCACCGGACACGTCCGGCCGCCGCCGGACGAATCCCGCCGCCGCGCCCAGCCAACCAGGGAGCGCCACATGGCCTCCTCCATCAAGTCCCCAGCCAGCCCCATGGGCCCAGCCGCCGCCGCCCGCACCCGCGCCTCACGCCTTCACGCCTCGCCGCCGACCAGCGCCCGAGCCGCCGCCCGCCTCCGCCGCGACATGCCGCCTCGACCCGCCACCTTGCCGCCCAGCGCCGCCGTCCTCTCCTCCGGCCAGATCCGGCCGCGGGAGGGCCGGATCCGACGTCCCCGGCGCCACCCCGCCCTTCTCCAGCAAGCCCGGCGCCCAACTCCGGCGAGCTCGCGCCGCCGCCTCGGTTCGTGGGCCGAAGAACCCTAGATCTCAGGGTATATTTTTTCCTCTAAGTCCTTTCTCTGTATCATTCTGGATCCATGTTCAACATGCCATAACTCCTCACCCGTAGATCCGTTTCATGCATATGTTATACCAGAATGTTCACCAGGATGTGCTCTCCATTTTGTTCCATTGGGCCATGTTTGTTTGAGGTCAGCTTGATGCTCTAATCATCGTTGCAAGAGTGCTATATAATGTTGACTGCTGTCTGTTAACAGAACTTGGTGATTTGTCTTTTTCGTTGCATTTTGTGTGTGCATCCTATGAGCATGAGCTCTACATGTGTTTTGTACTATGCCATGCCATCTTTACAGAGGTGATTGCCATGTATTTTTGTGATATATGTGGTGACTAGCACAAGCATGCAAACTAGGCTTCGTGATGTTGCTTATTTCAGTCCCTGTTCTGCTGTTATTTTGATGCCATGTAAACTTGATGCTACAGAGAGATCCATGCATATTTTGAGATACTTCAGTAAGGATGTTTTGTAAATATGGTTATGCTCTATCAATCCATGCCCCTGTTTGCAATTATGGAGTGATATAGAATGTCATTTTATTGCTCTACTTTTGCTATAAATTGTTTCCTGGCAGATTGTTTACATGTTATTCAATTTTGCCAAGGTTGTTGTAGTTTATCCTTGCATACTATGAACTTGTTCTTGCCTTGGTTAGTTTCGTAAACATGTCTTCTTGATGATTCTATGTGTATCTTGTCATGCAATGACTTGTGATGAGTGAATCAAGCTCGCAAAGATGCCTTCATAATTCTGTTAATGCAATGCTCTGTTTTCTGTTTGTCTGAATCTGTTAACGAAACTTGCTATGTTTACATGGGTGCCATAATACCTTCTGTTCCTTTTTGGCTCATGGTCAGTAAGGGACTTTTGTTCTATGCATTTATTATTATCCTGCCATGCCTTAAGTTTCAATGATATGTTCCTATAGCATGGTGTTTGTTTGCTCTAAACATGGCTTCCTGATGATGTTTCTGCCATGTTTAGTATTTTCAATGTCTGTGAAGCTGATATCTTTTGCACTTTTGCCATGCTTATTTGAACCTGTTATTGTGTGATTTAGCCGTAGCTCAGTGTTCATCATTTGTCAAGCATCTCTTGTAGATCACTACCATATGCTTTGTTGCTATGTTGGGTTGCTGTAGCATAGTTTCCTATTGCATGCTAAGTAGCATCGTGCTGTTAAGCGCAGATTTGTGTCAATTCTTGTTTTGCTTGGCATTTGCAAACCGTGCATCCGATTCCGATGATCTTTATATCGTTTTCAACCAAAATTACCTCATCTTTCTAGCGGCATACTTGGTTTGCCAAGTAGATGCCTTGATCATTCTTTCCATCCGGAGCACGCTTATGCATTGCATATCATATCTTGCATATGATGCCATGTATTGCATCATGTTGCTTGTGCATTGCACCGTGTTTGATTGTTGTTCCATTGCATGTGTTCTTGCCTTGGGTTGACCGGGAGACGAGTACGTGAACGAGGAACCTGTTGAGAACGCTAACGAGGATCAAGCTTTCGACAACTCTGAGAACATTGCAGGCAAAATGACCATACCCTCGATATCACCTCTATCTTTGCTTTGCTAGTTGCTTGCTCTATCGCTATTGTAGCTCTACCTACAACTTTTTTATCATGCCGCCCATATTGCCATGTCAAGCCTCTAACCAGCCTGTCCTAGCAAACCATTGTTTGGCTATGTCACCGCTTTTGCTTAGCCCCTCTTATAGCGTTGCTAGTTGCAGGTGAAGGTGAAGTTTGTTCCTTGTTGGAACATGGATATTTTGGGATATCACAATATCTCTTGTTTAATTAATGCACCTATATACTTGGTAAAGGGTGGAAGGCTCGGCCTTATGCCTGGTGTCTTGTTCCACTCTTGCCGCCCGAGTTTCCGTCATACCAGTGTTATGTTCCTTGATTTTGCATTCCTTACGCGGTTGGCAGGGCCGGTCCTGAGAATTTGGGGGCCCGGGGCGAAATTATGTTTGTGGGGCCCTTTGTATAAGCATCATAGCATTAATTATTAATCCATGTATATATAAAATGTTACAAATAAACACTCAAAATGCATTCGAATCAATCATATTGAATAATTTGTACGTATTAACTTTAAAAATCTTCTGACATTCCTCGATGCAAAGTCACTTACGATGTGGTCGTTGTCAATCCCATCTGGCAATTCCTTCTCAATTCTTCTCATCCATGGCAACTATCGTGGACTTAGCATCTGGGTTAATAGAAGCACTAGTATTCCTTGAAAAAAATTGTAAATCACCCCTTTGTGATTGTATGAATCCAACCTCAAGTTTCTTTTTTTGTTTCATTACCACATGCATACTTCCTGGACGACAAGATAACACAGGGAGCTAAAATAAAAAAAATTGCACCAGAAGTTAAAACGTGCTATGCATCTTGTATGAGAAGATAAATTGTTTAATTAGCGACAATGTTGATTCCTGCTAATTATTGGAGGAAAATTATATATATGAAATAAGGAATAGTATTATGATTGTTATAGTCCCAATTTCCCAGTATCCCACACAGATCACACCCTTTTACTCAATTGGATTCGGGGGCATAACAATTTATACCTAGAATTGGTCAGATCGGTGTTGGTGATCGGACACTCGACAATGCCACGATGTGGACTTCCGACGGGATCTGGAGTTGATCGTATCTTCCCAACATCTGGAGAGTGGACACCGGAGGCGCTCGACGATGTGAATTGTGAGGGTTTGGGCGCGTGTGCATCGCTAAGGCCCAAATACTGAGAACTGTCTTGACGGCCATGATGCATTTGCGAGAGGGAGTCTGGAGCCAACGGAACAGGGAATAGGAAATTAAGGGATCGTGCGAACTCATGTCTCACGATCGTAAGGAAGACGAGACGAGGTGATTACACGGTTTGCCTTTTTTTTTCTTGCCTACCGATGCCTACCTGAATTACGTCCCTTCCTCTCTGTGACTCTACTAGGCTAAATTTTCTACGAAGCTAAGTCCCAATGACCAATGGGCTACCTGCATGTATACAACGGCTGACCTGGGGAGGGGGCCCCTGGATTTTGGGGGCCCGGGGCGGCCGCTCCCCCTGCCCCCCCTCAGGGCCGGCCCTGGCGGTTGGGTGATTTATGGGACCCCCTGGACAGTTCGCTTTGAATAAAACTCCTCCAGCAAGGCCCAACCTTGGTTTTACCATTTGCCACCTAAGCCATTTTCCCTTGGGTTTTCGCGAGCCCGAGGGTCATCTTTATTTTAACCCCCGGGCGAGTGCTCCTTCGAGTGCTGGCCCAACCTGGGCAATGTCCGGCGTCCCCTGGGCAACCAGGGTCTATGCCAACCCGACGTCTTGCCCATCCTGTGTGCCCTGAGAACAAGATACGTGCGACTCATATCGAGATTTGTCGGCACATCGGGCGGCTTTGCTGGTCTTGTTTTACCATTGTCGAAATGTCTTGTAAACCGGGATTCCGAGACTGCTCGGGTCTTCCTGGGAGAAGGAATATCCTTCGTTGACCGTGAGAGCTTGTGATGGGCTAAGTTGGGACACCCCTGCAGGGTATTATCTTTCGAAAGTCGTGCCCACGGTTATGAGGCAAATGGGAATTTGGTAATGTCCGGTTGTAGAGAACTTGACACTTGACTTAATTAAAATGCATCAACCGCGTGTGTAGCCGTGATGGTCTCTTCTCGGCGGAGTCCGTGAATTGAACACAGTTTGGGTTATGTTTGAACGTAAGTAGTTTCAGGATCACTTCTTGATCACTTCTAGCTTGTCGACCGATGCGTTGCGTCTCTTCTCGCTCTCTCTTGCGTATGTTAGCCACCATATATGCTTAGTGCTTGCTGCAGCTCCACCACCTTACCCTTTCCTACCCTTGAGCTTAAATAGTCTTGATCTCGCGGGTGTGAGATTGCTGAGTCCCCGTGACTCACATTCTACCAAAACAGATGCAAAGCCGAGGATACCAAAGGCAAGTGGCTAATCGAGCTCAAGTGGGAGTTTGACGAGGACCTTGGTCATTACTATGTTTTGTTTCCTGATGATCAGTAGTGGAGCCCAGTTGGGACGATCGGGGATCAAGCATTTGGGGTTATCTTCTTTTCATTTGGATTTGACCGTAGTCGGTCTGTGAGTGTATCCTTAATGATGTATGAATTTATTTATGTATTGTGTGAAGTGGCGATTGTAAGCCAACTATCTTTATCCCATTCTTGTTCATTACATGGGATTAAGATGACCCTTCTTGCGACAAAACCTACAATGCGGTTATGCCTCTAAGTCGTGCCTTGACACGTGAGAGATATAGCCGCATCATGGGCGTTACAAGTTGGTAATCAGAGCCATCCCCGACTTAGGAGCCGCCTGCTTGATCGAATCGCTGGCGTTGTTGAGTCTAGATCAAAGATGTTTTGAGTCTTAGGATTATATATATCGGAGAGTAGGATTCTTTTTATTCCTCAGTCCCTTCGTCGCTCTGGTGAGGTCTCCTGACGTAGATGTTTTGACTTTCCTCTCCTCAAATTTCACTAAAAAAATTTTAGGATCACGCGGGTATCTTGGAATCGTTCCGATGGTTTTGTGACGAGAACATTGTTCTTGCTGCCTCCTGACATTTAGGGGTTGTGGCAGTCTCCCGGGGAGTTGAGCTCCGAGGTGTTGTCGTCACAATTTTATTGTTGCAGTTCTGGAATACCTGAGTTTTGCCGACATCGAAAATCTCTTTTATGCAGTTGTTGGTGAGATAACCTCGACGTCACCCAGTACTGGGGAGTTCGGGAGTATTTCCATAACTCGTATAACAGATGCTTTTCTAAGGTTGAGGTACACGATTTCCATAGGTTTCTTGGTTATGTGTTGACAGATGGATACAACTGGATGTAGGGATTGTTAGTTTGGGTGAGATATATTGCTTCCCAGATCCCCAACACCGATTGCATAACCGTAAAGTTTCGAGTTTATAGATGGGATTCAAGTAGCTCTAGCATTTCTTCCCGTAGATATTTGGTTTGTGATTGGGTAATCCTTACCACTTATTTGTTCCAGTCGTACCTTGGTTTTTCTTTCATCAATCTCTTATCAAGTGGCTTCTCACCTTAATGGACATGTGATGTTAGCTTTGGAATTCATTCGTTCATCCTTGTTCGAACGTTTATTGTGAAGACTATATGTTGCAATTTCTATTCGTTGATTCATCTTGTCTATCTGTCTATTAAGATGCTAACGGATGTCACCCTCTTCAGGATGGCTCCGCCAACGCGTATGAATCCGGAACGCAATGATGGGAGTTAGGCGAACCCTCCACCTCCACCTCCGCCTCTGGAGGCATGGCAAGCTTTGATGGCAACCACAAACGCCAACACTCAGATGATGATTCAGCTCATGCAGGAGCGCAACCAAGGCCAAGGCAACCAAGGGAATCAAGGTCAAGGGCAGTTCACTCATCAGCCTCAGTTTCCTACCCGCAACCAGTTCCTTGCAAATCAGCCCAAGTCTTTCAGCTACTGTGCTGAGGCCACAGACGCCGATGATTGGCTCGTGGATATAAAAGAGCATTTTGAATGTAGCAATGTCAGGCCTGAGGACTATGTCAAGTTTGCTTCTTTTTAGCTCAAGGACCAAGCAACTGATTGGTTCCAGCAATACAAGGATTCCAGAGGAGGTCGAGTGATTACTTGGACTAACTTCTGTCGGGACTTTAAAGCCCACCACATTCCTACTAGTTTTGTTGAGAGCAAGCATGTGGAGTTCCGCAATCTCAAGCAAGGCAGCATGTCTGTGTACGAATACAACAAGCAATTTCAAAAACTTGCTCGCTTCGCTAAACAAGACGTTCCTGATGAGAAGAGTATGATTTATCAATTCAGAGGTGGCCTCAGAGAGGATCTGCAGTTAGCTCTCGTTCTTATTGAGCCTACTCAGTTCGATCAATTCTACAACATGGCCCTCAAGCAAGAAGGTGCTCAGCTCAAGTCTGAGGCTTCTAAGAAGAGAATCAGGGATGCAGTTCAGTCTTCTTCTTCCTCACAAGTGGCAGCTAAGCAGCAGAAGTTCTACCTTCCTCCTCCTCCATTTCGTCAGCCTTACCAGCAGAAGAACTCTGGTGGTTGTGGATTTTGCCACCCACCCAACCCAGGCTATCAGAACAAGTCAAATTCTCAAGCTCCAAGGTCAAATGCTCCTTATCATCGTCCGCTCTCAGAGGTGACTTGCAACAAGTGCTAGCAGAAAGGTCACTACGCAAACAAGTGCTTCAACCAAAGGCGCCTTCCGCCTCCTCCTCCTGTGAGATCTTCAAGCAATGTAGTGGTCAAGCATAATCCAAGTCTGCAAAGGTGAACATGATGAATGCAACACAAGTAGAGGATTCTTCTGATGTGATATTGGGTAATCTCTCAGTTAATGATATTCCTGCAAAAGTCTTATTTGATACTGGTGCATCGCTTTCTTTCACTTCAAGACTTTTTGTTGCCAAGCATGAGTTTGTGACGGAAAAGATTCCTATCCTGTTGAAGATTGTGTCCCCGGGTAAGCAAATGTCATCTAATAATTGCGTCCCGGATGTTTCTATCAAGATGGGGAACCATAAATTTCTGTCTAAACCAATTGTCCTTGGTGACTCGGATTTTGATCTAATTCTCGGGATGGACTGGCTTTCTAACCACAAAGCTCAACTTGATTGTGCTGCCAGAGAGATTCAATTGACACATTCTTCTGAGGATGTTATCATCTATGTCGCTCGTGATGAAACCATTCAGTTGTTTTCTCTCAATGAGAAGGGCGAGCTAGACGCAATCTCTCAGATTCCAGTCGTTTGTGAGTACCAAGATGTCTTTCCAGAAGATCTTCCGGGTATGCCTCCGCACCGTCCAGTTGAGTTCGTTATCGATCTTGAGCCTGGTAATGAACCCATTTGCAAGCGTCCATACAAGCTTGGACCTAAATAGCTGAAGGAATTGAAGAAAAAACTCGATGAACAAGAGCGTCTGGTTTTGATCAGGCCGAGTTCACCTCCATGGGGTTGTGGAGTTCTTTTTGTCCAGAAGAAGGATGGCACGGACCGACTGTGCATCGATTACCATCCATTGAACAAGAAGACAATCAAGAACAAGTATCCACTTCCCAACATCAATGAGCTATTCGAGCAACTCAAAGGTGCTAAAGTATTCTCCAAGCTTGACCTTCAGATGGGTTATCATCGATTCACATTCGTGAACAAGATATTCCCAAGACAAAGATTCGAACAAGCTATGGTTCTTATGAATATACTGTCATGTCTTTCGGCCTTGTCAATGCTCCTCCAACATTCTCTCAAATGATGAACTTCATCTCCAACCCCTACACCAATGAATTCGTTCTGGTGTATCTCGATGATATCTTGGTCTTCTCCAAGAATAAGAAGGATCATGCCAAACATTTGCGATTGGTGCTCGACAAGCTCAGAGAGCATCAATTCTATGCGAAGTTTTCCAAATGTGAGTTCTGGCTTGATGAAGTTCTTTATCTTGGTCACATCATCTCCGTCAAGGGCATTGCTGTTAATCCCGAGAAGGTGTCTGCAATTGTGAATTGGGAACCTCCTCAGAATGTCAAGCAGCTCTGCAGTTTTCTTGGTCTTGCAAGCAATTACCGAAGATTCATTGAGAACTTCTCTAAGATTGCAAAGCCTCTTTCCAACCTCCTCCAGAAGCATGTCAAGTATGTCTGGACGCCTGAGTGTGACGTTGCTTTCAACACCCTCAAAGAGAAGCTAGTCTCAGCTCCTGTCTTGACTCCTCCTGACGAATCCAAGCCATTCGAGGTTTTCTGTGATGCTTCTCTTCAAGGTCTCAGTGTTGTGTTAATGCAAGAGAAGAAAGTTGTGGCTTATACCCAACGAAAAGAACTACCCCACTCACAATCTTGAGTTGGCGGCAGTTGTCCATGCATTAATAACATGGAGACATCTCTTGTTGGGAAGGAAAGTGGACATATTCACCGATCACAAGAGCCTCAAGTATATCTTCACTCAACCCAACCTCAACCTCAGGCAAACTCGATGGGTCGAAATGATTCAAGAGTACAATCCAAGTATTGAATATACTCCTGGCAAGGCGAATGTGATTGCAGATGCTTTGAGCAGAGGCTTATTGCAACAGCTTAATTCTCAAGCCCTTCCAACCAGACCTTTGTGAAGCTTTCCGCAAACTCAATCTCCAAGTTGTTCCTCAAGGCTTTCTTGCCAACCTCATAGTCTCTCCAACTTTGGAAGACCAAATTCGTGAGGCACAACTCCTGGATATCATGGTGAAAAAGGTGAAACGTGGTATCGACAAGGGCATTTCCAAATACATGTGCTTCCACATTGATGACAAAGATACTCTTTTCTTCGAGGATCGTATTGTGGTTCCTAAAGGCGATCTGAGAAAAGTCATTATGAACGAGGCACACAATTCCCTTCTATCCATTCATCCTGGAAGTACGAAGATGTACCATGACCTCAAGCAACAGACAGGACTCGAATGAAGTGAGAGATTGCTCAATTCGTGAATGAATGTGACGTCTGCAGAAGGGTGAAAGCAGAACACCAACGACCAGCTGGTCTCCTCCAACCTCTTGCTATTCCGGAATGGAAGTTTGACCATATCGAGATGGACTTCATGACTGGATTTCCTAAGTCCAAGAGTGGGAATGATGCTATCTTCGTTGTCATTGACAAGCTTACAAAAGTGGCTCATTTTCTTCCGATCAAAGAATCTATCACAGCAGCTCAACTCGCAGAGCTATACACCTCCAGAATTGTCTCCTTGCATGGCATTCCACAATTGATTTCTTCAGACCGTGGAAGCATCTTCACTTCTAAGTTCTAGGACTCCTTTCAGAAGGCCATGGGCACCAACATTCGTTTCAGCACAGCTTTCCATCCTCAAACAAGTGGCCAAGTCGAGCGAGTCAATCAAATCCTTGAAGATATGCTCAGGGCTTGTGTCATTTCCTTTGGCATGAAGTGGGAAGATTGTCTCCCATATGCCGAGTTCTCTTACAACAACAGCTTCCAAGCGAGTTTGGGCAAGGCCCAATAAGAAATTCTCTATGGCAGGAAGTGCCGTACTCCTCTCAATTGGTCCAAGATAGGTGAACGCCAACTTCTTGGCAACGACTTGATCACAGAAGCCGAAGAAATGTGCAAAGTCATTCGTGAGAATCTCAAGGCCGCGCAATCACGCCAGAAGAGCTATTATGATGACAAGCACCGTGATGTGGCTTTTGAAATCGGAGACCATGTCTGCCTCCGCATCTCTCCAATGAAAGGCACTCGTCACTTCGGTATCAAAGGGAGCTTGCCCCTAGATACGTGGGTCCTTTCAAGATCATTAGCAAAAGAGGCGACCTCGCCTATCAACTTGAGCTTCCGTCCAACTTCGCAAATGTGCATGATGTGTTTCACGTGTCACAGCTTCGTAAGTGCTTCAAGACTCCTGAGCGCACTATCAACTTCAAAGATATTGACCTCCAAGAAGATCTCTCTTATCATGAGCAGCCCGTTGTTATTCTTGAAGAAACCGAGTGCAAGACTCGCAACAAGTCAATCAAATTCCTGAAAGTGAAGTGGTCAAACCATTCTGACCGAGAAGCCACCTGGGAGCGCAAGGATCACCTCCGTTCCGAATATCCGTAGTTCTTTCAGTCCTAGATCTCGGGACGAGATCCTCTTGTAGTGGTGGAGTGTTGTAAAACCCCGGATGTAACTTTCCATATTTGTAACTCCAACTCTTGCCATTTTCGGCTATGTGTTATGATATTCCCTTCGTGGTTGGATTTTTGTCTTTCGTTTTGCATTTTGTTCATGTCATGCATTTCATATCATGGCATCATGTGCATCTCATTTGCATACATGTTCGTCTCATGCATCCGAGCATTTTCCCCGTTGTCCGTTTTGCAATCCGACACTCCTATGTCCCCCGGCGCCCCTTTTGCCTCTTTTCGTGTGCTGGTGTTAAACATTCTCGGAATGGACCAAGGTTTGCCAAGCGGCCTTGGTACACCACCGGTAGACCGCTTGTCAAGTTTCATGCCATTTGGAGGTCGTTTGATGCTCCAACGGTTAACCGGGTAACCGCGAAGGCCTCTTGTGTGTTGCAGCCCAACACCCCTCCAAAACATACCAATAACCCATCTAAGTCACTTCCATGATCTCGGTCGTTCGATCACGATCGTGTGGGCGAAAACTACACTCCATTTGGAGCCTCCTAGCTCCCTCTTCCTATATAAACACCTCCCCCTCCGAAATTTTCGGGCAAACCCTAAAAAAATCATCCCCGTCGCCACCGGACACGTCCGGCCGCCGCCAGACGAATCCCGCTGCCGCGCCCAGCCAACCAGGAGAGCCACGTGGCCTCTGCCACGCGTCCCGCCGCCCGCCCGCCAGTTCAAGAACCGCCCTCAGGGCCCACCGCCGCAGACCCGCACCGCGCCTCGCGCCTTCCCGCCTCACCGCGACCCGCCGCCGCTTGCCGCCGACTGTGCCGAGCCGCCGCCCGCCTCCGCGCGGCGTGCGCGCCTTGACCCCGCCACCTCGCCGCCCAGCGCCGACGTCCTCTCCTCCGGCCAGATCCGGCCGTGGGAGGGCTGGATCCGACGTCCCCGGCGCCACCCCACCCTTCTCCAGCAAGTCCGGCGCCCAACTCCGGCGAGCTCGCGCCGCCGCCTCAGTTCGCGGGCCGAAGAACCCTAGATCTCGGGGTATATTTTTTCCTCCAAGTCCTTTCTCTGTATCATTCTGGAGCCATGTTCAACATGCCATAACTACTTATCCGTAGATCGGTTTCATGCATATGTTATACCAAAATGTTCAGCAGGATGTGCTCTTCATTTTATTCCATTGGTTCATGTTTGTTTGAGGTCATCTTGATGCTCTAATCATTGTTGCAAGAGTGCTATATAATGTTGACTGCTGTCCGTCAACAGAACTTGGTGATTTGTCTTTTTCGTTGCATTTTGTGTGTGCATCCTATGAGCATGAGCTCTACATGTGTTTTGTACTATGCCATGCCATATTTACAGAGGTGCTTTCCATGTATTTTTGTGATCTATGTAATGACTAGTACAAGCATGCAAACTAGACTTCGTGATGTTGCTGATTTCAGTTCCTGTTCTGCTGTTATTTTGATGCCATGTAAACTTGATGCTACAGAGAGATCCATGCATATTTTCAGATACTTGAGTAAGGATGTTTTGAACATATGGTTATGCTATATCCATCCATGCCCCTGTTTTCAATTATGGAGTGATCTAGCATGTCATTTTCTTGCTCTACTTTTGCTTTAAAATGCTTCCTGGTAGATTGTTTACATGTTATTCAATTTTGCCAAGGTTGTAGTTGATCCTTGCATACTATGAACTTGTTCTTGCCTTGGTTAGTTTCATAAACATGTCTTCTTGCTGATGCTTTGCTTATATTGTCATGCAATGACTTGTGATGAGTGAATCGAGCTCGCAAAGATGCCTTCATAATTCTGTTAATGCCATGCTCTGTTTTCTGTTTGTTTGAATCTGTTAATGAAACTTGCTATGTTTACATGGGTGCCATCATATCTTCTTGTCCTTTTTGGCTCATGGTCAGTAAGGGATTTTTGTTCTATGCATTTATTAGTATCATGCCATGCCTTAAGTTTCTATGATATATTCAAATATCATGATGTTTGCTTGCTCTAAACATGTCTTCCTGATGATGTTTCTGCCATGTTCAGTATTTTCACTGTCTGTGAAGCTGATATCTTTTGCACTTTTGCCATGCTTATTTGAACCTGTTATTGTGTGCTTTAGCCGTAGCTCAATGTTCATCTTTTGTCAAGCATCTCTTTTAGATCACTGCCATATGGTTTGTTGCTATGTTGGGGTGCTGTAGCATAGTTTCCTGGTTCATGCTAAGTAGCATCGTGCTGTTAAGCGCATATTTGTGTCATTCTTGTTTTGCTTGCCATTTGCAAACCGTGCATCCGATTCCGGTGATCTTTATATCATTTTCAACCGAAATCACCTCATCTTTCCAGCGGCATACTAGGTTTGCCAAGTAGATGCCTTGATCATTCTTTCCTACCAGAGCACGCTTATGCATTGCATATTATATCTTGCATATCATGCCATGTATTGCATCATGTTGCTTGTGCATTGCACCGTGTTTGATTGTTGTTTCATTGCTTGTGTTCTTGCCTTGGGTAGGGTAGAGCCGGGAGACGAGTACGTGAACGCGGAACCTGTTGAGAACGCTAACGAGGATCAAGCTTTCGACAACTCTGAGAACCTTGCAGGCAAGATGACCATACCCTCGATATCACTTCTATCTTTGCTTTCCTAGTTGCTCGCTCTATCGCTATGGTAGCTCTACCTACCACTTGTTTATCATGCCTCCCATATTGCCATGTCAAGCCTCTAACCATCCTATCCTAGCAAACCGTTGTTTGGCTATGTCACCGCTTTTGCTCAGCCCCTCTTATAGCGTTGCTAGTTGCAGGTGAAGATGAAGTTTGTTCCTTGCTGGAACATGGATATTTTGGGATATCACAATATCTCTTTTTTAATTAATGCACCTATATACTTGGTAAAGGCTGGAAGGCTCGGCCTTATGCCTGGTGTCTTGTTCCACTCTTGCCGCCCTAGTTTCCGTCATACCGGTGTTATGTTCCTTGATTTTGCGTTCCTTACGCGGTTGGGTGATTTACGGGACCTCCTTGATAGTTCGCTTTGAATAAAACTCCTCCAGCAAGGCCCAACCTTGGTTTTACCATTTGCCACCTAAGCCTTTTTCCCTTGGGTTTTCGCGAGCCCGAGGGTCATATTTATTTTAACCCCCGGGCGAGTGCTCCTTCGAGTGCTGGCCCAACCTAGGCGATGTCCGGCGCCCCCTGGGCAACCAGGGTCTATGCCAACCCGACGTCTTGCCCATCCGGTGTACTCTGAGAACGAGATACGTGCGACTCCTATCGGGATTTGTCGGCACATCGGGCAGCTTTGCTGGTCTTGTTTTACCATTGTCGAAATGTCTTGTAAACCAGGATTCCGAGACTGATCAGGTCTTCCTGGGAGAAGGAATATCCTTCGTTGACCGTGAGATCTTGTGATGGGCTAAGTTGGGACACCCCTGCAGGGTATTATCTTTTGAAAGTCTTGCCCGCGGTTATGAGGCAGATGGGAATTTGTTAATGTCCGGTTGTAGAGAACTTGACACTTGACTTAATTAAAATGCATCAACCGCGTGTGTAGTTTGAACGTAAGTAGTTTCAGGATCACTTCTTGATCACTTCTCGGCGGAGTCTGGGAAGTGAACACGGTTTGGGTTATGTTTGAACGTAAGTAGTTTCAGGATCACTTCTTGATCACTTCTAGCTTCTCGACCGATGTGTTGCGTCTCTTCTCGCTCTCTCTTGCGTATGTTAGCCACCATAAATGCTTAGTGCTTGTTGCAGCTCCACCACCTTACCCTTTCCTACCCTTGAGCTTAAATAGTCTTGATCTCGCGGGTGTGAGATTGCTTAGTCCCCATGACTCACAGATTCTACCAAAATCGATGCAAGCGCCGAGGATACCAGTGCAAGTGACGCAATCGAGCTCAAGTGGGAGTTTGACGAGGACCTTGGTCGTTACTATGTTTCGTTTCCTGATGATTAGTAGTGGAGCCCAGTTGGGACGATCAGGGATCTAGCATTTGGGGTTATCTTCTTTTCATTTGGATTTGACCGTAGTTGGTCTATGAGTGTATCCTGAATGATGTATGAATTTATTTATGTATTGTCTGAAGTGGCAATTGTAAGCCAACTCTCTTTATCCCATTCTTGTTCATTACATGGGATTGTGTGAAGATGACCCTTCTTGCGACAAAACCTACAATGCGGTTATGCCTCTAAGTCGTGCCTCAACATGTGAGAGATATAGTCGCATCGTGGGCGTCACAAGGCGAGAGCTGGTCAACCACTCGATGACTCAGCGGAATCTTCGCAATTCCTCCGCATTAACGAAGGACCGGTTTCCCGATCACGTATGTAAATGCACCGTATCTGGATAAACGCGGATATACCAGGGGCTATATAGTAGTCCCACCATCAAACTCCTATGGCTAAGTGAAAGTGTTAAAGCTCTATAGTCAGATTGCCTAGTTCGCCGCACTAACACCTCCTTAACGGACCAAGACGTTGGGTCAAGTGTGATCAAGTGCTTTTTCGAACACCCCCGCGTTATACGCGAGGGGGCTGAAGCCGACGACTGCAAACTTTCAGGTTATATACATATATACATAAACGGCTGCACAGGAGGCACTAAAATACCTTACGGGCAAAAGTATAAACACAGCCTTCATTATCATAAGCATTGTTTTTAAAATTCGGATACATGTTACTCGAACATAATATTTTTCGAGCACTCACCCTCTATCAAGCGGGCACCCTCTAAGACTATTTCAAAATAGTGATCTGGTGTGTCCTGACCCTCGGGTGGACCCATGTCGCAATACCGGTGGCCTTCATCTTTGCCCAATACGTGTTCACGAGGGCAAGGGCCATCCGTGCACCTTCTATGCACGTGGACTGCTTGACAGCGTTGATATGCGACACCGCACGAACAAGTTGTTGCACTAAATCAAAATAACTATTCGCAGTTGGTCCCTCAGGACACAACCGGTCCACGACAGCCTTCATGGCAAGTCCGGATATCCTGTGGAGCTTAGCCCATTTGGCCATCTGCTCATTCAACAGCAACGGACGCTTTGGCATGCTAAACTGCGACCAGAAAAGACATTCTGCTTCATGGCCTTCTTGGGCCTGGAAAAACTGTGTCGCATCAGAAGCACTCTTTGACAAGTCCAAATATGCGTCCGGAGAAATCCACATTTGATCAAGCGGGGCATACTTCGGATCGGCGAACTTAGTTCGTAATAAAAAAGGCTTCCCAGCCGCGATCTCCCCGCTTGCCGGATCTCCTCCCGTGCCGCTCTGGCCTCTGACCAGGATTCCTTTGCCGCTTGTAAGGCCTTCTCAAGGTCAGCCGTTTTTGCTTTGGTCTCTTACTCGAGAAGGGCATATTGGCTAGCGACATCCCTTAGCTCACGTGCCATGTTGGATATTCTCTCTTCACTCAGGCGATGAGCAGCCTGTTCGGCTTTTAATTCACCAACTGCCTTCTCGGCAGCCGTGTTGCTTAACCTGGCTTGCTCCTTGGCCCGGGCAAGCTCAGCCCGAAGGGTCTCCACGGCGGCAGCACCATTTGTAGTCAAGCATATTATAAATTCCAGCATCATGCTCCTATTTATACTCACTGACCGCCCAAAAGACATACCTTGCGACTCGTCAAGCCGCTTGTTCATGAGTGTGATGTCATCATCCACTACATCAAGTTGTTTGCTTGATTAAGCAAATTCGCAGCCCTGAGGCGTGGCGGCTGCTGACCGCTGTGTACAAATTAGCAAAATTATTACCTGAGCTTATTTATCTTTTGATCCTCTGATCACCCCGTTCGGAGGGCATCCAAAGTCTCACGGGCTACTATCTATACACAGTACACCTTAAGTTTATGGTATAATTAAAAAAATCACATTGCGAACCTCAAAGCCTGTTAGCAGGCTCGTAAAGGCTTCATTCAATCCGCTTTTCGCGGACGAAATTCTATCAATCACCGTACCCATTAAGGTATGATGTTCCTCCGAAATAGGCGCTTGCCGCAGAAGACCCGTCCATATGTCCAACTGTATATCAGATAGTCCGGGGCTTTTGTTGTTGGTCTCTCTAGGAGCCGAACATCCCAGACCTTGGGCGGCTGAAGAGTCATCTTCTGGCCTTGTCCTCCTTCGCAGATCGGGAGAGATCCTCCGGGACGACACCTCGGGGTCGTCCGCCTTATGGGGCGAGGAAGTATGAGGCGGCGTTTCGCTCTCCATCATCTTCGAGAAAAGATCCCCCGAGGACGACGATTGTTGAGGGAGGCTATAGGCCGAACTGCAAAACATACGTTTCAGATATTACCCTCACAAACAAGAAAAGAACGGGGTGTGCTTATTAAAGCGCCTTTGTTCACTTACGGTTCGGCTAAAGGTTGGCCCCCGTGTGGGCACTATGTGGCAATATCGCCTTCCGCATCCGGGGCCCCTGATAGGGATTTCTTCCCTCGCTTGGAGGCCTCTACCTTCAGGTCTTCGGGGGCGGCTCTCTTCTTCCCATGGGGGGAGGGAATGTTAGATTCTCCTTCCCCTTCATCCTCCGACACGGGAGTTCTGATTTCCCCGGATACGGTGCGTGATGCACCTCCGGTATGAAGGCCACTTTGGGCCTCTCTTCCCTCAACGGCACTTGATAAGGTGCCGGAGCCAGCATCCTAGTTGACACTAGGTCCGCTGTGTTTTCAGGAAGAGGGGCCAAACACCTGATCCTCTCCGCCTTCTTTACCCAGCCCTGGCCGAGTATGGTCTTCTCAGTTTTGTTATGGGAAACTTAAACTGAAAACGTGTTCAGAAATTGATTGCTTACCGGGGAGTCCGAACGGTCGCAGTCGAGGCCTGCATCCTTTGTGGTGTACGGACACCTTTTTCGTGACCCGAAGAATAATTCATACATCCCTTCGAGCGTTGTGCCGAAGAAGCGCTGAATGGTTTGCGGTCCTTCCGGATTGAACTCCCACATACGGAGAGGTCGGCGCTGGCATGGCAAGACCCAACGGACTAACATAACTTAGATTACCTTGATGAGATCAATGTCTGTGGCACCCCAATCAGCATGGACTAGGGGCCTTCGCACGTCAGCCCAGGATAACACCTGATGCATGACAGGTCCATGATATAGCATTCCAGGTACACGAATATTCATCAAATACATGTGTATATGATTACATCAGTGATGAATATAATCTTCTGGCATAGCCCTAAGGCTATTTACATGACAACGGAAGTCTATTTAGATGGCGGCGGAAGTCTTGGTAGCATATCACTCGGGCTGGGCTCCACAACTCACAGGACTGGCAAGATTACGGCCTAGCACGATGGAACAAGCTAACAATTCAAGCACGACCTACAAAACTGGCATGACACGCCAGATCAGTACATTGAATATACTTGCAACACAACCAAATACATAGCATCCAAACAAGCAGAAGACAAAGCAGGAACCAAGCGTCTGCAACAACCTATCTCAACAAAACCTCTAAGCAAAGCATGATATTAACTTGAATCATAAATCAAACTAAGCATCAACATCATGGCATCTATTAGCATGGCAATAACATGACATATCAAACTTCTAATAAGACAACGACAAAACATGGCATAGCATAGCATCTTGATCATAACATGACATAAGCTTAATCAAAACCTGGCATGGCATCATGAAACTATGCTCAAAATAAACTACCAATCATATCCAATGCAGACATAACAGGTTAACTGTATGTAACCATCTCATGTTCTACCATGGTTCTATAAATGCAAATAATAACTTACTACTCATGCAATGCAACGAAACTTGTGCATTGAGTCCCTCCGACTCTCTTGTCAATGGGTTGCCTCGCAACCAAAACGGTGATCACTCACGTATCATAAACGGAACCATACTCGGTTCAACGGGTTGCCAAACGGTGATCTTTCCGGCGATCACAACCATGACCAACACTTGGTCTCCAACACTCACCGAGACCTCGTCTCGTGATCATATCCAAACATCGCCATGACTTCTCACGACTATCTCATAGTCCAAGTCACCACATTCTTGTTACCACATTAATCAGCTTAATTATTTCAGGTTTATCCTCCATTTAGACCAAGACCCAATAGTGTGACCTACTATGAACTGTGTTGCTATCGATAGAATAAACACTCTGCAGAGGTACCACACTGTACCCACACCACAGAACCCATGGCCTCATCATCCCATTCGGGTGGGGTATTCCGACAAAACCGACCTACTGTCATCACACTCTCCCGGTCGCTCCGACTCACTCCCCACTGGGCTAGTCCTGGGTGGCCCCGTGTCTACCAAAGACACCAACGACCACCGTCGTGGCCAAACATAAACGGTCCCAAACGGGGACCTGGTACCATAACAACAATAACGGGCACACAAGGCTTATGTCCGCCTACCTGATCAGGGTAGCGCGCGCCCATAACCTTCCCTCGTTGGAGGCACCAGTGAGGCACGATAATAGATCGCATTAAGGCCTTCCCATAAAGGCAAATGTGGTTGCACTGAAAAAGTTAGATTTGGTGGCACTATGACTCGATCCCGTCGATGACGGAGGAGGTTTGTTATTATTAAGTCATTTTATTTCCTTCTCCATCATCATGAACATGAATGCAACAATGAGTATACATCATACAAATGCTTTAATAAAATATCAAGCTTCTCAAGTGAACAACTAAAGCATCAAGAACATGACAATACCAAGTACTAACATATCCACGGTGTATTACAATCATCATAGCATTTTATAACGATGTCCTGAAAATAAAGTAGAGTAGTGACATGGCATTATCAATAACAACATTCTAATTAGCATGGCAAGAGACATCATGAAAACACAAGCATGCATGATAGTCATAATGAAATGACTGCAACAAAAACGATAAGAAACAACTGCAACTACACACACAAGGTGCAAGCAAAGTCAACATGCAAGTTCGGGGCTCATGATAAGAGGTTGGCTTGCCTGGGGTTGAAAAATACTCCAGGAAGAAGTGTGAAACGACCGCCAAAAATTTGCAGGAAAATTTTCTCTCTCGGAGGGGGCTGTTTACGGACAAGGGCAAAATGGTCATTTTATGAATGTGCAAACATTGTGAAAATGATTCCCTCAGAACGGGCTCGACGAAACAAAGATGTGGGCTTTGGAATCACCTGATTTGGAGCTACGGTTGAAAAGATACGGACGTTTAAAGCTCAGGGACTAGTCTATAAAAATATTTCTACAAACAGATCCCTGGAAGTTAAAACAGAACGTGTCTTTTTGGAAATACGTTTTCGGCGATTGAAAGCGCACATCTAGAATACGCTTTGAACGCGGGGAAACAGATTAATGGCGGGGCGCCGCCACTTATCCACGTGGCGCTGGGCCAGGCCCTTCTGTTGCCGACATGTGGGGTCGCGCGGGGAGGGGCCCGCCTGGCCTGGCTTCTTCTTCCTCCCGCTCGGGAGCGAGCGTGGACGAGGGGGAAGATCGCCCCGACGGCGGTCGCCGGCGCGTCCGGCCACCAGATGGGGCGCACGACCTACCCAGAAGCTCAGGGCGGAGTGGCGCATCGGCTGGTGGGCTTCTTTGACGGCGAGAGGCGCTGCAGAGAGAGCAGCAAGGCCAACGGCGGAGAGGAGCTTCGGCTACTGGTGGACATGGGGTTCTGGTGGGGGAAACGTATGGGCGGCAAGATGGGGAGGGTCGCCAGGGTGTGGCGCATCCACCCAGGATGCGCACGGGGTGCGGGGGAAGGGCCACGGGCAGGAATAGATGAGGGGTCGGCGGCGGCTATGGCGACGGTGGTGGTCAGAGAGGGGCTCCTGGCTCGGGGATGGATTGTGGACTGCAAGAGAGCTCGGGGGCGCTATTTATAGCCGCGGGGAGAGCTCGGGAAGGAGGGGAGGAGGTGGCACGCGGCGGGCGACGTGTCCGCGCGTCGGCGACGACGCAGTGTCGGCAGGCGCGGCCAAGCCTCACGAGAAGCGGCGGGGAGGCGACAAGGTGGATGCAGCCGAGCAACAGAGGCTCACGGAGACGAGCAACGCTCGCGAACGAGAGGGAGAAGAAGACAGAATCGAGAAAGAAGACGAGCTCACGGTGCACACTGTTCGACCTTTGGCACGGCTCGTCGGAGAAGAAAACGGAGGGGGCCAGAGGTCCAGGGGGAAGAGGACGCTGCGGTGGGGCTTTAGGACATTAATGGCGAGGTCAGAGACGGTCGGAGCAGCGCTGCCAACGAGAACAGTGGCTAGACCACTATTTTGGCTGGCTGCCCTCGTGATCACCACGGACATGTCGCGCTCTGGAGTTTTTACTGATGCCAGCTCATGTCTACCGCGTAGTCCTTCCAGAGTGGAGTATTACCACGGTAAATAAACGGGCAGAGACCAATGGAGCTGAGTAAACCAAGCTCCACAAGTTTGCTGTTGCAAACTTGGCAACATGCTGGAGATAAAACCAGAGAGGTGAAATGGTAAACTTGATGTCTGGGAGCCTTAGGGTAGCAAGGACTACGGTTCTGGTAATTATGAGATCATTAGGACACAGATTTAATATAGTTGCTGTGCAACTACCAATTCTGATCCAGAAACTAGATGATGATCAAGCACTCACTAGTGTGTGGGATTTAGCTATAACTTGGCACATCCTCATGATTTGGTCATAAGTGGATTCTGTAAAAATATCACACCAAATGGACTTACCAAATTGGTACTTGCTTCACAAGCATCACTTTTGACCAGAAACTTGGGAAAATTCTAGGAAAATATTGGAAAAATGAAATTATACAAACTCTTGGGTAGGTGGGTTACAGGGATAGTAGAAGGCTTGGAATTATTTTCAGCCATAATGGAGCAAGATAAAACATACTTGCTTCACAAACTAAAAATTTGGACAGAAAACAAGAATTGCTCGTGTGCTCACATAGCTCAATCAAATGAGCTGAATTTGTGTGGAGGCTAATGATTTGGGGTTCTTGATAAGATGGCAAAGTTGCATCCTATTTGGAAATTCTATTAAGGTACTTCCTTCACAAAGTGACAATCTGGTCACAAACTTTGAAAAATTGCACAGGGATCTAGGATAAATGGACTGAGCTCATATTTGGCATCCATGGGTGATTTATCAATATTAAACACCCTGACAAATTGCAGCTCAATAGGAATTAGTAATAAAGCACTTTCTTTGCAACATTTCAAAGAAGGCAGAATCTTGCATTGGATCATGTGCCCAATTTTTGATCTGTGGAAGATGAGATAAAGATGGAACTAGTGATTATATAGTAAGGACAAGCTCCACAATTTATGTGGGAATTTTCTCTGCTATAAAAATAGTAGTTCCTTTAGAAAATGGTAGAATTGGAGAATTGGCATTAAATAAGAAAAGGCAATTTTCCTTATTTAATTATGGCCAATATAATTGCCAGAGCTTGGATTTGGCATAATTATCAACTCCACCGATTCACATGAATTTAGGATATGGCTAGATATGCCTTTGGATTTTATTCCTCAGAAAGGCAAGAACAGGAATAAAATCATAATTCAAAAATATTGCATGGGACTTGGCAATATTTTTGCATATCCAAGGTTGAAAAGGATAGGAGGGTCTCTAGGTATAGATGGGGTGAGCAAAAAATCAAGGAAAATGATGGCTCCTTTGTAATCACAAAGGGCACATTCAAATTCCAAAAATTTGGAATTAGGGTTTGAGAGAGTTTAAGATGATGCAACTGAGGTCTTGCCCACTGAAAAAGACATGAGCAAGTTTTGAATGGTTGGAAAAGACAATAAATCTCAGAGTCATCAGCAAAACTTGGGAGAAAGATTTTTAAAATGAGCGCGAGGAAGGAATAACAACACAAAAATTGATAACCCAATTTTGGGGATGTTACAATGTCCTTCTTAATAAGGTCTCGAATGCGGCTTCGCAGCATTTGAACTTCATCTAGCGATCCCCAATCCAGGCTGTTGTTGATCCGCGATGCAAGCTGTGGTGGAGGGCCGGATCGGAAGTCGGGTGAAGCCACCCACTTTGTACCACGAGGCTCCGTGATATAAAACCACTCCCGTTGCCATAGGCCGGAAGCTACAGTGAAGGAATCCTTTGGCCAGACAATATCGGCCTATTTGCTTATTAAAGCACCTCCGCACTCCGCGTGTCTCCCGTCTATTATCTTCGGCTTTACATCGAAGATCTTCAGCCATAAGCCGAAGTGTGGAGAGATACGGAGGAAGGCCTCACATACGTATTAATGATGAGATGTGAAGGAAGGAGTCCGGAGCTAGATCATGGAAATCTAGTCCGTAGTAAAACATGGGCCCTCGAATGAAGGGATGAAGGGAGAAACCTAGCCCCCGGAGGAAGTGAGGGATAAATATGACCCTCTCATTAGGTCTAGGAGTAGGGATAACCTGCCCTTGTGCAGGAAGCCTGTGAAGGATCTCCGCGATCAAATACCTCGCCTCCCTGAGCTTCGTGATATTCTCCTCGATGACAGAAGAAGCCGTCGACCGGCCTTGAAAGCTGGATCTGGACATGGCCTGAGGTTCGAAGCGACTGGTAAAACCTTGGGTGTTGGAACTCGAGGTGGGAGGAGGAGGGGAGTAGCATAGAGGGGAAAGGCGGGTCTCTGCCTCCTTATAAAGATGAGGAATATCAAACGTCCCCTGCGTGGCCTTAAAATATGCCTATTCCCAAAGAATCATACCAACAGGATGGTTGGGTTACCCACGCCCGTGTTAATGAGAATCCCACAATAAGGGGACACGATCTCTGCTTCGACAAGACGTGCCATTAAAACCGCCTCGTGAAGCATGGAGCAGCATGTTGGAAAAACGATTCGAAATAATGGCCAAACGATGATGTAATGTCGTGTTGCAAAAGCTGTCAGCGGATTGGACTCGTGAAAACATCATGCTCTTCATGGTGGTATATGGAATTTGTTTTGCAGTGCCGAACACGATTTTTATGTTCAAGATCTACTTTGGAGTATTCAGAGAAGGAACCCGCCTTGCAATCCTGAAGACAATCTGCGCGCCGGACTCATCGTCATTGAAGCCTGGTTCAGGGGCTACTGAGGGGTCCTCGGACAGCCGGAATATATGCATATGCCGGACTGTTGGGCTATCAAGATACAAGATAGAAGACTTCGTCCCGTGTCCGGATGAGACTCTCCTTTGCGTGGAAGGCAAGCTTGGCGGTTAGGATATGAAGATTCCTTTCTCTGTAACCGACTCTGTGTAACCCTAGCCCCCTCCGGTGCCTATATAAACCGTAGGGTTTAGTCTGTAGGACAAGAACAATCATGATCATCGGCTAGCTTCTAGGGTTTAGCCTCTATGATCTCATGGTAGATCAACTCTTGTAATACTCATATCATCAAGATCAATCAAGCAGGAAGTAGGGTATTACCTTCATCGAGAGGGCCCGAACCTGGGTAAACATTGTGTCCCCCGCCTCCTGTTACCATTAGCCTTAGACGCACAGTTCGGGACCCCCTACCCGAGATCCGCTGGTTTTAACATCGACAGCGGGTGTCGGTCCGTCATGATGACGCTTGTGATAACATTTCCATAGCATCGTCTGATCCACGGACCCCCCGCAATCAGTGCCAAGTTCTTCGGGAGTGAGCCCTTGAAGACGCTCGAACCACCATCAAATACCAGCGTGATACGCGCCACCAGTCATATAGGTGGGCAGGGCCCACTATGGACCACCCAGCACCGGGAGGCTATGGTGGCCTACCTTACGAGGTGGGCTGCCCAGCCTTTACCCATGAGCTGCGGCAGTTCCAGTGGCCCTCCCACCACACGTTCAAGCCCGACATTGGCGAGAAGTACAACGGCAAGACTCACCGGTCAGAGTTCCTCGGCATATACACCATCGCGATGCAAGTTGCTGGAGCCTGCGACGACAACGTGCTTGCCAATTACTTCCTGTTGGCACTTAAGCCCAATGTCATGTCATGGTTGATGCACTTGCCGGCGGATTCCATTTCTTCTTGGTCGGATTTGTGTCATGATTTCGTTGGCGCCTTCACTGGGGGCCATCAAGCTCATGGCCAGGCAAGCGATCTGCATATCATCCCCCAGAAGGAAGGTGAAAACCTGCGCAAGTACATATAGAGGTTCAGCCGGGTGTAGTACAACATCCCAGACGTTCACCCCGCTGTCGGTGTCAAAATCGGCGGATCTCAGGTAGGGGGCCCTGAACTGTGCATCTACGGCTAATGGTAACAGGAGGCGGGGGACACAATGTTTACCAAGGTTCGGGCCCTCTCTATGGAGGTAATACCCTACTTCCTGCTTGATTGATCTTGATGAATATGAGTATTACAAGAGTTGATCTACCAAGAGATCGTAATGGCTAAACCCTAGAAGTCTAGCCTACGAGGATATGATTGTCGTCCTATGGACTAAACCCTCCAGTTTATATAAACACCGGAGGGGGCTAGGGTTACACAAAGTCGGTTATAGAGAAAGGAATCTACATATCCGAATCGCCAAGCTTGCCTTCCACGCAAAGGAGAGTCCCATCCGGACACGGAATGAAGTCTTCAGTCTTGTATCTTCTTAGTCAAACAGTCCGGCTGTCTGAGGACCCCTTAGTCCAGGACTCCCACAGTAGCCCCTGAACCAGGCTTCAATGACGATGAGTCCGGCGCGCAGATTGTCTTCGACATTGCAAGGCGGGTTCCTCCTCCGGATACACCAACATAGCCTTCCGAACATAGAAAATGTGTCCGACTCTATAAAACAAGTACCACACACCAATGTAGACAGTATAATATTTCACGAGTCCAATCCGTTGACAACTTTTTGTAGCGTAACATCACGTCACTACCCGGTCATTATTCGAACCGTTTTTAGCCTGCCTATCCGTATTTCGAGGTGCGGTTTCATTGGCACGTCTTGTCAAAGCAGAGATCGTGTCCCCTTATCACGGGATTCTCATCAATATGGGCATGAGTAACCCAACCGTGCCATCTGCACGGCGCTTGGGGAATAGGCGGATTTTAAGGCGAGCAGGGAGGCGCATAACTTTTATTGCCTTTATAAGGGGATAAGGATTCATCCTTGTTCACCCACGCTTTCTCCTTCCTCTGCCCATCCATTCTCGAGCTCCAGCGCCCAAGCTTTCGCCTTCTCCGCCCGAAAAAAACTCTCCAATCATGTCCGGATCCGGACCTAGAGGCAAGTGGATGGCCTCCTCCGTCAAGAAGAAGGACATCAAGGAGCTCCGGGAGGATGGTTACCTGGCCAAGGAACTCGTTCATCGACTTCCAGCCAAGGGATAGATCGTCCCTACCCCAGAGCCCCATGAGAGGGTTGTGTTTCTCACACACTTCGTCTGTGGGCTGGGATTCCCTCTCCACCCGTTTGTCCGCAGACTGATGTTTTACTATGGGATGGACTTCCATGATTTGGCCCCCAACTCTATCCTCAATATCTCGGCATTCATTGTCGTGTGTGAGGCCTTTCTCCGCATCCCACCTCACTTTGGCCTATGGCTGAGGACCTTCAATGTGAAGCCCAAGGTGATGAGCGGCCAACACGCTGAGTGCCGGGGCGCCTTGGTGGGCAAGATGCCCAATGTCACCTGGCCCGAAGGCTCCTTTGTGGAGACTGTGAACGGGTGGCAATCGGGATGGTTCTACATCACCGAGCCGCGCGACACCAACTGTGCGGCGGCCCCGCATTCCGATCCGGCGTTCTGATGCGGCTCACCTCCTGGCAAGAAAGGGCCTGACCTAGGTTTCTCCGGATGAGCTGACTGGGCTCCAAACGTGTGTCCAGAACATGATAAGCAAGAGAATCAAGCTCGTCAACATGATCCAGGTTATGCTCTTTCACCGGATTCTTCCGTGCCAATGCTGAACTTGCTACTTGTGGGAGTTCGACCCGGCCAAGCACCAGACGCTGCTAGAGCTCTTTGGCACGATGCACGAAGACATCTGGAAGGTGCTCTTCAAGGCCGGCGAGGCACCACCGCCCACGACCAAGGATCGTGGGCTTAGCTTAAAATGCCAGGAAAATCAGGTAAGTTCTTTTTTATTTTCAAGGTATGCGCTTTACTGGCATACTTGAAGAAGGAATCTAAGCCTTCCTACCAATTGTTTCAGGCCTGGATAGAGACAGCGGAGCGGATCAACTGTGCGGCTCTGCTACCCAAAGACCAAGAATCCTCACTTCTGATGAAGATGCTTTTGCCGGCACCTTACGAGGTGTCGGAGAAGAAGGCCAAGAAGACGACCAAGGAGACCAGAGATGGTCTCCGTCGCCAGGGCGCTTCAGACGCAATGTCCGAAGACGTCGAGGATCACTCCTCAGTCGCCGAAGACGAGGAGGAGGAGGAAGTAGAGATCTATCCCCCCTTGTTGGGCGAAGAAAGAAGAGGACGGCCTCTACACACGGGGAGGCCGAAGCGACCAAGAAGGGGAAAACTTCCCTTCTGGACAACTCCGCGGCGGCCACCAACAGCGGCGGGGAGTAGGAGCCTAGGGTCAAGCCCCTGGCCAAATCATAAGGACCCGGGCACTGTAATATATTCACCCTTTTTACTTTATTGCTTTTAATAGGCCGGCTCATGTACTTGCAATCGGGCTCAGTCCAACATCGATCTATCCTCCTCTTCGGAGGGATTGCTGGACCCATCGACGATGAACAGTGAGTCCCTTCCGACGACCTCCTCCCCCAAGGCCACGGACAACACTGAGGTGTTTTCTCGAAGGATCCCAGGCTAGGGAGAGGACCAGGAAGCGGTGCCGGAGGGTAAAACCCTGGTTGCCGAACACATGGGGGGACAAATCCCTATGGACACCAACGATGGGGGTCGTATCCAATTCATCCCCCAGCCGAAAGCAGCTCCGGAGGCCCAAGTGGCTCCGGATTCAGGCAGGCCGCCTCTTTCGAATGAGGGGGGTGAGCCAACTCCACCGGTGACCTCTGTCCATCCAGAGGCACCAGATAGATTACTGGAAGCGCTGCAAGGCACTTCCATTGTGGAAGAACACCGTACTCTTATGAGTATGGTGATTGAGAAGGTCCAGTCCACCAAAAGCGGACTGACCGAAGCCTGCACTAGCCTTCTAACAGGCTTCAAGGTAAGTAATATGATTGTGAAAGAATATCACAGTTTAGACAGTAGCCCCTGATGCTCTGTTCGGTGTTTGGAAAGAAAAAGGCGAACAGAGGATCAAAATAATTTTCACAGGAGTCTAACATAAGATGTCTATGTGAATAAGCAGGCGTCGCTGCTGGCTTCTGCCACTCATACTGCGGAGGTCTCCGGACTGAAGCAGAACCTGGAGCGGGCCGAGTAAGAGCTCGGCCTCACGAAGAAGCAGCTGGAGGACAACCAAGGTATGCAGTAACCTGCGTGTATATTTAGGAAGGATGAATGGTTCGTGCTGACTAAAGTGTCACGAACTTTATTAGGGGCCACGACCAAAGTGACAGCCCTCAAGAAGGCGTTAGCCGAGGCCGAGGACAAAGCAGCCAAGGAACGTGTCGCGCGTGAGAAGCAGGAGGCCTGGGTCAGCGAGGTCCAGCAAGAGCTCCAGGACGCCGTCAAGAAGTACAAGTCCTTGGAGCGTGATTCTAAGACTCAAGAGTCCGAACTTGCCAAGGCCCTCCAGAGCGCACAAGATGCCCGAGCGGAAGCCCAGAGCGCCCTCCAGAAAATCCAGGTGGCCAAGAAGATCACGGCGGGTAAGGCTTTCATTATGCAAAGCAAGTCTGTGAAGGAAACATTCCTTTTAATTCCCCGAATTTGGAGCTCTCCAGGGGCGTTTACGGATCTGCCGTGCAGCATACCAGATGTTGTAGAGTTCTATCGAGCCGAAGAAGGGAGCTCTACAGAGAAGCTATTCTGGTCTCAATACCTTAGACCAGAACATCCAATGCCCTTTAGCGACCAGCTGAAACAGTTGGTCGAGTTGCATAAGGTGTCCGAACTAGCCATGAAGGACCTAATAGTCCGGCTATGGCCTGCCGAGCCCATGCCCAGCAGCTACTTCGGACTCGTGAAGCGGCTTGTGAGTGCCTTCCCACGGCTTGAAGTTATAAAGCGGTCGGTCTGCATTGAAGGTGTGCCGATGGCCTTTGCCCACGCCAAGGTGCACTGGGCGAAGATGGATGCCAAGAAGCTAATGACCGAGGGGTCGCCTGAGGGCAAGGAGCACCGCTGACTCGAGCTATATTTTGATAGTGTCCTGGAGGGATCTCGCTTTGTGGTGGAGCAATGTGTGAAGGATGTTATATTCCCATGAAAACATTCATGTTATCCTGTCCTGTAATATTAAACAAGATCGTTATGTAATATAATGCTTGTTATTTCAAAATTTTACCTATTGTGCGGCCGTTTATGAAATCTGAGAGTTGGCCAGTCGTCGGCTTCTGCCCCCATGTAGATAGTACGGGGGTGTTCGGGATAAATATAAACACTCTTTACTCCTAATTTTGGTCCTTAAAGGAGGTGTTTAATGCAACGAACAAGGTAATCGAACTATACGGCTTTATCACCCTCACTTAGCCATAGGAGTTTGACAATGAAAATTTTGGCGCAGCCCCTGGTGTTCGAAAGGCCGAACTTGGGGCGCTATACACGCCTAATCGGATAGGAACTGGTTCCTCGCATAAAGCGGAAAAAATCTCTAAGGATTTGGAAACCTCTCGAACAGCTGACCAACTCTCGCCGCATCATGATAGATAGTTTTCGGCTTTCTCTACTGAGGTGCTCGTCCAGAAGAACCGGGACACAATCGCAGTAGTTCTCCCTTTACTACCCTAGCCGATGTAGCGAAACATAAGGTAGTAAGCACAGGAGCCGGGCAACCCAACTATTGACCAAAGACATGTTTCGGAGTCGATGCATATAACGCTATAAGTTCGGGGTGCCGAACTGTACTGTAAAAATGTTCAGACTTTATTGCCATATTGCGGGGCGCGATGAAGCCCCTGGCGAAGTAATGCGTACCAGAGTGTACGGATGCAATTGATAAAAAATACAAGGACAAGGAAAAAATCAAGTAATAAGCTGACGCTACGAATTATTTTCCATTGTGATTTGATTAATACGTCGAGGCGTACTTGTACAAGTAATGCGATAAGCAAGTAAGCCTGTTTAGCATGCCATGACCAAGAGCGAGCTGCGTGCAGGTATGTAAAACAGGTATAGCGATCATTAGCAGAGACCACCTGGGGTTTCCCTTATGTCAAAGCTCCTTGCCTCCTTAGTGTATCCGTCCCGTGATGGGTTTGATGGTCAGGTTATCAGAAAATCCTCAAGAGGAGAAAAACCTGAAAGATAGAGAAAAAGTGAAGGTATGCGGATCCAGGGTGGTTGAGCCACATTGTGGACCACGGTCTAGCTATGCCACCGTCCATGCCCATGGTATTTTAAGTGCGTAGTTATGTACGCGCGGCACGAATATCACCGCTTGATTGGGACTAGGACGGAGGCCGAATTGCTAGTTGCGATCTGGATGAGCTAGACTGTCCTGTTGCAGAGTAGTTCGGACTCTCTTGACGGTGTCCGGGAGCTTTACAGTCGAATTAAGGTTCTGCCTGAAAAGGCTACTCTGTACTTCTGCTGCAAGGGTCGCGGTGTGCTCCTCAGTACGGAGGGAGCGCTCCGTATTTCCATTGTCCGTTATTACGCCGCGTGGTGCGGGCATCTTGAGCTTGAGGTGGGCATAGTGCGGCACCGCATTGAATTTAGCGGATGCGGTTCGTCCAAACAGTGCATGATAACCACTGCGGAAAGGGACGATATCGAAGATTAACTCTTCACTTCGGAAATTATCCGGGGATCCGAAGACCACTTCCAGTGTGATTGAGCCCGTACAACAGGCCTCTACACCTGGTATGACACCTTTAAAGGTGGTTTTTGTGTGCTTGATCCTTGAGGGATCGATGCTCATTTTGCGCATTGTATCCTGATAGAGCAGGTTCAGGCTGCTGCCACCATCCATAAGGACTCGCGTAAGGTGGAATCCATCAATAATTGGGTCAAGGACCAGTGCGGCTGAACCGCCATGACGGGTACTGGTCGGATGGTCCCTGCGATCGAAGGTGATCGGACAGGATGACCATGGGTTGAACTTTGGGGCGACTAGCTCCATCGTGTAGACGTCCCTGGGTGCACGCTTGCGCTCCCTCTTGGGGACATGGGTGGCGTATATCATATTCACAGTTTTAACTTGGGGGGGGGATTTCTTCTGTCCCCCTGTGTTCGGTGGTCAGGGTTCCTCGTCGTCGTGATCGCTTTGCGACCCTTTCTCCTTGTTCTCGGCATTTAACTTGCCGACCTGTTTGAAGACCCAGCATTCCCTGTTGGTATGATTAGATGGTTTATCAGGACTGTCATGGATTTGGCATGGTCGATCTAGTATGCGGTCCAGACTGGACGGGCCCGGATTGTTCCTCTTAAATGGCTTCTTCCGCTGACCGGACTTGGAGCCATTGAATCCAACGTTGACCGCCGTGTCTTCGGTGTTGTCACCGTTATTTCGATGCTTGTGTCTATTGCGTCAGGGCTTGCCGTTGCTATTTCTGGCTTCAGAGGTGCCAGGTTCGCTTGTATTGTTGTTGCTATGGGCTATCTAGTTGTCTTCGCCCACACAGAAGCGGGTCATGAGTATCGTGAGGGCTGACATGGACTTCGGTTTTTCCTGGCCAAGGTGTCTGGCCAGCCATTCGTCGTGGATGATGTGCTTAAAGGCCGTTAGGGCTTCGGCGTCCGGATAGTCGACGATCTAGTTCTTTTTAGTTAAGAACCGAGTCCAGAATTTCCTGGCTGACTCTCCCGGCTATTGGATTATATGACTTAGGTCATCGGCATCCGGAGGTCGGACATATGTGCCTTGGAAGTTGTCGAGGAAGGCGCCCTCCAATTCCTCCCAGCTGCCATTGGAGTTTTCGGGCAGACTGTTTAACCAGTATCTAGCTGGTCCCTTGAGCTTGAGCAGGAGGTATTTGATGGCGTGAATATCATCACCACGGGCCATATGAATGAGGAGAAGAAAATCCTCAATCCACATCACAGGGTCTCTTGTGCCATCATATGATTCGATGTTTACGGGTTTAAAACCTTCTAGGAAATCATGTCCTATTAATTCGTTAGTGAAGCAAAGGAGGTGTGCAGCGCCCCTATATCAGACCAAATCGTGACGTAGCTTAGATGGAGCTCGTCTGCGGTTTTCAGCCCTGACGTGGTTATGTTTGTCACATTCAGCCATATGGTCGTCATCGCGCATCAAGGCAGGCCCTCGTGATCCATAGATTGATCTTGTCTGACCTGCTCTCTTTTCCAAATCATGTCGCAGGTCATGTGTACATCCCCGAGCGGCTGTATTTCTGTTTGTTTGGCAAGGTAGCGCGGGCTGGTGTTCGGCTTGAAGTGCCGCTTTGTCCCAGCCATGTGGTGGTCGGTCACTCATATTGTACCTTGGTAGGACGGGCTCCGGCGCCTCGTCATCCAACTGTGGTAACAGTTTGTGCTTCAGGTAGCTTTTGGTTGGGCGCTCGAGGCCATATTCCTTGGCTACCAGGACATCAGTCCATCTTTCATTGAGCAGATCTTGGTCAGCTTGAAGCTGCTGCTGCTTCTTTTTCAGGCCTCTTATGGTGGCAATTAGCTGACGCTTAAAGCGTTCCTGATCGGTGGGCTCTTCAGGCACGATCAAAACTTCGTCATCGAGGCTAACCTCATCCTTGGAGAGTGGAAGGAAGTTGCTATCCTCCGAGTCTTCGTTCATGGCCTGTTCGCCAGGGCTGACTCGCCCATCCTCCCGTTCCCCCCGTTCGGAGGTTGGTTCAACGGGGTCTTCATTGTTTTCAGCACCGTCCGGAGTGTTGTCCTCTTCTGTGATGGTATCGCTGTTTTTACTATGGTGTGGCTTAGAGCGGCGCCGCTGACGTCGGCGCTTTGGCGGTATCTCAGGAGATTTATCCTCGATTGGATTTGCACCGTCGCTGTTATTTTGTTTGGGTGTATCCACCATGTATATGTCGTATGAGGAGGTGGTTGTCCAATGCCCTGTAGGCAGTGGTTCCTGATCCTCTCCTGCATCGTCGTCCATACCGTCGATGTCTTCGGAGTCATAGTCGAGCATGTCGGTTAAGTCGTCGACAGTGCCTATAAAGTGGGTGGTGGGTAGGAAACGAATTTCTTTGCCGTCCGCTTCCCATTCGAACCGGACATAGTTCGACCGAGAATCCCCCGACAAGGAGAGGGATTTCAGTGAGATTAACACATCACCAAAAGGCAAGTGCTGGAAGATGTCCGCGGAGCTGAACTCCAAGACCGGCGCCCAATCAGGTTCGATGGACGCGGATGCACGCGGCCCAGAGCCTGTGGCCGAAGACGAGTCCGGGGTTCCAGTAACACAAGCCTAGTCTGATGTTGGGTCTATGTGCGGCTCGAATGCTGCTGAGTCTGCGGTCTCCGTGGCGGTGTTAAGCTTCCCATCCTTGGACGGTGCAGTCCGCTCCAGCTCTAAGGCCAGGGTGGTCATAGGCGCTATCTCCTACGGGCGGCCAGATGACAGATCTAGGTCATGTTCATCATGGTGGCCGGGGACAACCATCATGGGCTCGAATCCGTCGAAGATCAAGTCTCCACGGATATCGGCCAAAAAAAATTCAAGCTTCCAAATTTGACCTAATGGCTAGGGGTGTAGCTATCAATCTGCTCCAGATGGCCAAGTGAGTTGGCCCGCAGTGCGAAGCCGCCAAATACGAAGATCTGTCCGGGGAGGAAGACCTCCCCCTGGATTGTGTTGTTGTAGATGATTGATGGAGCCATCAAGCCTTCTGGTGATGATGCAGCGGAACTCTCAATGAAAGCACCAATGTCGGTGTCAAAACCGGCGGATCTCGGGTAGGGGGTCCCGAACTGTGTGTCTAAGGCTAATGGTAACAGGAGGCGGGGGACACAATGTTACCCAGGTTTGGGCCCTCTCTATGGAGGTAATACCCTACTTCCTTCTTGATTGATCTTGATGAATATGAGTATTACAAGAGTTGATCTACCACGAGACCGTAATGCCTAAACCCTAGAAGTCTAGCCTACAAGGATATGATTGTTGACCTATGGACTAAACCCTCCGGTTTATATAAACACCGGAGGGGGCTAGGGTTACACAAAGTCGTTTATAGAGAAAGGAATCTACATATCCGAATCGCCAAGCTTGCCTTCCACGCAAAGGAGAGTCCCATCCGGACATGGAATGAAGTCTTCAGTCTTGTATCTTCTTAGTCCAATAGTCCGGCCAAAGTATATAGTCCGGCTGTCCGAGGAACCTTTAGTCTAGGACCCCCTCACCCACCACCGTGATCAGCGCATTCTATCAGAATGTGCGCAATCGCAAGATGCGTGAAGAGCTGGCGATGAACAAGGTCAAAGATGTGGCCGAACTTTATGTTCTGGCCGATAGGTGCGCTCGAGCTGAAGAGGGAAGGAAGTACCCCGTCAAGGATACCGGTGCGGAAACCGACTCCACAGACGACGACACTGCCGCCCCGACGAAGAAGGGTCGGCGCCGTAACAGAAAGCGCAAGGGCAAGGCTATGCTTGCCATCGAGGGATCCGACGATACCGGCGCTGCCAAGAAGGCCAAGGCAAGCGACCCCGGCAAGGAAATCACCAGGTGTGCCGCTTGCCAGGCCTTGGCGGCTGCCGACAAGCCAGGAAGCTTCGACAAGCAGTACTGCAAGATTCACCGCACGGGCCACGACCTCCAGAACTGCCGACAAGTTGAGCTGCTTGCTGAGAAGCAAAAAGCTGAGTATGAGAGGTGGGACAAGGAGAAGGGTCAGGACGGTGCCGAAGGATCCGGCAAGAAGCGTGGCGGCCAAGGAGGCCGCTGCGGCAAGGATAACCAGCAAGAGAGGCCCGTCTGGGGCCGCGACAAGAAGCAGGAAGACGATGATCATGACGAGGACGATGAGTCCGGCAATCACGAAGTTCAGAAAGCAATGGAGGCCATGTGCATTGACAGTGGCGCCTCACTGCACACCTCTCACTGCCAGCTCAAGCAGTGGGCGCGTGAGATCACAGCGGTTGAGCCATCATTCGACGCACAGGGGCCACTGAAGTGGTCCAGCACGCCTATCATCTTTGACACCGAGGACCACCCTGATCGCACGACTGTGGTCGGGTGTTTGCCGTTGTTGGTTTCACCAACGATAAGCAACCTCAAGGTGACGAAGATGCTAGTTGACGGCCGGGCCGGTCTGAACTTGACCTCGCCTGTTGTGATCTAAAGGTTACAAATTCCTGTTGGAGACCTCGAAGAGATGATCACGTTTCAAGGGGTGAACCCGGGAAGGAGTCAGCCGAAGGGTAAGGTCACGCTGCCCATGACATTTGGAGGCGAGTTGAACTACAGGACGGAGAGGATTTTCTTCGATGTAGCCGAGATCCCCTTGCCTTACAACGGGATCCTCAACCGCCCGGCACTAGCCAAGTTCATGGCGGCGTCACATTACGCCTACAACACGTTGAAGATGCCTGGGCCGATGACCATCATCACCGTCCCCTCCGACAAGAAGGACACGTTGATCTCCGGTGACCAACTCTACCGGGAAGCAGTTGCAGCAATTGTCGCCAAGGCACTTGCTCCTTCCGCTGAAGCCCCGGGAGAGAAGAAGACCGACAAGACCTGTCGCACCCACTCCGGCAAGCGCACCTCTTAGGAGTGTTGTGCTCCCGTCGAGGACGTGCCAGAGAGCTCCACCGGCAAGAGCAAGAAATCCAGAGCTGGACCACCAGAGACCAAGAAGGTGTCCGTCAAGGAGGATGGCATGGGAGGAGCTTTCACCATAAGCTCCGCCCTCGATAGCAAATAGGAAGGTGCGCTCGTCACTTTCCTGCGGGCGAATGTTGATGTGTTTGCATGGCAAGCATCCGACATCCCCGGCGTTCCCAGGGAGGTGGTTGAGCACCATCTTGTTGTATGTCCTCATGTGCGACCCGTCAAGCAGCAGGTCAAGAAGCAAGCTTTGGAAAGGCAGGAGTTCATCACAAAAGAGATCAGGAAGTTGGAAGCGGCAGGCTTGGTGAGAGGAGTACTGGTTGGCCAATCCAGTGGTGGTGCACAAGGCAAATGGGAAGTGGAGGCAGTGTATTGATTATACAGATATCAATAAGGCATGTCCAAAAGACCCTTTCCCGTTGCCACACATCGACCAGATTGTTGACTCCATGGCCGGGTGTGACTTGTTGTCATTCCTTGATGCCTACTCAGGATACCACCAGATCTTCATGACGAGGGAACATGAAGAGAAGACAACATTCATCACCCCGTGTGGTACGTATTGCTTTTTACAGATGCCTTTCGGGTTGAAGAGTGTTGGCTCAACGTTTGCAAGAGCAGTCCAAATTGATTTTGAGCCCCAGCTACATAGAAATATGGAAGCTTATATGGATGACATAGTGGTCAAAACCAAGGACAAGGCAACACTTGTGCAAGATTTGGAAGAGATGTTTGCAAATTTGCGCAAGATCAACCTCAAGCTGAACCCTGAGAAGTGTGTCTTCGGTGTTCCGTCCAGCAAACTTCTCGGGTTCTTTGTGTCACGGCGTGGGATCGAGGCGAATCCTGACAAGATCAAGGCCATCGAGTAGATTGAGGCGCCTAGGCAGATCAAGGATGCACGTCAGCTCACTGGCTGCATTGCTGCCATGAGCAGATTCATCTCCAAGTCTGTTGAGCGTGCCCTTCCCTTTTTCAAAATCTTGAAAAAGGCGGGCCCGATAGAGTGGACCCCTGAGGCCGAAGCAGCGCTGCAGGATTTGAAGAAATACCTCTCCTCCACACCGATACTGGTTGCGCCTAAACCACAAGAGCCGCTGTTACTGTCTAGCGGCAACAAATCAATTGGTCAGTGCCGCGCTAGTGGCGCAGAGGAAGGTCGACAAAGGGGCAGTGGCAACGGCAGGACCAGCGGATAGCGAGCCAAAGCTCCCCCCGATAGGGCCTAGTACCGGCAAGGTGAGGCCCCCGGCAGGGGCTGACGCCGGTGAGACAGGGCCTGCGCAACCAAATAAGGTGGTGCAGAAGAAGAAGATGATGCAGCACCCGGTTTACTTTGTCAACTCCCTCTTGTAGGGGGCTAGGCCAAAGTACTCCAGTGTGCAGAAATTGCTCTTCGGCCTTCTTATGGCCTCGAAGAAGCTGCGTCAATACTTCCAAGCGCACGAGATCACCGTTGAGGGAGTCCTGGACTAGGGGGTGTCCGGATAGCCGGACTATCAATACCCGCCGGACTCCCAGACTACGAAGATAGAAGATTGAAGACTCCGGCTCGTGTCTGGAAGGTACTTTACTTGGCGTGGAAGGCAAGCTTGGCAATACGGATATGTAGATCTCCTACCATTGTAACCGACTCTGTGTAACCCTAGCCTCTCCGGTGTCTATATAACCCGGAGGGTTTTAGTCCTAGGACAACATTACATCTCAACAATCATACCATAGGCTAGCTTCTAGGTTTAGCCTCATTGATCTCGTGGTAGATCTACTCTTGTACTACCCATATCATCAATATTAATCAAGCAGGGCGTAGGGTATTACCTCCATCGAGAGGGCCTGAACTCGGGTAAAAACATTGTGTCCTCGCCTCCTGTTACCATCCGCCTAGACGCACGCTTCGGGACCCCCTACCCGAGATCCGCGGTTTTGACACGACATTGGTGCTTTCATTGAGAGATCCTCTCGTCGTCACCAATAGGCTCGATGGCATCTTCAACCTTCAACGCTGTCCAGGGTGAGACTTTGCTCCCGGACAGATCTTCATATTTGGCGGCTTTGCATCAAGCGGCCAACTCTCTTGGCCATCCGAGCAGATCGAAGCTACGCCCCTGCCGTCAGTCGATTCGAAGCCTAAACTTCACGGCCGATGACCGCGGAGACTTGATCTTCGACGGACTCGAGCCACACAGCAAGCCGCCCAAGACTGCGACAATGGGCATGATCTAGCTCGCGCCGGACGGTGCTTTGGTGGTCAAGACGCGAATCCGCCCGGCTACTTGCCCGGAGCCGATTGCCCATGACGAGGGTCGGTGGATAGACGCCGCCCGGGCTTCAACATCTACGGCGATGGAGCCAATACCGATCTTGTCCCTTGCGAAACTCATGATCCCGAGGCGCCGACTCTCGCGGACTCCGAGCCTCCCGCGCCCGCCTAATTAAGCGATTAGGCGCGGTTATGGAATTCACCGCCATGACATCTTTCAACACTCGCCTTTTGGCGATATCCTGAATTCCTCAAGCATCTCTCGCTATCAGAGAATCCCGCGGACTATGGCGGACGGTTGAGTACGGACAATGAAGAAATTCATAACCCACCCACCACCCACTTTGTAGCCACCGTCAAGATCTAACCGACATGTTAGACTACGACTCCGATGACATCGACGCTATGGACGATGATGCCGAGACGAACAGACCCAGCTATTCCCAGAGGCACCGGAAGGCCACCCGTCGTCGACGACGCCTACATGGTGGATGCCCCAAAAGATGGGGATGGCGAAAGCAGCGGAGGAAGATTCTCTAAAGAAGCAACCCAAACGCCCGGCGTCGGTGGCGCCGCTTAAATCCCGCCACAACAAGAATGAAGAATCCGCACGGAGATAATAACACCCAAGAGTGCCAAGACAAACCCTTCAAAAAGACTCGAGAAGGAGGATGTAGAAGCAAGCCCTCACAAAAGGGCGGCGAAGAAAAGGTTGAGGATCACAACTATGTACCTCCCTCCAAGACGAAACAAGCCCCAATGACGATTTAACTCAAGAGCCCGTCGAACAAGATCTTTGTAAACGCAGGCTCATCGCTACAGCAAGAAGCTCAAGAAGGAAAACGGAAGCTCAACACAGCGAAGACGTGCTTCGGATAAGATGGAGCAAAGTGCTCAAAACCGCAGACAAACAAGGCAACAGCCACCAATCAAGAGCTACCCCAAGCGCTAAGTTGCTCCTAGAATTCGACGAAGAGGCCTTAAAGCCCCCACCGTCAAATGGCCCAGCCAGTCCATCTACGGACCCAAAAGGAAATCCCCAATAAGCAAAGGAACACGCTAAGTGTCCGACGATAGCGGCACGCATAAGTATAGGGGCGCCAGACACCCACTATGCTTCACAGACGAGGTGCTTTGGAACATGAATTCCCAGCAGGTTTAAACCCATAAACATAGAAGCCTACGATGGAACAATGGACCACGAGTCTGGATAGAAGACTATATAATGCATATACATATGGCGGAGGAGACGATCTCCACGCCAGAAAATATCTACCCTCAAGCTCAAAGGGCCAGCCCGTCATTGGCTCAAAAGCCTCCTGAAAAACACTTGTTGGAAGTTGGGAAGAGCTCGAGGAAGCATTTAGAGCAAATTTTCAAGGGACTTATGTCCGCCTCCGATGCGAGATGACCTAAGTCACATAACTCAACAGCCCGGAGAGTCGGCATGAAATTCTAGAACAGGTTCCTTACCAAAAGAACCAAATAGTCGATCGTCCTGGACGCCAAGCCTTAGCAGCTTTTAAGCACAATGTCCGAGACGAATGGCTCGCCAGACACCTCGGTCAAGAGAAACCGAGGACAATGACCGCATTAACAAGCCTCATGACCCGCTTTTGCGCTAGAGAGGACAGCTGGTTGGCAAGAAGCAGCACCAATGACCCAAGTACATCCGAGATAAGAGATGGAACGGAAAATCACGGCGCAGAAAAGAACAGCGCGGAATAAAGAGAAAAGCCCAAAGAGCACGGCAGATCAACGCCGGATTTAAAAGCTCACGGCCAATAATAAAGCTCAACCCATCAAGGACGACAAAGGACGTGACCGTCTAACCTACACAAAATTCGGGTCGGATTTGTCAAATCCACAGTACCCCCGGAAGGCCTACAAATCACACCCACAGGGATTGTTGGGTTTTCAAACAGTCCGGCCGACTAAACGCCGAACGCAAGGGGCTCGACGCGTCAAGCGAAGAACATAAACCCCGCCAACAGGGCACCGGAAAACAAAAGACTTTCCCACAAGGGGTCAAAGCAGTAAACTCACTTCATGTGAGGACACGGAAAAACAGTGCGGCACTTTCTAAAAAGAGCTTCGCACGGTCCGCCCATAAACCATAGAGATTGGATATCAAAACCAATCACTTTCGACCACCGGGATTATTCCAAAAGTGTTCGAACCGCGGGACGGACTCCCCTGGTATTGAATCCGATAATAGACGTACTACAAGTCACAAACGTCCTAATGGACGGAGGCAGTGACTTAAACCTGCTATATTCAAACACAATCCGTCGGATGAGGATAGACCCTACCAAAATTCGACACAGCCGCACTTCCTTCAAAGGAGTTACGCCAGGCCCTTACGCCAAGTGCACAGGCTCGATATTACTCGAAGTCGTGTTCGGATCACCGAACAATTTTCGACGAGAAAAGTTAATTTTCCATATCGTCCCATTCAAAAGTGAACATCAAGGACTATTGGGACGAAAGGCTTTTGTCCGCTTCAATGCCATACCGCATTACGCGTCTCTTACACTTAAGATGCCCGGTCCACATGACACCATTTCAGTGCGAGGGTCACTTAAAGACCCCGGATTCGGATAGACGATTCGGATAGACGAATCCGGACTCAGCAGGCTAGGGGCTCCCTAGCCGCATACCCTTTCATAAGGGGCTGCGCGCACAACTCACAACGGTTTCATATAAACCTAGATTTAATTATTTGCACTTATTATTTTGCATTATTTTCGCACGAACTATTTATAAAACTAAAATGTTCCTCTTTTTCTACAGATGAACAAACGTGCGTACCCGTCCAGGATAACGGCACAACGGAGACACAGGCGCAGACGTGCAGTAGGGACCCGTCGCAAGGATTCTTTTCAGATTAAGACCCTACGTGGACCTTTTTATTACTGTCTCTTGTTGCTAAATCGCCCTCGGCTTCTTCCTATAGCCGAGGCGGAGCCTGACGCTTTGGCATTGGCCGCGTCAGAAGACAATGCCCGTACCTGGACACAAGGGGCTTAGGGCATAATTCTGCCCGTTATCATAAAGTCCGAACACCTTAGGGAGTGTTCGGCGTCTCAAGTTGGGCACTATATGCATCAGCTCCGAATCATGTCTTTGGTCAAATGTTGGGTTTGCCTGGCTCCTGTGTTTTGCTGCCTTACGTTCCGTATCACCCGGCTAACGCGGCACGGAGAACTACCGCGATTGTGCCCCAGTTAATTTGGCGAGCACCTCAATGAGAAAGCCGCCGACCGTCATGATATAGCGAGTCCGGTCACCACTTGATCGACTACGGAATGTTTAGAATTCCCGCTTTGACGAAGGGCGCTTCGGTCAGCACATACGCACTCGAATCCGGAGATGTGCGGTGCCATTAGGGGCTATATCGTAGCCCCACCCTCGAGCTCCATTGGCTAAGTGAAAGAGATAAAGCATTATAGTCCGGATTGCCTCGTTAAGCACGCTACCACCTCCTTATAACAGACCGAGACGTCGGATTAAAGTGTGAAAAGCGCTATTTTGCGAACACCCCAAAGACCTTGTGCAAGGGGCTGAAGTCAAGATCGCATCTTTCGAAGTTATACACAGGTATACTTAAACGGCCGCAAGGAGATGTATTACTACTTGGAAGCACAAGTATAAAAAGCATTCATACTATAATCATTGATAAACAAGTTAATGCGTTCAATTGAACGTTACATTCTTTGAACACTGCGACTCTATTATACGAAAGGCCGCAAGATAACTTCCCTCAAATAATGTTCGGCAGGAAGCGGTTCCCATCCGAACCTCGGCAAGAACAGCGGTGGCATCCATCTTCGGATCTCGCGCCTTTACACGGGCGAGCCATCCGCTGCCCTCGATGCAGGCCGACCGCTTCATCTCCTTGATATGCGGCACCGCCCCAAGGAACTGCGCGCAGAGGGCCAAAATAGCTCGTCGCCTTAGACCTCTCGCCACACATGGGCCACGATGTCGATCATAGCCAGCCCGGAGAGTCTATTCAGTTCGCCCATTCGCCAACCTGTCTCGACAATGAAGAGGGCGATCCAGATCGTGGAATTGAGTCCAATATAACTCTTCCACCTCGTGATCCCCCGCTCCGGAAGTGCTTAACGTCGGCACCGCACTCGCAGCCAAGTCCATGTAAGGATCCTCCAACTCCACTGCTTTTCAAATTTAGCATACTTGGCATCCATAAACCGGCGACGATAAGAAACGGGCTTGCCACCGTGATTTCTCCGACTTGGCGCAGCTCCTCCTTCATAGCTCGCATTGCAGGCGGGCATCCTTGGTCTCGGCGGTGGCCTTCTTCGTGTCTTCCCGCTCCAATAGGCGCCCTTTTCAAGAGCCTCACTACGGTCGGTAGCATCCTTTAAATTCTTGGCCAATCCGGCCACCTCCGCCCTTAGGCGGTCGCAGCCTTTTCGCCTTCAACTCCTCGGCCGCCCTCGCGGCGATCACTCCTTCGGGCTTGCTCCTTGGCTTGTGCAAGCTTGGCCCAAGTCTCTCCACAGAAGAAAGACTGCGTATAAACAACATATAACTTATCGAGGAGGGCTTTAACCCACTTAATAAAGCGGCTACGGAGAATTTATTTACCTTGCGACTCGTCAAGTCGCCGATTGACAAGTGCGATGTCAAGATCGCCATGTCCAGCTTGTCGACTTCGATTCGGCAAATCGATCAGTCCGCTGGCCCGGACTATCCGCCACCAGACGAACGGCGGTATTCATTACCGAGATATTTAGATTTTCGATCCTCGGCACGCTATCGCCTTCGACAACCTACCGAGTCTCGAGGGCTACTATCTATACAGGCGCATTTTTATGCACAACTGTTAAAAACAAAGGTACGCTATTTTCGATACCTCAAATCCCGCCAACAAGCTCATGGCAGCATCACGCAATCCGCTTTCGCGGACGAATCCTTCCAATCACCATACGCATTAACGCACGGTGATCTTACGAAATGGACGCCTCTCAAGCAAGCTCTTGATTCTCCTCCCGCAGACTCGTGGGTGTTGAACTCTCGGCCCCTCGGGACTCGGGGCGCCCTCGTGATTTACACTTCGGCTCGCTTTGCCTCATCTGGCGGCGCGGCGAGGAGGCGACGCTCTCCATCATTTTCGGAAGAAGATCCCCCGAGGACGAACTCATCTGAGACGGCTGCAGATCCGAACTGCGATATAAATATTTCGGTTACCTACAGAAGCATAAACGAAGGTACTTTCTCATTAAAACTTTCTCTTTCATACTCACGGCTCGTTGGAGGGCTGGTCCTTGGGCGATGTTTGCGCGTCCGGATTCTCTCCGGACGCCGGACCCCCCGGTGGGGATTTCCTCCCACGCTTAGGGGCTGGGACCTCCGGATCTTCGGAGGCGGTCCTCTTCTCCCTCTGAAGGGAGGGATCCTTGGTTCCCTCCTCTTCAGTCGCCCCTTTGGACAAAGTATTAGCTCCTTTATCTCCCCCGTCGCCCCCCTCTGTGGGTGCAACCTCCAACATTCTCGACCAAAGACGGGCTCCAAAGGCGTCTCTCGGGGGGGGCGGACACCTTATCAGCCTTGATCGCGCCACCCATTCCTGTAAAAGAACAAAGGGTCAGGATACGATCTCTTGAAAGGCATACAACACAGAATGTCCGAGCTTTGAGCTATTTACCTGAGTATCCGGACGACCACGGCTTAGTCCAAAGATCCTCGGCCGAATCCGGACACGCCACTGCGGTCCAAGAACAGCTCAGACATCTCCAAGGGTGTCGCACCCATGAAATGCCGGAGGATACGAGGTCCCTCGGATTGAACTCCCATAAACGGAGAGGACGACGTTTGCGGTAGGAGGTGCCTAGTTAGCATGACCTGCATCACCTTGACCAGATCAATCTCCCTCGCTTGGAGGTCTCGAATCCGCCTCTGAAGGCGGGCACGCCCTCGGACGGCCCCTAGTTGAGCCCTTGGTCGACCCACGACATCGATTCTTTGTGGAGGTCCCGGCGGAAGGGGCGGCGGCTTACGCCTGCCCCTTGAGCGTGATGTAGAACCACTCCTGCTGCCACAATCCTGTTCCTCTTGAAGGAACCTTGAGCCACGGGCATCGACCTTCTTGCTTATGGTCGCCCGCCACACTCCTTCGACGCCCGATCATCTTCGGCTCCACCTTGAATGTTTTCGCCACAGCGGAAGTGGGGATGACGCGAGGAAGGCTTCGCAGACGATAATGAATGCGGAGATATGGAGGATGGACTCGAGCCAAGTCGTGGAAGTCCAGCCCGTAGAAGAACAGAGCCCCTCACGAAAGGATCCGCTGGAAGCCCAATCCCGACGGAGGTGAGATGCGAAACGACATATTCGCCGGGCTCGGAGTTGGCACGGCCTGCCCAGGGCAGTAACCTGCAAAACTTCAGAGGCGGATACTTGGCCTCACGCAATTCATTATGTCCTCCTCCGTGACGGAGGAGGGCACCCACCGGCCCTGGAGGTCAGAGCCGGACATTGCTGTGGATCCGAAGCGCTCGAGTGTTAAGCTCTTGGTGTTGGAACTAGGAGCAGAGGAAAGATTCGATGCGAGGTTGAAAGACAAGGACAGGCCTTGGTCCTCTTATAAAGGGAAATAATACCAAGGGCCGCCTCGCGGACCGCTTGAGATTCCCTTCGATAGAGGAGGCGTGGCGGGAACGGTTGGGTTACCCACGCACGTATTGATGAGGATCCCGAATAAAAGGGAACACGATCTCTGCTCGACAGACGCGTGCCAAGGAAACCGCCGCTAAACGTCTTTGAGGCGGAATAATAAAACGATTCAAACGAGGGCTTGGCTGCGGTGTGATATCACGCCGCGTAATACGCCGCCAGATTGAACTAAGTGTGTATTTTATTCTCTACGTTGGAATGTGGAAATTATTCTGCAGAGCCGACACTATCCCGTGTTCATTATCTTCTCCGGATTATTCAAGGAGGAACCCGCCTTGCAATGCCGAACATTATGCACGCCGGACTTATCGCCATTGAAGACTGGTTCAGGGACCGAGGGAGTCTGGACTAGGGGTGTCCGGATAGCCGGACTATCAATATCCGCCGGACTCCCGCACTACGAAGATAGAAGATTGAAGACTCGGCTCGTGTCCCAAGGTACTTTACTTGGCGTGGAAGGCAAGCTTGGCAATACGGATATGTAGATCTCCTACCATTTTAACCGACTCAGTAACCCTAGCCTCTCCGGTGTCTATATAAACCGGAGGGCTTTAGTCCGTAGGACAACATTACATCTCAACAATCATACCATAGGCTAGCTTCTAGGGTTTAGCCTCATTGATCTCGTGGTAGATCTACTCTTGTACTACCCATATCATCAATATTAATCAAGCAGGGCGTGGGGTATTACCTCCATCGAGAGGGCTGAACACGGGTAAAAACATTGTGTCCCTCGTCTCCTGTTACCATCCGCCTAGACGCACAGTTCGGGACCCCCTACCCGAGATCCGCCGGTTTTGACACCGACAACCGTCATCACCCGCCGCCCGTTGCAATGGATACTGCATAACCCGGACGCAATCGAGAGGATTGTGGAATGGGCCTTGGAGCTGTCGAGATTTGTTTTGAAGTTTGAAAGTACTTTGATGATCTAGAGCAGAGTCTTGGCAGAGTTCATTGCAGAGTGGACCTCGACGCCTAACGAAGAGATCTAGGAGACCACTCTTCCCGGCAAGGAAACAAGCCGCGACTGGATTATGTACTTTGACGGGGCTTTTTTGCTGCAAGGCGCCGGTGCTAGTGTGCTACTCATCGCACCCACCAGAGAGCACCTCAAGTATGTAATCCAGATACACTTTCCCAGGGAGATGTTGATGAATAACACTGCTAAAAACGAGGGATTGATTGCCGGTCTCAGGATCGCGGCAGACCTCGGGATCAAGAAGCTCCTCATCAGAGGTGATTCACAACTTGTCGTCAAGCAAGTCAACAAATATTATCAAAGGCCGTTGATGGAGGCCAACGTGGATGAGGTGAGGAAGCTGGAGGAGCATTTTGACGGTATACAGGTGGAGCATGTTCTCCAAGTGGAGAATGACATCGCCGACTACCTGTCAAAGCGCGCTGCCCTCAAACTACCTGTGGAACTAGGTACTTTTGTGCTTTGGTTAACTCAACCATCCGTTGAACCATCGACAGAGCAGAACAAGCGGAGGAAATCAGGCCCCGGCAAGTACTTTCCCACCGAGCTCCTAGGAGCACTGACGAAGATGCTGCCGTGGACACTGAGCCTGCTGTGGGGCAACCGACTCCGACAGGGCGTCAAGCGTGGCCGTAGAGAAAATCGCTCCCATGGCAGAGGAAATGCCTTTAGTCCTTGCCGTCGAGCCCCAGGCTCCAGCATGGGCACAACATACCGTCAGATTCCTCCAAACAAGGGAGCTTCCTGAGGAGCAGGAAGAAGCGGAGAAAGTAGCTCGTCAGTCTGCCATGTACTAGTTCGTTTACAACGTTCCGTACAGAAAAAGACCAAACGGCGTGAAATTGAAGTGCATTCCCCGGGAGGAAGGACTAGAGCTGTTGGTAGAGATACATGGAGGCATATGTGGCTCCCACATAGGGTCGAGGGCCCTTGCCGGCAAGGCCTTCCGGCAAGGCTTCTTCTGGCCCACTGCCCTTCAGGATGCAATGGCACTAGTAACCAAGTGTGAAGCATGTCAGTTCCATTCAAAGAAGCTTCATCATCCAGCTCAAGCCCTTCAAACAATCCCTCTCTCCTGGCTATTCTCGGTTTGGGGGCTCGACATACTGGGCCATTTCCCCCGCCCTGTCAGGGCCTTTGAGTACTTGTACGTTGCAATCGACAAGTTCACAAAGTGGCAGGAGGTGGAAGCAGTGAGGAAGGTGACAGCGCAGTCAGTCATCAAATTCTTCAAGGGACTGGTCTGCCGTTTTGGTGCGCCAAACAGAGTCATCACCGACAACGGCACGCAGTTCACAAGCCACACCTTCATGCAATACATCCAAGACCTCGGCAACAAGGTTTGTTTCGCTTTCGTGGCACACCCACGGAGCAACGGCCAAGCGGAGAGGGCAAATGCTGAAGTACTGCGAGGCCTAAGGACAAAGACTTTTGACAGGCTGCACAAGAGCGGAAGGCGCTGGATTGATGAGTTGCCGACAGTTCTTTGGTCGATTAGAACAACGCCAAATCGAGCCACTGGTCAGACACCCTTTGCCTTGTTATACGGGGCAGAGGCAGTTCTCCCCACAGAACTCACATACGGGTCACCTCGAGTGTTCTCTTATGACGAGCTTGAGCAAGAGCGATTGCAGCAAGATGACGCGACGTTCCTCGAGGAAGATCGTCTTCGGGCGGCTGTGAGAGCAGCATGCTACCAGCAAGCCTTGCGCCGCTACCATAGCCGCAAGGTTCATGCCCGAAGCTTTGAGGAAGACGACCTTGTTCTTCGGCACGTTCAATCGGCCAAGAATTCCAACAAGTTGATGCCAAAGTTGGAAGGCCCTTATCGAGTAATACAAGTCACCAGGCCCAGCGCAGTCTGCCTGGAGACCGAAGATGCCATTCCAGTGAACAACTCCTGGAACATTGAGCATCTTCGCAAGTTTTACCCATCAGGCGCGGTTGTCGGCTCCCCCGGCAGACCACCTTTTGTACAAGCCTTGCCGGCAAGGCATGTAACCCTCTGTACAAAGCCAGACGCAGACCCTGAGCATAAATAAATGAAGCGCTGGCGCCCTAAGTTATAGCATGCATGCTAGGTTGTGTCTCTCCCTCGGTTAGGGTTTATAGTGCTTAGCGGCGTCTAACCCCTAGCATAGAGGTCGAGTGTGTGTCTCTCTATTCCTTTCCGTCATCTTTGGTTCGCAGGGTACATGGACATTTATGCTGAGCTATTTGGAAGAAAGAGAATGAGCCGACGCTCCAGTCCCGGCAAGCCAAGGTTGCCAGGGGCTGAAGACACAAGGGTCCAACCACGGCAAGCCAAGGTTGCCGGGGGGCTGCAGATTCAGATAAGTCCTTTATCCCCTGTTATGCATTTTCATATGGAATTGGGACGTATGAAACCTCATTTAATTCCTAGGCTACCGTGCTCCCCTTTTCCTATACCCGAGAACTATTCCTTGGGTCGGAATTTGGTTGTAGCCGCGGTGACAAGGAAGCAAGCGCAGGGCCTAACCCTACTTCGCCCCTGCCTCCGCCAAGAGCGTGAGTATGGTCGAATGGAGTAAGGGGACGGAAAGGCCTGTTGCCGGGCGACAATGTTTATCTCAAAAATAAGAAGGATTCGTTCCTTGGTATGAGCTTGGCTCATGCACAAAGAACCCGGCAAGCACCCTTTTTTCATTAATACGTCCCATACAGGTACAATTCGTATGGAATGTAAACATGAGCAAGGGGATTACAAGTTTTAAATTTAGCTAAGGCCCGTAGGCTTACAAACTAAAAAGAGATAATATGTCAGTAATCCCTTTCTTGTCCCTCTCCCCAGGAAACGAAACAAGATGGCAGGAGGGCAAAAGGAGTGCCTAGGCGAGGTACGAGCAGCAGAAGACGCCAAGAACATATTGGCGGCCGCCCAGAAGAGCGCTGGTGATGCTGGTGCCGGGAGAAGGACCGAAAGATGAGGCAGCGGGCCGCCAATACGCTATGAAGGCGTCGGTGCCATCGTACTCTGACTTTGCGGCCCGTCACCCGCCTTCTTCGCCTTCTCCGGCCTTCCCATGCCAGCGGCCCAAGGAGGCGACCCCGAGATGTTCAAGGAGCTGGCCCCACCCCCGACAAATTGCTCTGCCAGGAGGAAGGGCCAGGTGCAGATGCTGCTGCTGCCGGCGCCGCCCAGGGACGGTGTGTCCGACGCCTAGTCGGACCCGTCATCCTCCCGCTTGACACCCTCATCGTTGATGTTGCTGTCCTCCTCGCCACTCTTGCTTGAGGAAGAGTCTTCATCATTGGAGGATCTCTCCATGCAACACCTTAGGCGAGTTCCCAAGTGCCTGAAGACCTTGATGGAGAGCAGGACGTTCTCCATTAATTTGAAGTGGAGAACGAGCCCCTCCGACAGGCTGTGGGCACAAGTGAAGGCCTTCCATCTGCGACGAAGATACATGACATGAGGGGCGGGGAAGTCAACGTCGACCCGCATGCTGCCATTCCCGTAGCCCCTCATATGCAACCTCAGAGCCTGTGGCAGGTCGAGCTCCATCTCCCGAGCGAACGGAGTAGGAAGACGAAGACGATGACGCACTGGCCAGTGCAGCCTGATGATGAACTCGCGGGGCTAGTCTCTAACGTGATCCTCCATTAGGGGAGGGGCCGCTGGCGGAGGCGAGGCTGATGCGCCGCCATGTCCTCCTCTTCCCCGAATACCATGGCGGCCTCGGCCTCGCCCCCTCCCCCTTCCTCTCACGACCGGCTCTGCCACCATGAGCTCTTGGGAAGGAGGGGCACGCTATCGAGCAGAGACCCTCGTCGCCGCTATCGGAGCACCGGCGCGCCTCTAGCCATAGCAATGGATGGAGAATGGCGACAAAGGGGAGACGTGAGGGGATGCTCCTCCTCCTCCTCCTGAGTCCCCTTTTTATAGCCTAGCGGAGAAGGCTAAAAGACTAGCTCTGCGCCTCTGAAGAGCCCGCTCGGGTCCGGATCATTAAGTGGCGATGAGCGAAGTCATCGACCGCCCTCTCCGCCCAATCAAGACAAGTGAGTATCGGCCACCGCGCGCCTTCCCATATCCCATGCGTCTGTCACCTACCCCACGCCGTACATGCGGTGTACGTGGCGTAAGGGGCGGGCGTAGTGGGAAACATGGAACGACGGTTCAAAGGCAGAGAAAGTAAATGAGCAGCGGCCCTGCATTCTTAAAGGGACACACGAGCCGCCTCTATACTATTCACCGCAGGATGACGCACGCATGCTTCGGTCACCCCACGCACGATCCCCACGTCACGCATTCAACATGGGTCATGGGGAAGCGCAACGGACGAAAAAAATTACCACGGTAAAAATCCGCCCCGCCTTCCCGCGCACCGTTCTGGGCCTAGCCCAACAACGCGTCACGCTTATGTGTGGCCCAGGCTCGGGGGCTCCAGTCGGTGTACAAAAGTAGGGGCTCTCCTTTGTACCCATTTACTTGTACACGAGCAGTCAGAGCCGCGCCCATGGCCACACTTAGCAGGGCAGAGGAGGGAAGCCAAAGCCACAAGACAATCAAGGCAATGCCAAGACCGGAGACACAAGAAGCAAGAGGGCAAGGTAGACTCCCCCGGCAAGGCCCTTGCCGGGGCAGCCTCCGCAGCCCCAGCAAGAGCCTTGTCGGGGCAACTTTCCCAACGCCAGCAGAGCGCACCACCCTTAAGCCCAAGGGTTCCAACGCCATCAACCACATTGGAACCAAGGCTCGGGAGGCACCTCCATGGTGGCATGCAGATCTTCGTGAAGATCATAAGCATGCATGATCAGATGAGGGCCAGAAGACGACGATCCTCGGCAAGATCCTGGCCGAGGAAATCCACGAGACCTCCGGCAAGATCCTTGCCAGGGACGACCGCGATGCCACGGCAAGACCCTTGCTGAGGACATCAGCGGGGCCGCGTCCAGGCCTGCACCTGACAAGACTCCACCGCCGTTCCCATGCAGCTGCCAGCCCAGCCAACTAGGCGAGCACCTGCATGGCGACGTGCAGCCTCTAGACCAGCTCAGCAAGCATCTGTGTGGTGGCATGCAGATCTTCGTGAATACACTGCCACCGCACGAGCTCAGCAGCCTGCCAGCCTACATGGTGCCGCACGCCTCGTTGGCCAGGACGCGTGTCGAAGCAAGGCGAGGCGGCGACGGACGGGACGGGCCTCGTTACCGTCCCCAATAAAGCAAGGGGACACCTAAGGGGCGCATTTAATGCATTTTGTCCCGTAATGATAGGCGATAAGCTCAGCCACTGTACACCTTTCCACCTCCTGTGTGCCACTGTGCCGTCCCCTTTTTCTATAAAAGGAGACTCGAGGCATACTGGAGAGGGATTCGGCTCTTTTGGACTACGCACGCACCGTAGCTAGTTCAAGAACACAAGAACACTCAAATATACACAAAAGCAGGACTAGGGTATTGCGCATCCTCGCGGTCCAAACCTGGGTAAACGATCTTTGTGCTGGCTCCTAGACCCGCTCTTTCCACAACCTCGCGCCTGCCAACCGTAGTAGGGATTCCAGGGATCCCATAGGTGTCGTTTGCACCGACACCTACTGATTTTCTTGTTCTTGGTTCCCCACAAGATGATTTTTGTTTGATTATATTTGGTAGACCTACCTTTCTTGAACACTGTTAATGCTAAGATAGGTTGTAAGAAAGAAACTATTAGTGTGAATTTCTGGGATGTGGCTCATGAGTTCAATTTTTACAAATTTCGTAGAAAACCTCGTGATAAAGAATTGCCTAGTAAAGATGAAATTATTGGTCTTGCTTGTATTGTCGTGCCTCCTACTGATCCTTTAGAACAATATTTGCTAGACCATGAAAATGATACATTCATGGATCAAAAAATGAACCAACAATTTCTCTATGGACCAACCGTAAGGATCCACATCTCCATAGATCCTTGGGTCTGCGATGTAACGGGAAACATAGCTCTCTCCATCTGAGTCTTGGGACGACATACTTCCAGATCTGTCAGAAAAACAACACGAAACAAGAACAGAAGATATCAATGCGATACGGTGGTCAAAACCTCAGGAAGTATATATAATGAATTTTTTGTGTAGGACAAGTAACTTGGAACAAAAACCAAGATGAGAAAATCCACGAGGGGGCCACAAGCCCGAGGGGCGTGCCCAGTGGGGTGGCCCGCGCCCTAGGGCTTGTCGCTCCCTCGTGCACTTTTCGGACTGTTTATTATTTTCCTAATTTTTTAAATATTCCAAAACTGACAGAAAGTACCTTTTTATGGAACTTTCGGAGTCGGTTTACTTACTGTACCACATACCTACCCCTTTTCCAGGGTTCTGGAGCATTCCGGAAGGTTTCCCTTATGGTTCAACCGGTGTCATAGTTTGAAAAATATTAGTTTCAACATTAATGGGCGTGCCTGAGATATAATGATTAATTATTTTCCCATTAACCACCTTCGGATCAGTGCCTTCAGCATTGTTTATCATAGCTCCAGAACGATAAACTTCTACAACAATATATGGTCGTTCCCATTTAGAGAGAGGCTTTCCTGCAAAGAATCATAAACGAGAGTTGTATAATAAAACTTGATCTCCTATTTTGAATTCCCATTTTTGGATTCTGTTATCGTGCCATCTTTTAACTTTTTCCTTAAATAATTTAGCATTTTCATTAGCATGTGTCCTCCATTCATCTAGAGAACAAATATCAAATAACCTCTTTTCACTGGCAAGTTTGAAATCATTAGTTAAGTTCTTTGATTGCCCAATATGATTTATGTTCTAACTCAAGAGGTAAATGACGTGATTTTCCATAGACCATTTTATAAGGGGACATACCCATAGGATTTTATAAGCAGTTCTATATGCCCACAATGCATCATCTAATTAGTTGACATTCATCACATGATAAGACAAACTTACATGCATCCTTAAATAGAGTAGGCCAATAAAAACCAGATTGTAATACCTTATGCGCAGTTCTATCTCCAGCATGATGTCCTCTGTATGCCTCGGAGTGACACTTCCGTTGGATTTGTTCATGTTCATGCTCAGGTATGCAGTGTCTAATAGTACCATCTACTCCTTCTTTATAAATGTGTGGGTCATCCCAGAAGTAGTGTCTCAAATCAAAGAAAAACTTTTTTCTTTTGTTGGTATGTAAAACTAGGTGGTATATATTTAGCAACAATGTAATTAGCATAGTCTGCATACCAAGGAGTATTATGAGAAGCATTTATACCATTTAGTTGTTCATCAGGAAAACTATCATCAATAGGTAGTAGGTCATCAAGAACATTTTCTAACCTAGACAAGTTATCAGCTACGGGATTCTCGGCTCCCTTCCTACCAGTGATATGAAAATCAAACTCTTGTAGCAGTAGAAGCCACCTAACGAGTCTAGGTTTAGCATCTTTCTTTTCCATGAGGTATTTAATAGCAGCATGATCGGTGTGAACAATTACTTTAGAGTCAATAATGTAAGATCTGAATTTATCACAAGCAAACACAACTGCTAGAATTTTTTTCTCAGTAGTGGCATAATTTATTTGAGCACTGTCTAGAATTGCTTATCGACTCTTTATCCTAAAACAACACCAACAGCATAATCACTAGCATCACACATAATTTCAAAATGCAAATTCCACTCAGGTGGTTGATCGATGGGTGTAGAAGTTGATGCTTTCTTAAGTGTTTCAAAGGCTTCTACACAATCATCATAAAAAGTGAATGGAACATCTTTTTGCAAGAGATTAGTAAGAGGCCTGGAAATTTTAGAGAAGTCTTTAGTGAACCTCCTATGGAAACCAACATGACCAAGGAAACTTCTTATACCTTTAATATCATTAGTACATGACATTTTCTAAATTGCATCAACTTTAGCTTTATCTACTTCAATACCTCGTCCAAAAATTTTATGCCCCAAGACAATACCTTCATTAACCATAAATTGGCACTTCTACCAATTCAAGACAAGATTAGTTTCTTCACATCTCTACAAAACTCGATCCAGGTTGCTTAAGCAATCATCAAAGAAGTTCCATAAACTGAAAAATCATCCATGAAAACCTCAACAGTCTTTTCACAAAATTCAGAAAATATAGCAGTGATACATCTTTGAAAGGTAACAGGTGCATTACATAGACCAAAAGGCATACGTCTATAAGCATAAGTTCCAAAAGGTAACTGAAATTAGTTTTCTCTTAGTCGGGTTCTGGCACGGGTATTTGAGAGAAACCAGAATATCCATCAAGAAAACAAAAATGTGTGTGCTTAGACAATCTTTCTAACATTTGATCAATAAAAGGCTAGGGGTAATGTTCTAGTTGCTTTATTTAATTTTCTAAAATCAATTACCATCCTATAACCAGTTGCAACTCTTTGTGGGATAAGCTCATTTTTATCATTAGGAACAACGGTAATGCCTCCTTTCTTAGGGACACAATGAACAGGACTTACCCATCTACTATTAGCTATGGGATAGATTATACCTGCTTCAAGAAGCTCTAATATTTCAGTTCTTACCACCTCCTTCATCTTAGGATTTAATCGTCGTTGACAATCAACAACTCGTTCAACATTAGGCTCCATATTAATCTTGTGCTGACATAAAGTGGGGCTAATGCCCTTAAGATCATAAATAGTATATCCAATAGCAGCACAATGCTTCCTCAGAGTTTTTAGTAACCTCTTTTCTTCATGCTCTGAAAGGTTAGCACTAATAATAATAAGATATATCTTCTTTTCATCAAGATAAGCATATTTCAATGTACCAAGCAGTTGTTTTAATTCAAACACAGGATCACCTTTAGGTGGAGGAGGACCTCCAAGAATTTCAACAAGTAGATTATGTTTCAGGATAGGTGGTTGATCAAAGAACATCTTATCTATTTCATTTCTTTCATTCATAAGCATATCGTTTTCATGGTCTAGCAAATATTGTTCTAACGGAACAGTAGGAAGTACGGCAATAGAAGCAAATCCATTAATTTCATGCTTACTAGGCAATTGATTATCATGGGGTTGTCTACAAAACTTAGAGAAATTAAACTCATGAGATATATCACCAAAGTTGACACTGACAATTTCTTTAGTGCAATCAAAGGTCTACAAAAATTACGTGACAAAAATCATCTTGTGGAGAACCAAGAAGTCGAAAATCAGCAGGGTATTTTATTTTTCCACACAAGACTTGAACATCTCTGACAATCCCAAGTGGTGTAATAGTATCTGTATTTGCAAGCTTAATAGTAACGCCAATGTCTTCTATTTCAACAGGAGCAATATCATTCATAATTTCTTGATATAAGGTAAACGGAATAGCACTCACACTAGCACCCAAATCACATAAGCCATTATAACAATGATCTCCTATCTTAACTGAGGCAACAGGCATGCCAACAACAAGTTTATTCTTATCTTTATCATCAAACTTAGAAATTCTAGCAGCTTCACCACAGAAGTAAATAACATGCCCATCTATATTATCGACCAAGAGATCTTTAACCATAGCAACATTACGTTCTACTTTAATTTGTTCAGAGGGTCTAGGTTCTCAAATATTACTTTTGTTAACCATGGTTGAAACCTTAGCATGTTCCTTTATTCTAACAGGGAAAGGTGTTTTCTCAATATAAGCAGTAGGAACAACTGAATCTACATTCTAAATGGTAGTTTCTTCTTTAACTATAACATGTTCCTCAATATTTTCTTGAACATGGGGGTGACATTTAAACCACTTCTCCTTAGGGAAACAACATGAGTAGAAAATGATTCGGAAAACGAAGCAATTATCTCTGAGTCAAGTCCATATTTAGTGCTAAATTTATGAAAAGCTTCGATGTCCATAAATGATTTAACACAATCAAACTCAGGTATTATACTTGAGTCATTACCTTTGTCAACTTCCCAATCATCATAGTTGTGTTTAATTCTTTCAAGAAGGTCCCATATGAATTCAATAGTCTTCTTCATAAAGGAGCCGATAGAAGAAGAATCAAGCATGGTTTGATCATCATGGGAAAGTCATGCATAAAAATTATGTAAGACAATTTCTGTTGGGATCTCATGATTGGGGCTTGTGTACATCATGTACTTAAGCCTCCCCAAGCTTGAGTGATTCTTTCTCCTTCACGAGGCAAAAAATTATATATATAATGTCGATCACAATGAACTAGATGCATAGGATAAAACGTTTGATGAAATTCCAATTCCAACCGATTCCAATCCCATGTTCCGATATCATCACACAGCCTATACCATGTCAATGTATTTCCCTTAAAAGATGAAGGGAATACCTTCTTCTTAACTTCATCTCTGGGTAAACCTACAAGCTTAAATAATCCAAAAACTTCATCCACATAGATTAGGTGCATATCACGATGTAGTGTTCCATCTCTTGCATAAGGATTAGCTAGAAGTTATCTATCATACCTGAGGGAATCTTATAATAAATATTTTCAGTAGGTGTAGTAGGTTGAGGAGAAACTCTTTGTGCTTCCGCTCGAGGTGAAGATACCCCGAACAAACCCCTCAAAGTATGGTTTTCCATAGTAACAAGAAATAATAGATTTCAACACATAATATAAATGCTTCCTTACCAAAGACACTTCACTCCCCGGCAACGGCACCAAAAAAGAGTCCTGATGACCCACAGGTATAGGGGACCAATCGTAGTCCTTTCGATAAGTAGGAGTGTCGAACCAAATGAGGACAAGAAGGAAATGACAAGTGGTTTTCAACAAGGTATTTTCTGCAGGCACTAAATTTGTTGGTAATGGATAGTTTGATAGCAAGATAATTTGTAACGAGCAAGTAATAGTAATAGTAACAAAGGTGCATCAAGGTAGCCCAACACTTTTTGTATCAAAGGACGGGCTGGAAAGGTCTCTTATAATAAGCAAAGCCTTCTTGAGGACACACGGGAATTTCATCTAGTCACTTTCATCATGTTTATTTGATTCGCCTTCGTTACTTTGATAATTTGATATGTGGGTGGACCAGTGCTTGGGTGCTGTTCTTACATGAAAAAGCCTCCTACTTATGATTACCCCCTCTCGCAAGCATTGTTGGTGTACAAAAGTAGGGGTTCTGCTTTTGACCCCTTTACTTGTGCACGGGCAGTCAGAGCCTCCCGCCACGGCCACGCGTAACAGGGCAAGAAACGGAAGCCGGAGAGAAGCTGAAGTCTCAAGACAAAAAAAGCAACGACAAGGACCAAGGCCACAAAGATCGGATGGACGAAGCAGGTTTCCCCAGCAAGGACCCTTGCCGGGGCAGCCTCAGCGGCCTCGGCAAGACCCTTGCCGGGGGAGCTCACCCCCACCAGCCGAGCGAGCCACCTTTGAGCCCACCAAACGCTAGACAAACGCATTGGGACAAGGCTTGGGAGGCACCTCCGTGGTGGCACGCAGATCTTTGTGAAGACAAAGAATGGTCAAGATCAAATGAGGATAGGAAGGCAACCATCCTCACCGAAGAAACCCACAAGACCCCTGGCAAGATCCCTGCCGGGGACGCCAGCGCACCACGGCAAGACCCATGCCGGGCCACCCGACAAGACCCTCGCCAAGCACGCCAGCAAGGCCACTGCCAGGCCCACGCCAGCCAAGTCTCCGCCGCCATTCGCATGCAGCTGCCCACCCAACCAGCTGGGTAGGCACCTGCGTGGCAACATGCAGCCCTCCGTGGAGGCTCCACCACCGCGCCACCTCAGCTGCCTGCCTTCCTACATGGCACCGCATGCATCGCTGGCCAGGGCGCGTGTCAAAGAGAGGAGGAGTGGCGACGGACGGGACGGCCTCGCTCCCGTCCCTAATAAAGTGAGGGACACCTAAGCCCCGCATTAAATGCGCTTTGTCTTGTAATACCAGCGATATGCTCATAGCGCTGTAGCACTTTGCACCTCCTGTGTGCCACTGTGGCAGCCCCTTTCGCCTATAAAAGGAGGCCCATGGCGCACTGGAGAAGGATTCGGCTCTTTCGAACCTAGCAGCACCCGGAGCTAGTTCGAGAGCTCAAAAACACTAAATACATCCACCAAAGCAGGATCGTAGGGTTTTACGCATCTTTGCGGCCCGAACCTTGGTAAATCCCCTTTGTGCTGTCTGCTAGTCCTGCTCTTCTCACGATCCCCGCGCCCCGCAACCGTAGTATGGATTCCAGTGATCCCATAGGTGTTGTTTCCCACCAACATCTTTGGCGCGCCAGGTAGGGGGCGCAATTGTGAGAATCTGGTCTAGCAGTTGACCTAGCTGTTCTTCATCGCCATGGCTCCTAAGAAGAAGGCGACCACGGCGATCGGTTTGTCCGGGACCAGGTTGTCAGTACCGGCACAGTCGAAAATAGAACCCGTGGCGAGGCCCGCGAAAATCCACGTCACCCTGGCGGTTCAGGCCTGGCGAGTGGCATCGTTCGTGCACCACGCGATGAGCCACCAGTTGCGGGCTCCAAAGACGGAGTCGGGCCCCCTGAAGGCGGCGCGGGGCCCTCCAAGGGCGCCGCCATCCCGCCAGACGGCGGCACGGCGGCCTCAAGACACCAACACCGGCGCGCTCTTCCCAGGTTGTGCATGATGAGCAGCGCCACCCTGCTGGTGACTCTGTGCGCCGCCCTGGGAAGAGTCCCGTGCACCCATCATATGATAAGGAGGGCCAGCATGCATGTCGAGGTGCTGACGGAGGTGGCGAACTGCTGTAGGGCCGTGACGCAGCTCCTTCTAACGTGGTCAGAAGTCGAGCTGCATCGCGGTCCACCCAGCTCTTGACGCCACCCACACCAGCGGAAGCCCTAGCGCGTGTGCAGCTGCTCCTCGATTTTCCTCCCGCCGTGGAGAAGCTCGAGGAATGGAGGGCCACCGTACGGAGCCACCTCGGCATCGCCAACAACGATGAGTTGCGGCCGGCGAGACCCGTAGGCCGTCGCTCCACCGGGCCACCGCATGCCAGTGGAGACCATGCCGGAGATGATGCAGCCACGGTGCACTCCCCTCCTCCATCCCGGCCGCCCCGGGCGTCAGTTCGTCGCGACAACACTCGAGACGATATCTCCATCGCGTCGTCCGACCCGCGAACCAACCGCGATCAGCGTCAAGTCCTTTGGGAGCGGGATCATGAGGACACTCGAACTACCATCGAGCGCTGACATGACGCGTGCCACCTGTCGGACAGGAGGGCAGGGCCTGCTACGGACCACCCAGCGTTGGGAGGCTACGGTGGCCTACCTTACGAGGTGGGTTGTCCGGCTTTCACCCGTGAGCTGCGGCAGTTCCAGTGGCCCTCCCACCGTACGTTCAAGCCTGACGTTGGCGAGAAGTACAACGGCAAGACTCACCCGTCAGAGTTCCTCAGCATCTACACCATTGCGATGCAAGCTGCTGGGGCCCGCGACGATAAGGTGCTTGCCAATTACTTCCCGTTGGCACTCAAGCCTAATGTTATGTCATGGTTGATGCACTTGCCGGTGGATTCCATCTCTTCTTGGGCGGATCTGTGCCATGAGTTTGTTGGCGCTTTTACCGGAGGTCACCAGGCTCATGGCCAGGTGAGTGATTTACACATCATCCCTGAGAAGGAAGGGGAGAACTTGCGCAAGTACATCCAAAGGTTTAGCCGAGTGCAGTACAACATCCCTGATGTTCGTCCTACCGCCGTGATCAATGCGTTCCACTAGAATGTGCGCAACGGCAAGATGCGTGAAGAGCTGGCGATGAACAAGGTCAGAGATGTGGCCAAACTTTATGTTCTGTCCGATCGGTGCGCTCGCGTTGAAGAGGGAAGGAAGTACCCTTGCGAAGACGCCGGTGCGGAAACCGACTCCACGGATGAAACCACCACACCGGCGAAGAAGGGCCGGCGCCATAACAGGAAGCGCAGGAGCAAGGCCGTGCTTGCCGTCGAGGGATCCGACGATACCGGCGCCACCAAGAAACCCAAGGCAAGTGACCCCAGCAAGGAGGTTGCCAGGTGTGCCGCTTGCCGGGCCTTGGTGGCGGCCGATAAGCTAGGGGGCTCCGACAAGCAGTATTGCAAGATCCACCGCACCAAGGGCCATGATCTCCAAAACTACCGGCAGGTAGAGCTACTCGCCGAGAAGCAGAAAGCTGAGTATGAGCGGTGGGACAAGGAGAAAGGCCCAGATGGTGCCGAGGGATCTGGCAAGAAACATGGCGGCCAAGGAGGCCGCCGCGGCAAGGATAATCAGCAGGAAAGGCCCGCTCGAGGCCGCGATAAGAAGCAAGAAGACAATGATCATGACGAGGAAGATGAGTCCGGCGACCACGAGTTTCAGAAAGCCACAGAGGCCATGTGCGTCGATGGTGGCGCCTCGCTGCATACGTCCCACCGCCAACTCAAGTAGTGGGCGCGTGAGATTGCGGCGGTGGAGCCATCGTTCGGCGCGCGGAAGGCGCTGAAATGGTCCAGCACACCCATCATCTTCGACACCGAGGACCACCCTGACCGCACTACTGCAGTCGGGTGCTTGCCGTTGTTGGTTTCACCAACAATCCGCAACCTCAAGGTGATAAAGGTGTTGGTTGACGGCAGGGCCGGCCTGAACTTGATCTCGCCTGTTGTGGTCAAAAGGCTGCAGATCCCCGTTGGAGACCTCGAGGAGACGGGCACGTTCCAAGGGGTTAACCCGGGGAGGAGCCAGCCAAAGGGAAAGGTCACGCTGCCCGTGACATTAGGAGGCGAGCTGAACCACAGGACGGAAAGGATTGTTTTTGATGTAGCCGAGATCCCCTTGCCTTAGAACGGGATCCTCGGTCGCCCAGCACTAGCCAAGTTCATGGCGGCTTCACACTACGCCTACGACATGCTGAAGATGCCCGGGCCGATGAACATCATCACGTCCCGTCCGACAAGAAAGATGCGCTGATCTGCGCCGACCAACTCTACCGGGAAGCAGTTGCAGCAGCTGCCGCTAAGGCACCTGCTCCTACCGACGGAGCCCCGGGGGGTAAGAAGAACGGCGAGACCCCTTGCACCCACTCCGGCAAGTGCACCTCTTCAGGGTGTTGCGCTTCCGTTGAGAACGTGCCAGAGAGATCCGGCGGCAAGAGCAAGAAGTCCAGAGCCACACCACCAGAGACCAAGAAGGTGCCCATCAAGGAGGACGGCACGGGGGGGGGGGGGCTTTTACCATGAGCTCCAACCTCGACGGCAAATAGGAAAGCGAGCTCATCACCTACCTGTGGGTGAATGTCGATGTGTTTGCATGGCAAGCCTCCGACATCCCCGGCGTTCCCAGGGAGGTGATTGAGCACCACCTTGTTGTCTGTCCTCATGCGCGGCCCATCAAGCAGAAGGTCAGGAAGCAAGCTCTGGAGAGGCAGGAGTTCATCACGGATGAAATCAGAAAGCTAGAGGCAGCAGGCTTGGTGAGAGGGGTACTCCATCCGACGTGGTTGGCCAATCCGGTAGTGGTGCGCCAGGAAAATGGGAAGTGGAGGCTGTGTATTGATTACAGAGACATCAATAAGGCCTGTCCAAAGGATCCCTTCCTGTTACCGCGCATTGACCAGATTGTTGACTCCATGGCCGGGTGTGACCTTTTATCATTCCTCGACGCCTACTCGGGATACCACCAGATCTTCATGACGAAAGAGGACGAGGAGAAGACAGCATTCATCACCCCATGTGGTACGTATTGCTTTTTACGGATGCCTTTCGGGTTGAAGAGTGCTGGCTCAACCTTTGCAAGAGCGGTCCAAATTGGTTTTGAGCCCCAGCTGCATAGAAATATGGAAGCTTATATGGATGACATAGTGGTCAAAACCAAGGACAAAGCAACCCTTGTGCAAGATCTGCAGGAAACATTTGTACACCTGCACAAGATCAACCTCAAATTGAACCCTGAGAAGTGTGTCTTCGGCATCCTGTCTGGCAAGCTTCTCGGGTTCTTTGTGTCCCAGCGCGGGATTGAAGCAAACCCAGATAAGATCAAGGCCATCGAGCAGATTGAGGCACCCAAACAGATAAAGGACGTGCGTCGGCTCACAGGTTGCGTTGCTGCCATGATCCGGTTCATCTCCAAGTCCGTGGAGCGTGCCCTTCCCTTTTTCAAGATCTTGAAGAAGGCGGGGCCAATGGAGTGGACCCCAGAGGCCGAGGCAGCACTGCAAGATTTGAAGAAATACCTCTCCTCTACCCCAGTGCTGGTTGCGCCCAAACAGCAAGAACCTTTGCTGCTTTATCTGGCGGCAACAAATCAGGTGGTTAGCACCGCACTAGTGGCGCAGAGAGAGGTCAAGGAGGAGACAGCAGCAGCGGCAGAGTCAATGGTTGGCGGGCCAGAACCCTCCCCGGCAGGGCTCGGTCCAGGCAAGACTAAGTCCCCGGCAGGGCTTGGTCCCGGCAAGACTGGCGCCAGTACGACAGGACCCGCACGACCGGGTCAAGAGGCGCAGAAGAAGAAAATGGTACAACACCTAGTTTACTTTGTCAGCTCCCTCTTGTAGGGGGCTAGGTCGAGGTACTCAGGTGTGCAAAATCTGCTCTTCGGCCTCCTTATGGCTTCGAGGAAGCTGCGCCATTACTTCCAAGCGCACGAGATCACGGTGGTCACCCGCCTCCCATTGCAATGGATACTGCATAACCCAGATGCAACGGGGAGGATCGTGGAATGGGCCCTGGAGCTGTCAAGTTTCGGTTTGAAGTTTGAAAGTACCTCGACGATTCAGAGCAGAGTCTTGGCGGAGTTTGTTGCAGAATGGACCTCAACGCCCGATTTAAGAGGTACAGAGACCACTCTCCCGGAAGGAAACGAGCCGAATCGATCATGTACTTTGATGGTGCCTTCTCGCCCAAAGCGCCCGATCTTTGGTGTCGCTTGTCGCACCCACCAGAGAGCACCTCAAGTATGTCATCCAGATGCACTTCCCCCGAGAGATGTCAACCAACAACACCTCCGAGTACGAGGGTCTGCTTGCCGGTCTCAGGATCACGGCAGACCTCGGAGTTAAAAAGCTCATTGTCAGGGGCGACTCATAGCTCGTCGATCAACAAAGATTATCAAAGCCCGTTGATGGAAGCTTACGTAGATGAGGTGAGGAAACTGGAGGAGTGCTTTGACGGTATACAAGCGGAGCATGTCCCTCGGGCGATGAACGACATTGCCGACTACCTGTCAAAGCACGCTGCCCTCAAGCTACCTGTGGAACCAGGTACTTTTGTGCTTCAGTTAACTCAACACCTCCGTTGAGCCATCGACCGGGTAGAGCAAGCGGAGGAAGCTAGGCCCCGGCAAGTACTTCCCCACCGAGCTCCCCGGGGCCGCCGACGAAGATGTTGTCGTGGATGCCGATCTTGCCATGGTGCAACCGACTCCGGCAGGACCTCAGGTCATGGTCGTGGAGGCGGCCGCTCCCGTTGCAGAAGAGACGTCGTTGGTCCTTGTCGTCGAGCCACAGGCTCCGGCATGGGTGCAGCCCACCGTCCGATTCCTTCAAAAAGGAGAGCTTCCTGAGGAGCAGGAAGAGGCAGAAAGAGTAGCCCGCCGGTCTGCTCTGTACCAATTCATTGATAATGTATTGTATAGAAAAAGACCGAATGGGGTGAAATTGAAGTTCATCTCCCGGGAGGAAGGACTAAAGCTGTTGGCAGAGATACATGGATGCATATGTGGCTCCCACATAGGGTCGAGGGCCCTTGCTGGCAAGGCTTTCCTGCAAGGTTTCTTCTGGCCCATCGCCCTCCAGGATGCGACGACACTAGTAACCAAGTGTGAAGCGTGCCAGTTCCATTCGAAGAAGCTCCATCAACCAGCTCAAGCCCTTCAAACTATCCTTCTCTCATGGCCCTTCTTGGTCTGGGGGCTCGACATATTGGGCCCTTTCCCCCGTGTTGTCGGGGGCTTTGAGTACTTGTACGTCGCAATCGACAAGTTCACAAAGTGGCCAGAGGTGGAAGCAGTGAGGAAGGTGACAGCGCAGTCAGCCATCAAGTTCTTCAAGGAACTAGTGTGCCGTTTTGGGGTGCCCAACAGGATCGTCACCGACAACGGCACATAGTTCAGAAGCCATGCCTTCATGCAGCACATTGAGGATCTCGGCAGCAGGGTCTGTTTTGCTTCCGTGGCACATCCACGGAGCAACGGCCAAGCGGAAAGAGCAAATGCTGAAGTCCTGCGATGCTTAAGAATGAAGACTTTTGACAGGCTGCGCAAGAGTGGAAGGCGCTGGATTGATGAGTTGCCGACGGATCTTTGGTCGATCAAAACAACGCCAAATCGAGCCACCGGCCAGACACCCTTTGCCCTTGTTTACGAGGCAGAAGCAGTTCTCCCCAAAGAACTCATATACGGGTCACCTCGAGTGCTTGCTTATGATGAGCTTGAGCAAGAGCGATTGCGGAAAGATGATGCGACGCTCGCTCCTTGAGGAAGATCGTCTCTGGGCGGCTGTGAGAGCAGCACGCTACCAGCAAGCCTTGCACCGCTACCATTGCCGCAAGGTTCGTGCCCGGAGCTTTGAGGAAGGCGACCTTGTTCTTCGGCACGTTCAGTTGGCCAAGAATTCCAACAATTTGACGCCGAAGTGGGAAGGCCCTTATCGGGTAACACGAGTCACCGTGCCCGCGCAGTCCGGCCGGAGACCAAGATGCCATTCCAAAGGAGCAACTCGAACATCGAGCATCTCCGCAAGTTTTACCCATAAGGCATGGCTGCCGAGCCTCCCGGCAAGCCACCCTTTTGTACAAGCCTTGCCGGCAAGGCATGTAACCCTTTGTACAAAGCCAGGCGCAGACCACGAGTATAATAAACGGTTACCGGGCGCCTAAGTTATAGCATGCATGCTAGGTTGAGTCTCTTCCTCGGTTAGGGTTGATAGTGCTTACCAGCGTCTAACCCCTAGCTTAGAGGTCGAGTGCGCGCCTCTCTGTTCTTCTCTGTCTTCTTTGGTTTGCAGGGCACATAAATATCCTTGCCGAGCAATTTTGGAAGAAAGGGGACGGACCGGCGCCTGAGCCTCGGCAAGCCAAAGTTGCCGGGGCCGCGAGGGCTAGGATCCATCCGCGGAAAGACAAGGATGCCGGGGGCTGCAGATCCAGATAAGTTCTCTATCCTCTATCATGCATTTCGTTATGAACTGGGATACGTGAAACCCCGTTCTATCTCTGAGCTACCGTGCTCCCCTTTTTTCGGCACCAAAGGATTGTCCCCTGGGTCTGAATTTAGTCGTAGCTGTGGCAGGAAAGAAGAGGAACAGGGAGCCTAAACCCACCTCATCCCTGCCTCCGCCAAGGGCGTGAGAAAGGTCGAGCGAAGTGGGGAGACGGCAAGGCCTGATGCCGGGCGAAAAACGTTCATCTTAAAGATAACAAGGATTCACTCCTTGTCGTGGGTTCCACCTGCAAACGAAAAACCCGGCAAACATCCCTTTTTCATTAAAAAACATCCCATACAGGTACAGTTCATACGAAATGAAAAACATGAGCAAGGGGATTACAAGTTATAAAGTTAACAAAGGTCTGAAGGCTTACAAGACTGAAAAGAGATAAGGTGCCCGTAATCCCTTTCTTGTCCCTCTCCTCAGGAAATGGAGCGAGGAAGCAGAAGGACAAAAGGGGCGCCTAAGCAAGCTACGGGTGGCAGAAGACACCAAGAGAACATGACGGCAGTTGCCTAGGAGAGGGTTGGCGGTGTCGGCACTGGGAAAAGAGTTGGAAGATGAGGCAGCGGTCCGTCAATGAAGGCGTCGGTGCCTGCGTACTCCAACTTGACGGCCCGCCACCTGCCTTCTTCGCCTTCCCCGGTTCCCCTATGCCGGCCGCCCAAGGAGGCAGCCCCGAGAAGTCCAAAGAGCTGGCCCCTCCCCTGGCGGGTTCCGCCGGAGGAACGGCCAGGTGCAGATGCTGCTGCTGCCTCATCCGCCCAGGCACGAGGCGTCCGACGCCTAGTCGGACTCGTCCCCGTCATCTGCCTCGCTGTCCTCCTCGTCACTCCCGCTCGAGGAAGTGTTCCCGTCGTCGGAGGATCTCGCCACGCAGCACTTCAGGCGAGTTCCAAGATCTCCAAAGACCTTGACAGAGAGCAGGCCGTTCTCCATTAATTTATAGAAGAGAACGAGCCCCACCGTCAAGTTGTGGGCGCATGCGAAGGTCTTCCATCCTCGGCAGAGATACATGACGTGAGGGGCGGGGAACTTAACATCGGCCCATGTGCCGCTGTTCCCGCAACCCCTCATATGCATCCGCAACGCCTGTGGCGGATCCAGCTCCATCTCCTGCGCAAATGGAGTCTGAAGGCGAAGACGACAACGTGGTGGCTCGCGCAGCCTAACGCAGAACTCGCAAGGGTTGTCCCCAACGTGGCCCTCCATCGGAGGAGGGGCCGCTGGCGGGGCGAGGCTGATCTGCCGCCCCGTCCTCCTCTCCCTCGAGCGCCACGACGGCCTCGATCTCGCCCTCCTCCCCTCAAGCGGCCCGGCCCGCCACGAGCTCTTGGGGAGGGGCGATGCGTTGTCGAGCTGAGACCCTTGCCTCCACTGATGAAGCGTCGCCACGCCCCCTCGCCATGGCAGAAGAAAGGAGGAAGCAGGAATGGGGAGAGGCAGATGGAGAAGGATTGAGGGGCACCGTTCCTACCGCTCCCCTCTTTATAAAGAGGCGGGGGCGAGGCTCGGCCGCCCCCTCTTGGCCAATCCGGCCCATTGAAGTGACAGCAAGCAAGACCGTCGACTGCCCTCCCCACTCCATTGAAGGCGCGTGGGAATGGACCCATGCGCGCACGACTTCCCACATCCCGCGCGCCTGCCATTCACTCTACATTATGCATGCAGCAAACATGGCGCAAGAGACGGGCGCAGTGGGACGCGTGGAGCGACGGTTCCCAAGAAAGGGCAGTAAATGGGAGGCGGCCCTGCGGTCTCGAAGAGACACGCAAGCCGCCTCTTTACTGTCCACCACAAGGTGACGCCAGCATGCTTCCGTCATGCGTGCACACGACCCCCACGTCACGCGTTCAACGCAGGTCATGGAGAAGCGCAGCGGACAGAGCATTTACCGCGGTAAAATCCGCCCCAACTGCCCGCGCACCATTCTGGGCATGGCCCAACAACGTGATGCGCTTATGTATGGCCCAGGCCCGGGGGCTCCTGTCGGTGTACAAAAGTAGGGGCTCTGCTTTTGACCCCTTTACTTGTGCACGGGAAGTCAGAGCCTCCCGCCACGGCCACGCGTAATAGGGAAAGAAAGGGAAGCCGGAGAGAAGTCGAAGGCTCAAGACAGTCAAAGCAACGACAAGGACCAAGGCCACAAAGATCGGATGGATGAAGCAGGTTTCCCCGGCAAGACCCTTGCCGGGGGAGCTCGCCCCCACCAGCCGAGCGAGCCACCTTTGAGCCCACCAAACGCTAGACAAACGCGTTGGGACAAGGCTCGGGAGGCACCTCCGTGGTGGCATGCAGATCTTTGTGAAGACAAAGAATAGTCAAGATCAAATGAGGATTGGAAGTCAACCATCCTCACCGAAGAAACCCACAAGACCCCCGACAAGATCCTTGCCGGGGACGCCAGCGCGCCAAGGCAAGACCCTTGTCGGGCCACCCGGCAAGGCCCTTGCCAGGCTACCCGACAAGACCCTCGCCAAGCACGCCAGCAAGGCCACTACCAGGCCCACGCCAGCCAAGTCTCCGCCGCCGTTTGCATGCAGCTGCCGACCCAACCAGCTGGGCATGCACCTGCATGGCAACATGCAGCCCTCTGTGGAGGCTCCACCACCGCGCCACCTCAGCTGCCTGCCTTCCTACATGGCACCGCATGCATCGCTGGCCAGGGCGCATGTCAAAGCGAGGAGGAGTGGCGACGGACGGGACGGGCCTCACTCCCGTCCCTAATAAAGTGAGGGACACCTAAGCCCTGCATTAAATGCGCTTTGTCCTGTAATACCAGCGATATGCTCATAGCGCTATAGCACTTTCCACCTCCTGTGTGCCACTGTGGCAGCCCCTTTCGCCTATAAAAGGAGGCCCATGGTGCACTGGAGAAGGATTCGGCTCTTTTGAACCTAGCAGCACCCGGAGCTAGTTCGAGAGCTCAAAAACACTAAATACATCCACCAAAGCAGGATCGTAGGGTTTTACGCATCTTTGCGGCCCAAACCTGGGTAAATCCCCTTTGTGCTGTCTGCTAGTCCCGCTCTTCTCACGATCCCCGTGCCCTGCAACCGTAGTAGGGATTCCAGTGATCCCATAGGTGTCGTTTCCCACCGACAAGCATCCGCAACTATGAAAGAAGAATTAAGAATAATATAACCATATCATGAAACATATGGATCCAAATCAGTGCCTTACAGAATATCGCAAAAACTAGGGTTTAAGATTCTGTCACTCTAGCAATCCATCATCTAATAACTACTCCACAATGCTTTCCCTTAGGCCCAAAGATGGTGAAGTGTCATGTAGTCGACGTTATCATAACACCACCAAGGGAAACACCAACATACATATCATCAAAATACCAAACGAATACCAAATTCACATGAGTACTTATGACCAGACTTCTCCCATGTCCTCAAGAACAAACGTAACTACCCACACAACATATACATGATCAAGATTAGAGGGGTATTGTATAGCATAATGGATCTGAACATATGATCTTCCACCAAATAAACTAACAAGCATCAACTACAAGATGTAATCAACACTACTAGCAACCAACATGTACCAATCTGAGGTTTTTAGACAACAATTGAATACAATAGATGAACTAGGGTTTGAGATGAGAAGGTGTTGGTGAAGATGTTGGTGAAGATTATTCCTCCCATGATGAGACGATCGTTGGTGACGACGATGGCTTCGATTCCCCCCTCCCGGAGGGAAGTTTCTCCAGCGGAATCACTCCGCCAGAGAAAAAAGTGCTCCTCCCAGGTTCTGCCTCGAGATGGTGGTGCTTCGTCCCGAAACCCTTCTCTTGATTTTTTTCTAGGTCAAATGTGGTTATATACCAGAAGATAGGCCCCGTAGGCCTGCCAAGATCACCATAAGCCCTCGGGGCGCGCCCAAGGGTGGGGCGCGCCCCCAGGCTTGTGGCTGTCTGGTGGCTCCCCCTCTGGTACTTCTTTCGCCAATAATTCTAATATATCCCAACATAATTCTCCGTCAATTTTCAACTCATTTGGAGATGTTCATACAAATACCTCTAATATAGCCCTTTCCGGTCCAGAATTCCAGCAACCGGCAATCTCCCTCTTTATGTGAAACTTGCAAAATAAGAGAGAAATGATATAAGAATTGTATTGTAAAGTGAAATAACAGTCCATAATGCAATAAATATCGACATAAAAACATGATGCAAAATGGACATATCAGCAGCTCTAGCGGCAGCAGACATGTTGTGGCTTTCACAACCACTAGGTTTACTTGGTCTCTAATACGTCTCTGTCATATCTACTTTTCCTAATGCTTTTGTTCTTGTTTTGGACAATTTGCATGATTTGAACGAAACTAATCCGGATTGACGCTGTTTTCCGCAGAACTACCATGGTGTTGTTTTTCTGCAGAAATAAAAATTCTCGAATTGGAACGAAACTTGAGATTTATTTCAGAATAAATAAAAAATACTGGGACCAAGGACCACCGGAGGGGGTGCCCTGGCTGGCCATGATACACCAAGGCACACCACCCCCTCCACGTGCACCCTCGTGGGTTGTGGTCACCTCGAGGCCCCCCTGACCCTAATTCCAACTCCATAAATACGTATTTTCAGAGAGAGAAAATAAGAGAGGAAGTTTCATCGCGTTTCATGGTACGGAGCCGCCACCACCTCTTGTCCCTCATCGGGAGTGAGTACTTCCTTCATAGGCTCGTTGGTCGGTGAGGAGTTGGATGAGATTCATCATGTAATTGAGTTAGTTTTGTTAGGGCTTGATCCCTAGTATGCACTATGTTCTGAGATTGATGTTGTTATGACTTTGCTATGCTTAATGCTTGTCACTAGGGCCTGAGTGCCATGATTTCATATCTGAATCGTTTATGTTTTCACCATTATATCGATGTTCTAGATCTGATCTGTCAAGTCATATTCACCTAGTACGTGTTATGATTCGTAAACCCCAATGTGATAGTAATTGGGATCTTTCTGATACTGACCGTAGTTTGAGGAGTTCATATATTCACTATGTGTTAATAGTCTGCTCCGGTTCTCTATTAAAAAGAGGCCTTTATATCCCTTAGTTTCCTTACGGACTCTGCTGCCATGGGAGGGTGGGACAAAAGATGTCATGCAAGTTCTTTTCCATAAGCACGTATAACTATTTACGGAATACATGCCTACATTATATTTATGAAGTGGAGCTAGTTCTGTATCGCCCTAGGTTATGACTGTTATATGATGAATATCATCCAATGGATGCACCGATCCAATGCCTACGAGTCTTCCACATATTGCTCTTGCTAAGTTACTATTCCTATTGCTACTATTACAACTGCTACAAAATTGTTACTGTTGTTATCGTTACCACTCTCACTGTTACCACTGCTATCATAACTATCATATTATTGTGCTACTGATCACTTTGTTGCAGACAATTAATCTCCAAGTGTGGTTGAATTGAAAACTCAACTGCTAATACTTATAAATATTCTTTGGCTCCACTTGTGTTGAATCTATAAATTTGGGTTGAATAAAATGGTTGCGATCCCCTATACTTGTGGGTTATCAAGATCTTTTTCTGGCGCCGTTGCCGGGGAGCATAGCTATATTTGTTGAGTCACTTGGGATTATTATCTATTTATCACTATGAAGAATCTGAAGGGTACTAAAACCAAGATCGTTCCCTCTAGGATGAGGGGAGGTGAGGAACTGCCATCACATTTTACACTTGATTCACCTTCTGTTTTGAGTAGACTTGCAACAACACCAAATGCTATTAATCCTTATATGTTGCAAGTTATTGGTGATGCTACTTCTTCTATGAGTAATGCTTATGATGATGTTAGTACCTTGCTAGATGATAATGTGCCACTAGGTGAATTTCTTGATGAACAACTTGATAGAGCTAAAGATATTGAGAATGTTGAAACTGATGAAATTACTGAAACTAAAAATCTTGAAATGCCTATTAGACCTAGCTCTCCTAAATTTGAAATGCCTAAGATGCTTGAAGGTTATGTTATGGATAAGGAGATAGCTAGAGACTTTGTTGCTTGCAATGATAGAGATGATCTTAAGAAATTACTATCCAAACTAAAAGAAAAATCTTTGAATGCTAGAATGAAATGTGATCCTAAGATTGCTACTTCACCAATCTTTGTTACTGATGAGGATTATGAATTCTCTGTCGACCCAGAGTTAATTACTTTGGTTGAATCTGATCCTTTCCATGGCTATGAAAATGCAACTATTATGGCACATCTTACTAAGTTAAATGATATAGCCACCCTATTTACTCATGATGAGAACATTTGCTACTATTATATTCTCAAGTTATTTCCGTTCTCGTCAAAGGGTGATGCTAATATATGGTACAATACTCTTGCCCCTGGTAGTGTGCATAGTCCCCAGGATATGATTTATTACTTCTCTAAAAAATATTTTCTTGCTCATAAGAAACAAGTTGCCTTATAGTAAATATTTAAAGTTGTGCAAATTGAAGAAGAGAGTCTCCCACGAGCTTAGGGGAGGCTTTTCCAATTGCTTAATGCTTTACCTAATCATCCTCTTAAGAAAAATGAAATACTTGATATCTTTTATAATGGACTAACTGATGCTTCTAGGAATTCCTAGATAGTTGTGATGGTTGTATTTTCAGGGAACGAATTATTGAATAATATATTGAAGAATTATGATGATTGGACACTACCTGAACCACATCCTAAACCCACTCCGAAGAAGAGGGGTATCTTATTTCTCAGTCCTGAAGATATGCAAGAGGCAAAGAAATGTATGAAGGAAAAAGGTATTAAAGCTGAAGATGTTAAAATTTTACCTCCTATTGAAGAAATATGTGGACTTGACACACCACCACCGGTGGCAGAGGTAAATTCTCTATTAAAGTTTGATGAAAGTGACATCCCTTACAATAAACATCCTAGTCAATGCCTTTATGAATTTGATAATTACATTAGAAAACAAGATCATTTCAATGCAAATGTTATAAAACAATTGAAATACAACTCTGATATGTTTGCTCGCTTGAGTGACTTCTTATTTAGAATCACTAATGATGTTAGTGGTGTAGGAAGACATGCCTCTATGGTTCAAACCCAGCTAGAACAAGTTGCTAAATCTCAAAGAGAATTGCTTAGTGATATGAATAATAATATAAATGATTTTGATGTTAGAGTAGCAACTAGAGGAGGAAAAATGACTTAGGAACTGCTTTATCCCGAGGAACACCCTAAAAGAATTGAACAAGACTCTCAAATAATTAATGTTGATGCACCTAGTCCTTCTAAAAGGAAGAAGAAAAAGATAGGACTTTGCATACCTCTAGTGAACCTAAAATAGAAAAACCTCCTGAAGATAATAATGATGTTTCTATCTCAGATGCTGAAACTCAATCTGGTAATGAACATTCACCCGGGGATAATGAAAATGATAATGATGATGTTCATGAAGATACTCAACCATACAATGATAAAGAACTAGATAATGATGTTGAGATAGAACCTCTTGTTGATCTTGATAACCCACAACCTAAAAATAAACTATATGATAAAAGAGACTTTGTTGCTAGAAAACATGGTAAAGAAAGAGAACCATGGGTTTAGAAACCCATACACTTTCCCCCTAAACTAACTAAGAAAAAAGATGATGAAGAATTTTAACGCCTTGCTAAAATGCTTAGGCCAGTCTTTTTGCGTGTCCACTTGATTGATATTTTAAAGAAGGCCTCTTATGCAAAATACATGAAAGACATCATCACTAATAAAAGAAATATACCGGAAGATGAAATCTCCATCATGCTTGCAAATTTTTCTGAATATTTCTGAATTTTTGGTATGAATAACATCAGAGGGGGTGCCCCTGGTGACAACAAGATACCAGGGCGCGTAGCAACCCCAGGCACGCGCTGGTGGGTTGTGGCCCCCACGTGAGTCCCCTCACTTATCCCTTTTGCCCATGTCATCTCCTACTTCCAGAAAAAATCACCACAGATCTCTCTCTCTCTCTCTCTCTCTCTCTCTCTCGTGTTCTTGCTCTCAAACCCGCGAATTTTGATCTTCATTGCTCGAAGCTCCATTTCTGAAACTGTTTTGGGGGATTGCTACTCGGTATGTGACTCCAATTAGTTTTTGCCTTACTGGTTTATATTTTGAATAATTACCTGCTCTTGGTGCTTCTGTAAATGGGCTTGCATGTTGAATTCTTAGAGTTCAAAGTAGTTTGAATGCTTGTTATGGCCTCTAGGCATCCATATGAGTAGTTGCTATCAATCTTGTGAAATTTAGTTGACAAAAAAATTGTGGACTAAAATTTTCAGAATTTTATTTATAGGAATAAGCTTAGTATTTTCAGATAGTTTTCCTCCAAGAAGAATGCTAAGGGAGTCATCGGGGAATCGTCGGATAATGACCTCTATACTCCTAGAATGGAGGAGGTGCGGCCGTGCGAATGGCTGCATAATGCCTTCATGGAGGGGGTCGTGTACCATTAAGAGTTTGCCCAATTCATTGCAAAATGCTGGGTTGACAGACTTCCACGCAACTGAGTGTGACCAACACCACCTCCTTACAAATTCCTTTGTGCAAAATTTTCATTTTCTAAGTAGGACATCCCCCTGAGATACCGCTCACTGACTTTTGTGATATATGTTTGATCCCTTCTGATGGGGAATTAAGGGAGCCTAGACCAGCAGAGTTTGAGGACTTTCTCCGCACTTTGACAGTGGGGGATGAGAGAGGCGTGTCGGGCACCACTGCCACTAGTTTGTAGTTTTCTTCTGTGCATTACTTTGCTTTGTTCATTGCAAAGTGTTTAACTGCTAGAGAGAAGGTCGGTGCACCCAGTGCCCCTATCCTCGCTATTTTACGTTGTGCACTACACAATGATCACACATTTATCCTAGGGGCTATTATTGCACGCCGTCTGCACCTTAACAGAACCAAGGGCAAAATTCATGGTGGTATTTATGCCACTCGCTTAGCGGGTCACTGTAATGTTTAGATACGCCAACATGATTATCCTTCGCCTCGACTTTATCTAGATCACCAGGCAATGGTGGCTCACTAGTTTACTAATCATACTGACTCTCTTTATAATAGTCGTTACAACCTATTTTTCAGTGTGGATTCCCGTGATATTATTCCGTTGCCTACACCTGCTTTATTTCATTCTATTGCCAGGGGCGGATACAAGGTCATGCCAGAGGACATTATCGCCTACCGGAACGACCAGGCAGTGGAAGAGCAGGGGCCTCAGGAGTGGGATGCTCAGGTGCCACTGCCACAACACTACTACATGGGACCGGATGGCTACTTTGGATGGTGATTACCAAGCTAGGCCAAAAGCCTAAGCTTGGGGGAGTATGTATTTCCACCGATATTATATTCATGTTCACACATTTCATTCCCGTTGTCGGTGTCCACAGTTTTTCATTGTATTATCCATGCTAGATTTATTTCTTTGCTTTCGTCTTGTGTGTTTGAAAAACTTTGAGAAAACCCAAAAATATTTCTTGCTTCTTTTCGGTTTTTCTTTCTAGCTTAATTAGTTGTAGTATTAAAGGAAAACCCAAAAAGATTTCCCGATTCTTCTTTTGCTTGTTGGGAGCTCTCCCGTATAAATAGTTTTTCTTGTTTTTGTTTTTCCTCCTTTAATTTTCTTTCTTCAAGAAAAACTAAAAACTCCAAAACAATTTCATTGTGTTTATCTGAAATTCTTTTCTCTTTATTGACTCATACAAGGAGAAGAGCACGATGAAAATGTTGAGTTGCTCTTATATGCATTAACTATTGATCTGACAAAGAACCCATATTACCTGGTCTTCTCCTTTTGAATAAAATGTTTGCAGATTCTAGCTTAGTCCACAACACTCTTGCACTATTATTATTTTCACATCATTCGATCATGCAAGTGAAAGGCAATAATGATGATATTTGATGAAGTGACTGTGGCAGAGAGAAGCGGGTATGAACTCAACTTGTTTTTTGTTTTTGTAAATATGTTTAACCTAGTATCCATGATTCAGCATATTATGATCAAACATGTTTGCAATGACCATTGGAGATTATAGTTTCTCATGCCATGCTTAAGTAGTTAGGACTGGATAATGATTTATCTTGGATGTCAACATGCATTAAGATGATTGTGATGTAGCATGATGATATTGTATCCTCCTCAGAATGTTTCAAGTGGCTTGATTTGGCACATGTTCATGCATGTAGTTGAATCAAAACCAACATAGCCTCTATAATATTTATATTCATGATGTTCATATCCTACTCATGCTAGTATTCAATGTTGATTATGCATAACGCATGTTCATGACAATTTTTGCTCTCTAGCTGGCTGCTTCTCAACCTATTTGCTAGCCTTCGCCTGTACTAAGCGGGAATACTGGTTGTGCATCAAAATCCTTAAACCCAAGTTATTCCAGATGAGTCCACCATATCTACCTATGTGCGGTATTACCCTGCCGTTCAAAGTAAGTTTGCATGTGTAACCTCTAAAATTTGCAATGAACATCTGTTTTGTGTGCATGGACCGCTCATGGAGCGACAGGGGGTGGTCAGTATCTTTCTTGCTAAGCGGGTTTTTCTCATGATGAGTGTTTATTCACTCGTCCTTGCACGAGAGGGGTGGTAATAGGGATGCCTAGTTCCAAATTCAAAAATTGCAAATAATTAAACAAAACTCCCCCAGGATTGTTGTTGGTATGGACGGTACCCGTGGATTCGGCTAGTCGTGGAGTGTGTTTATTGGTGGAGGGGAGTAAACCTTTACTTTTATTGCTTGGGAACCGCCGCTAATTTGTTTAGCACGTAAGATATTGATAACTCTTGGTCGTAATGTTGACAGGAAGGGTGCATCTCCCAAAATTAAATTTATGTCTGTTTTAAAACTTTGAGCTCTGGCACCTCTGCAAATCCCTGCTTCCCTCTCCGTAGGGACTATCTATTTAATTTTATGTTGAGTCATCACCTTCTCAAACAAGCGCCAGATCTGAGAGCACTATTGTCATCCTAATGCATTGTGTTTAGTTAATGTTGGATGCATCATGACTGGATCTTTTCTACCATGAATTACAATGTTTAATTACTGCTTGAACTTTGGAGGTGCTCTGCATTTATGTTTTGAGGTCTCAGAAAGGGCTAGCAAGATACCACTAGTGTCATATTATATCATGATTATTTTGACAAAATGTTGGCATTTGATATATCTTATTATTGCTCTGTAGTTGATTATGCCATTGATATGAGTTAATATAATTTATAAAAGTTATTGTTGACATGGTTAGTCATGATCTTTGCTGAAAACATGGGTGCTACTTAAGCTAATTTATGTAAACAAGAACAAAAGAGTTCGTTAAAGTTTTTCTTTATCACTTTTAGTTTATCAACTGAATTGCTTGAGGACAAGCAAAGGTTTAAGCTTGGGGAGTTGATACGTCTCTGTCGTATCAACTTTTCCTAATGCTTTTGCTCTTGCTTTGGACTATAATTTGCCTAATTTGAATGAAACAAACCCGGACTGATGTTGTTTTTAGAAGAACTATCATGGTGTTGTTTTTGTGTAGAAATAGAAGTTCTCGGATTGGAATGAAACTTTTTGGAGATTTATTTCAGAAAAAAATATTGGGACCAAGAACCACCGGAGGGGGTGCCCTGGCTGGCCACGATACACCAGGGTGCACCACCCCCTCCAGGCGCGCCCTAGTGGGTTGTGGTCACCTCATGGCCCCTGACCATAATTCCAACTCCATAAATACCTATTTTTAGAGAGAAAAATAAGAGAGGAAGTTTCATTGCCTTTCATGATGCGGAGCCCCCACCACCTCCTGTTCTTCATCGGGAGGTTAGATCTGGAGTCAGTTCGTGGCTCCGGAGAGGGGAATCTTCGGTCTTTGTCATCACCAACCCTCCTTAATTAATCACCCATTCCATGATGCTCCCCACCGGGAGTGAGTAATTCCTTCGTAGGTTCATTGGTCGGTGAGGAGTTGGATGTGATTCATCATGTAATCGAGTTAGTTTTGTTAGGGCTTGATCCCTAGTATCTGCTATGTTCTGAGATTTATGTTGCCATGACTTTGCTATGCTTAATGCTTGTCACTAGGGCCCGAATGTCAGGATTTCATATCTGAATCGTTTATGTTTTCACCATTATATCTATGTTCTAGATCCAATCTTGCAAGTCATATTCTCCTATTACGTGTTATGATCCGTAAACCCCAGTGTGACAGTAACTGGGATACTTTCCTGTGATGACCGTAGTTCGAGGAGTTCATGTATTCACTATGTGTTAATGCTTTGTTCTAGTTCTCTATTAAAAGGAAACCTTAATATCCCTTAGTTTCCTTATCGACCCCGCTGCCATGGGAGGGTAGGACAAAAGATGTCATGCAAGTTCATTTCCGTAAGCACATATGACTATTTACGGAATACATGCCTACATTATATTTATGAACTGGAGCTAGTTCTGTATCGCCCTAGGTTATGACTGTTATATGATGAATATCATCCAACGAATGCACCGGTCCAATGCCTACGAGTGTTCCACATATTGCTCTTGCTAAGTTACTATTGCTATTGCTACTATTACAACTACTACAAAACTGTTACTGATGTTACTGTTACCACTGTCACTATTACCACTGCTATCAAAACTATCATATTACTGTGCTACTAATCACTTTGCTGTAGATATTTAATCTCCGGGTGTGGTTGAATTGACAACTCAACTTCTAATACTTACAAATATTCTTTGGCTCCCCTTGTGTTGAATCTATAAATTTAGGTTGAATACTCTACCCTCGAAAACTATTGCGATCTCCTATACTTGTGGGTTATCAGTCTCGACCTACAAGGAGTGCCAGGGCGCTTGCCATTATCAGAGACAGATGATGTATGAACACTCTTCCCCTTGTCTCATTCTTTGCGTGGCTGAATCACCTCGATACGGGTTTTACCGAAACGTCTGTCAGCATTCAAACTACATAGAAATCCCAGATGCTCGTCGCAAGTTACTGGGAGAAATCTTTGCTCGCTGCTGTTTAAATATTTCAGTTCAACAACATCGACAGAGCTCCAGTCATACACGGAACGGAGTGCATCATGAAAATGTTTGAACAAAATGTTGGTTTCTACCACCTTTGGGTAGAGAAATCCAAAGATAATATGCGATTTGGTACCATGCAGCACGCTAGTTTCCATTCTAACCACCGGCCAAAAAGCAAGCGCGGGATCAATCTTATTTGATCGAAATAAAGGGTGAAAATCTAGCAACCCAAATTGGTATGATTCAAGCGACTAGTGGTCAAATACTGCCTAATTTACGAGTTTTCTCATCAATTCGAGGGGAAACGACGCTTACCTAGATGGAATCCATGAATTATCCGCCTCCAATTTGCCCAATCATCTCCACGGTCGATAGGCCGGAGGGCGTCCTCCCCGGACATTGATTCTTAATCCCAGATTGGGGGGTGATGTGGCGGAGGTGTGGCGTAGCCGGCGAACAAAATAGGGTTAGAGGGTGGAGGGCACGATGATAGCGATGGAAGAGGAGGCAGGGCGGGAGTGGCTCGATCTGTTTCAGATAAGCTGCTCTGACGTGTCTCCTTGTGGCCCCACACGTCAACACGTAACGGTCAAAGGAGGACCCGTCCCTAAGCAGCCCCACACGTCAGCAGTTAACGGTCAAGCCATTGACCCGAAGGCAAACATCTAGTTTAACCATTTGTGAGAGTTTCAGACAAGAGGATGGGGAAAAGTGAGAAAAAGTTTAGAGCGTGGGAACAACTGAGCACAACTAAGGAACCAGGGGCACTATTATAAAAGACCCTATATCCAAAGGACATCACAACTGTTGTATTCAATAGATCATGGCATTACTTAACACATACCCTAACCTAGTTCTTGCTAAAAAACCACAGGTGCAGGAGCCGGTGCGGGAGCAGGTGCTCCCAAGAAGTCAGCAAGGGGAAAGTCCTCTGCATTTTTTTCTGGATTTTGCCTTGTCCAAGTGAAAACGCCCTTCACCAACGAAGTAGATAAATCTGCAACCACCTGTTTTGCGGCAACTACATTGCTATGATCGTGCGAGATGATTTCTTCTCAACCGCAATCTCAACCTTCTTGTCGATGTTTTCTTGCTAACCTCCGCTATTCCTTTCTCTCCTCCGTGGTCTCACGGTAGTACTTCTTCCACGTGGCACCGCCTCCGACACCGCACGCGTCCCATACGACGGTCGAGTATCCACCGTTGTCGCTTCAATATGTTCAATGCTCGTTGAATGGAGTGTCCCACTTGGGCCTCGCCAATGCCTCGACGGTGAGTCGCCGCCGCAACTGGTGCTGCTCTCTCTGCAAAAGGCACAAGGATCGTTTACAAATATGACTAACGTGTGCAGTCGAATTGATCAAAAACTCAAATTACCAGCAGTCTCATGAACTCTGTAATGACCGGTGTTGTCTCGTAAACCTTCTTCACTAGGTCCCAACGGTACCGGGCCCTCAGGACTGGGATGCCCAGACTCGCGGCTTCCGCGTCCTCCTTGGCCCATTTGGACCTCTTTCCGCCGTAACCACGGCTTCCGAGGTGGTGGCTCCCAATGTTCCTCTCTTCAAGCCCCTTCATGTACTTAGAATTTTTTTGGCAGCTTCAGCCTCGCAAGCCTCCTAGAATATTTGAAACTGCTCTTCCGTGATTGTTGGAATATCCTTTACACTCTCGGAGTAGGGTTCCTTCTTGTCGATGATCTTTGCTTTCACTCGAGTTTTCCAGGCGGCCAACGCGTCGCTAAACTTGGTCATGGCATGTTTGTTTATCTTCTTCATTGCCGGGTCCTCGTCTGGATCTTCATAATCCTTCTCATTCCGGCCCGGGAACAAGAATATCTGGTGAAACTTCTTTAGGAGGGAGCTCCTCATATTTTCTATCTTCTGTTGTTTCTCATCGTTGATGGTGGCGTTATCCGTACGATGCAGCCTATTTGATTGTCGTAGCACGCACGCGCTTCCTCGGGTGCCTTTGGCTCAAAATTGTCATCGTCCACCTCCGTGACCACCAGTCTAGTAGTCCTGAGTTCGTTAGGAACCCGTTGCCTCTTTGCTTTCGATTCTACACCGGCTCCGCTCCCCGAGGCAGCACCAGTCTCAGCGCCGGTTGCAATGCCGGTCTGAATCTCAGCGCCGGTCTCAGTCTCAGCACCGGTCTTCGTGTCGTTCTCAGTCCCTGATGCCACCGGTGGGCCCAGCAACAACATCGGTTGATCGTCGGTAAGGCTAAAAAATTCGTCTGCCGCCCGGTAGACGTCGTCGCAATAACCAAAACCCTGTCCTTCATCGTTGCTAGCCATGTTTCCTATGATTAAATCTAATTAATGAATTCTAGACCTAATAAAATGAATAATGACATAAAAAGGCCTATTGTTTTGCAGGAATGTTGACTCCTTCCTGGTGTGGCAAATCCCGGGCACTCGATATGTCCTAGTTTGTAGCACAAGTCATGCCAAAATTCACGGAAAATTTCGGCATGACCTTTGCTAAAAAGTGGACAAATCGAGAACCTAAAATTTGCCAGAACAGAAATGAATCAACATTCCGGCAAAACATAGGCCACTTAGCATCATTCCCTAGAAACAACAAAGCCACTTGGGCACAATCTAACAACTTCAATGAAAAGATATAACATGACCACTTCAATAAAAAATAAAATTTGCCTAAATTCTTTTCCTTGAAAAATAGTGGTCTGTTCAAAAATCAAAAACCTTTGCAAAATGACCTCACTAAACACTTCTCTGCCTAGGACAGAACCCAAATTATGTTGATCTAGCTATTCCTCTCTCTCACACAAAAACACATTATTATCTCTAACCCTTCTCTGCCTAGCACATAACCCAATTAAATTACAAAGGAACTCCATTTCTCTAACCCTTCTGACCTAATGCTCTAAAATAAAATTTTCCTCTAACCTAGCCAACCTACTTAACCTAGCTTGTTAATCCAACGAACCTAATTAACCTACCTATTCAACCTAGTTAGTTAATCTAGTTTACCTAGATAATTAACCCTAATTAAACTAGTTAACGCGGCTAGTTCTCTGTCAAAGACCAAAATAAATTTTTGCAATAATTAACCTAGATAATTAACCTAATTAAACTAGTTAATCTGACTAGTTCTCTGTCAAAGCCCTAACTAAATTTTTGCACTAACCTAGATAATTAACCGAATTAAACTAGTTAACCTAACTACTTCTCTGTCAAAGCCCTAACTAAATTTTTTTGCCCTAACCTAGATAATTAACCTAATTAAACTAGCTAACCTATGCATGAGAGAGAGGAGGGGTGGGGGCTTACAGAGGATGGCTCCGGTGGTGGCGACGGAGGCAGTGGTGGCGAGGGAGGCAGGGGCGTCTCCGGTGATGGCGAGAGAGGCAGGGGCGTCTCCGGTGATGGCAAGGGAGGCACTGGTGGCGAGGAAGGATCCGGTGGCGTCGACAGTGGCTCCGGTGGCGTTGACGAGGCCACGCGGCTCCGTGGCGTTGGGGCGGCTCGGTGGCGCCGACACAAGACGGCTCTGTGGCGTCGACGTCGGCAGGAGACGGCGGCGGCTGGGGCGACGGCGAATCGGGAGATGGCGGCGCGGGGTGGGTTGAGGATTTGGGGAGAAGTGGTGGCGGGGAAACGGTTTTTGGTTAAGTCAACTTAGCGGTAGCGCTGCTTGGTAAAACGCGCTATAGCTAAGATAGCTATAGCGTTTTTTATAAACGCGTTGCTGCTATAGCTATGTAATTTGCTTCCATTTTTAATTTCCTTTTACATTTCTATAGCGGGGTCTAGGACACGCCGCTGTAGCCTCGTTAGCTACAAATACCTCTTACAAACACACACTTGCTGCTATGCCTTCCTCCATTTTTTCGCTTTTTCATTTATTTTGCTTTACATTTTATTTTTTTCCTTTCTCCTTTTTCTATTTTTTCATTTTCATTTACTTTTCTATTTGTTTTTCATCTTATTTTATTTCCATTAGTAGTAGCGCTCTTCTTAGGAAACGCGCTGCTACTTATGCCCTAGCGGTAGCGCGTTTCTTCCAAGCCCGCTACTGCTATGCGTAGCCTATCATTCTAGCAATGGGAATATTAGTAGTAGCGCCTTTGCCACTACACGCGCTACTGCTAAGGTTGTATCTGTAGCACGGTTTTTCTTCAATCGCTACTGCTATCTAGCACTAGCGCCCTTTTTTGACCCGCATTGTTGCTAAATTTCTGTGTATAAGGTTTTCCCTAGTAGTGTGAGCAGCCCCCGGGCCAGGTTCAACAGTCCCCGGGCTGGGCTGAGTGGTCCCCGGGCTGGCTTGCGGCGGGGCCGGGTCTTCTGGGACGTGGATGGACTCAGATTCTGGCGACGGCTTGACGGACGGCTTGCGCAGGTGCTCGAGGGAGACGCCGGACGGGATGGCTTGACGTGACGAGGCGATCTTGGTGAGCGTGTCGGCTGCCTCATTCTCCGCGCGAGGGACATGGAGGAACTCGCAGCCATCGAAGGATCCGGACAGCTTCTGGATGAGGAAGCGATAGCTTGCCATGTTGGAGTCGCGGGCATCCCACATGCCGGAGCACTGTTGTACCACCAAGTCCGAGTCGCCGTAGCACAGGATGCGCCGGATGCCGAGTTCCTTGGCAAGCCGGAGGCCGTGCACAAGGGCTTCGTATTCAGCGACGTTGTTGGAGGTGGCAAGGTGGATCTGGAGTGCGTAGCGGAGTCGGTCACCCTTCGGAGATGACAGTACGATGCCGGCCCCTAAGCCGAGTCGCATCTTGGACCCGTCGAAGTGCATGCGCCAAAGCGTCGAGTCGGGAGGCGGCGGCAGGTACTAGGTCTCGGTCCAGTTGACGAGGAAATCGGCCAGGGCCTGAGACTTGATCGTGGTGCGGGGCTCGTAGAGGATGGTGTGGCCGGCTAGCTGGATCGCCCACTTGGCGTCCTGGCACCCGATGATTTCTCCGATAGGCGCCGTGCCGACGATGGTGACGATATGTTCTTGAAAGTACTGCTTCAGCTTCTTGGCGGTGAGGTACACGCTGTAACACATCTTCTGGTAGTGCGGGTAGTTCTGCTTGGAGGTGGAGAGCACTTCGCTTAGGTGGTAGACCGGGCGCTGGACGGCCTGGATCTTGCCCTTCTCCGGTCGCTCGACCACCAGCACCGTGCTGACCGCCCGCGAGGTCGCGGCTATGTAGAGCAACAGCGGCTCCTTCTCGGTCGGCGCGGCCAGGACGGGTGCGGTGGAGAGCATGCGTTGAGGTCTTGGAAAGCTTCGTCCGCCTTGCCGTTCCACTCGAACAGGATTGTTTTCTTCATTAGCTGGTACAGGGGTAGTGCCTTCTCGCCCAGCCGACTTAGAAACCGGCTGACCGAGGACAGGCAGCCTGTGAACTTCTGGACATCGCGCAGCCGGGTTGGCTTGCGCATGCGCTCGATGGCCTTGATCTTCTCCGGGTTCGCCTCGATGCCGCGTTCCGAGACGAGGAAACCGAGCAGCTTTCCGGCTGGGACTCCAAAGACACACTTTTCCGGGTTGAGCTTGACCTTGTATTCGCGGAGGTTGGCGAATGTTTCCTTCAGATCGTCGAGGAGTGTGAGGTGCTGCTTGGTCTTCACCATGATATCGTCCACGTGCACGTGGATGTTCTTGCCGAGTTGCGGTAGTAGGCATTTCTGCATGCAGCGTTGGAAGGTGGCGCCGGCGTTCTTCAACCCGAACGACAAGGTGATGTAGCAGTACGCCCCAAAGGGCGTGGTGAAGGACGTCTTCAGGGCATCGGCCGGGTCCAGCTTGATCTGGTGATAGCCAGAGAAGGCGTCCAGGAAGGACAGCAGCTCGCACCCGGCGGTCGAGTCGATGACTTGGTCAATCCGCGGGAGGGCGAATGGATCCTTGGGACAGGCCTTGTTGAGGCTGGTGTAGTCGATACACATGCGACAGGTCTTGTTCTTCTTTAGGACGAGGACTGGGTTGGCCAACCACTCGGGGTGAAACACTTCCATTATGAAGCCGGCCGCCAAGAGCTTGGCAACCTCTTCACCAATGGTTCTTCTCTTCTCTTCAGAAAATCGTCGAAGGGGTTGACGGACAGGCTTGGCGTCCTTGCGGACATGGAGTTTGTGCTCGGCGTACTTCCTCGGTATACCCGGCATGTCTTTGGGGGTCCATGCAAAGATATCCCGATTCTCACGGAGGAAGTCGACGAGCTCGCCTTCCTATTTGTTGTCGAGGCGGGCGCCTACGACAATGTACTTGCTGCAGCTGGGGTCTTCCGGGTTCAGCTTCACTCTCTTGGTTTCCTTGGAGGGTTTGAAGGCGGCCTCATCGGCCGGGTCCAGGGTCGGGATCGATGCGTCAGAGGCCTCACCGGCCAGGACGATGATCCGGTCGAGCTGGCACCGCTCCTCGGCAATGACCAGCGACTCGGCCAGCTTGGCGTCGTCTCGGGCGCACTCCAGAGACTTGCGGTAGTCGCCAATGACGGTAATGAGGCCCTTGGGACCTGGCATCTTCATCTTCAGGTACGTGTAGTGGGGAACCGCCATGAATTTGGCGAGCGCGGGCCGGCCCAGCAGTGTATGATACGCGCTGGACAGGTTCACCACCTCGAACCAGATCGGTTCGCGTCAGAAGTGGCTGCTGTCGCTGAACAGGACGTCGAGCCGGACCCAGCCAATGGGTGAACAGGAGAGGCCAGGTACGATGACGTGGAAGACGGTTCGGGTCGGCTCCAGGTCCTCGACCTTGAGGCCAAGCTTGGTCATCATGTCGCGGTTGAGGATGTTGATGCTCCTACCGCCGTCGATGAGGACTCGGGAGAACTTGCAGGTGCGTCGTGCGACGATGGTAGGGTTGAGGACGAGGGCGTATCCACCCGGACTTGGCATGACTGCCGGGTGATCCTCCCGGGTCCAGATCGGGTGCTCCAACCAATGCATGAAATCCGTCTTGGCCAGGACGACGGTGTTCACCTCCTGCCGGAGGAGGCGCTCGTTGCGCTTGTGGAGGCGGCGGTGGAGGCGGAGGCGGAGGCGGAGGCGGCTGCCCCGCGCCCGGAGCCGGAGCCGGAGCCGGAGGAGGCGGGACGTCGCCCCTCATGATGCGCTTGGTGATGGCGCACTGTCGAAGCGTGTGCATGGAGGGTCTGGCACCACTGTGGTGCTTGCATGGGGCGTTGAGCATCTCTTCAAAGCTCATGGCGGGTTGCCACGCCATCTTGCCGGTCTGCCGGCGCTTCGCTGTTGGGTCCGCCGCAGCCTCGGCGGCCGCGACGAGCCGGTTGTCGTGACGTTGCACCGGCTGCTCGGCCTTGCGCTTGTTGTTCTGGTGGTGCTACTGTCGGCTGCCTTCGCTGGCCGGCTTCTGTGGAGGGACCGGCTTCGCCTTGCTGGCCTCGTCTAGCGCCACCTGGATCTGCATGGCGGAGTCGGCGTTGGCGTACTTGTCCGCCGTCAGCATGAGCGTGGCCATGGTGGCCGACTTGGAGTGTAGAAGCTTGTGCTTGAGGAGGGTGCCGTCTCGGCACCCGCTGACGAAATATTGGATCACCTGCACTTCATGGACGCCCTCACAGCAGTTCCGGAGCTTGGTCCAGCGTGCAAGGTACTCGCGGCCGGTCTCCGCCGGCCCCTGCATGCACATGGCGAGCTGACTGGGGCGACCGGGTCGCTTGTACGTCCCCGTGAAGTTGCGGACAAATGCTTCCTCAAAATCGACCATGCGTTGATGCTACCCATCGGCAGGCTGTTCAACCACGTGCGAGCCGATCCTTGGAGCATGAGCGGTGCATAGCGCACGGTGAGACGATGATTGGCACCGGTGATGCTAATGGCCGTGGTGTAGTCGGTGAGCCAGTCTTCTGGCTTCACGGTCCCATTGTACTTGGGGGTGTCGCGGGGAAGCACGGACCCCTTTGGGAAGGGCTCCTCCCGGATGCGTGGGCCGAAACACGCCGGCCCGATAGTGCCACTCTCCTCCACCTCCATGGAGCGAGCGAGCTGATCGAGGCGGTGGCGCGCGTCGGTGTCGTTGATGGCGCGCGAGCCGAGTCGACTGGCGGCCAGGCCCCGAGGAGCCGGGTAGGCTGGAGCCGGACGCCGGCTAGGCTGGCCGGGTCCGCGTTGAGTCTCTGGGGCAGGCTCGTTGCCTAGAGCGTCAGCGGCGGTGCCGGCCGGGTTGAGCCGGGTCCGTCCTAGGCCGGAGTGCGCCTCGCCAGGCGGCGAAGATGCCGTGTGCAGGAGTTCGCCGGGTCCGCCAAGTCGGGCGGAGCCGGACCCCGCCGGCTTGGCGAGCTGGTTGAGGCGATCCTGCTGGGTGTTGGCGTTGCGGAGGAGCTCACGCATCCGCCCGATGTGCTCCTTGAGCTCCTCGTCCGCGAGTTGGTCGAGGCCGACCGCGGCTGCCTCCGCAGCGCGCATGTTCTTGATTGGGGTCTCGTAGACGGTCCTGCCGGCGCCGAAGGCCCGGCCGATCGCTCCTCCCCAGGCACGAGTATCGACGGCCCGACTCGGCTCGGCCGCGGCGGGCGTGAATCCATGGGCAGCGGCGTGCTCCATCTAAGCAGCTTCCAGGCGGCATCTGGTGGCGGCCAGCGTCTCGGACAGGTCCAGCATTTGCTGGCGCCTGTCCTCGAGCTGGTTTCGGGCTTCAGCGACGTTGGTGGCGTCGACGTCGGAGCCGATGGGGATGTGGAGGCTCTGCATCGCGGCGTGCAGCGGGTCTGACGGCTCCGTCCGTGCCGTGGCGGCCGCGGCTTCGGTGGCTCTTCTCGCCTTGCTCGACGAGGAAGAGGCGCCGTCGCCGGTGATGAAGACCTCTACGTGGGTGTCCATTGCCCCAGCGGTGAATCCGCCGCTGAGAGAGAGCGGGGAATCGGGGTAGCTGAGCACCCCGCTAGGGTACTCGTCGGTCGCGAGCGCATCGGAGATGCGCAGCATGGTGAAGGAGGCGGCGAGCACGCTGATGACTTCGTCCGCCAGAGCGACGGACTCGTCGGAGTAGGAGAGGGGCCCCGTCCGAAGCATGCTTCCGGCCAGCTCCTCGAACTGCCCCACGGTGGGCGCCAACTATCGTGGTGGGTGCACGGCAGATGCCAAGGGATGGCTAAAGAGAGGAGGAGGCTCGAGGGCGCTGGTGGGCTTCGGAGGCAAGGTTGATATGCGCGGGTGCGGGACGCCGGACATATCCAGGTTCAGGGCTCTCCGGAGAGATAACACCCCTAGTCCTGCCGAGTTTAGCTGGATGGTTGATAGTACAATGTCGCTCCTGGAGCTGTTTGGAGGAGGAAGGAGGCTGGCCAAGGCTCCGGCTGCTCCTTCTCCTTGGTGTTGCTATGTAGTGGCTAGTCCTATCTCGCTTGCTCTATCTTGTGTGGCTTTGCATGCCGTGTGTGTCATATGTCTCTATTGAATATCTCGAATGCCTCTGTAGGCGTGGACTCCTGGGGGGTTTTATAGATCAACCCACCCAGGGTTACAATGGTAATATGCTGAGTCGGTGGGTCCTTAATGTCGGCGTCCGGCATACCGGGCTGGGTCCCGCTTCGGGGCTTGTGGTTTGCCGGGTTCCCCTAGGTGTGGGCCCTACGTGCCTAGGGGGACTGTGCGCCGTCTTGTCGATCGCCATGGCGTGGCCGAGTTGAGCCACACACAGTGTTCTCCGTCAGGCCGCCGCTTGTTGTCATCAGCGGTGAGGGTGGGAACACTGTTGTCGTGCCAGCCCTAGTCAGCGGGTAGGTAAGGGGCACTGTTGCCACGCTCTGGCTGACCACGGGTATGGGCGGGGGCACTATAGTCTTGGTCATCAGTGATTGAGGTCTCGTCCCATCGTACGGCCTGGATGGGACGGGAGCTGACCCGTGGCTGGGTTGCCGTGGACGCCACGAGTGGGTTGGCTTGCTGGGGAACCAAGGTTGCGCCGGGTTGAGTTGCCTTGCACCAGCCGCTGCGGCCGGGTCGACGTACCTTGCCAAGTCGAGGGTCTTGGCCGGGTTGCGCGCCTTGCCAAGTCGAGCGGCCCAGCCTGGCGCACGCTGGTTTGCGGGGCTATTTTTGAAATAGATCCAGGTTCCATTGCCTGCCTGGGGTTCATCCCCCTGACAGACGGGGTAGAAAGACGAATTTAACCCTGATGGAGGGAGAGAAATACATGAAGTGCGCGTGCGTGATTCCGATGCCCACAGGGAAATGAGATATGTATGCGTGTTAGAGAGATTGCACAATTCATTCACGTATCACTATCTAGCGATCGTGGACGTGCATCGCTTGAACATAAGTCAATATCTACTTCATATCGTGGCCAAAGGTACAATATCGATTCAATGCTATAAAGATTGGACACTCACATATCACATTTTTCTATTTAAATAAACCTTTTCAGTTGTGCATGCCAAAGTTACAGTGATGTTTCTTCAAACAACCAATGTAGCTATCATGTACATGCACCATTGTTACTCTTGCATTCAAATTCATTAGTCTTGGATGATTTAACTTTCTATTTTGAAGTAATATATGTAATATTCATATATGAATTCAACGGGTACGCAATTTATGAAATGGAGGCTATGTAATCATATGAGGTAAGACTTTTAAGTAGCTAACTACAATATCCATTTCTTTTTGTGCGCCTCTACACTAACACGTCAATGCATTATGTTTAAAGTAAATAACCAATGGCACTAAATTATCTATTTACATGAGAAATACATAGGCTGAGCGTTTGATCCTTTTTTTGTGAACGCACCACTACACCCGTATGATTGGCCGCGCCCGTGTGAACGTCCAAGTTATTGGCGCATCATCCCGATTTATTTTCTTTTTTCTGGGGTGGACTTCACACCAGTTATTAACTACTGACGCGTGCCCCGTGTACACAGTCTAGCATGACCTTCCCGCTAGCACGACCCAAAATTAGTTGAAACTGGATACGAATGATCCCGCGGGCGGCAAAATCTCCCGCCTCCTTCTAAAATTTCCGCCACCTTAGTATTTAGCATGCAAAATCCCCCTTTTGTCCTTGGTGAACGGAGACCAACAGTTACAATACTGCCCTCATCTACATGATAGGTCGGGGCTGCTTTGGTAACTTTTGGTTCCCCCCACTACACGGCACCCCCATTTCCTCTCCCCCTCCCGCAAAAACGACTAACTCCACAGCACCAGAGCATCTTACATCAAGTCGCTCAGATTTCATCGCCCTTTCTCCCTCCTCTCGAAACCCTAGATCGCTCATCCACCGCGCATTATAGCCCATTCATCGCCAACAAGGTCCACCTCGCCGGATCTCGCTTGCGGCTGCATCTACCCCTCCCACCTCCCCTAGAAACAAGTAGACTGCTCATCCACCACTGTACCACAGCCAATTCAGTGTCGGCCTTGTCCACGGTGCCGGATCTACTTCGCCGGTACTCTCGTCAACCGCCGCGCATCTGCAGCAACTCATTCGTACTCCCCACCGGAGACGCTTCGTCCACACCCCCCAGAGCCGCCCCACCGACGCCCCCGTCGACGGCCTCTGATCCTCTTCGCCGACACCTTCCTCAACCCTACCGGAGCCGCTTCGCTGACACCTTCCTCAACCCTACCGGAGCCGCTTCGCCGACACCATCATCAACCCTACCGGAGTAGCTTCGCCTATACCATTCTCAACCCTACCGGGGCTGCTTTGCCAACTCACAAGTCCACGGCCTCAGATCCGCTTCCTTGCACCCTTATCCAACCTACCAGAGCAGCTTCTGACGCCCCGTCCACGGACGCAGATCCGCATCGTCGACAACACCCTTAACCCAACCGCCAGAGTAGCTTCTGACGCCCCGTCAACGGCTGCAGATCCGCATCGTCGACACCATCCTTAACCCAACCACCGGAGCAGCCTCTGACGCCCCGTCCACGGCCGCAGATCCGCATCGTCGACACCATCCTTAACCCAACCACCGGAGTAGCTTCTGACGCCCCGTCCACGGCCGCAGATCCGCGTCGTCGACACCATCCTTAACCCAACCACCGGAGCAGCTTCACCTAAGCCCTCGTCCATGGCCACAGATCCGCTTTGCCCACACCGTAGTCCACCCTACCGGAGCCGCTCCACAAACACCCTACTCGACGGTTCTAGATCTCCTTACCGGACCCCGACAGCCAGCGCATCGTCATCACCCTCGATGTTTCTAACCTGATTCCCACCGTCTGGAGAGATGCCAAGCACCCGCCACGGCCTAGGTACTTGTCACCTTTAAACCCGTCCAGCATCACCTGCCCAATGTACTTCAAATATACTAACCGTCATTGTTACTGTTATGCGGTGGCAAAACTACAAGGACGATGTTTCTTACGGATCTAACACTTGGCCAACCAAGATCCCGGATGAGGCATTGCTATGATCTTGTAAGCTGTCTCTCTCTCTTGTATTGTTCTCGTACGCCAAATGCTTTGCTAGGATTTTCGACCAAGAATCCTTTGTGCGCACAATGATTTCTACTATTGGCTTCTAAATTAGATATGTAGATGTCATACATGATACTACCTCGCACCTCCTTCCTAAATATAAGTCTTTCTAGAGATTCCACTATAGGCTACATACGAGCAAAATGAGTGAATCTACACTCGAAAATGCATCTATATACATCTTTATGTGGTCCATACCGGAATCTCTACAAAGACATATATTTAGGAACAGGGCAAGACATTACACAAAATCATAGGTGGCATGTAGGAATTCCATTGCACTACATTAGGCTCCCTTAGAGTGCCTGCTAGTCCAAAGATCTGAGTCATGGCTAGTTTATGGTACGCACACAATCGTTAATTGTGGTTTAAATATGCGCAAGGGATATGCAATGTAGTATCATGTAGAGATGTCTGAAATTAGCCATGTCAACTTGCAGATAGGGTTACACAATGAAAAAGTACAAGATGTATGTGGCAATTTCATGGAACATCGCAAAAAAGGAGAGGCAGCGGTGAGCCTATACAGTGTGCTATGGTACGTCACTCCATTGCAATCATCGTGATATGTTATTTGTATGCCAGTTCTATTAGCCAAGTTTCTTAGGGACAGTTATTACGAGTTATCCTAAGAAAATAAGCACCTGTGAATATAAGCTCCATGTAATAAGCCAACCAGTTCTTTTCATTGCGTTTTCAACTTATCCTTGGTATGATCAGTGGAAAGTCTAGATTGCATTATATAATTTTCATTTTGCTGCCCATATGGAAATTAATTTGACTTGCAAACATCACAAAATGAATCCCGTGCAGTAATTAATATGATAGGAAAACAGACCATCACTATTTGCTCAAAATGCAAATACAAAGATACCATCTACTTGGCACAATCTACTTTGGTCAATGTTTTCCATAGAGATCCCATTGCCTAATTTAAATGAAGAACGCATGACCCACATTTAAATGAAGAACAATTATTTATTGAAATTCGATGGTCCAAGTGGCTGGTTATTATCATATAGCAGCACCACTTGAAAGCATCATATAGCAGCAGCAGCAGCTCATAGCAACTCATCATACAGCAGCAGCAGACTGCAATTCATCATATACTAGCAGCAGCTCATAGCAATTCGTCATATAGCAGCAGCAGGAGCAACTCATAGCAATTCATCATATAGCAGCAGCAGGAGCAGCTCATAGCAATTCATCATATAGCAGCAGCAGGAGTAGCTTGTAGCAACTCATCATATAACAGCAGCAGCAGCAGCTCATAGCAATTCATCATATAGCAGCAGCAGCATCTCATAGCAACTCATCATACAGCAGCAACAACTCATAGCAATTCATCATATAGCAGCAGGAGGAGGAGCTCATAGCAATGCATCATATAGCAGCAGCAGAAGCAGCTCATAGCAATTCATCATATAGTGGATCAGAATGAAAATTTGGCAAAAAATCAGAGGAGATCCTCACCTTGTTGGATGAGCTCATCCTTCAACAGCACCTCAAGGCCATGGCCTGGGAGGAGGGGAGGGGGAATAAGGTGCCTCCTGCCACAGTGTGGCATCATCCGTAGTTGTGCAGCACCCGCCGGAGTAGTGCATTGGACGAACCACAGTGGAGCGGCTGCTAGAGACCATGAGAATGAGGGGCGGCGCCAGAGGGAGGAGCAGCCAGGGAGATTTGCCCCTACCCGCCGGCCATGTAGCCTAGCTAGACATAGCATCGTCGAGGACCAGGCCAGATGGAACCAGTGGCGATGGCTCGCTAGAGGAACCCTAGTGCTGTAGGCAGAGGATCGAGGAAGAGGGAAAGGAGAGAGGAGATGCAAGCGGGCAGGGCAATGAATGCTTGCGTGTTTGTTTTTACTTGAGGGTCGGGTGTGACACGGGCGTCAGCAGTTGCATTTTGAGTGTAATATAGGCAGACAACAGAGTCATTTCACTATTCCCCTTCCCTTCAATTTTTAGTGAGGTTCTACCCAAAACACCCCCCCTCCAAAGCGAAATTAGTTAAGCACAAGCCCATAACTCAAAAATGAATTCTTTACATCTTTTATGGCTTATTTTGACAATATGCCCTGAAAAGGCGGAATCGAACTGGCCCTTAACCTGCAATTCAATTGTGTGTGCAATGATGAATCACTCCTGCCTACTATCTGTACATTTAGGCATCATCATACATGGCATAACCTAATACATGTGCATTCCATTGTAGAATCTGGAATATGCAATGTATATGTTAGTTCATACGTTGCACATGATGTTTAAATGCCCCTTAAATCTGGTCAGTCAAGTGATGGTCTTTAAGCCTCCTTCTTTGCTTCTTTTCTTGATATGTAAGATTTGCTCACACATCTGCTCAATTGCTTGTTTGCATCAGCCAGCCATACTAGGACTGTTTGCTTTGATTACTTGTTGTTCTTGACCTAACACTCTAACAGAGCTTGTCAATGATTTTTAAACACTAAGGGTTGTTGTAGTGGGGCCTTGTCTAACGCATAGGTGACATAAAGGTTTGGCTGTACACTACAATAGGCTCTCCAAGAGTACCTGGAGATCCAGATTCAAGGTATGCCTAGTTTTTATATAGTGTAGACATAGTAAATGCTCATTTCATTGTGTGCAAGTGCAAGAGATGCGGCATGTTTCATTATGTGGTGTTGTTTTGTTATAATATCATCCTTTTGTGTTCACAGACTGGAAAGTATGCATATTTATCTTCCAAGGAGGCGAGTAACTAGTTTGTGTCACCTAGCAGAGGGGGTGCAATGAAGATAAGATTGAGGATTTCCAAGTACAAGATGTTAGGAAGGAGCCTTGCAAGAGAAGTAGGAGCTACGCTGAGCCTCTTCAGCCTGCTAAGGTAAGTCACTGTATGCAACTCAACAGTTCAATTCCTTGTTTGTTTCAGGCATAGTTAATTTTCTCTTTTCAATTGCTTTATTTGTCCTCACTTAACGAGATGCCCAAATAATCATGCCTGATGTTCGGTACTTGTATCACTATTAGTTGACATAATTAAAGGCCTTACCATTTAATTACTCTGCCGAAGTGTGCCTGAAGCTTTGAAGTCTATTAACCAACTATTATTGCATGAGACTCACAATCTAGTTTATACTACGCTAATGATTGCATAGTTTTGCCTGCTGTAGTGTGTTTGTATGAATCCCTCTGCTGTTCATTATGCTCCCTAAGACTTTAATTGAGGTACAGAATGGCCAACTGCTTGCTTACTTATACGCAACATGCTGTCTAAATTTGTAACTTGTCTATGTTTTTTATTGGGCCCCAACATCATGCTCCTCTGGTGAGCTAAGAGGATTTCTGTATGCAGTGCATGCAGACTATCTTTTTATAATTTTAAAATATCACCGCTTATGCTTCATGATGTGTAACATTTTTGTGTGAAAGTGGCGTGTAACATTATTGTTAGTCCTGTTACGCCATGTAGTACAAAATAGTGTCTTGTTTGCTTCATCGTTGTAACTATATTTTGCCCTAGTCATGTGTACTTACGTAAACATTTCAGGATGAAGTGACATCAACACAAATATCTGCGCAAAGGCGGCATGGCCGTTACCAATGATTATGGATTGGAATTGGAATGTCTTGATGTTCTCGAGCATCAACTAGAGGTGGCAAGACAACGTGTACATGATTCTCAACGATAATCAACAAGTTGAGACTGGACATGCAGGTATTAGATGCAGGAGTCAAAAAATGAAACAAGACACCGAGGTAACCATGAAGGAATTGGAGATTTTGCAGACTGCAATTTGTGCTATCTGAATCCGGCCAATCCTATTTTCTAAAGAGATTATAGTTCAAATGGAGTTAAGTGGATGCCCGTCCATGATGTATGAGCTGTATTTGCCCAGTGTATGTAATTTGCTGTTTGTGTATGCTTTATTATCACCTGTGCCGAACCATAATCCCAGTGGGTATAATCAGCTGTAATTTCTTTATTGTATAGTGTAGGATTATTCTACCTTTCTATGCCTTGATCTCTTTGTTGTATAGTGTATGCTTTTTAGAGGTGATATTATTGAGTAGGATAATTCTTTGAATAAGCTATATCATTCAAACGGGGGCCAACTCGCCCGACCATGGGCCTTCACGGGCCGTCGGATCCATGGGCCTTCTACGTCTCGTAGGATCCATGGGCCTTTTACGTCTCGTAGGATCCCTGGGCCTTCTACGTCTCATAGGATCCATGGGCCTTCTACGTCACGTAGGATCCATGGGCCGCCGACTCATTTATGGGTCTTGTACGGGCCTTTAATGGGCCTTAGACGGGCCTATAATGGAAATCGTACGTTTTATGGGCTGACCATAACGGGCCGTTAATAGGTCGTATTTGGTGATGTTATGAAAATGGCCCAACAGACTAACGGACCACAAACGGGTCGACTGTAACAACGGGCTGAATTTGGCCCACTAGCAGAAAATGAAAGTAACAGGCCGTAAGTAACCGAATGCTGCAAATGATCCCGAGAATAAATGGGCCCTCAGAAGGCCGAAAGTTAACTTGGGCTGGAAACGGCCCAACGGAATAACGACCCGTTAATGGGTATAAAGTGTTACACCGTTCATTACGGGCCGCCACCACGGGGGCGTTAATGGGTGTAAAGTAATACCTTTATTCATTATGGGCGATTTAAGACGGCCGCTAATGGGCCAAGAGTTACAAAGGGGCTCATATGGGCCGAAAGTCGTCATGGGCCATACATGGGCCAGAAGTGAAAACGGGCTGGAATCATATTGGATGGCCCAGATGACGCTATTGGGCCTAATTCGCATAGGGTGTAACGGGCCTTGGGTTAGCGGGTTGTAAATGGACTATATGCTAACGGGCCGTTAACAGGCTTTGCATGGGTCGGCCCGCCAGCTTTTGACCAAGTCAAACGGGCCGGCCTTTTCACATGAATGGGCCACTGTTGGGCCGTGCCATGTGTCGACGTATCATAGGCGCCTTCTGTCCAGTGAGTGGATGACATCTGTCCCAATGATGAGCCGACACGTGTTTCCTCCAGCCAATGATGATTTTACACGTGGAAAATCCCCATTGGTCGGGGCTGTTAACGGGTTATCAGATCCAAAACCCGACCCGATAGCTTAACGGTGTTCCGTTACGGTGGATGCCACGTGTCGGTCACCCTTGATGAAAGCACTTCTGTGACGCGCGATTTATCGTGATGGAAGTGGACACTTCCATGATGATAATTTTGGTAATGTCATGGAACACTTCTACGACACCACAGGTATGACTATCTTGATTCTGTCATAAAATCGTCATGGATGTACATGCATGACAAAAAACGCGACCTACTGTGACAAACATGTATCATCACGGAAGTGTATTTTTTTGTAGTGACGTAGTTCCCAATACTTTCCATGCTAGATATATCATAGGCGGTTCCCAAACAGAAAATAAATTGTATTCCTTTTTCCACCATAATTTCACATTCCACGGCTAACCGAATCCACGGGTGTCGTCCATACCAACACTTTCCAAGGAATTTATTATTTGACAACATAAAGTAAATTCATTTTTCATTTCGGGACTGGGCATCCCTAATACCTCTGCCGTACTCTCGTGCAATGACAAGTGAATAAACGCTCATCTTGAGAATAACACATCTAGCATGGAAAAATATCAACCACCCCCTACCGTTTCATGAGCGGTACAAGCACACAAAAGAGAAATTTATTTTGAAAATTAGAGATAGCGCATACAAATTTGCTTAGAACGACACAGAAATACCGCATATAGGTAGGTATAATGGACTCATGTGGAAAAACTGGTTTAAGGATTTTGGATGCACAAGTAGGGATCATACTTAGTGCAAATGAAGGCTAGCAAAAGATTGAGAAGCATCCAACCAAGAAACGAAAAATATCATAAGCGAGCATTAAGCATAACTAACATCGAACAATGCACCACAAGTAGGATGTAATTTCATTGCATAACTATTGACTTTCGTGCTTGCATAGGCAATCACAAACCTTAACACCAACAATTCTTACTAAAGCATAATTACTCATCAACATGACTCACATATTATATCAACATATCACAAAACTATTACAAGGAATCAAGTTTATTTTGTCCAATGGTCTTCATGAAAGTTTTTATTATATCCCTCTTGAATATCTATCACTTTGGGTGTTGCTTTTGATAGCCCAAACAAATATAGGTGAAGAACATGAGCATAAAAATTTTCTTCTCTCAAAATAATTTAAGTGAAGCATGAGAGAATTTCTTATAAAAAATTACTAACTCTCAAATAAATCTAAGTGAAGCATGATAGCATTTCTTCAAAAATAATAAAGCACATCGTGCTCAAAAAGATATAAGTGAAGCACTGGAGCAATTCCATAGCTCATAAAAATTTAAGTGAAGCATAGAGAGCAATTCTAACAAGTCATAGCATAATTTTGGCTCTCTCAAATAGGTGTGTGCAGCAAGTATAGATGAATTAAAAAGAAAAACAAGAAAAGACTCATATCATACAAGACGCTCCAAGCAAAGCTCATGATATGTGACGAATAAAAATATAGCTCCAAGTAAAATACCGATGGTCCTTAGAAGAAAGAGGGGATGCCACTCGGGGGCAACCCCAAGCTTAGTTGATCGCTTCTCTTTTAGATAATAGCTTGGGATGCCATGGGGCATCCCCAAGCTTAGGCTCTTCTTACTCCTTATTCCTTCATCCATCGTGATCCCACCCAAAACTTGAAAACTTCAATCACACAAAACTCAACAAAACCTTCGTGAGATCCGTTAGTATAACAAAGCAAATCACTACTATAAGTACTATTGCAAACCCATTCATCTTTTAATTTTGCATTATATCTACTTTATTCCAACTTTACTATAGCTTATACCCCCCAATACAAACCATAGATTCATCGAAATAGGCACCCAATGCAAAGAAAACAGAATCTATCAAAAACAGAACAATGTAGTAATCCGGGAACTTCGTATACTTCTGTAACTCCAAAAATTCTGAAAAATTAGGACAACATGCGCAATTTGTGTAGCAATCTTGTGTAAAAAAAATCATATAAAAAGAATGTTTCTCTGATTTAAGAAAAATATTTTACTAGGCGCAAAAGTTTCTGTTTTTCAACAAGATCAAATCAACTTATTACCCAGCATGAGCCCAAAGGCTTTGCTTGGCACAAACACTAATTAAAACATAAAAACACATCTAATCAGAGGCATATTTATATATTTATTGCAAAACATCAAGAAAACCAGAACGAAAAAAGATAAATATTGGGTTGCCTCCCAACAAGCGCTATTGTTTTACGCCCCTAGCTAGGCATAAAGCAAAGATTTAAGTGTTGTCATCTTTATTTTCCAACACTTCAATCAAACACTTAGAATTCTTCAAAGATTTAGCATATAAACTTTCAACAACAATACTTCTATGAACAAGCTTGAGAAATTCATTCTGGCCGGTGGGGTCTCTTATCACTTTAATAAAATCAGTGTGAATACTAATCTTCTTAAGGTCTCCTTTATCATTATTACTAGAAGTTGCACCCTTGTTCTAGTCGGCCTAACTAAACCAAAGATTCGAAGAAAAAATACGAGGCTATAAGTAATCGTGCATATAAGAGATCAAAAGACTCAAATAAATTTCATCGGTAAAAAACATAGATCTGATCATAAACTCAAAGTTCATCAGATCCCAACAAACACATCGCAAAAGAGTTACATCAAATAGATCTCCAAGAGACCATTGTATAGAGAATCGAAAGAGAGAGAGGAAGCCATCTAGATACTAACTACAGACCCGCGGGTCTACAATGAACTACTCACGCATCATCGGAGAGGCACCAATGAGGATGATGAACCCCTCCGTGATGGTGTATAGATTCGATCTGGTGGTCCTGAAACTTGCGGCGGCTGGAATTGTTTTTCGTCGACTCCCCTCGGGTTTCTGGAATATTGGGGTATTTATAGAGCAAAGAGGCGATGCGGGAGGCGGCCGAGGTGTGCACAACCCCCTGGGCACGCCTGGGCCCCCAGGCGCGCCCTGGTAGGTTGTGCTCCCCTCGGAACTGCCCTCGGGTACTTTCTTGGCCCATCGTGTGTCTTCTGGTCCAGAAAAAATCACCAAAAAGTATCACTGTGTTTGGACTCCGTTTGGTATTGATTTTCTGCGAAGTAAAAAACAAGCAAACACTGCAACTGGCACTCGGCACTATGTCAATAGGTTAGTACCAAAAAATGATATAAAGTTGCTATAAAATGATTGTAAAACATCCAAGAATGATAATATAACAGCATGGAATAATAAAAAATTATAGATACGTTGAAGACTTATCAGCGCAGGTGGTGATGGGCGACATCGAGACGACAAGAGACGCTCAAACCGGTGGGAGCTCGCACGGCGGCGACGACATTGTCGTCACTCGCTGTGAATGGCGGTGTGCAATCTTGTACAGCGGCACGACGGTGCTCCCGTACCCACGTACGGTAAGATTGGACCACCACGGCTGCATTGGGCATGTTACTACCACAAGTCTCATCTATTCCATCGTATTGGTGTGTTCTTTGATACAATTTAGACGATTTGGGCGCTCATTTGTATAGGTTCACACGGATGTTTAGGGTTTGATGTCAGATGGCTGATTTTTTTTGTTTAACAGATGGAGGCACTGATTTATGTACAATTGAGTTCATCCATGGTGGATTTTTCATGGGCACTGATGGCAATCGTTCATATCTCAATGGTCGCAAGGTCTATTATGATTATTGTGACAGTAGTGTTGCTTGTATGGGAATGTTGTATGAATTAGTAGAGAAGGTGGGCTATGAGACTGCATGAAGAATTCAAATGTATTTGTTGTTGCCTGGGATGAAAATTAATGAAGATGGGCTCAGGTTAATTGCAAGCAATAATGGCGCAAAATGCATCAGCAAGCTGGTTAAAGAAGGGCACAAATACCTGATGTTGTATCTTGTTCATGATGCCACTTATGGTGGAGGGGATGATGTTTTAGCAAATCCATGCACACATGCACCTGATGTGATCAGTCATATGAAGAGCAAGATAAATGACAGTGTTGCGGACGAGCAAAGCATTGTACTTGCTGGGGAGAGTAGTGCTTCCCTGTTGTTTGCATGTGAGGGCAATGCAGAAGGCACAAGTAGGAGGAGCAGAAGAGGGACACCAGAGGTAGAGGAGGAGTTATGTAGTGAAACTGATAGTGAGGACTCGGATTATATTCCAGAAATAACTGACAATGACTATGACCTCAATGATGGTGACGATGATTTGATCAATGAGGATGGAAAATCAGCCAGTGATGAGAAGAAAGGGACAAGGGCAAGCAAGGAGCTAGCAGAAGATCCAAACTCCGAAGATGATAGTGTTGATCTGCCAGAATCAGATGATGACAACATTAAGTTCAATTACAAACATTTCACTAAAATTGATTTGAAGGAGCCCAAGTTCTATGTGGGCCAGGTTTTCCCATCCATTGCAATGATTAGACAAGCCATTGGGGAGTACAGTTGCAAGGAGAGGATGGAATTAACATTTTTGAGGAATGACAAGAAAAGGATTGGAGCTGTGTACAATGATGGTTGCCCTTGGTATTTATATGCTTCATTTGACAATAGAACTAAGGGAATTCAAGTTAAAACATTTAAATATGAGCACACATGCACAAAGAAGTGCAGTGTTAAAGTGTTCACTGCTAGATACATTGTTGCAAAGTATGTTGACAAGGTTAGAGCAGATGAGAAAAATTCTTTGAAGGGTTTAGGAGCAATGGTGCAGGAAGAGTGGAACATGAAGGTTCATAGGCAGAAGCTTTGAAGAGCAAGGAAAATAGCATTTGACATTATTTATGGCGATGATATTGCTCAGTACAACATGTTGTGGGATTATGCAGCTAAGTTGAGAAGGTCCAATCCTGGTAGTACTTTTTTGTTGCAAGTTGCCGATGATGGACAATTCCAGAAGTACTACTTCTCTTTTGATGCATGCAAGAGGGAATTCCTTGCATCTTGTCGGCCTGTAATTTTCCTAGATGGGTGTCATTTGAAAACTCAATTTGGCCAAGTTTTGTTAACTGCAATAGGGATGGATCCTAATGACTGCATTTATCTAGTGGCCTTTGCTGTTGTGCAAGTTGAAAACACAGAAGCTTGGAGATGGTTCTTGACTATTCTTAAAGAAGATCTTGGCATTGTGGGCACCTCACTTTGGACAGTCATGTCTGACAAGCAGAAAGTAAGTTAGTTATAGTTGTAATATTCTCTCTGGTTGCATTTCTTCATATTATACTATATGCTTTGTAATTAGTAGTTATTTAGCACTAAATTATTATTTTTCACAACCAGGGTTTAATTAAGGCAGTGAGAGAACTATTCAAAGATTCGGAGCATGGATATTGTGTGCGACATATTTGGCAGAATTTCAAAAAACTATAAAGAAGTACTAAAGAATCGATTGTGGAGATGTGCTAGAAGTACTACTCATGGCCAGTTTTGTTAGATAATAACGAGAAATAAAACGAGACAGAGAGACACAGGGATTTTACGTGGAAACCCTTGCGGGAGAAAACCACGGACGCACGAAGGCGCAATCACTATGAGGAGGAGTATTACAAGCACGAGACGACAGGCCGTCTGAGGTGCGACTACATGGGGTATATAAGAGGGCAATACATGAGAGTCCTTAGAGGACAAGTAAACGAGTTGTACTCAGACGCTGCGTCGCCGTCGCAACGGCCCACACCGTATGCACCACGTCTAGTCCAATACGGTACTAGAATTTAGATCATAATTTAACAATCTCCACCTTGATCCAAATTCCCTCCAGTAGTCAAAGAAAGTGAATAACTCCATCCAAATCAGCATAAACACCTTGTGCGTCAAAGTCCACAGGACTAATGAGAAATACCAACTAAGCCTGAGCAAAGCTCAAACTTATTGGTCGGAATCGCTTTGTCATCATATCGCAGGATTATCATGAGTACTTATCTTGCATACCTTCAAATCACCTTCAAAGAACAACATCTCGAATATAGTGATATCGACATCAATGTGCTTTGTCCTCTCATGATACATTGGATTCTTGGTAAGATATATAGCACTTTGACTGTCACTAAATACGGTAGGGCAAGATGAATCTCCACAAAGCTCGGTGTACAAACCTCTCAACCAGATAGCTTCTTTGCATGCCTCGAAATAGCCATATACTCGGCATCGAGAGTGGAACAAGCCACAATAGACGCAAAGTTGCTCTCCAACTCACAAAGACAACCACCAATGGTGAAAACATAACTGTGAGTGATCTTCTCTTATCCAAATCACCAAAGAAAATCAGAATCAACAAAACCAACAAGTCCATCTCTAGTTTTCCCAAACTGTAAATAAGCATTAGAAGTACCACGCAGATATCCGAAAATCCACCGAATCGCTTTCCAATGCTCTTTTCCGGATTAGCCATGTATCTACCGACAACACTCAATGCATATGATAAGTCGGTCGAGAACAAACCATGGCATACATAAGTGAACCAACTGCACTTGAATAGGGAACTCTAGACATGTACTCAATATCGCATCGACTTAGGACATAAAGTCGATGATAATTTGAAGTGTGCAGCTAACGGTGTACTCACCGCTTGGCATTATGCATATTAAAACGATGAAGAACTTTATCAATATATCCCTTCTGACTTAGATATACTTTTCCAGACGGTCTATCTCTGGATATTTCCATGCCAAGTATTTTCTTTGCTGCACCCAAATCCTTCATCTCAAATTCATTACTCAATTGCTTCTTCAGTTCATTAATCTCTGACATACTCTTCGCAGCAATAAGCATATCATCAACATAAAGGAGCAAATAAATAGTTGAACCTTTGACAGTTTTCAAATAAACACAACTATCATAATTAGACCTTTTGAAACCTTGAGAGAGCATAAAGGTGTCAAATCTCTTGTACCACTGTCTAGGGGATTGCTTCAATCCATAAAGAGATTTCTTTAACTTACAGACAAGCTTTTCTTTTCCAGGAATAACAAAACCTTCAGGTTGTTCCATATAAATATCCTCTTCTAATTCTCCATGTAAGAATGCAGTTTTAACATCCAATTGTTCAAGCTCAAGATTATGCATGGCAACAATCTTGAGTAAAGTGCGAATAGAGCTATGCTTCTAGCAGAGAAAAGACTTCGTTATAGTCAATACACGAATCGGCTATAACCTTTAGCAACTAACCTTGCTTTATATCTTGTCTCATCTTTAGGAGAAACACCTTCTTTCCTCTTGAAAACCCACTTGCAACGAATAGGTTTCTTCTCTCTAGGCAATTTTACTAAATCCCAAGTGCCATTCTTTTCAAGTGATTCCATCTCATCATGCATAGCGGTCATCCACTTATTACTATCACCGAAATAATAGCCTCGGAATATGAAGAAGGTTCAATTACCTTCAATTTCTTCTGCAATGATAAAGCAAAAGAAACAATATTGCACTCTTCAATTAACTTTATCAGGTTTATTAATACCCGCCTAACTCATCACGTGCAAGAGATTCCAACTGGGTGGAACAATATGCTGATTTGGACTAGGAGTGACATGTTCATCATCAACGACGGGTTCATCATGTGCAACAATTTCATTACCGATGTATCACCGAGTCAATAACATGCTCCACCAGCAAAGAGGGTCTGCTGAATAGTAGGCTGCTGTTCACTCTCAACGGAACATTAGTAGATGAAACATCATGTAACATAGCAGTTTCATTAAAGATAACATTTCGCTAATAACAACCTTCGGGTTTGAGGATTCCACAATTTAAAACCTTTAACACCGGACTTATAACCAAGAAAGATGCACTTAACAGCCCTAGGCTCCAATTTTCCATTATCAACATGAGCATAAGCGGTGCAACCAAAAAATCTCAACTGTGAATAATCAGCAGTGACCCGCACCATACCTCAATTGGAGTTTTCTTATTAAGAGCAATAGATGGTGAGCGGTTAATGAGATAACAAGCGATGGAAGCGGCCTCATTAAAAACGCCTATGCAAACTGCGTTGGACAACATGCAACGGGCTCTGGAAATAATGGTCCTGTTCATACGCTCAACAACACCGTTTTGTTGAGGAGTATAAGAACGGTGTAGTGTCGACAATGCCTTGAGACTTGCAATAATTCTTAAATTGCTTAGAACGAATTCCATACCATTATCGGTCTGAGTATCTTTACCTTCCTTTCAGTTTGTCTTTCAATCATAATCTTCCACTCCTTAAAAGCTGAGAATGCTTCATATTTATGCTTCAAGAAATAAGGCCAAACTTTTCTTGAATAATCATCAATAATAGTCGAGATGTAACTAGCACCACCTAGTGACTTCTTGCGAGATGGTCCCCATAAATCGTAATGCACATAATCAAGAATACCTTCAGTTGTATGGGTCAAGTATTGAACTTCACCCTCTTGTGCTTGCCAAGATACAATGCTCACAAAATTTCAATTTACGAGTTCATATCCATCAAGAAGACCTCTCTTATTTAACTCTGCTAAACCAAGTTCACTCATATGTCCAAGACGATATGCCAAAGGTTAGCGACATCACAATCAAAATTCTTTGAAACAAGCTGGAGTAGCGTTACAAAGCGGTAGAACCTCGAAGGTAATAAAGACCATTGGTCGAACTTAAGTCACCTTTCATCACAACAAGGGAGCCTTTGGTGACCTTCAAAACACTATCTCCACACGAATACTTGTATCCCTTTGCATCAAGGGCACTCATAGAAATAAGATTTCTCTTCATCTTGAATATACCGAACATCTGTCAAAGTTCGATTATGCCATCAAACATCTTGATTCAATAGAACCTATGCCTTCAATCTTGCATGGTGAATTATCAAAACCCAAAACGGAACCAGCGAAGTAGTGGAATCAAAAGTATTAAACCAATCTCTATGTGGACACATATGAAAAGTGCATGCAAAGTCAAGTACCCACTCATCATTGGTCTCAAAGACATCCAAAGAATAACGACAAGAGCATCATCGGAACTATCATCACGAGCAACGTTAGCGAAATTGTCACCGGTTTGTTACCTTTCCTCTTTTCCTTGTTACGCAACTTGAAACACTCGGAGATGTCATGCCCGTCTCTCTTGCAATACCTGCAATACTTCTTGTCTCGGATTGCGACCGGCCCTCGTAGCCGTTTTACTTTTGCCTCTGTTTCCATTATTGGAGTTTTTCTCCTTTGTCACGCCACGAGCAGATAATCCCTCGGCTTGGGATGAACTCGAACCATCATGAGGCACCATTAATTTCATCTTCTCCTTGGGTTCAAAGCTTCATAAACTTCATTAAGCGTGAGAGTATCACGATGTATAATATGGTGTCTCTAAAATTGGTATAAGAACTTGGCGAAGAACAAAGTAACATTAAAGCGATATCTTCCTCTTCATACTTAACCTCCATTGCAGCTAGATCAGATATGATCTCTTTAAATTCTGAAATATGATTCAAAACATTACCTCCCTCGGGTAATCATGCGGAATAATTTTTGCTTCAGATGCATCTTCTTTGGTAAGATCTTTAGTCATGCAAATCCTTCCATCTTTAACCATAGAGCGGCGGCAGTTTTCTCGCTCAAAACTTCCTGCAAAATATTATTATGCAAATGGAGTTGAATTTGTGATAAAGCCTTACAATCAATTCTTTTCTCCTCATCACCCCGATCCTGAATTCGGTTCTTCCCAAAACTATCCAATTGCTTCATCATAGTCGGACTGTGCCAACAACGCCCGCATCTTGACTTGCCATAGGGTAAACCTTGTGTCACGGTCCAGCAGCGGAAGATCGTACTTCATGGATGCCATGAGTCGATTAATCTGTGTGCACAAAGTAGTACAAGCCGGTAGAAAAAATTCTTGATAGAATTAATTTGCGGAGCGAACAAAAGTGAGGTAAATAGCACCTGGATATTGTACGGGTGATGGACGTAGCACTTAGAAGATGGAAAAACAAGGGCCGAACTAGTACTCTGTACTAGTAGCTTCACGTGACGTAGTAGTACTAAATCCAAGTAGTAGTACTTCTGTACTTGTCTTCACGTGAGAAAGATTTGGATCAGTGGATGTGAAGGAATCACTGCAGCGTTGCTAGATGTTGCCTCGGGACTTGAAGCGTGTCCAATAGCAAAATAGGCTGCAGCGGAACAGCGGCTGCCAGCGATTTGGCGCGGCGACGCGGCGGAAGTTTGACTCGCGGCGGAAGTTTGACTCGGCCTTGAACGACTGCTCGCGTATGGAATCCTGTCGGTCTCGGCTTCCAGGGCGGCTGCTCCAGAATCGATCTGGCTTCGGATCGCCAGGTCGCGGCGGCGGCGGCGCAAAGGACGCCGCAACCCTAACCTCTCGTCTCAAATCTTATATCTAAACCTCAGCTCTGTATACCACTTGTTAGATAATAACGAGAAATAAAACGAGACAGAGAGACACAGGGATTTTACGTGGAAACCCTTGCGGGAGAAAACCACGGACGCACGAAGGCGCAATCACTATGAGGAGGAGTATTACAAGCACGAGACGACAGGCCGTCTGAGGTGCGACTACATGGGGTATATAAGAGGGCAATACATGAGAGTCCTTAGAGGACAAGTAAACGAGTTGTACTCGTACGCGTCGACGTCAACGCAACGGCCCACACCGTATGCACCACGTCTAGTCCAATACGGTACTAGAATTTAGATCATAATTTAACAAGTTTAGAGAGAACATGGACAGAATGCTAGTTCTTAGTAAGGAAGCTCATGATTGGTTAGAGGAGTTAGACCCGAAAACATGGGTAAGGGCATTTCAAAAAGATTTCCCCAAGTGTGATGTCCTATTGAACAATAATTGCAAAGTGTTCAATAGTTATATTTTGGATGCAAGAGAACACCCCATATTAACCATGATACAGAGGATTAAAGGACAGATGATGGATAGACATTATGGTAAGCAACCGGAGGCACTGAAGTGGCATGGTACTATCTGTCCCAAAGTGAGGAAAAGGTTGCAAAGACATATTGATGCTACAGCCACATGTCATGCCGATCCTGCTGGACTAGGCATTTTTGAAGTGCAAGACAAAAATAGGAAGTTCAGTGTGGACATAACATTGAGAAAATGCACTTGCAGAAGGTGGAATTTAATGAGGATTCCTTGTTGTCATGTAGTTGCATCTGCAAGATAGGACAATATTCCACTTGAAACATTGGTCCACCCATGTTACTCCATTGAGACTTGCTGTAAGACTTATGAGCACATAATCTTGCCATGTAAAGATGTGAGTGAGTGGGAAAAATGTATGGCAGACAAGTGCTTCCTCCCAAAATTAAGAAAAAGAAAGGTAGAAAGGCGAAGAACAGACGACAACAAACAGAAGAGGCCGAGGGTAGGGCAGGGAGGAAAGTTGATAGAGGTGGATCTATTATGCATTGTAGAACACCATGGAAATGCAGGACATAATATAAGTGGCTGCAAAGATTTCAAATTGGGCCTAAAACCCAAGATGAAGTTAAGAAAAAAGAAAGTAAGAGCGGAATCTCAAGTTTCCTCGGATGAAGAATATGAGGCCATGACAGAGGTAACTTAATGGACCACAACTTCCTTAATGATAAATTGTTTTCAACGTAACCAAAACCTTACTAATTTACATGGTTTATGTAATCAGGAGCAGAACATGCAAACTGAGGGTTTATTACAGCAACAACCACCTACTTATGAGGCCGACGTCATTACAACATTAATGCAAGAGGTATATGATTATTTTCATAATTTTCGTTACTGCCATCTAATTTATTATTGTCATCTAATTACTTTTCCTAAATTGTATAGACAAATGTTGCAAGCCAGGTCGTTAATCCGCTTGATTCAGGCCCTTTGCTTCCGTCTTCATTTATTGAACAAAATGTCCCAAGCCAACCCCCTATTCAGCATTTATTGAACAAAATGTCCCAAGCCAGCCCCCTATTCAGCCAACGAATACCACTGCATGGGAAAATGTTCATAGAAAAAGAGAGGTGATTGCACTGGCTAAACTTAAACTTGCTGCTGAAAAGAGAGATCTTGCAGATCAGGCAAAGTTTGATGCAGCTTTAAACAAGCTCAGAGAGGAAGAGCAAAAGATTTTACAAGATGCAGAGAGAAGGAAACAAGAGGCTGCAACAAAAAAATTAGAGATTCAAGAGAAAAAGAAAGTTGTGCTGAGAGAAAAACAATTGGCAGTTGAAGAAAAAAGAAAAGAAATTGAAGAAAGGAAGAGAAAAAAGTTGGCTGAGCAGCATGAGAAGAAGGCACTTGCAGAGGCTAAAAGGAGTGCACTTCAAGTTAAAAAGGTGCAAGCAGAGGAAGCAAAAAAGATGAAGGTTGTAGAAAAGAAAAGAATTGCAGATGAAAAGAGAAAGCAAGCTGAAAATGTACAAACAGCAGAAGAAATGGAATTTCTTATGTGGCAAGAGGATGAGCAAAATAGAATTGTTGGCTGCAAAGATTATCTTGTTCAAGGGGAAATTCAAGGCAGCAGGCCTGGGAAAATTAAAATGTACAGCAAGATACTTCCAGGACACAACATTGGGAAGAGAGAAAGAAGCAAGTCGAAGAATGGAAGAGGGCACAAGCCAAGTAAGCAAAAAAACAAGCCATTGATGAAAATCTCATGTTGGCAAGTGAAAAGCAAAGGCATGATCAATTTCAAGCTAATCAGAGCCATTTGGAGCAGCCACATCTGCCAAAGAGACCTTACTTCACTCTGGCTAGGGCAGGTTTCAAGAAACCATGCAAAAGTAGCATGTTTGATATATTTAGGGAAGACGGGAGATAAGCATGTGAGCAATTAAGTGGTGTGTGCTTTCTTTTGAACTGTAGCAGAACTCCTTTATTTACTTTCATGAACATGTTAAATGTTGGTTATGAACATGGACCAAGGGACAGATCATGTTATGTTCAACATCATGTACTGAACCTTCACAACCTAAATGCTTTCGTGACAATGCTCCTTTTATGTTCTACTGATGCTACAGGCTAGCAATGCACCTGATATGTCCAATATTTTTTTTCAATTCCTCCTCTTTGTATGTTATTATGTACTCCATCCGTTTCTAAATATAAGGCTTTCTAGAGATTTCAATATTTTGCTCCGTATGTAGTCCATATTGGAATATGTAAGAAGACTTATATTTAGGAACCGAGGGAGTATGAAATTAACTGAAGTAGATGGACAAGATGATGCACCACAGTGCACTCATACTATCGGACTGGAATAAGTTCACATATTTTGGACAGCATGTAGGAGCTCACAAACTGCTTGTAGAACAACATAGATAATTAAATTCAACTTCATTACATAACAGATCATATCTGACCATAGTAGCAGTGCATACAACTTCCCAGCTAAAGCATAGATAAAATCCCAGTTACAGTTATCGTTACAACACAGCACAAGCATACATCCTGGTTTGGCAAATGAAAATGCATTTGTCCCTACTTATTCAGATAACATCACAGCAAAAACATACATCCTAGTATGGCAAATGTACACACAATTGCCACTAGCATAGCTAACAGCACAACATCCACTTCTTCATCATCGTCCGAGCACGGCAGCGTCACCCCTTGCATGCGATGGAGGACCACATGTCTGGTCTTCGGCCGGAGGCACGGCTCACCAGTCACCACGTAACCAGACCTCCTGTTGCTGCCGATTGGAGCATCGGCGCCGCGTGTGCTATGCCCAACCTCGTCGCGGCTCACAAGGAGCGGATGCTTCCACCGATTGTAGCACTGACGTCGCGGGTGCCACTGAGCCACACCGCCTGCTACTGCCAATCGGATCACCGGCGACGCGGCTGTGACACCCAACCTCGCCGTGGGTGCGACTGTACCACCGAGCTTCCACCTACGCAGGAAACGGAGCTCTCCATCATGCTATGGCTGGGCATTGAGAGTGTTGACGCTGGAACGCGTCACACGAACACGTCGATGTGTACCCGCAGCGCCGAGGGAGATGCTCCGCAACTCACACCGCGGGAGGCCGACTTCCAGCGCGATACGCAAGACAGCAAGCCGGCGCTTTTGGGACCCGAAAACCCCACACGCCCGGGAGGGACCCCGTCTGGGCGCGCGGTGGCTATGGGCTGCCCTAGGTCGACCTGATCGCCCCTAGGGCCTCGAGGTTCGCCGCCCTGCAATGAAGAAGAACGAACGAAGAACGAGGAAGAAGAAGAACTAGGGTTAAGGAGAAAAGATAAAAGATAAAAAGTTGTATATGATTTGATCGATTGTGTGTTGTTCAATCGGCCGTCACCCCTTAGGTATATAAGAGGCGGCTGGACTTCCCGTGCAAGAAAAAGGCTTGGATTCACGTCCAAAACCCTAGCCAAATTCGGATTGGTTTTGCCCGAACTTTCCAAAACTGTTCGGTTTAAACTGGCTGCACCTTGCGGGTCTTTTTTGTGGTGGTAAACGATCTCGGATGAAAACGAGCCCAAAAGCAATCTTGACCGTTTCGACGAGACGAACAACTTTTATGTTGAACGTTTTTTGATCAGAGGTCATCTTGAGGGTCAAATTGGTCGCGCAAAACAGGCTATCCCTCGCGCTACCCATCAGACAGGGTGTCTGGTGGGGCGCGCCATTTTTTGCCTCCTGACAGGGCTGTATTCCGATGGCTCTAACTTTTGCATACGAACTCGGATTGGAACGATTTTTATATCAAAATCGATCGTTTCGACGAGACGAAGAACTTTTCTGTTGTATCCTTTTCCATAAGAGGCCATCTTGGTTAGGTTTCATGCCATTCTTTAATCAGGTGTCAACACGGGTATCTCCGAAATTGTCATATTTTTGCACTTGAGCTCCTTTTTGGTCCATCTTCATATTTATTTCGATCATCTTGACGAAGGCCATCAAATGGTGACATAAACTCATAATTTTAACCTCATTCCATTATAGACTCAAGCCACTCTTTCCGATCATGCCATTTTGGCGTCGACACATGCCCCCTGTTTTTCGGCAAAGGTAGTATGCGAAAAATAACTTGTACCGTGTTGGTTCTAAGGACGATGTCAACACTCCATCGGCCACTTCGCATGTGCTTAGAGCGATAAATATATACCGCCATTTATTTGAGGCGGATTCTTGATGCAAACTTGGGTGAAACCTTCTCAACTTCATTAAGAATCCCATAGATATGTATCTCAAGGTCATCCTCCAAACCATATTGCTCACCCTTTTGCTAGGATTTTGCAAATAATCAACAATAAACTTTCTTCAATCCTTACTTTTTGCCTGCATAAAAAATCATTAGTGGCCGAAGCAATGGACTTCAATTCAGCCTTTCCTATGTTGACGAGACTAAGCATCGGCTATTGAATGAAATTCAATACACCATGATTAACATAGTAGCCGGATGCTTGTTGTGCCAACTCTTTTGAATTGTCATGCCTAGAAATATGAACAGTTTTAAAGCAACCAAGGTAAATTTTGCATCTAGGCATACCTCAAGATAAACTACAAGTGATTCGTCAAAACATTCATAACCCTTGGATATTTGTTGCACTACTCATAACGAATCACCAAAAGCCTCAATATGTTTAGCACATATGGCAAAAGTTCCAAACCGAATAACATTGCATATTCGGCTTTGATTATTGTGCAATAAATATTTTAAGAGGCATGAGGCTTCACATAACAGCACCATATGGAGATATATAAACAACACCAACACCATGGCCATTGTTATGAATTCAACCATCAAACATAATCTCCATAGCACTAGAGAGACAAGGTTAATATCACTTAACATATACCTTGTTTCGGTTCCAATTGAACTAAGGACGATGTTAGAATTTCACACCGCCATGATCGGATAGTTTCTTAGGGCGATAGTTAATTATCGGCCATTATCATGAGGTCCATGTAGAATTCATCCATTAAAGCATGTATAGCGAAATAAACAAATAAAATAGCAATAAAATATTTCAGCCCCTTTGTCTTAGCAACAAAATGTAACTAACCAAATGTATAGTGATTTGGTAATACTCTGTCATGATATGGAAAATTATGTTGCATCCATGGGTCAAAATAAGTCCATGGAGGGTAACTGATCATACCTGTGGATGAATTCCATGGCAAAGGCATCAATGGCATTGTTGAAGAAAATGGATGATGTGCTAACCGAAGATTTTGATCTTGTGATGCGCTCCTTCGGCTTAATTGTTTGGGGCTTTCATTATTTTCCTTCTTCACTTTTATTGTACTTGTTGCAACAGAAGCATGCACATCATTTTTGTCTTGATTGATCTTCTTGGGAACCCATGCCATGTTCTTCTTTTTCAGCTCTTGTGCACTAAGATTTTGTAATTTCTTCTTTTGCCAATATGATAAGCCGAGTGGGCATCTCGGCTGTGATTCTGTTTTGACCAATGGCAATTCTTTCTTGGCCTTGTGCACTCTCAACTTCTTTTCTTCAGATTTGGCATTTTGACTCTCAATAATTGGTTGCTTCATCTCATTGCCTTTAGTAGCCAATGTCAACACTTCCATTGGCTCTTTTTCATTTGAGATCAAATCTGAAGTAGCACTCTTCGACCATCTCTTTTAACGCGGTAAACTTGTTTGACCACCTCTTTCCTCTTCCTTGAGCTCTGGACCGATTCCTTATGATTGAAACGGTCTTTAACATGTGATTGTTCAGATGTTGATCTTCTTGGAGCTGCATAATATTGGTGAGATGGTCTAAAATAAGATGGAGAATGTGCCCTTGTATCATACCTGTCCCATGATGAATATGTATCTATATGAGCATAAGGAGGCACCCACGGCATTGGCATTGGCGGCCCAAAATAAGGATATGAATATGTTGCATTAAAATTTGCACTTTGCCAATACCGATCTTCATATTTGCGCCTTGGGGTGATCTTGGTTTCTTTGCATGATTTGGCCGATAAGCATTCTTCTCTTCACTCTTCTTTTGATATTTATCCAACAGTTCGTGAAGGTGATTTTGATCTCTTATACTTGCGCTTATTTGGCCTTTATTTTCTTTTGATTTGCTATCATCGATCATTGGACTTGCTTGCTGCCCCCCAGTCCTTGGCGTCTCTATTGTAGCTTCGATGGAATTCTTGCCCTCAAGATTATCTTCGTTACGCTCTTCAACAACTTCTTTACTTGAAAGCTTGATCCCATCACCTGCAACTTTTACATTCTCTTTAAATGGATCGGCTTGAAGCAGCCGATGCAAAAACTTTTTACCGTCGGGACCAATCGGAATAGACTGGTCATCTCTTGGTGTTTCAACAAACTTCAATCTTCCTTTTTCAATGGCCGATTTAACTATTTGACGAAACATGTTGCAATCCTCAAAATTATGCTTGGACGAATCATGCAACTTACAATACATTCGTCCTTGGATTGATGGCTTAACATGGTGATCAAGAATTGTAATGTAATTATTTTTCAGCAACAAATCAAATATTTGATCACACATGCTTGAATTGAAGGTATACTTCTTGTTTTCTAGCCGATCTTGCTGTTTGAGCGGCTTTGGAGATAAGCAAGCGAATGGTTCAGATTTAGAATCTCCCCATTCGGCTATGCATTGTTTTTTCCACTCTATCTTGATGTCTTTGGATAAGATATTATATTAGCATCGGTTTCTCAAAAGAAATTAACCTTGGCTTTAAACTTCGAAATGAAAATATTTAGAACACACATGTCTCAATTGAGACCAAGTGCAAGCCAAGTAAGAAATAAGCAAAGCTACCCAACTAGATATGAACTTTAGATAAAGCAACGTGGAAAGCTTTGGCTGCAACAATAAGTCATCATCGGTCTTTATAAATTGTGCAATGGTTTGACCGATATGTTCCATAACAATTTTATTGCTAACAAGTAAATTACCCTTCTTCATTGGTCTTTCAAAATTACTTATGAGGATTTTTCTAATAGATGCATCAACAATAAAGTTCTGACCAAATCTGAAAATAGGTAAATTACTTGCTAAACATACCTCTTCAAATATGTTGGGAGAGCATGATAGTGGTGCCATTTGAAGAACATCTTGCTCCGTCTTTGGATGGCTCCCCAACACCTTGTCATCATCTTTTCTTGAATCCGTGCATCATTGCTTTGAAGATTTTTGTCGGCGAACTTTGTTCGCTACTTGTTCTTGTCCTTGAAGCTTGTCAATTTCTGACACGGAACTCATAGGGCAGGAAGTAGGTTCCATTAACCCGGAAAAATCAAGCACCGTTGTTTTCCTATGCTTGCCGTGCCCTTTCTCAATAATGCTTGCCTCGTTGGATTTGATGGATTCAGAATATATACTACTTGATTGGCTTTTTCAATCAAAACACTTTCATGTTCGAATCATCCTTCTTTTCATTGATAGTACCAATTGGCAATGCTTCTTTTATCTGAGCCAATTCTTTTTCTATTTGTTTCTCGACGGCGACGACAAAATTAGCTTTAAGCTTTTCTCAATTTCAGCCCACTCGGATATGATTGCCCCCAATGCTTTTAGATTCTTTCGCAATGACACACGAGTGTTGCGAAATTTTGCAATTGTGTAGGGGTGTATAATATGATGTAGTACCGGTGAAGGCATATGCATTGTTGTAAGACCATACTTTTGCTCGCCAATTTTATCAATTGGCAAAGATTCATCTTCTTGCAAAACTCTAGCTTTTATTGCGGCATAATCAGAAATAGCCCTTTTCATGTTGTTCAAGACAAAGAGCACTAATTCTCTTATTTTGGGCTAAACTCTTCACTGCAGCCACCACTACCTCATCTTCTACAATGTTGGGCACAACCGTTCCTGTAAAATTTACATTCATTCGGCTATAACCAGGAAGGTGTGAAGCCGAATTATGAGCATCTACAGTTGTGTATGGTGCCGAAGAATTGGTAACATGAGGTGTAGCATATGACGGTTGAGAGTAACTGGCCGAATAGCTAGTAGTAGCATGGCCAATTCTCTCATTCATCGACATGGTTGGATTCTCATATTGCAAATTAGTTGCCGATGAATAAAAAGGTGAAACACTTTCTTGTATGTTATTGGAAATTTTAACATGAGGTGTTTCAAATTGATTAACCAAACCCATCATGTTGTTCATCGGCATATGGATTTGCGGGGTTGCCGATGCATGAGAGTTTGGATACATATGTCGTATGTTGCTAAAATCATGAGAATTTGACGCATGAAAATTGTTTTGCATCGGCCCTTGCGCATAATTAGATGCATGATTGATAAAACTAGGGCTAGCCGATACATTATGCTCATTAGGTGATCTAGCAACAACATATGAATTATTTGCATCTACAAAGGGGAATTGGGTATTCATATTACCTTTGTAGATTGCAACAACTTGATGACGATCTCTTCGTAGCAAGAACGGGCCGGAGACCGTTCGAACCTTCGTCCCCAGCGGAGTCGCCAAAAAGTGTGTTGACGCTGGAACGCGTCACACGAACACGTCGATGTGTACCCGCGGCGCCGAGGGAGATGCTCCGCAACTCACACCGCGGGAGGCCGACTTCCAGCGCGATACGCAAGACAGCAAGCCGGCGCTTTTGGGACCCGAAAACCCCACACGCCCGGGAGGGACCCCGTCTGGGCGCGCGGTGGCTATGGGCTGCCCTAGGTCGACCTGATCGCCCCTAGGGCCTCGAGGTTCGCCGCCCTGCAATGAAGAAGAACGAACGAAGAACGAGGAAGAAGAAGAACTAGGGTTAAGGAGAAAAGATAAAAGATAAAAAGTTGTATATGATTTGATCGATTGTGTGTTGTTCAATCGGCCGTCACCCCTTAGGTATATAAGAGGCGGCTGGACTTCCCGTGCAAGAAAAAGGCTTGGATTCACGTCCAAAACCCTAGCCAAATTCGGATTGGTTTTGCCCGAACTTTCCAAAACTGTTCGGTTTAAACTGGCTGCACCTTGTGGGTCTTTTTTGTGGTGGTAAACGATCTCGGATGAAAACAGGCCCAAAAGCAATCTTGACCGTTTCGACGAGACGAACAACTTTTATGTTGAACGTTTTTGATCAGAGGTCATCTTGAGGTCAAATTGGTCGCGCAAAACAGGCTATCCTCGCGCTACCCATCAGACAGGGTGTCCGGTGGGGCGCGCCATTTTTGCCTCCCGACAGGGCTGTATTCCGATGGCTCTAACTTTTGCATACGAACTCGGATTGGAACGATTTTTATATCAAAATCGATCGTTTCGACGAGACGAAGAACTTTTCTGTTGTATCCTTTTCCATAAGAGGCCATCTTGGTTAGGTTTCATGCCATTCTTTAATCAGGTGTCAACACGGGTATCTCCGAAATTGTCATATTTTTGCACTTGAGCTCCTTTTTGGTCCATCTTCATATTTATTTCGATCATCTTGACGAAGGCCATCAAATGGTGACATAAACTCATAATTTTAACCTCATTCCATTATAGACTCAAGCCACTCTTTCCGATCATGCCATTTTTGAGCGTCAACAGAGAGGAGAGGATTTGGGACTGACGAGCTCGCTGCCCGCCGTGTGTTAGGGATTCAATGGTACGGAATGGGGAAATTTTGGTCGTTCCTCCCGCAGGAGAGCCCGCATGGTGACTTAAGTGGTGCGGCTCGACCAGCTCGCATGACTCAAGCAGCCAGTGTGGCGACCGTCTCGGCTTGGTTCGTAGCGTCATATGTACAGAGGACCATTTTGGAGAGTATCAGCATATTCGAGGATAGTAAGAGCAACTCCAATTAGGCGATCCATTTCGTCTGCTGCCGTCCGTTTGGGTCGGCGTGGACAAAACAGGAGGCCCAACGCACCAACCCAAACTCAAATTGTGTCCGCTTCGCGTCCACGGCGACGCATTTCGGCCCAAATTTGTGTCCCAAATACGTCGGCGCGGACGCAGACCGGACGCCACGAGCGCCTTCTCGGTGCCTGCCGCGTCCCCACCTGGCGGTAGTCCAACTGCCTACGGCCTACCTGGACAGCTTAATTTATGACCTCATGCCCACGCGTCAGCGACGGCGGTCATCTTTTTTTAAGCCAACCGTGCGGTGGGGCCATCCTCATCCGCTTTCCCCGTCCCCATCTAGCACTCTCTGCTCCTCCGTCGCCGGCAAACCCTAGCCACCCCAGTGAAGCCAGATGGGGCTCTTCTCCGGCGCCGGCAACAGCAAGGCCAAGGGCAAGTCCCCCGCCATCCCTTTTCCGCGTGAAAAGATCGATATGGTTGATTAGAGGGGGTGAATAGGCAACTAACAATTTTTAGCTTTTTTAACCAAATTAAACTTAGCATCAAAGTAGGTTGTCTAGATGTGCAACTAGGTGAATAACCTGTATGATGCAACAACAACAAGAACACAAGCAAGCAAATGATACAATACAATATAAGCCTGCACAAGTAAAGGTGAGAGATAACCAAGAGTGGAGTCGGTGGAGACGAGGATGTGTTACGAAGTCCCTTCCCTTTGAGAGGAAGTACGTCTCCGTTGGAGCGGTGTGGAGACACAATGGTCCCCAAGAAGCCACTAGGGCCACCGTATTCTCATCACGCCCTCACACAATGCGAGATGTCGTGATTCCATTATTGGTGCCCTTGAAGGCGGTGACCGAACCTTTACAAACAAGGTTGGGGTTGTCTCCACAACTTAATTTTAGGCTCCCAACACCACGAAGCTTCACCACAATGGAATATGGCTTCGCGATGACCTCAACCCTCTAGGGTGCTCAAACACCCAAGAGTAACAAGATCCGCAAGAGATTAGTGGGGGAATCAAATTTCTCTTGGTGAAAGTGTAGATCGGGGCCTTCTCAACCAATCCCTAGAAAATCAACAATTTTGATTGGCTAGGAGGAGATATTTGGCGAAAATGGAGCTTTGAGCAACAATGGAGCTTGGGGAGGGAAAAGGAGGTCAACTTGGGGAAGAAGGCCCCCTTTATATAGTGGGGGGGAGATCCAACCGTTACCCACTTATTCAGCCCGCGACATGCGGTACTACCGCAAATACATGTGGTACTACCGCAAGGGCTTGTGGTACTACCGCTAGACCGTGCGGTACTACTGCTCGCGCGGTAGAGACCAGACGAGGCCCGGTTGCATATAGCAACAAGCAGTAGAACCGCTGGAGCAGTACTACCGCGTGCCCTTGTAGTACTATCGCAAGGCAGGGTTCAATTGGGTTGGGAAGGCACGGACTAATAAAATTACATCTGTGGCCACTTCCGCTGAGTTCCAGTCTGTGCAAAAATCCGGCACGGTACTACCATTCCTAGGGAGCGGTACTGCCGCGTAGGGCGCGGAAGTAAAAAATTACTTCCGCACCTACTTCCATGCGTGCTAGCGTTCTGGGCTAGAGGCCACGGTACTACCGCTCGGGAGGAGTGGTACTACCGCACAACGCGGTACTACCGCTTCCCTTGGCGATACTACCATGGACATCTGCGGTACTACTGCTCCCTTGAGCAGTACTACCGCACGCCACATAACCTATAGCACTTGGAGGCCTTCATCTTCGCACAGACAAGGGTAAACGACCGGTGCTCCAAAGAAGCGAAGGAAAGGTGGTGCAAAGGAATAGATGTGTACGTGTTGATTCCACCTTAACATTTCTGAAGTGGAAACCCTCTTAATAGTACGGCTTTCCTACAACTCAACTCCACCGAAAAGAAACATAGAAAACCACCATCTTCGATAGGCTCCGAGGGGCACTAAATTGTCTTGTGCCTAGACATGAGATCTCCGAAATGCTCAATGCACACGATTAGTCCGCAAATGCATTGTCATCAATCATCAAAACCACATAGGGAGAAATATGCCCTTACAATCTCCCCCTTTTTGGTGGATTGATGACAATACGGGATTTGCACATAAGGATATAAAAAGAACATAAGCAAACCCAACATCTATAAAATATAGACAGGCTCCCTCTAGATGTGTGCACTCCATAGATATGCTTTGGAATGCACGGCACACATACTAGGATCAACACTCCCCCTATATTTTATAGACAAGGCAAAACTTGCAACAATATAAGTGACAATAAGCATGGAGGCAAGGTAAAGAAAGTGAGCATGAAGTAAAGGGCACAAGATAGCATAACCTCACAATCTACTAAACATACTAGACAATAAGATAAGCTTGAGGGCATATGTCTCACACCATATGTTAGTCTCCTGGTCTCACACGAACACAACCACAAACCAACGAACCAAAGCAACAAAAGTTCAACGGAAGGAAAGCAAAGCGACACAAGACTCGCAAATCCTACAGTCTCCCCCTTTGGCATCGACACACCAAAAAGGCAGAGAGGACACCTACGACATAGGTGGTGGTAGAACTCCAAGGCATCACTAGTCATGTTCCTCCTCCTCAAACTCCTCTGCAGCACGGGATGAAGAGCGAACTCCAGCATCCTCCTCGGACTCACTCCACCGGCAGTGTTGTCTGATCCATGGTTCCTCATTGGTGATCCTCTCCTCGGAGCCACTCTCAATCTCAAGACCGACCTGCCTCACAATAGCCTTGTCGCGACGACGAGCCATCTTGGCATTCACATGAGCCTTGTACTGTCCCTTGGCCTGCATGCAGAACAAAGCCTTCATCTTGGCCTTGAGCTTCTTAGCCCAAGATGGCTCAGCAGAGGGAGGAGCGTACTCCTCAGAACTATCCTCAGCCACCTCCTCCTCAAACTCATCCTCATCAACATCCATCCGTGCAGCCTCAGCCAGAATCGTGGTGTTAGCCCACTGGTTCTTCTGGCGCGGCTTGATGGGCTCATGGTGAATCCATTTGGGAGCAAGGAACTCTTCATCCGAAAAGAGCTTCTCCCAAGTCTTCGAGATCAAGAGGAACAAGTAGGAGCCATAGATGGGCACCTTCCGATGGAACACTGCAATCTGAAGCTCACTCCACATGATATGAGAGACATCAAGAGGCTCAGCCTGATGGTGACGCGCTTCCTCACACATGAGCATCATGTCCACGAGATAGGAGTGCACCTTGTCCTTGTCGCCTATGCGAGGAAAAAGTGAGTTGCGGAAGATCCTGTGCATGATGTCAAGAAACGGATTCAGCACAAAGGACTTCTTGCCACTGGGGAGGGTCTTCTCAACAAGAAAAGGTTGAAGCTTGTCCTTGTTTGCAGACTCTGGGTTGGCATGTGCGCGGGCACCAATGGGCACATCAAGCCCCTCATCACGAATGCTCAACATAGTCATGAACTCCTTCCACTCGGCATACATCCTCTTGCCATTCGTCATCCAAGTCATGGTCCGCTTCTCATTCGTGTGGAAGTGGACAGAAGCAAAGAACTGAGCCACCAGCTCTGGGTCAAAGTCAAGATGGAAGGTGATGATGTCCTCAATACCAAATTGCTCCACCAAATCCAGAGCCTCATCAAAGAATCCACGGTTCTTCTTCAGATAGTCCATGTCAATCCACTGAACTGGCACATAGGTGTTCTTCTTGCCCTTGATCATATCTAAGAAGATGAGATTCTACTACTTGGTCAAAAACATATCATTGCCCCTGCTGAGTTCTATAGGCTTGACATAGGGGTTGAGATTTACTCGAATAAGAAACTCCCCTTGAGGCATTTCATCCATGTCGACAGTTGGCTCCTCGTGCTTGTTAGCTGTGTGCTTGACATGGCGTTGCGGGGCACTAGAGCCCTCAGGAACTTCTTGGTTGCGAAGCCGCTTGGAGCTTGTGTCACGGCTGGGATTTGAGTGCCTTGCATTGGAACCGGAGCCACCACCTAAGACACACAAACCCAAACACACGAGAAGAGCGAGAAGATTATTGCAAAGACCAAGGCCAAAACCAAAGGAAACATGTAAAAATGAGATTGGGAGGACAAAACAGAGTAATTTTTAACTCAACGGTAGTACCGGGCCAGGATGCGGACGTAAAACTTTATATCCGCTCTAGCCATTGTAGTGCGATCGGGATGGCACGGTAATCGCTACCGAGCGAAGTAAAAATTACTTCACGCCTGGCGGTAGTACCGCTCCAGCGGAGCAGTAGTACCACACGGGGCGATTCTCGCACGAGCAAGCGGTAGTACCGCTCCAGGGGGAGCGCTAGTACCTCACGGAACAACATCTCGCAAGAACAGGCAAGAACTAATCTAGGAACATCCATAAAAGTAGATCGGTACTACCGTTGATCCAAACTACACTGTTGCATCATACCAAATAACATCTCTACCACACTAGCACTCTCCAACAATCTCCTCTTGTAAAGATTTAGCCAAAAATCACAAGAACTACACATGCATCTCCCAAAACCTAGAATCACAACAAGGGGGCAAAGATAGAGGGGCTAAGGGAGATACCGGGTTCCATGGCAAGAGGGCGAGGTGGGGATCGATCCCACCGGTCGGAATGCGAGGAGAGCGTCCGGAGGCGGAGATCCGGCGAGGTCCTCTGGCACCGTTCTTGGGCAGGAGAGAGAAAGATGAAGTGAGGGGAAGAGATGAATGGGTATGGGGGAGTTGGAACTCCCCCTGCCTGCTCTTAACCCCCACGCGCTTTGGACAACGCGATAGTACCGCGGGTTATTGCGGTAGTACCGCCCGGGCGGAAGTACCGCACACAGGGTGGTAGTACCGCTCTTCTAGCAGCAGTAAAAAATTACTGTTGTGCTGGAAGCGGTAGTATCGTGCTGGGGTTGCAGCTACGCAAGCACAGATGCCACCCACCTCCTGCGGTAGTACCGTGGCTAGCCACGGTAGTACCGTATGCCAAAGAAAGTGCAAGTTTCAACAAAAACAAAAAGACACGGCCTTTGCAATGCACACTTCAAGCAACCGGACACGCACACGAGCACTCAAGAGGCAACTCAAACACAAACACGGCTCAAAGGAAGGCAAAAGACAACGAGGACCAAACGCAATCCAAAGCCCCTCAAGGAGAGAGGGCGGTGGCCGGAGCCACCTATGTTTGAGTCAATTGGTATGGCACCGCGAAGAATTATCCCTGGGCCCATGACCAAAACTCATCTTTGAGGCACAAGTTGTTGGGCAACGTTGCAGAAAATAAAAAAATTCTACGCTTCACCAAGATCAATCTATGGAGTCATCTAGCAACAAGAGAGAGGAATGCATCTACTACCCTTGTAGATCGCGCGCGGAAGCGTTCAAGAGAATGGGGTTGAGGGAGTCGTACTCGTCGTGATCCAAATCACCGGAGATCCTAGCGCCGAACGGACGGCACCTCCGCATTCAACACACATATGGTTGGGAAGATGTCTCCTCCTTCTTGATCCAGCAAGGGGGAAGGAGAGGTTGATGGAGATCCAGCAGCACGACGGCGTGGTGGTGGATGCAACAGCGATCTCGGCAGGGCTTCGCCAAGCACTTGCGAGAGGGAGAGGTGTAGCAGGGGAGAGGGAGGCGCCAGAGTCTTGGGGTGCGGCTGCCCTCCCTCCCTCTTTATATAGGGCCCCTAGGGGGGCACCGGCCCTAGGAGATCCAATCTCCAAGGGGGGCGGCGGCCAAGGGGGTGGCTTGCCCCCCAAGGCAAGTGAGGCGCCCCCACCCCTAGGGTTTCCAACCCTAGGCGCAGGGGGGCCCAAGGGGGGCGCACCAACCCACCAGGGGCTGGTTCCCCTCCCACTTCAGCCCATGGGCCCTCCGGGATAGGTGGCCCCACCCAGTGGACCCCCGGAACCCTTCCGGTGGTCCCGGTACAATACCGGTGACCCCCGAAACTTTCCCGATGGCCGAAACTGAACTTCCTATATATAAATCTTCACCTACGGACCATTCCAGAAGTCCTCGTGACGTCCGGGATCTCATCCAGGACTCCGAACAACTTTCGGGTTACTGCATACTAATCTCTCAACAACCCTAGCGTCACCGAACCTTAAGTGTGTAGACCCTACGGGTTCGGGAGACATGCAGACATGACCGAGACGCCTCTTCGATCAATAACCAACAGTGGGATCTGGATACCCATGTTGGATCCCACATGCTCCTCGATGATCTCATCGGATGAACCACGATGTCGAGGATTCAATCAATCCCGTATACAATTCCCTTTGTCAATCGGTACTTTACTTGCCCGAGATTCGATCGTCGGTATCCCAATACCTCGTTTAATCTCGGTACTAGAAAGTCACTTTACTCGTACCGTAGTGCATGATCCCGTGACCAGACACTTGGTCACATTGAGCTCATTATGATGATGCATTATCGAGTGGGCCCAGAGATACCTCTCCGTCATACGGATTGACAAATCCCAGTCTCGATTCGTGCCAACCCAACAGACACTTTTGGAGATACCCATAGTGCACCTTTATAGTCACCCAGTTATGTTGTGACGTTTGGCACACCCAAAGCACTCCTACGGTATCCGGGAGTTGCACAATCTCATGGTCTAAGGAAATGATACTTGACATTTGGAAAAGCTCTAGCAAAACGAACTACACGATCTTGTGCTATGCTTAGGATTGGGTCTTGTCCATCACATCATTCTCCTAATGATGTGATCCCGTTATCAATGACATCCAATGTCCATAGTCAGGAAACCATGACTATCTGTTGATCAACGAGCTAGTCAACTAGAGGCTCACTAGGGACGTGTTGTGGTCTATATATTCACACATGTATTACGATTTCCGGATAACACAATTATAGCATGAATAATAGACAATTATCATGAACAAGGAAATATAATAATAACCATTTTATTATTGCCTCTAGGGCATATTTCCAACACAAGTACCATAAAAAATGGCTAATGTGAAAGAGTTGATTAGTTTATGCATAATGGGGGGGAGGGAGAGTTCATTGAGAGAACAACACTCCCCCTATGTCCATGCCTACACCTAAACAAGATATCAAGATGAGTATGGTGGGGTGTGCAAAGGTTCAAGCCACATTGCTCAAATCAATGATATTTAGCTCATGCCTTAACTCGCGGAATCTTGCTTCATCCAAGGACTTCGTGAAAATATTTGCAAGGTTATCATGAGTGTTGACATATTTGAGCTCGATATCCCCTTGCCTAATGTGATCCCGGATGAAGTGATACCGAATCTCAATATGCTTTGTCTTGAAGTGTTGCAACGGGTTGAGAGAAATCTTGATGGCACTTTCATTGTCACACCAGAGGCACTTTGTCACAAATGACACCGTAATCCTTTAAAGTTTGCCTCGTCCATAGAAGTTGAACACAACAACTACCGGCGGCCACATACTCCGCTTCGGTGGACGAGAGAGACACACAACTTTGCTTCTTAGAAGACCAACTCACCAAAGAGCAACCAAGAAATTGGCACCCTCTGCAAGTTGACTTCCTATCCACTTTGTCTCCCGCCCAATCCGAGTCCGAATAGCCCATAAGGTTGAAGTTATCTCCTCTTGGGTACCATAAGCCAAAGTTTGGGGTATGGGCCAAATATCGAAAGATTCGCTTGACCGCCACATAGTGGCTTTCCTTAGGTGCGGCTTGAAACCGTGCACAAATTCCCACACTCAACATGATATCCGGTCTAGATGCACAAAGGTAAATCAAGGATCCAATCATGGAACGATATACCTTTTAATCCACTGCTTTACCATTGGGATCAATGTCAAGTTGGCATTTGATGGGCATTGGAGTGGAAGCCGGCTTGACATCACTTAGCTTGATTCTCTTGAGCATGGCTTGGTTGATGAAGGTTCCTTCTCTTCTTTGTTTGATCTCGAACCCGGGAAATAACTTCAACTCTCCCATCATGGACATTTTGAACTTCGAGGTCATGAGAGCCACAAACTCCTCATTGAAAGCTTTGTTAGGAGAACCAAAGATAATATCATCAACATATAGTTGGCATACAAACAACTCCCCTTTGACCTTCTTAGTAAAAACAGTGGGGTTGATTTTCCCAGTTTTAAACCCACGATCTTTGTAACGCCCGGATAATTGAGCTACAGTAATTCTCGGCTGATGATGCCACGTCATCATTTTACTGTTGCTAATCTCACTTAGATTCAAATTGGTTCGAAAGTCAAATTTAGAATAAAATCAAAATAAAAGTTTTCAAGTGTCAAAACAAAAATGTTCAAACTGTGTCAAATAATTCAAGAGTATTATTGGTCAAGGAACCAAAATTTGATAAAATGTTTAAGTGCTTAAAAATGATTAAAATAGTGGCACTCATAATTAATTAATGCCTTTTCTAAATTATAAATTAACAAAATATTTCATTTGGGAGTATGACTTTTCGTGACAGGGGGTTAAACTAAAACACTATTTTAGGTAGGGGTCTCATTTTTTTTATTAAACTATAATGGTGTGGGAATTAAATGAAACAGAAAAATAGAAATAAATAAAACGAAAAACACACACACACCCACAAAAAAAAGGGCAAACTCCCGTGCCCCCTCTGGGCTTTGGGCCAACCGGCGACTGGCCAGCCCACTAGCGCAGTTGAAGGAAATATGCCCTAGAGGCAATAATAAAGTTATTATTTATTTCCTTATTTCATGATAAATGTTTATTATTCATGCTAGAATTGTATTAGCCGGAAACTTAGTACATGTGTGAATACATAGACAAACATAATGTCACTAGTATGCCTCTACTTGACTAGCTCGTTGAATCAAAGATGGTTGTGTTTCCTAACCATAGACATGAGTTGTCATTTGATTAATGGGTTCACATCATTAGAGAATGATGTGATTGACTTGACCCATTCCGTTAGCTTAGCATTTGATCATTTAGTATGTTGCTATTGCTTTCTTCATGACTTATACATGTTCCTATGACTATGAGATTATGCAACTTCCGAATACCGGAGGAACACTTTGTGTGCTACCAAATGTCACAACGTAACTGGGTGATTATAAAGGTGCTCTACAGGTCTCTCCAATGGTGTTTGTTGAGTTGGCATATATCGAGATTAGGATTTGTCACTCCGATTGTCGGAGAGGTATCTCTAGACCCTCTTGGTAATGCACATCACTATAAGCCTTGCAAGCAATGTGACTAATGAGTTAGTTACGGGATGATGCATTACGGAACGAGTAAAGAGACTTGCCGGTAACGAGATTGAACTAGGTATTGAGATACCGATGATCGAATCTCGGGCAAGTAACATACCGATGACAAAGGGAACAACATATGTTGTTATGCAGTTTGGCCGATAAAGATCTTCGTAGAATATGTAGGAGCCAATATGAGCATCCAAGTTCCGCTATTGGTTATTGACAGGAGATGTGTCTCGGTCATGTCTACATAGTTCTCGAACCCGTAGGGTCCGCACGCTTAATGTTCGGTGACAATCGATATTATCAGTTTATGTGTTTCGATGTACCGAAGGTAGTTCAGAGTCCCAAATGAGATCGAGGACATGACGAGGAGTCTCGAAATGGTCGAGATGTAAAGATCGATATATTGGACAACTATATTCGGACCTCTGAAAGGTTCCAAGTGATTCGGGTATTTTTCGGAGTACCGGAGAGTTACGGGAATTCGTATTGGGCCTTAATGGGCCATACGGGAAAGGAGAGAAAGCCTCAAAGGGTGGCCGCACCCCTCCCCATGGACTGGTCCAAATTGGACTAGGGAGGGGGGCGCCCCCTTCCTTCCTTCTCCTTCTCCCCTCCCTTTTCCTATTCCATGTGGGAGGTGGAATCCTACTAGGACTAGGGACTCCTAGTAGGACTCCACACTTGGGCGCGCCCTATGAGGGCCGGCCTCCTCCTCCCTCCATCCTTTATATATGTGGCCAGGAGGCACCCCATAGACACACAAGTTGATCATTGATCTTTAGCCCTGTGCGGTGCCCCCCTCCAGCATAATCCACCTCGGTCATATCGTAGCAGTGCTTAGGGGAAGCCCTGCGTTGGTAGCCTCATCAACACCGTCATCACGCCGTCGTGCTGACATAACTCTCCCTCGAAGCTCTACTAGATCGTGAGTTCATGGGACGTCATCGAGCTGAACATGTGTAGATCACGGAGGTGTCGTACGTTCGGTACTTGGATCGATCGATCGTGAAGACGTACGACTACATCAACCGCGTTGTCATAACGCTTCTGCTTACGGTCTACGAGGGTACATGGACGACACTCTCCCGTCTCGTTTCTATGCATCACCATGATCTTGCGTGTGCGTAGGAAAATTTTGAAATTACTACGTTCCCCAATAGTGGCATCCGAGCCAGGCTTATGCGTAGATGTTATATGCATGAGTAGAACACAAGTGAGTTGTGGGCGATACTAGTCATACTGCTTACCAGCATGTCATACTTCGATTCGGCGGTATTGTTGGATGAAGCAGCTCGGACCAACATTACGTGTACGCTTACGCGAGACTGGTTTACCAACGTGCTTTGCACACAGCTGGTTGGCGGGTGTCAGTTTCTCCAACTTTAGTTGAATCGAGTGTGGCTATGCCCGGTCCTTGTGAAGGTTAAAACAGCACTAACTTGATGAAATATCGTTGTGGTTTTGATGCGTAGGTAAGAACGGTTCTTGCTCAGCCCATAGCAGCCACGTAAAATTTGCAACAACAAAGTAGAGGACGTCTAACTTGTTTTTGCAGGGCATGTTGTGACATGATATGGTCAAGACATGATGCTAAATTTTATTGTATGAGATGATCATGTTTTGTAACAGAGTTATCGGCAACTGGCAGGAGCCATATGGTTGTCACTTTATTGTATGCAATGCAATCGGCCTGTAATTGCTTTACTTTATCACTAAGCGGTAGCAATAGTCATAGAAGCAATAGTTGGTGAGATGACAAGATGCTATGATGGAGATCATGGTTTCGCGCCGGTGACGATGGTGATCATGACGGTGTTTTGGAGATGGAGATCAAAGGCACAAGATGATGATGGCCATATCATATCACTTATATTGATTGCATGTGATGTTTATCCTTTATGCATCTTATTCTGCTTTGATTGACGGTAGCATTATAAGATTATCTCTCACTAAATTTCAAGGTATAAGTGTTCTCCCTAAGTATGCACCATTGCCAAAGTTCATCGTGCCGAGACAACACGTGATGATTGGGTGTGATAAGCTCAACGTTCACCTACAACGGGTGCAAGCCAGTTTTGCACATGCAGAAATACTCGGGTTAAACTTGACAAGCCTAGCATATGCAGATATGGCCTCGGAACACTAGAGACCGAAAGGTCGAGCGTGAATCATATAGTAGATATGATCAGCATAGTGATGTTCACCATTAAAAACTACTCCATCTCACACGATGATCGGACATGGTTTAGTTAATTTGGATCACGTGATCACTTAGATGATTAGAGGGATGTCTATCTAAGTGGGAGTTCTTAAGTAATATGATTAATTGAACTTTAATTTATCATGAACTTAGTCCTGATAGTATTTTGCAAATAATGTTGTACATCAATAGCTCGCGTTGTTGCTTCCCTGTGTTTTTATATGTGTTCCTAGAGAAAACTAAGTTGAAAGATGATAGTAGCAATGATGCGGGCTGGGTCCGTGATCAGAGGTTTATCCTCATTGCTGCACAGAAGAATTATGTCCTTGATGCACCGCTAGGTGACAGATCTATTGCAGGAGCAGATGCAAAAGTTATGAATGTTTGGCTAGCTCAATATGATGACTACTTGATAGTTTAGTGCACCATGCTTAACAGCTTAGAATTGGGACTTCAAAGACTTTTTGAATGTCATGGACCATATGAGATGTTCCAGGAGTTGAAGTTAATATTTCAAGCAAATACCCGAGTTGAGAGATATGAAGTCTCTAACAAGTTCTATAGCTAAAAGATGGAGGAGAATAGCTCAAGCAGTGAGCATGTGCTCGATTATGCAGGTACTACAATCGCTTGAATCAAGTGGGAGTTAATCTTCCAGATAAGATAGTGATTGACAGAGTTCTCTAGTCACCATCACCAAGTTACTAGAACTTCATGATGAACTATAGTGTGCAAGGGACGACGAAAACGAATCCCGAGCTCTTCATGATGCTGAAATCGACGAAGGTAGAAATCAAGAAAGAGCATCAAAGTGTTGATGATTGACAAGACCACTAGTTTCAAGAAAAGGGCAAAGGGAAAGAAAGGGAACTTCAAGAAGAATGGCAAGCAAGTTGTCAATCCCGTGAAGAAGCCCAAAGCTGGACCAAAGCACAAACCGAGTGCTTCTCTTTGCAAAGGAAATGGTCCTTTGAGCGGAAATGCCCTGAATATTTGGTGGATAAGAAGGATGGCAAAGTGAACAAGGGTATATTTGATATACATGTTATTGATGTGTACCTTACTAGTGTTTATAGTAGCCCCTGGGTATTTGATACTTGTTCGGTTGCTAAATATTAATAACTCAAAACAGGAATTACAGAATAAACAGAGACTAGTTGAGGGTGAAGTGATAATGTGTGTTGGAAGTGGTTCCAAGATTGATATGATCATCATCGCGCACTCCCTATACTTTCGGGATTAGTGTTAAACCTAAATAAATGTTATTTGGCGTTTGCGTTAAGCATAAATATGATTTGATCGTGTTTATTGCAATACGGTTATTCATTTAAAGTCAGAGAATAATTGTTGTTCTGTTTACATGAATAAAACCTTCGATCGTCATACACCCAATGAAAATAGTTTGTTGGATCTCGATCGTAGTGATACACATATTCATAATATCGATGCCTAAATATGCAAAGTTGATAATGATAGTGCAACTTATTTGTGGCACTGCCGTTTGGGTCATATCAGTGTAAAGCGCACGAAGAAACTCCATAAAAATGGATTTTTGGAATCATTTGGTTATGAATCATTCGATTCTTGTGAACCGTTCCTTTTGGGCAAGATGACTAAAACTCCGTTCTCTGGAACAATGGAACGAGCTACTGACTTGTTGGAAATAATACATATCGATGTATGCGGTCCAATGAGTGTTGATGGTCGTGGCGGGTATCGTTATTTTCTGCCCTTCACAAATGATTTGAGCAGATATGAGTATATCTACTTAATGAAGCACAAGTCTGAAACATTTGAAAAGTTCAAAGAATTTCAGAGTGAAGTGGAGAATCATCGTAATAAGAAAATAAAAATTTCTACGATCTGATCGTGGAGGAGAATATTTGAGTTACGAGTTTGGCCTTCATTTAAAACAATGTGGAAGTCTCAAAGCTCACACCACCTGGAACACCACAGCGTAATGGTGTGTCCAAACGTCATAACCACACTTTATTGGATATGGTGCGATCTATGATGTATCTTACCGATTTACCACTATCATTTTGGGGTTATGCATTAGAGACAGCTGCATTCACTTTAAATAGGGCACCATCAAAATCCATTGAGACAACGCCTTATGAACTGTGGTTTGGCAAGAAACCAAAGTTGTCGTTTCTTAAAGTTTGGGGGCTGCGATGCTTATGTGAAAAAGTTTCAACCTGATAAGCTCAGACCCAAATCGGAGAAGTGTGTCTTCATAGAATACCCAAAGGAAACTGTTCGTTACACCTTCTATAACAGATCCGAAGGCAATATATTCGTTGCTAAGATGGATCCTTTTTGAGAAGGAGTTTCTCTTGAAAGAAGTGAGTGGGAGGAAAGTAGAGCTTGATAAGGTAATTGTACCTTCTCCCGAATTGGAAAGTAGTTCATCACAGAAATCAGTTCCAATGATTCCTACACCAATTAGTGAGGAAGCTAATGACGATGATCATGAAACTTCAGATTAAGTTACCACAGAACCTCGTAGGTCTTCAAAAGTACAGTCCGCACCAGAGTGGTACGGTAATCCTGTTCTAGAAGTCATGTTACTAGACCATGATGAACCTACGAACTACGAGGAAGCAATGATGAGCCCAGATTCTGTGAAATGGCTTGAAGGCCATGAAATCTGAGATGGGATCCATGTATGAGAACAAAGTGTGGACTTTGGTGGACTTGCCCGATGATCGGCAAGCCATAGAAAATAGATGGATCTTCAAGAGGAAGATAGACTTTGATAGTAGCGTTACTTTCTACAAAGCTCGACTTGTCGCAAAAAGGTTTTCAACAAGTTCAAGGTGTTGAATATGATGATATTTTCTCACTCGTATCGATGCTTAAGTCTGTCCGAATCATGTTAGCAATTGCCACATTTTATGAAATCTGGCAAATGGATGTCAAAACTGCATTCCTTAATGGATTTATTAAAGAAGAGTTGTATATGATGCAACCAGCAGGTTTTGTCAATCCTAAAGGTGCTAACAAAGTGTGCAAGCTCCAGTGATCCATCTATGGACTGGTGCAAGCATCTCGGAGTTGGAATATACACTTTGATGAGTTGATCAAAGCATATAGTTTTATCTGGACTTGCGGTGAAGCCTCAGTATTTACTGAGGAAAGTGAGTGGGAGCACTACAGACCTTTCTGATAAGTATATGTGAATGACATATTGTTGATCAGAAATAATGTAGAATTTTTTGGAAAGCATAAAGGAGTGTTTGAAAGGAGTTTTTCAAAGAAAGACCTCGGTGAAGCTGCTTACACATTGAGCATCAAGATCTATAGAGATAGATCAAGACACTTGATAAGATCTTTCAATGAGTAAATACCTTGACAAGTTTTTGAAAGAGTTCAAAATGGATCAGTCAAAGAAGGAATTCTTGTCTGTATTACAAGGTGTGAAGTTGAGTAAGACTCAAAACCCGACCATGGCAGAAAATAGAAAGAGAATGAAAAGTCATTCCCTAAGCCTCGACCATAGGTTCTATAAAGTATGCTATCTTGTGTACTGACCTATTGTATACCTTGCTCGAGTTTGGCAAGGAGTACAATTTTGATCTAGGAGTAGATCATTTGGACAAATGATCAAGAATATCCTTAGCGAGGACTAAGGAGATGTTTCTCGATTATGGAGGTGATAAAAGAGTTTGTCGTAAAGAGTTACATCGGTGCAAGCTTTTACACCTATCTAGATGACTCTAAGTCTCAATCTGGATACATATTGAAAGTGGGAGCAATTAGCTAGAGTAGCTCCGTGCAGAGCATTGTAGACATAGAATATTTGCAAAATACATATGGCTCAAATGTGATGCAGACCGTTGACTAAACTTCACTCACGAGCAAAACATGATCATACCTTAGTACTCTTTGGGTGTTAATAACATAGCGATGTGAACTAGATTATTGACTCTAGTAAACCCTTTGGGTGTTTGTCACATGACGATATGGACTATGGATGTTAATCACATACAAATGTGAATATTGGTGTTAAATCACATGATGATGTGAACTAGATTATTGACTCTAGTGCAAGTGGGAAACTGAATAAAAATATGCCCTAGAGGCAATAATAAAATTATTATTTATTTCCTTATTTCATGATAAATGTTTATTATTCATGCTAGAATTGTATTAACCGGAAACTTAGTACATGTGTGAATACATAGACAAACATAATGTCACTAGTATGCCTCCACTTGACTAGCTCGTTGAATCAAAGATGGTTGTGTTTCCTAACCATAGACATGAGTTGTCATTTGATTAACGGGATCACATCATTAGAGAATGATGTGATTGACTTGATCCATTCCGTTAGCTTAGCACTTGATCGTTTAGTATGTTGCTATTTCTTTCTTCATGACTTATACATGTTCCTATGACTCTGAGACTATGCAACTCCCGAATACCGAAGGGACACTTTATGTGCTACCAAACGTCACAACGTAACTGGGTGATTATAAAGGTGCTCTATAGGTCTCTCCAATGGTGTTTGTTGAGTTGGCATATATCGAGATTAGGATTTGTCACTTCGATTGTCGGAGAGGTATCTCTGGGCCCTCTCGGTAATGCACATCACTATAAGCCTTGCAAGCAATGTGATTAATGAGTTAGTTACGGGATGATGCATTACGGAATGAGTAAAGAGACTTGTCAGTAACGAGATTGAACTAGGTATTGAGTTAGCGACGATCGAATCTCGGGCAAGTAACATATCGACGACAAAGGGAAGAACGTATGTTGTTATGCGGTTTGACCGATAAAGATCTTCGTAGTGTAGGAGCCAATATGAGCATCCAGGTTCCGCTATTGGTTACTGACCGGAGATGTGTCTCGGTCATGTCTACATAGTTCTCGAACCCGTAGGGTCCGCGCGCTTAACGTTCGGTGATGATCGGTATTATGAGTTTATGTGTTTTGATGTACCGAAGGTAGTTCAGAGTCCCGGATGAGATCAGGGACATGACGAGGAGTCTCAAAATGGTCGAGACGAAAAGATCGATATATTGGACGACTATATTCAGACATCGGAATGGTTCTGAGTGATTCGGGTATTTTTCGGAGTATTGGAGAGTTACGGGAATTCGTATTGGGCCTTAATGGGCCATACGGGAAAGGAGAGAAAGGCCTCAAAGGGTGGCCGCACCCCTCCCCATGGACTGGTCCAAATTGGACTAGGGAGGGGGGCGCCCCCTTCCTTCCTTCTCCTTCTCCCTTCCCTTTTTCCTGTTCCTTGTGGGAGGTGGAATGCTACTAGGACTAGGGAGTCCTAGTAGGACTCCAGACTTGGGTGCGCCCTATGATGGCCGGCCTCCTCCTCCTTCCATCTTTTATATACGTGGCCAGGGGGCACCCCATAGACACACAAGTTGATCATTGATCTTTAGCCGTGTGCGGTGCCCCCCTCCACCATAATCCACCTCGGTCATATCATAGCAGTGCTTAGGCGAAGCCCTACGTCGGTAGCCTCATCAACACCGTCATCACGCCGTCGTGCTGACGGAACTCTCACTCGAAGCTCTACTAGATCGTGAGTTCGTTCGTCGTGTGAGAATATCCTGCCCGCCCGCCTAAACGACATCTCGCCCACCTGAGGTATAACTTCTTGTACTGGTCCAGCTCCCCAGGTCGCTGCGTGCGGGTTTTCTTCTATGCGACTACTCCCCATCTCTCCATGCATAGTAGCTAGGGTTCGTCGGCTGGTCCAACATCACCTACTAGTACTATTATAGAGGAAATGCCACTCGAAAAGTTGTCCTGATTTATTCCTCGGTGGAGGTATACATGTTGTTTCGACAAAAAGTACATGGTGGTTGTGCGGTCATTGTCCATATGGTGGTAGTACTATCACTAGTTAAATGAAGAAATGCTTTTTTTCTTGGGTATCCTGGTTTAGTTCCCATCAAGATATAATTATGATGCTTCTATTTGTTGGTGTACTTTTCATTAACCCTTTTTTATATTTTTGGAAACAACGATGCGTGTCTCCATACCCGGGCATGTCTTCCTCAATTTTAGTGGAACTGCACAAAATTGGATGGCCATTGTTGTTCCGCCTCACTGTCCTCTGCCACATGCTTCTTCCTTCCTCGAGCTTGATTACTGAGAAGAAACAGACCATAGTGAGGATTTGTCGAACTTCATAGGTGCCTCACCCAAACTTGATGCCAAATGGATGATGCATCACCACGATGACCTATCGATGCTCATGGTTGCGCCTCATGGTTGCGCCTCATGGTTGCGTCTGCTGGTGAAGCTGATCGATTTTCAAGGAAAAACAAGTTGTCTTCCATCAGTGCTCTTTGCTTGTTACGCACAAAGATGATATCCTTCGTCAGTTCACCTTGGTTGCGTTGGAGACGCAGTCGTCTTTCACGTTCGTGCAATTTTATCACACAATTGGCTATGAACCAAATGTTTCCTCGAAGAAGGATCGACGTTGGTACTAAGAGCATAAGTTTTGTATTGATTTCTAAGCCTTCTCACAACTTTGTCTCCAGGTCCCCTGTAATTTTAGTTGTCTAGCTATTAACTTTGATTTAAGAAATGGTGTGGACTAAAAACCCGGATGGACGTAGTAGCCCTCCATTTTTATTTACTCCGCATATTAGATTTGACTGAAGTCAAACTTTGTAATACTCTCAAACCTTTCCGATAATTGAAATTAAAATTCTTTATTTGTACACACTCTCACACGTTTCCGATAATTTGGCACATGTGTGGTTGTTCACTTAAGGGAGGGTAGTGTACCACACGTGAAGGACAGGAAGTGCGACCAGGACGCGTGGGCATGGATTGTTAGTTCATCGGAAGTAGTACTAGTTTTCTTCACTGTACATTAAATAAAGAGTTTCGTTTCATACTTACACAATTTAAAACAATTGTTATGGAGAGAATAAGAAAACCACTCCACTATATATTAGTCGTATACACACGAGAGTACTATATGGACGCAGCTTCATTGACTTAGTGCACTGCCTTTGGGTTTATGACAGTGGGCCCAAAATGTGGTAGCTCACCGTCATACAGCCAAAAGCAGATCTTGATGAAGGCACCGGAGCTCAATCCGTACTACATTAGTATATATATAAGCGGGAGCCTCGGTAACTTGTTCGCTAGGGTTTGCACTCTCCACACGCTTCGCCAAATACATATATGTTACACGTTGGAGGCTCGGCGTTCATTTGCTAGGGTTTGCTATATTCACAGTCTCTCACCCTCTCTTCACCAGATCTAAACAAGATTGCGTTGGCCTCTTATCTCTCTCTCCCCTCTCACAGCTGGTGAAGGAGGCGTCTGTATCCCGTCGCACCGGGAAGGGGAGGAGGTGCAGCGTTAACTCTATCGCCTTCGGCAAGGGAGGCAATCCACTGCCGGCTGCGCTATTCTCTTTCACCCAGCGCCTGTGCAGAAGGGCCACCGACCCCTTCTACCTCGCTGTCGTACATAGTGTGGGCAGATCCGGCCTCCCGCCGCACGCCTTGCCACATCCCAACGACCCTAAGGTATAAGTTTCTTTGAAACCGTCGTTGCTCTAGCTGCATGTGGATCTTTTTCGATCTGTAGTCGAATCTAGGTCTTGGTTCAAAGAGGAAAGAAAGGTGCGGTGGGGTGGAGCATGAATCTAGGGCGTGGTTCAATGAGGAAAGGAGGAGGAAAAGTAGTATAGACGGCTATCCACCGCTTTGTTGGTCGAAAAGGGAAAAAGGGGTAACCCAAAGACACACATCTACAAGGAACCGATCTCTTTGTTGAAAAGGGAAAAAGCTGGGGGGTCGGGTAGTTTGTTCAGACTAGATTTGTTGCCCTCACATAGGAAAAAAGTCCAAAGAGAACAAATATGGGACCAACACGGATATCTTTGCTTGGCTACATACTCTGCATCACCCATTTATACGTGTGGGCCTTTATGGTGCTAGCATGTCCCATACAGCTATTTTGCTGTTGTTAATCTAAGAATGTCGCCGGAAAATTGAAGCAATGCCACTGTTAAAAGTAAATTACATTTTTTAACGAATGTTGTTTCAAGAGAGTGTCTCTGTTAATATGAATCAATGCAACTGTTTTAGAAATGCTACTATCCTACTTTGTTTTCCATCCAAGATAAGTTAGATGCTTCTTCCTGTCACTGTTTGTTTCATCCTCCTTTATCGGCAAGTAATTGTTTCCTTTTTTTTCCCTCTGTTAAAACAGGGGTATCGATTCAACTTGTTGCTATTGCGACATTTTGCTTCGCTACTTGAAACACTTATGTTTTAAGAGTATTTTGTGCAGTTCAACTTGAATGTCACACCGGTGACTTTGCTTAATTTTGGTGGAACTGCACAAAAGGAGATCGAGATTTGTTTCCAGTGTTCCCGGCGAGTTGTTTCAAATCTAGGTCTCAACCACATGATGTGCAGTGTGCTTTGAGATGTTGTGCTACTTGTTTTGGTACTGTTTTAAATAAATGTTGAATTGAAGCTATTGTATTCTTGTCTTTTCCCATTAAGTAGTAAACAAAAATGGGACCAACCTGACATGATGCTTGTTGCTTTGTTACAACAAATTCAGCATCACCCCTTTATAAGCCGATAATTGATGCCGCTCTCGAATTAACTCTTGAATCTTATTTCAAAACTGCAACACTTGTTAGGGATTGGCGGGATTACCATTTTGTGGCGCATGTTTCATCCTCCTTTATTAGCCAATGGTTGATTCCTTTTTGCCTCTGTTTAAACAGGGATATCTATTCAACTTGTTGCTATTGCGACATTTTGCTTCGCTTCGTGAAACACTTCGCTTGATTTCAAAGGTCTGTTGCACAAAACGAGATTGGATTTCCTATTCATGTTAGCATATTCATATTTTATCTGGTGTTCTCATGAAAGGTCAAGAGGCCTTCATCCACATGATTGTGCAAAGTGCTTTGAGATGTTGTGCTACTTGTATTGGGTACTGTTTTAAATAAATGTTGAATTGAAGCTATTGTATTGCTGTCTTTTCCCATTAAGTAGTGAACAAAAATGGGACCAACCCAGACATGATGCTTGTTGCTTTGTTACAACAAACTCTGCATCACCCCCTTTATAAGTAGATGGAAGCACATATTGTTGTTGCGCCCACTCTCCCCTGGAACTGTTTATGCTTTTCGTTAATCTAATGCCGTTGGTAAAATTAAGCAATGCCACTCTCGGAACTAAATAACTACTGAATCTTAGTTCAAAACTGCAACACTTGTTAGGAATGGTACTATCCTGCTTTGTAGTTCTTTCTACATGTTTAACCAAGGTATTGTTAAGATAATGTCTCTTTAAAAATGAATCAGTTGCATTGTTTTAGGAATGGTACTTTTCTGCTTTGTCGTTCTTTATACATGTTGATACAAGGCATTGTTAAGATAATGTCTCAGTCAATATGAATGAATCACACTGATGGAGAATTGCTACTCTCCTGCTTTGTTTCCCATTAAGACAAGTCATCAACCGTTATTTCTCAGTAATTGTTTCCCTTATACCTACTGTTGCTTATAGGGATATCAAAATTAAAGCTCGGTTTTATTCCGACTTCGATTTTAGTTGAACTGCACAAAAGGAGCCAATGTGTCCAAGGCAAACTGCTACGTTACTGGGTCCAGTTGGTTGTTCCACTTTGCAGAAAGAAGCAGTCACTGGTTGCGGTACATTATAGAAGGAATAACCGAGAAGCTTTACAGAGTATTATTAGACACCGGTGACATGACTAGTCTGCATAGACCATTGGCAATTTAACAACACGTGGAGTGCCCTGGGCAAAAAGTGCCCAAACAAGTACAAGAAGCTACGACAGGACACGATCATAGGCATTACATATTTTGAATGGGAAAAGCTTGTCAAAGTTTAACCATTGATGTTAGCAAGAAGACGTTAGTTTAATATATTGGAATTGGAAAACCTTGTCAAAATTTGCTCATTGATGTTAGCGGAAGACATGCATTTGATATTTTTGAGTGGGATGCCCTTCTTTGTGAGTAGCGTCAGTGTTTTTCCTATTCACGTGTTCGGTTTAGAAGTAAATAGTTACTCTGCTGAGATATTCCTGTTAAGAGTTTGTTACGAATATTGTCTATGTAATGCCGGGCCTTGTGTTTGATTGCAAAGTTGAGCTTGGAATGTTGTGGCATGCGGCATCACGAGCTGTTGACCGTGCCTCCCGAGAATAATGCTTCGTATTGTTTTGCATGTTGATCTAATGCCGTGATTTGCTTGTTAAGAAGATCATCCTCTTCATTGTTTCCGTGCGTAAGAAGTTCATCGTCTGATGTTTCATTCATAGCCTATACGACATGTCGGTTAGGTTAGACGTGAAACCATATGATCTTCCGACCAACTCATGATATTAGGCCATGATTGGATCGTCGTTTTCCAACCAAAACCGCTTGTAAAACTGACGATTGTAAATTAAAGCAGATGGTCTCGGGCGAAGGCGCTTGGTTGGTCAATTTCGACTAGTAAAATATCGGAAGTACTTCACACACAATAAAAATGCTAAACGACACTCGGACGATTGCTAATCCAGCCGTTAGCTGCTGTTTCAGCCTTGCCCATGGATGGCATGATACGCACGTCGTGCATGTATCGTCTGGTAATGTCGTCCATATAGCAGTGCTCGTAAAATATACACTGATCTCTCAAATTACACGCGTAACCCGCCGGTTTTACTTACAGACCTCAGGCCTTCCGATGACGAGTAAATTACACTTGTATGTTAATACAAGTTTGAAATAAATCAGAGCTCCCAAGCGCGGCCTTACCGTTTCATGTCGTCTCAGTTTCTCGAAGGTGCTCATAGGTGTCCGATGATCCTGGCTTCCTGAATGAGCAGTGGGCGATGTATCAGACCTCTGTAGGGCCCGCGAGGTCCTCTCCATTGTCCTTCGAGTTATTGCGCTCGCCGTGGCGCCGAGCATTGTTAACATGGTCAACGAACATGAGGATTCAGGAGATGATTTTATTTTGACTGGATGACACTAGGGACCCACTAGGGCCATAGCTGTACGTACGCAAGTGCCTCCTTATTATGTACAACTATACTCCTGGTTTCCTGACATCACAGTCCCACACCATTGTCAACCTATGTAGTCAATATAAACGAGAAAATTGCACAAGGTGCGGCCGACAACTGGGACCAAGTAGCTCGAGCAGTATTTGTGTTTTTGAGGCGTAAGCACTGCAGAGTTTTTCTTGGCGATGATTTCGTTGTTGTTCAGAGAAGAGCGGGGTATTAATCTGGTAGTTTGTGGCCCGTCTAGCCCGAACGAGATATCCAGCCGGATACTACTTTTTCAAGATAAAATGGCTAGCCCAGCTATCGTCTTTTGAGGAATACCGAGCAAGGTCAACTTGTTATTCTCCGCTCACTGGCTGCAAATCTTTCCTAGGAGGGATGCATTAGGCTTAACAGAAAATGGGCTTTAAAAATAATAAATGGGATGTAATTATAAAAATTGGGCAAGAACTATAAAAAATGCACCAAACACGAAATTAGTTTATAAAATATTATTTATGGATTTTGAAAATCTTAAATGTTCATTGTTGCACGCGCAATGTTTTGTTGGATTTTTACGTAATACAAATTTATATTTAATCTGACTAGAAATTTCGGGATAAAAATATTTCGGATCCCATCAAAATGTGGGAAATTTTATTGAATTACTGTCTTGACAGGTTGGTTGAAATTATTAATCGTTGTCCTAGTTAGAAAATGGGTTGTACTTTTAACAAACTCAGAATGGGCTGTTGTAAATTCCATTAGAATTCAAAATGGGATGTACATTCTTACAAAACACAAATGGGCTATAAGTTCTCTCGCTTTTGCTTGTGGGCCTACTAAGTGACGCGTCCCTAAAAAATAAGTTGGCGCGTATGCAAGGCTTTGTCAACTTATTATAGTCAACACACGGTTCTAGCGGCGAAGGCGTTGGATGTCTATCCAATGGATGTCGTGCTTCTTCTTCAATCTCGGATATTCTTAGCTTCGCCGCCCAAAAATGATTCCTCCCCGGACATCCGGGCGCACCATTCGGAGGCTGACTGTGGGGCCTACTAAGTTGGAGCGTACCAAGGGCTTTGTCGACTTGGTCAATATAAGCGATTCTAGCCCAAAGGACCGTCGATGTCCATCCAACGGCCGCAGATGCTTCTTCAACCTCTGGTCCTCTTGGTCCAGTCGCCCAAAGCAGCGCCCGGTCGTGCCGCCTGCTCCTGCCTCCCATGGTCGGCTGTGCTGCCGCGGAGGCCTCACCGCCCCCATACTACTCCCACCGCTGGCCAGGCCATCCCTCCACTCACCCATACCCCCTGTTATTCTACGGCGACGACGGCCTCACACAGCAGCCGAACCAGTGAACTCTCGTACTCCTCTCCGCGCGGGCTTCCATTGCTGCCTCTTCCCCGGCTCCGTGTCGTCCCCTTCCTAGGCGTCGCCGTCGTCCACCGCCCTGGTCCTCTCGGCATGGCGTGGTCAACGTGGTCAACGACCGACTTCCATCGGAAGAGTACTGTACATGGAGAGGCTGACAGCTGGGTCCACGGCGGCCGCAAGGAAGTGCCTCCTTATTACGCGCAAGATAATTATTCCTCCACCTGACAGCAGGGACCCATCGGACGGGCCACCTTATTTCGTGAAAAAACGTTTCCCCCCTGACTGCTGGGACCAATCGGACGGGCCACCGTATTTCGCGAAAAAAACGTTCCCCCCGCTGTCAGCTCGGACCCACCGGAAATGCCTCTTTATTACGCACAAAAAAATGAATGCTCCCCCTGCTAGTTGGGACTCACCTTGGTGGGAGGCTGACTTGTGGGCCTACTAAGTTGACGGGGACGGAGGGCTTTGTCAACTTAGTCAATATGAACGATTCTAGCTCCAGTGACCATACGATGTCCATCCAACGGCCGTAGTGCTTCTTCAACCTCTGGTCTTCTTGCTCCAGCCGCCCAAAGCAGCGCCGGTCGTGCCGCCTGCTCCTGCCTCTCATGGCCGGCTGTGCTGCCGCGGAGGCCTCACCGCCCCCTACTATTCCCACCGCTGGCCAGGCCCTGCGGCGACGGCAGCCTCACACCGCAGCCGAACGAGTGAATACTCATACTCCTCTCTGCGTGGGCATCCACTATCGCGTCTTCACCGGCTCCGTGTCGTCCCCTTTCTAGGCCTCGCCGTCGTCCACCGCCCTGGTGCTCTTGGCGCGGCGTGGTCAACGTGGTCAAGGAACGACTTCCATCGGACGTGGATCAGACGTCGAGAGGTCGACAGTGGGTCCACGGCCGCAGAAGGAAGTGCCTCCTTATTACGCGAAAAATAATGATTCCTCCACGGACAAATAGGGACCCACGGACGGGCCACCGTATTTCGCGAAAAAACATTTCCCTCATTGTTGGGACCCACCACTACACCTTCGCACGCAAGGAAGTGCGTCCGCAAAAAATCGATTCGCCCCACATTGCTGGGACCCACCAGCTACATCTTCACACGCAAGGAAGTGCGTCCGGGCAAAAAAAAAAAGCGATTAAGCCCCACCGCTGGGACCCACCAGCTACATCTTCACAGCAAGGAAGTGCACGGCGGTCGAGACCCACCGGTCGAGCGTCGTAGCATTGTCATTCAGTCGCGAACGTGCGTACATCTTGGTCGATGTAGAGCGGCGCGCGTGTCGTAGTAGAGGCGCGCGTGTCGTAGTAGAGGCATGCACATAGCATGTACATGTCTGTACAGCGAGGTGCAAGAAAGAAAATCTGACCACGCACGCATATACGGCGGGGTCTCGAACGCCTACTCGCGCATACATACATGGCTGGATCGGAACGGAGAAATAGCATCGTCGTCGTGTTCATGGGGAGGCAACGAAATGCGTCGTGTTCATGGGGAGGCAACGGAATGCGTTGTGTTCATCGGGAGGCAACGGAACGCATGGGAGCCAACCGGCTGGGTCGGAACGGAATGCGTGGTCGTGTTCATCGGGAGGGCTTGGACGGAACAGGCGATGGAAGCGAGGCTGGCATACCACACAATGGAGAAGCAGGCCTCCTACATTGGAGCAGGGTCTGTTGATTGGGAGGGTGTGGCGTCCGCAAAAGCAGAGAAGCGGACATCCTACGGTCAAACGTGGGTCTTGTTGATCGGGAGGGTGTGGCGTGCCGCAAAAGCGGAGAAGCGGACCTCCTACGGTCGAAACCGGGTCTGTTGATCGGGAGGGTGTGGCGTCCGCCAAAGCGGACGAAATGCACCTCCTACGGTCAAACAGGGTCTGTTCATCGGGAGGGTGTGGCGTGCATAAGCAGGACTCCACGGATCTTGTTCATCTCCACCATCGACCTCCTCTAGCTTCCACGGGCTATCGTCGGCCTCCTCTAGCCTCCATGGGCTCCTGTTCATCCAGCCTCCACCGCGCGCTACTCCACCGGCTACTGTTCAACCACCCTCCACGGGCACCCCTTCACGATCTCTGTTCATCCAGCCCTCCACACCACGGGTCTGTTCAACCACCCTCCACGGCCACCCCTCCATCGTCTCATGCTCATCCAGCCCTCCACACCACGGGGCCTGTTCATCCAGAGGCAACGCCACCGCTCACTATTCATCCAACCCCCGCGCTCCACTGCTCATCCCAGGGCGGCATCGATCGGCTTGATTAGCGGCGATGGCGAAGAATCGCTCCATCGGGGTCGATTAACGACCATCGATCGATCGCTCGGGTTCGATAACGCGTAACTGCGGTCTGTCGCTCGGGTTCGATTAGAGGCCAACGCCTCGCTCGGGTTCGATTAGAGTCGGCGCCTACACACGCCACAGCAGCGTATGTGTCACGAGAAAGCAGCGCATCACTTGGCCCCCGACCTCCCACCGTAACCGGCAACTCCCTGAAATTTTCCTCCCCCTCGCTTCTACCACGGTTTTTTCCGTCATGGACGGCCCAAAGAATGTCATGCAGCTGCGTCTCCGGCCCGCCCAGGACGAAAAGCCCATTTTCTTTCATGATTTTTTGTCATAGAAGTAGGAGCCCAACACATCTATGATGATACCGGGTTTTGTCACAATTATCGTCATAGAAGTGTCATATGTATGGCAGAATTTTTTTTCGTTCGGCCCAAAATGTCACGGATGTGTCTTTTTTTGTAGTGGTAGTTCTTTGTAGACCTACGGGTCCATAGTTAGTAGCTAGATGGCTTCCTCTCTCTCTCTCTCTCTCTCTCTCTCTCTCTTGATTATCAATACAATGGTCTCTTGGAGATCCATATGATGTAAGTATTTTTGCGGTGTGTTTGTTGGGATCCGATGAACTTTGAGTTTATGATCGATCTATGTTTTTATCCATGAAAGTTATTTGAGTCTTCTTTGATCTCTTATATGCATGATTGCTTATAGCCTCGTATTTCTTCTTCGATATTTGGGTTTTGTTTGGCCAACTTGATCTATTTATCTTGCAATGGGAAGATGTGCTTTGTAGTGGGTTCGATCTTACGGTGCTTGATCCCAGTGACAGAAGGGGAACCTACACGTATGTATCATTGCTACTAAGGATAACAAGATGGGATATATATCTCCGCAATAGATAAACGGGTCCCGTCTACATCATGTCATCATTCTTATTGCATTACTCTTCCCATGAACTTAATACACTAGATGCATGCTGGATAGCGGTCAATGTGTGGAGTAATAGTAGTAGATGCTGGCAGGAGTCGTTCTATTAATCTTGGATGTGATGCCTATATAATGATCATTGTCTGGATATCGTTATGATTATTTGAAGTTCTATCAATTGCCCAATAGTAATTGTTTTCCCACTGTTTGCTATTTTTCTCGAGAGAAGCCACTAGTGAAACCTACGGCCCCCGGGTCTCTTTTCATCATATTTGCCTTTGCGATCTATTTTCTTTTGCATTTATTTTCAGATCTATTAAACCAAAAATACAAAAATACCATGCTTCAATTTATTTCTTTTGCGATCTATTTATCCTATCTACCACTTTTACCTCACGCTATTTGCCTATCTTGAGGCGTCGTACCCAAAAGGGATTGACAACCCCTTTAACACGTCGGGTTGCGACTATTTGTTACTAGATCATTGATGGCGCGCGTTGTTGCGCCCGTCTATTTTGAATGTTTTGTGATAGAGAGATAAGATTTTTCTGTAAATACATGGAGACAAGATAAACTATTTTAAATGCTAAATTAGACTGAAATAATTTGTTTCATGAATGTTTCCCTTTTTATAACAGATAATCCTGCCAGTAGTAAGTAATAGCCTAAGAGATAATTACATTTTGTACTAAGCTAGGACAGGGCTCCTCTCAGTAGGAAGTAATATCGTAACAAATAATATTGTGTACTAAGCTCTGACAGAGCGACAACTATAGCTTTCACTCGGTGAACAAATAGCAGTAACCTTCAATAAGAACTTGCGGGGACCTACAATAATGTACATGATATAGCATGGACTAGCAGCTAGCATTTGTAGTTTTGCACCGAGCTATAGGGGCAAGGATCTGTGAGGATGCAAGTTAAATCTTCATATTTTGCTTGTAGTTCTACATACAAAGCATAGATTAAAATCACGGGAGAAACGATTTCGCGGCGGCCTCTCCCAGCAGCTATAGCGACCGCCATAGCGGGCAATCGCGACAAATAGCGGAAATTTTTTTGGTGGAATTATTTCTAGAGGGTTTTGGTCATTGTTGAGCCACTTAGAGGGATTTGTGAAGGATTTCGTGGCAGCAGCCATAGCATAGCGGCGAGGCTCCCGGGCAGCTATAGTGCAGCTATTGCGGCTATTTCGCGGGTTATTTTAATCTATGATACAAAGAAACATCTTTTCTGATAAACATGTGCCCTGTTGCATGCTCACTGAAATGATAAAAACATGTTTCTCACGGAAACACAAATAAATCAAAATCCCTTACTATGAGGTTTCAAATGTGTTTTTTTGCAAGAAAGAAAACTTGCTAAACTACACACGAGATAAAGAAGCCTGAAGTTGATATTTTCTCTGCCTTCATCAACTCCACAACCTGAATGGAAGACCTATGGGCACAGGTACCAGAGAATTCCGTGCAACATCCTCCATTAGCTCAATAACAATCCAGGCAATAGCTCAATGGAAACAAGAATCCGCTGTTGCATCCAACACTAATGGCAAGCAAGACAACCAATGACCTCATGTTTCGAGCGAGAAAAAGATCATCACTCTGCTACTACGAGTACAACATACAGCACAAAGTGTACAGGAAATGGTCATAATCATCATCATCTAGTGCACAGTGTTGTAAAAAAAATCATCTTCAAATGCACCATGATAAAAGAAAAGGTACATACTAAGAGAAGTTGCATAAGCTTTTGTTCTTTTCTTCGCAAGGCATTTCTGTACAGACACTTCAGGACCATGGACTGTCGGTGAAGATAGATATATTTTCCCCCTCTTGACAGGTGATGTAAGTTCTAAAAAATGATAGAAAATTGATTACACATTCATGTACTAAACTAACCTGATCACTTGCGTAAAATAATCTTACCCTGTAAATAAGTATCAAATGTTTGGATGAATCAACTAAAGGTTTTGGATCACCAAGGCCATTAAAGTTTAAATCTAGAGAGCAGATATAGAGACAGATAGACATATTGTTGATGTATTGCGAAAAGACACCTTTGGTGTAACTTAGATGGCTGAGATACATATAGGAAGATGTCTCAACAAGTAAGAAGATAAGCACTGAAGACATCTTCCAAAATGATGGATAGAATGATAGGCAAAATGCAGTCCTAGAAAATAATTGCATTGGTGCATAAGCACATGACTAACCGATGTCTCGAAAGTAAAAAATAGCAAATATATTTATGAGCAAGCCATACGGTGCCATGGTTATACAAATTAACTACTTAACTAGGTATTTCTTAATTAAGTTTTGAGCTTTGTTTCCTAGCATATAACAATTTTACAGTGTAGTAACATTAATAGATAGCCAGTAATGGGGTTGACCATTGATGCAACCAATTTCATCAATAGTTTCCAGAGTAGTAGAGAAGACAACACCTATATGGCAATATATCACAACTAAGCAACAGAATCAGGAGATGCACGTTCGCAATAGAGCATGAAGATAAGAACAGTTGAGGGTAATAGAAGTATACAACACACTGACCTGATTAGCTGATTTTGTGGTACAATATCTTGCTGGATGTTGGCCTCCTCCCTGCCAATCAACTGATGGTCTTGTTAAAAGTGTATGAGAAGGAAATCAGCGGTCTTGAACCAAATTAAATTTTGAAAATCAAACCTCACAAGGGTGGGGGGCCGAGGCGTGCAGGAGGATCAAAGATGGGATACATCCAGATTTTGGCTGATGTGAGGGGAGAGGCACATAGGGGCGTCAAATCCAACGGCGGGGAAAGGGAGCTAGGCCATTGTTGTGGTCATCACAAACACGGGGATATGAAGACAACAAACTGATGGGAGGAGCGCAACCGAGGTGCAGGGGAATAAGGCTGGAGGCAAGCACCAGGAGATGAATAATATATAGAGCCGCATGCACTGAGGCAGATGCAGGTTGGGAAAAAGAAACGCACAACTCTATTAATTGCGCACATCACCCGCGATGAATGCCCCAAAGAATCGACGATTGATTGTCTCATTGAACTCCGGTGGATCAACTTCCTCTCTACCTGCATCGGCGTGCGATGGAGGCTCGGACCAGCTCGGTCACATGGTCTGGCTCTATGTCATCGCCATGGGATCTGTCGCCCCCCATCGGTCGCGACCCATCTCGGTCACCCATGGAGCCGCCATGGAAAGGGGCGGGAGGCATGTGAGGTGGCTTCACGTAGCAGAGGCTGTTATAGGCCCAATAGGTCCAATTAATCTGAGACGGTCGAAAAAGTGACCAGAGTAGCGGCCCAGGAAGGTTTGTGATTATTAATAGCGAAGGAAGCCACATTACATTTGATTCAGAGGAAATCCGACGGCCAAAAAATGCTCAGGATTGACGATCAAACGGCCATGAAGTGTAATGGCGTGAGAGGGCTGGAAAGTTGCACAATTTTAATGTATCTAAATTTGTGTGCAGGTGCTGTTTACGTGGTGTGAGGAGGTTCTCTTACTTGTTCGATGACCTTGGTCTCATCACTAAGGGAAATATGCACCATCGCTATACTGCATCATCCCTTCCTCTTTGGGGAAATACCGACGTAGTTCTAGCAGACATCAATGTGCAACTAGGTGAACAACCTATATGATGCAACAACAACAAGCACACAAGCAAGCAAAGGATACAACACAATATAAGCTTGCACAAGTAAAGGTGAGAGATAACCAAGAGTGGAGCCGGTGGAGACGAGGATGTGTTACCGAAGTTCCTTCCCTTTAAGAGGAAGTATGTCTCCGTTGGAGCAGTATGTAGGCACAATGCTCCCCAAGAAGCCACTAGGGCCACCGTATTCTCCTCGCGCCCTCACACAATGCGAGATGCCGTGATTCCACTATTGGTGCCCTTGAAGGCGGTGATCGAACCTTTACAAACAAGGTTGGGGCTATCTCCATAACTTAACTGGAGGCTCCCAACGACACCACGAAGCTTCACCACAATGGAATATGACTTCGCGGTGACCTCAACCATCTAGGGTGCTCAAACACCCAAGAGTAACAATATCCGCAAGGGATTAGTTGGGGGAATCAAATTTCTCTTGGTGGAAGTGTAGATCGGAGCCTTCCCAACCAATCCCTAGAAAATCAACAAGTTTGATTGGCTAGGGAGAGAGATCAGGCGAAAATGGAGCTTTGAGCAACAATAAAGCTTGGGGAGGGAAGAGGTGGTCAACTTGGGGAAGAAGACCCCATTTATATTGTGTGGGGGGGGGAGATCCAACCGTTACCCATTTATTCAGCCTGCGACATGCGGTACTACCGCAAAGACACGTGGTACTACCGCAAGGGCTCGCGGTACTACCGCTAGACCGTGCGGTACTACCGCCCGCGCGGCAGAGACCAGACGAGGCCCTATTGCGTATAGCAACGAGCGGTAGAACCGCCGGAGTGGTACTACCACGCGCCCTTGCGGTACTACCGCAAGGCAGGGTTCGACTGGGCTGGGAAGGCACAGACTAATAAAACCACATACATGGCCACTTCCTCTGAGTTCCGGTCTGTGCAAAAATCCAGCATGGTACTACCGTTCCCAGGGAGCGGTACTACCGCGTAGGGCGCGGAAGTAAAAAATTACTGCTGCACCTACTTCCGTGTGTGCTAGCGTTCTGGGCTAGAGGCCACGGTACTATCGCTTCCCTTGGCGGTACTACCGTGGACAACAACGGTACTACTGCTCCCTTGAGCAGTACTACCGCACGCCATAGAACCTATAGCACTTGGATGCCTTCATCTTCGCATAGACAAGGGTAAACGACCGGTGCTCCAAAGAAGCGAAGGAAAGGTGGTGCAAAGGAACAATTGTGTACGTGTTGATTCCACCCTAACCTTTCCGAAGCGGATCCCCTCTTAATAGTACAGCTTTCCTATGCATGACTCAAATCCACCGAAAAGAAACATAGAAAACCGCCGTCTTCGATAGGCTCCGAGGGGCACCAAATCGTCTTGTGCCTAGACATGAGATCTCTGAAATGCTCAATGCACACGATTAGTCCGCAAATGTATTGTCATCAACCACCAAAACCACATAGGAAGAAATATGCCCTTCACCGCGGAGTTCCTCCGTCTCGCGCCGCCGCTTTCGCGGCGAGGCAACAATCAGCGTGCGATGCACCAGGCGGAGTGGCACTGGCAGCACCGCGTGCCTCTTCTGTAACCCGACACCATCCTGCCGCATGACTGGCACCTGGATCGGGAGAGGATACCAATGTCGGCGGTGCCGCGATCGGCTAAAGCGCCTGCGAAGAGGGCGCGGCGCGGCGGCGCTCGACGCCGGGCGGCGACGCGACCCGCATACGCAAGTGACTTCGCCTAATCGGCGAGATGGTTCGCCGAGCACGAAAGCAGCGAGGCGGCGCGCAGCGTCTGTAGGTCGACCGCACCGTGCCTCCACCCCCGCTCGTCGTCCGCGAGGAGGACCAGGCGACGGAGGACGTGTACCAGGCGGCCCTTGCGGCGGTCTACCGAGAGAGCGAGGAGGACGAGCGGCGCAGGGCGGAGGCGGTTGAGGAAGAGGAGGCAGCGTATGAGGGCCATGGCGCAGGCCATTGCCCTCTCTGCGGCGAGCGACTGCGTCCTGCTGCTGGGTGGCCCCGCCGTCCCCTCTCCGCCGCGGCGTCAAAAGCGAGCCAGAGCCAGAGCCTGAGTTGTCCCCATCGAGCGCTACTCCTGAGCGAGAGTAGTGCACGAGTGGGTCAGCGTGCCACCGGTCTGGGTGGGGGCGACGCCGGCGCAGGAGGAGACGTACCTCGAGATGTCGTGCCAACGACGGCTGGCCGAGAAGCATCGTCAGGGCGAGTACCTCGAGATGCTCGAGCGCGATCTCGAGGACGAGCATCGCGAGGCCGAGGAGGAGGCGCACCAGGCCGCGGCGGCACATGCGGCCGCACAACCCGCGCCCGACATGAACGCCCAATGGAACACGACGTTCTCCTTGGGCCGGCCCTGCACCGACGCTCACCGACCCCGAGGACGACGACGACGACGGCGCCTAGGGCAGCGCGCCGCCTCATAGTTTAAGTTGTTTTTAGTTTTCTTTAATGCAAATGTGGACGCGTGGACTCTCGCTGGTCTTTCTGGGCGGCTTTAATGTTTAACTAATGTTATTTTTATTTTAAACATGCATGTACTTTTTTTCCTCGCGTCGTCAAAATGGATTGGGCCAGTATTGGGCGCATGCGCCGACCCAAACACGGAAGCGGATGTTCGTGTCCGCATGGTCGATCCAAATGGACAAAAAAATAAAATCGTCGTCCGTTTGGATCGGCCCGTTGGAGTTGATTTAAGGGAGCAGTCGACGAGTACGAGGACCACGCTGTTACGTGCCGGATAGTATAGGTACTGTACTTGTAATTATCTCGCGGTAGGCTCTAGAGGATCAGATTGTGCTAAATTTTCAAACAGGGATCAAATCACCCTAATCGTGTGTCAGAAGGTTGAAACAGTGATTTTGGCAGCTGCAGGCCTACCCCTTCCGGATCGAGCCGGACCTCGTTCATAAATCACAGCGCATACCTTCTGGTTCTGGTCAGAGATCACCCACCCATCCCATTCCCACCTCCATTCGAAAGCGGAAACCTCCCTGATTTCCCCATCTCCTCCCCCTACCCCCAAAACCCTAGCTCCGCTCCTCCTTCTCCATGTGATGGGATGCCGACCAAACCCTACCCCCAGTCCCTGACCGCCGCTGCGTCCTTCCCCGCGACCTGGATGTCCGCATGGACGGCTTCCGGGCCCTGATCGCCGCCGGGGCCACCGCCGTCTGCTGCGTCGTCTGCGCCATCTGGGCATTCCGCTCCTCTTCCCCCCCTCCCCCCAAGAAGCAGCAGCCCATTCCTTCAGGCTGCTGCGGCTGTGCTTCCTGTGGTTGCTGCGCCAATACCACTTTCCCCAGCGCCAACGGCGAGATGGCCGTCGGCGGGGAGATGAACAAGGCGCCGGCGCCAGCACCTGCAACGACGGGCGCCTCCATGATGGAGCAGCTCGTGCCTGAGATCACCACCCACGCGCTCAGCTACCTCGACTGTACTAGCCTCTGCCGCCTCTCGATGACCAACTCAGCCATGCGCCGTGCCGCCAACGACGATGGGGCTTGGAAGGCGCTCTACCACAAGGTGCTGTGCCCACCCTGCTGCTCTCCGTAGATTTTCCTTGATAGAGTTACTGTTGAATTTGGAGTGTAGCTTTGCTGTCCTGCTAATTTTACTTCCATTTAGGGTGCTGTTTTGCCTGCTATGATCATCTGCTTGGCTTCACATTGCTTTTATGTCTATTTTGTTTGTATACTGAAATTCTCGATCATGCCAATGGGATTTATTGGTTTGCATGAAGGGATTGAATTACATAAGGTAGCTACACGATTAAAGTCACACGAACACACTTTGTGGCTAGGTGCGCTCCATTTTTAATCAACTGTTGGCTAAATTGATTTTACATGGACGGTGACACATCTTGGATAAGTTTACATATGATATGCCAAAAAGTAGCTTGTTTCACTTTCAAAACGTTCCTGTATTCGTCTCGATCTAACCACAATGGGGTTTGACACTGCACAGAAAAAAACTTGTATCGCAATATGCAGTCTAACTGGATATGTGATACTTGTACTTGTACCATTTTTGTCCTGTGAGCACCTTTGGTTGAAAACTTAGTGGTATTTATCTTCCATAGCAGCCATGGCAAGGCCTTTTCCAGTAATATCTAATGAAACAGCTACTGAGGGAGTACATGATTTACATTATGCGTGTTTTTTCATTGGGACTGTGTGAGGTTATAATGGTTGAATAAGGCAATTTCGTTGTTAGCATTGATATAAAACCGCCAATTGAACCGCAATATTTTACTTTCTTTGAGTTTGTCATAAATCAACCTCTCCCTTGTAGGATTTTACAGCGGAGCAGGATACTATAACTCCACCTAACGGCTGGAAGGCATACTATGCAGCTACTAAGGCCATCATGAATGTGAATGCCGAGTTCTATAATATCATCAGGGAAGGATCCTTGCCAGCAATGAGTCACTTCTGGCTTAACTCAGACTATATAAAATGCGTACATGCTACTGGAGAACTTTTTACAGGGTATGTTTAGACTTCACTCTGATTTAGCTATGGCTCAAAAGGCATGACCTATATAATTCTTTACTGTTGCGAAAGATGCATAAATGGCTCATTTCATTTTCTGTTGGATTGAGCAGAGATCGAGAAAGCTTAAATTAGTTGTGCAGCTGCATAGACATATGGATAAGTTACTGCAGAGATAATTTTTGTTTCTTCTGTGAACTTAATACCAGAAGCACTTTGGTAAAGAAAAAAAGTCCATATGGAATTTATTGCTGGTATAGGTAGCACAGTTAACAATTCTGTAAAGCGTTTATTGTGGAGTTATACATAGCACCAATGTCAATTTACTCATCTCCAACATTCATTTCCATGGCCATATTGCTTTCACCTTATATGCGATTTTGTTAAGTCTCGTCTAATAAACAAGTAGAAATGTGCAAGCGGACAGCTTGGGAAGCTTGTAGCACTTGTTCTCTATTTAAATCTTTTCCTTGGGTTATATCTCCCAGTCATTGGGGTTTTGCAACTTAGCTATTTATGTTGCCACAAACAATAGTACTAGTACATGTGCTGTGTCATGTTTAGGAAAATTCCTTCCAGTCACTTATTCATATTCATGCATTTGTGTCCTGCCGTAATTAGGCAGGAGACTGTGATTAAACTGCACATTCCAGCGAATATTAGTTTAGCCATCATGCTAGACAATTACTCCCTCCGTCCCAAAATAACTGTCTCAAGCTTGGTACAATTTTGTACTAAAGCTAGTACAAAGTTGAGACACTTATTTTGGGACAGAGGGAGTATTTTCCAACATCATGTGCTTATAGAAGATTATCAAATTGAGTATGTTCTTGGAGCCCTTAGACATTGTAGTGACCGGCTATCTGGAGTAGTAATCTGACTAGTGGTTTCAGGGTATAGATTCACCTTTTGATCTAGTTTGAATTGGAAATGTGCTGAATGCTGAATATTTTTGCGCCAAGTATGACTGCTTCACCAGAGGTGCACCTTTTTCTACGTATGATTGCTGATGTTGCGTTAGTTTCTGGAAGCTTCTCCAGTGACCAGTACCGTTCCAAGTAGAACCCAGACATATGGTGACAAACACCATCACATTTCTTCACTGTATGGAAATTGAAAAACAACGAGTACCTTCTTTTGCTGCTCTTCCCTTTGGGATGACAGTTCCATTTCAGTAATCCTGGATAATTTTTCTTGTCATTTGTTCAAGTAGACATGATCTACTCTTATGGTGATATGCCAACATTTAACTCCTTGTTTTGACAGATACAATGCAGTGATGAACAGCTGGGGCTTGTTATTCTACTGGGGCCAAGATGGAGGCCAGGGCACTGATTTTCAGCTACGGGATGTCAGAGCTCGTGTACTTGCTGATGTAGCATGGGTTAACATGAAGGTTCATGTCGATGTTGACCCAGGGCCGTTCCATGTGACCAATGTATACGAGTTCCGTAATGGCAGGTGGTATATGGTTCATCACCATAGCTCGCTCATGGCTGACCCGGCGCCACATAATCTGTTTGGCTGAATTCAACAAGAAGGTTTCATCCGCAAGAAAACTTCATCACAGATTGTCAGGTTGCCTGCTTCTGCGGTTTAGACTGGTAGTAGATACCAAATGTGTCCGTGGAGAGCTTTTCTTCACCCTGTTTTCTCGGTTCATTCATCCTGAATCACTGGTTTCTTTATATTTTGCCCATCAGTTTTGTATAAATGTGATGTAGGAGTTCAGATTGTGGAGGGTATGTTGTCGTGACCGTGAGGCTGTGACTGACTTGTCTCGTCGATTGTTTAACAAGCCTTTCAGTTTAGCTACTGTACTACTACCTCCGTTCTAAAATATAAGACGTTTTGGTAGGCCTGGCAACGTCTTGTATTTTAGAACGGGGTAGTAGTATGGACAAACATGTCTGAAGCCCAACACGGCGAACCGGAAGGCCATGGCTTTGCTTCCCTTAGAGCAACTCCAACGGGCCGACCCAAACGGATGGCGATTTTGTCCATTTTTTGTCTGTTTGGATCGGCCGTCCGCCCTGTTTTAGATCGTCAGTGCGTTCAACAAGTCGACCCATATTTGCCGTGTGGTTAGCTGGCCGTCTTATTTTAACAAATAACTCATTTTGCATTGCTTTTGCATTCAAACATATAGTTAAATAACATAGCTCCAACTGAATAAAATAGCATAGTTTTACAAGCCGAATACAAGTAAAAATGTCTCACATAGTTTTGCAAGCTGAATAAAAAAGATACATCTATTGGTTGCCAACATGAGCCCATATATTCTCAACACGTGAGTTTTTCAATCACACATGTCATGATGGAATTGGGTGAACTATTTAAACTTAAACATTGCCGCTCCTCCATGCTCAGGCACAACATTCTCACCCTGAAACTGAAACCCTTGATCGTACAGACGTTTTGGGCGCTCATCTTCTACGAAGCAGTCATCACCTCCCACAGTTTCTGTGTGCTCCAGGTATTAGCAGGATACCGAACGATGCCCCATCGAGATTGCCAAACACCAAAGGCATGCTCGACATCCTTCCTAGCACTTTCTTGCTCTTGGGCAAATCTTTCCTCTTCTCTTCGACGGGGTTGGGGATTGTTTTGACAATAATGGTCCATTGAGGATAAATATAGTCATTGTAAGTGCATCTAGTGTCCCTTAGTGATTTTGGTGTATTGAAGACTTATAGGTTAAGGGACTAATGTGTTTATGAGTGTACACAAGTCTATAGGTCTATGAGGAGTTTGATATTTACAGAGAAAGTCGACCCCTAAAAATGAATATCTTCGACTGAAGATTTTGGTATTTCTGAAGACTTTCATGAAGACTTTGAAAGTGAAGAAATTGGTGTGTCCATGAAGACTTGATATTTCTGCAAGGAATATGAAGCTTGAAGACTTTTGTTTTCATAGTTTTGTTTTTCTCTTTCTTGAGTCATAGGAAACACTGTACTGTTAAAGGGGTCGAGGAAATACTAAGAAAAAATTTCCATGTGATGCTCAACTCAAAATCCTACACCTACAAATCCCTTCGAGTGAAGCCATTGGAAATCTCATACAGTTCAGTCAATTAGTAACAGAGACGAAGTCCTTCAGTGTTGAGAATTTGTTACGACCGAGGAGTTAGGAATTCGCCAATCTTGGATTGCCTACATAGTGAGGAACATGATAGCCCGAGGATTACGAGAGTCAAAATTCCGACCATTCTTTGTCTTGGCATGCGCCAGCTGTCCCAAAATATCTTATCCACCTAACGGTCATATCATTGAAGGGCATTTATGTCTTATTATGTCAGGCTGCTCCCTAGGCTATAAATAGCCCCCCCCCCCGAAGGAAATATGCCCTAGAGGCAATAATAAAGTTATTATTTATTTCCTCATATCATGATAAATGTTTATTATTCATGCTAGAATTGTATTAACCGGAAACATGATACATGTGTGAATACATAGACAAACATAGTGTCACTAGTATGCCTCTACTTGAACTAGCTCATTGATCAAAGATGGTTATGTTTCCTAACCATAGGCATGTGTTGTCATTTGATTAATGGGATCACATCATTAGGAGAATGATGTGATTGACTTGACCTATTCCGTTAGCTTAGCACTTGATCGTTTAGTATGTTGCTATTGCTTTCTTCATGACTTATACAAAGTTCACGCAACTATGAGATTGTGCAACTCCGTTTACGGAGGAACACTTTGTGTGCTACCAAACGTCTGGCGTAATCGGGTGATTATAAAGGTGCTCTCACAGGTGTCTCCGAAGGTACATGTTGAGTTGGCATAATTCAAGATTTGGTTTTGTCACTCCGATTGTCGGAGATGTATCTCTGGGCCCTCTCGGTAATACTCATCACCTAAGCCTTGCAAGCATTGTAACTAATGAGTTAGTTATGAGATGATGTATTACGGAACGAGTAAAGAGACTTGCCAGTAACGAGATTGAACTAGGTATTGGATACCGACGATCGAATCTCGGGCAAGTAACATACCGATGACAAAGGGAACAACGTATGTTGTTATGCGGTTTGACCGATAAAGATCTTCATAGAATATGTGGGAACCAATATGAACATCCGTGTTCCGCTATTGGTTATTGACCGAGAATAGTTCTAGGTCATCTCTACATAGTTCTCGAACCCGTAGGGTCCGCACGCGCTTAACGTTACGATGACGGTTTTATTATGAGTTTATAAGTTTTGATGTCTTGAAGGTTGTTGAGTCCGGATGTGATCATGGACATGACGAGGAGTCTCGAAATGGTCGAGACATAAAGATTGATATATTGGATAACTATATTCGCTGCACCGGAAGTGTTCCGTGTTTTTTGAGAAAAAACGAGTCTGGGAGGGTTACCGAACCCCCCGAGAAGTAATGGGCCTTGATGGGCCCTATTGGAGAGAGAGAGGGCCTGCCGAGGCAAGTGGTGCGCCCCCCTTGAGTCCGAATAGGACAAGGAAGGGGCCCCCCCTTCCCCTCTCCCACTCCTTCCTTCCCCTCCTTCTTGGAATAGGAAGGGGGGAAACCTACTGGAGTAGGTTTCCCCCTCCTAGGGCGCCTCCCCTTAGGCCGCCCCCTCCTCCTCTCCCCTTTATATCACGGGCGGGGGCACCCATAGACACACAAGTTGATCTACGGATCGTTCCTTAGCCGTGTCGGTGCCCTCCACTATATTCCACCGGTCATATCATCGCGAGTTTAGGCGAAGCCTTCTTGCCGATAGAACATCATCATCGTCACCACGCCGTCGTCTTGTGGAACTCATCCTGACGCTTATTGGATTGGAGCCCGGGGGACCTCATCGAGCTAGACGTGTGCTGAACACGGAGGTGCCGTACGTTCGGTGCTTTGATCGGTCGATTCGTGAAGACGTATGACTACATCAACCGCGTTGTCATAACGCTTCCGCTTAACGATCTACGAGGGTACGTAGACAACACTCTCCCCTCTCGTTGCTATGTCATCACCATGATCTTGCGTGTGCGTAGGAATTTTTTTGAAATTACTGCGTTCCCCAACAGTGGCATCCGAGCCTAGGTTTTATGGTTTGATGTTATATGCACGAGTAGAACACAAGTGAGTTGTGGGCGATATAAGTCATCTTGCTTACCAAAGATGTCATACTTTGGTTCGGCGGTATTGTTGGATGAAGCGGCCCGGACCGACATTACGCGTCACGCTTACCCGAGACTGGTTTTACCGCCGTGCTTTGCACACACGGTGACTAGCGGGTGTCGGTTTCTCAACTTTAGTTGAACCGAGTGTATACGCCCGGTCCTTGCGAAGGTTAAAACAGCATCAACTTGACAAACTATCGTTGTGGTTTTGATGCGTAGGTGAGATTGGTTCTTACTTAAGCCCATAGCAGCCACGTAAAACTTGCAACAACAAAGTAGAGGACGTCTAACTTGTTTTTGCATGGCATGTTGTGATGTGATATGGCCAAGACGTGATGCTATATTTTATTGTATGAGATGATCATGTTTTGTAACGAAGTTATCGGCAATCGGCGAGAGCCATATGGTTGTCACTTTATTGTATGAAATGCAAGCGCTCATAATTGCTTTACTTTATCACTAAGCGGTAGCGATAGTCGTAGAAGCAATAGATGGCATAAACGACAACGATGCTACGATGGAGATCAAGGTGTCGCGCCGGTGGCGATGGTGATCACGGCGATTTCCGGAGATGGAATCACAAGCACAAGATGATGATGGCCATATCATGTCACTTATATTGATTGCATGTGATGTTTATCCTTTATGCATCTTATCTTGCTTTGATTGACGGTGGCATTTTAAGATGATCTCTCACTAAAATTATCAAGAAGTGTTCTCCCCGAGTATGCACCGTTGCCAAAGTTCGTCGTGCCCAGACACCACGTGATGATCGAGTGTGACAAGCTCTACGTCCATCTACAACGGGTGCAAGCCAGTTTTGCACACGCGCAATACTCAGGTTAAACTTGATGAGCCTAGCATATGCAGATATGGCCTCGGAACACGGAGACCGAAAGGTCGAGCGTGAATCATATAGTAGATATGATCAACATAGTGATGTTCACCATTGAAAACTACTCCATCTCACTGTTGGGGAACGTAGTAATTTCAAAAAATTTCCTACGCACACGCAAGATCATGGTGATGTATAGCAACGAGAGGGGAGAGTGTTGTCCACATACCCTTGTAGACCCGAAGCGGAAGCGATCACAACGTAGAGGAAGTAGTCGTCGTTCTCCTCGCGATCCGACCGATCCGGCGCCGTTACTCCGGCGCCCCGAGTTCTTGACACACGTACAGCTCGATGGCGTCCCTCGTACTCGATCCAGCCGAGTGTCGAGGAGAGTTCCGTCGGCCTGACGGCGTGGTGGCGATCTTGATGTTTCACCGGCGCAGGCTTCGCCTAAGCTTGCGACAGTATAACCGAGGTGGAATATGGTGGAGGGGGCACCGCACACGGCTAAGGAACGATCTAAAGATCAACTTGTGTGTTCAAGGTGCCCCCTGCCCCTCAGATATAAAGGAGCAAGGGGAGGGGGCGGCGGCCAAGGGTGGCGCGCAAGGAGTCCTACTCCTCTGGGGGAGTAGGATTCCCCAATCCTAGTTGGACTAGGATTCCTGAGGGAAAGAGAGAGAGGGGGGCCCTTCTCCTAGTCCTAGTAGGACTAGGGAAGGGGGGCGCCGCCCACCTAGGGCTGGCCCTTCTCCTTTCCACCAAGGCCCATCGAGGCCCATTTACCTCCGGGGGTTCCGGTAACCTCCGGTACTCCGAGAAATTCCGTTTTAGCCGGAACCATTCGAACTCCAAACATAGGCTTCCAATATATCAATCTTTATGTCTCGACCATTTCGAGACTCCTCGTCATGTCCGTGATCACATCCGGGACTCGAACTCCTTCGGTACATCAAAATACATAAACTCATAATAACCGCCATCGAAACCTTAAGCGTGCGGACCCTACGGTTCGAGAACAATGTAGACATGACCTAGAGCTATTCACGGTCAATAACCAACAGCGGACCTGGATGCCCATATTGGTTCCTACATATTCCACGAAGATCTTTATCGGTCGACCGCATAACAACATCGTTGTTCCTTTGTCATCGGTATGTTACTTGCCCGAGATTCGATCGTCGGTATCAATACCTAGTTCAATCTCGTTACCGCAAGTCTCTTTACTCGTTCCGTAATACATCATCTCACAACTAACTCATTAGTTGTAGTGCTTGCAAGGCTTAAGTGATGTGCATTACCGAGAGGGCCCAGAGATACCTCTCCGACAATCGGAGTGACAAAACCTAATCTCAAATACGCCAACCCAACATTTGCCTTTGGAGACACCTGTAGTACTCCTTTATAATCACCCGATTCGTTGTGACGTTTGGTAGCACCAAAGTGTTCCTCCGTAAACGGAGTTGCATAATCTCATAGTTACAGGAACATGTATATGTCATGGATAAAAGCAGAGCAACATACTAAACGATCGTGTGCTAAGCTAAGGAATGGGTCATGTCAATCAGATCATTCTACTAATGATGTGACCTCATTAATCAAATAACAACTCCTTGTTCATGGTTAGGAAACATAACCATCTTTGATTAACAAGCTAGTCTATTAGAGGCATACTAGTGACATGTTGTTTTGTCTATGCATTCACACATGTATCATGTTTCCGGTTAATACAATTCTAGCATGAATGATAAACATTTATCATGAAATAAGGAAATAAATAATAACTTTATTATTGCCTCTAGGGCATATTTCCTTGATCTCCCACTTGCACTAGAGTCAATAATCTAGATTACACAAGAATGATTCTAACACCCATGGAGTCTTGGTGCTGATCATGTTTTGCTCGTGGAAGAGGCTTAGTCAGCGGTCCGCAACATTCAGATCCATATGTATCTTGCAAATCTCTATGTCTCCGTCTGGACTAAGTCCGGATGGAATTGAAGCGTCTCTTGATGTGTTTGGTCCTCTTGTGAAATCTGGATTCCTTTGCTAAGGCAATTGCTCGATATTGTCACGAGAAGATTTTCATTGGACCCGATGCACTAGGTATGACACCTAGATCGGATATGAACTCCTTCATCCGCACTCCTTCATTAGCTGCTTCGAAGCTGCTATGTATTCCGCTTCACATGTAGATCCCGCCTGACGCTTTGTTTAGAACTGCACCAACCGACGGCTCCTCCGTTTAGTGTAAATCGTTATCCGGTCTGCGATTTAGAATCGTCCGGATCGTGTCAAAGCTTGCATCAACGTAACCGTTTTATGAGCTCTTTGTCACCTCCATATCTGAGAAACATATCCTTAGTCCTTTTCGGTATTTCAGATGTTCTTGACCGCTGTCCATGATCCACTCTGGATTACTTTGGTACCTCCTGCTAGGCTTATAGCAAGGCACACATCAGTGCAGTACACAGATTGCATACATGATAGAGCCTATGGCTGAAGCATAGGGAACATCTTTCATTTTCTCTATCTTCTGCGGTGGTCGGGCATTGAGTCGACTCAACTTCACACCTTGTAACACGTGCAAGAACCCTTTCTTTGCTTGATCCATTTTGAACTTCTTCAAAACTTTGTCAAGGTATGTGCTTTGTGAAAGTCCAATTAAGCGTCTTGATCTATCTCTATAGATCTTAATGCCCAATATGTAAGCAGCTTCACCGAGGTCTTTCATTGAAAACTTTTATTCAAGTATCCTTTATGCTATCCAGAATTCTATATCATTTCCGATCAGCAATATGTCATCCACATATAATATCGAAATGCTCTGAGCTCCCACTCACTTTCTTGTAAATCTGAGCTTCTCCAAAAGTGCAGACAAACCCAAATGCTTTGATCACACTATCAAAGCGTTTATTCCAACTCGAGATGCTTGCACCAGTCCATAAATGGATCATTGGAGCTTGCACACTTTGTTAGCTCCTTTGGATCGATAAAACCTTCGGTTGCATCATATACAACTCTTCTTCCGTAAATCCATTCAGAATGCGTCTTTACATCCATTTGCCAAATTTCATAATCATAAAATGCGGCAATTGCTAACATGATTCGGACGGACTTAAGCATCGCTTCGGGTGAGAAGGTCTCATCGTAGTCAATCCCTTGAACTTGTCGAAACCTTTTGCGACAAGTCGAGCTTTATAAACGATAACATTACCGTCGTCGTCGGTCTTCTTCTTGAAGATCCACTTGTTTTCTATTGCTTGCCTACCCTCGGGCAAGTCAACCAAAGTCCACACTTTGTTTTCATACATGGATCCCATCTCGATTTCATGGCCTCAAGCCATCTTGCGAATCTGGGCTCACCATCGCTTCTTCATAGTTCGTGGGTTCATCATGATCTAGTAGCATGATTTCCAGAACAGGATTACCGTACCACTCTGGTGCGGATCTTACTCTGGTTGATCTACGAGGTTCTGCGGTAACTTGATCTGAAGTTTCATGATCAATATCATCAACTTCCTCACTACTTGGTGTAGGTGTCTCAGAAACTGGTTTCTGCGATTTAACTACTTTCAAGTAAGGGAGAAGGTACTATTACCTCATCAAGTTCCACTTTCCTCCCACTCACTTCTTTCGAGAGAAACTCCTTCTCTAGAAAGGATCCATTCTTAGCAACGAATGTCTTGCCTTCGGATCTGTGATAGAAGGTGTACCCAACTGTCTCCTTTGGGTATCCTATGAAGACACATTTCTCCGATTTGGGTTCGAGCTTATCAGGTTGAAGCTTTTTCACATAAGCATCGCATCCCCAAACTTTAAGAAACGACAACTTTGGTTTCTTGCTAAACCACAGTTCATAAGGTGTCGTCTCAACGGATTTCGACGGTGTTCTATTCAGTGTGAATGCGGCTGTCTCTAGAGCATAACCCCAAAACGATAGCGGTAAATCTGTAAGAGACATCATAGATCGTACCATATCTAGTAAAGTACGATTACGACGTTCGGACACACCATTACGCTGTGGTGTTCCGGGTGGCGTGAGTTGCGAAACTATTCGCATTGTTTCAAATGTAGACCAAACTCGTAACTCAAATATTCACCTCCACGATCGGATCGTAGAAACTTAATTTTCTTGTTACGATGATTTTCAACTTCACTCTGAAATTCTTTGAACTTTTCAAACGTTTCAGACTTATGTTTCATTAAGTAGATATACCCATATCTGCTTAAGTCATCTGTGAAGGTGAGAAAATAACGATATCCGCCACGAGCCTCAATATTCATCGGACCACATACATCTCAGATGTATGATTTCCAACAAATCTGTTGCTCTCTCCATAGTACCGAGAACGGTGTTCTAGTCATCTTGCCCATGAGGCACGGTTCGCAAGTGCCAAGTGATTCATAATCAAGTGACTCCAAAAGTCCATCGGCATGGAGTTTCTTCATGCGCTTTACACGATATGACCTAAACGGCGATGCCACAAATAAGTTGCACTATCATTATCAACTCTGCATCTTTTGGTTTCAACATTGTGAATATGTGTATTACTACTATCGAGATTCATCAAAATAGACCATTCCTCAAGGGTGCATGACAATAAAAGATATTACTCATATAAATAGAACAACCATTATTCTCGATTTAAATGAATAACCGTCTCGCATCAAACAAGATCCAGATATAATGTTCATGCTCAACGCAGCACCAAATAACAATTATTTAGGTCTAAAACTAATCCCGAAGGTAGATGTAGAGGTAGCGTGCCGACCGCGATCACATCGACTTTGGAACCATTTCCCACGCGATCGTCACCTCGTCCTTTGCGAGTTAAGCAATCAGAGTCCTGTTTGAGTTGCAAATATTAGCAAGAACCAAGATCAAATACCAGTGCTACTACGAGCTCTAGTAAGGTACACATCAATAACATGTATATCACATATACCTTTGTTCACCTTGCCATCCTTCTTATCCGCCAAATACTTGGGGCAGTTCCGCTTCGATGACGATCGCTTGCGGTAGAAGCACTCGCTTTCAGGTTTAGGGCCGACTTGGGTTTCTTCTCTGAGCGACAACTTGCTTGCTGTTCTTCTTGAATTCCCTTCTTCTTCCTTTGCCTTTCTTCTTGAAACTAGTGGTCTTATTGACCATCAACACTTGATGCTCCTTCTTGATTTCTACCTCCGCAGCTTTTAGCATTGCGAAGAGCTCGGTATAGTCTTTACTAACCCTTGCATATTATAGTTCATCACGAAGCCTTTGTAGCTTGGTGGCGGTGATTGGAGAATTACATCAATGACACAATCATCCGAAGATTAACTCCCAATTGTGTCAAGTGATTGTAGTACCCGGACATTACGAGTATATGCTCACTAACAGAACTGTTCTCCTCCATCTTGCAGCTATAGAACTTATTGGAGACTTCATATCTCTCAATCCGGGCATTACATTGGAATATTAACTTCAACTCTGGAACATCTCATATGCTCCATGACGTTCAAAACGTCGTTGAAGTCCCGGTTCTAAGCCGTAAAGCATGGCACATTGAACTATAGAGTAGTCATCAGCTTTGCTCGCCAGACGTTCATAACATCTGCGCATTGCATTAGCAAACAGTTCGCACCTAGCGGTGCATCCAGGCGTAACTCTTACGTGCAGCAATGAGGATGATCCTCAAATTACGGACCCAATCCGTGTAATTGCTACCATCATCTTTCAACTTTGCTTTCTCAAGGAACGCATTAAAATTCAACGGAACAACAAAGACGAGCCATCTATCTACAATCAAACATAGACAAGCAAGATACTATCGGTACTAAGTTCATGATAAATTTAAGTTCAATTAATCATATTACTTAAGAACTCCCACTTAGAAAAACATCTCTAGTCATCCAAGTGATCACGTGATCCAAATCAACTAAACCATAACCGATCATCACGTGAAATGGAGTAGTTTTCAATGGTGAACATCTTATGTTGATCATATCTACTATATGATTCACGCTCGACCTTTCGGTCTCCGTGTTCCGAGGCCATATCTGCATATGCTAGGCTCGTCAAGTATAACCCGAGTATTCTGCGTGTGCAAAACTGGCTTGCACCCGTTGTAGATGGACGAGAGCTTATCACACCCGATCATCACGTGGTGTGCAGGCACGACGAACTTTGGCAGCGGTGCATACTCGGGAGAACACTTCTTGATAATTTAGTGAGAGATCATCTTATAATGCTACCGTCAATCAAAGCAAGATAAGATGCATAAAAGGATAAACATCACATGCAAATCAATATAAGTGATATGATATGGTCATCATCATCTTGTGCTTCACGATCTCCATCTTGCGGCACCACCATGATCACCATCGCCACCGGCGCGACACCTTGATCTCCATCGTAGCATCGTTGTCGTCTCGCCAAACTTATGCTTCTCGACTATCGCTACCGCTTAGTGATAAAGTAAAGCATTACAGAAGCGATTGCATTGCATACAATAAGCGACAACCATATGGCTCCTGCCGATTGCCGATAACCGGTTACAAAACATGATCATCTCATACAATAAAATATAGCATCACGTCTTGACCATATCACATCACAACATGCCCTGCAAAAACAAGTTAGACGTCCTCTACTTTGTTGTTGCAAATTTTACGTGGCTGCTACGGGCTTAAGCAAGAACCAGTCTCACCTCGCATCAAAACCACAACGATACTTCGTCAAATAGACTCGTTTTAACCTTCTCAAGGACGGGCGTAGCCTTTTCAGTTCAACTAAAGTGAGAGAGCAGCACCCACCAATCACCTTTAAGCAACGAGTGCTCGTGGCGGTGAAACCAGTCTCGCGTAAGCGTCTGCGTAATGTCGGTCAGGCGCTTCATCTCACAATACCGCTGAACCAAAGTATGACATCTTTGGTAGGTAGTATGACTTGTATCGCCCACAACTCACTTGTGTTCTACTCGTGCAAAACATCAAACCATAGAAAAAACCTAGGCTCGATACCCTTGTTGGGGAGCGTAGTAATTTCAAAAATTTTCCTACGCACACGCAAGATCATGGTGATGTATAGCAACGAGAGGGAGAGTGTTGTCCACATACCCTTGTAGACCCGGCGGAAGCGATCTAACGTAGAGGAAGTAGTCGACGCGTTCTCCTCGCGATCCGACCGATCCCGCGCCGTTACTCCGGCGCCCGAGTTCTTGACACACGTACAGCTCGATGGCGTCCTCGTACTCGATCCAGCCGAGTGTCGAGGGAGAGTTCGTCGGACGACGGCGTGGTGGCGATCTTGATGTTTCACCGGCGCGGGCTTCGCCTAAGCTTCGCGATGGTATAACCGAGGTGGAATATGGTGGAGGGGGCACCGCACACGGCTAAGGAACGATCTAAAGATCAACTTGTGTGTTCAAGGTGCCCCCTGCCCTCGTATATAAAGGAGCAAGGGGGGGGGGGCGGCCAAGGGTGGCGCCAAGGAGTCCTACTCCCTCCGGGTAGGATTCCCCCAATCCTAGTTGGACTAGGATTCCTGGAGGGAAAGAGAGAGAGGGGCGGCCCTTCTCCTAGTCCTAGTAGGACTAGGGAAGGGGAGGCGCCACCACCCTAGGGCTGGCCCTTCTCCTTTCCACCAAGGCCCATCGAGGCCCATTTACCTCCGGGGGTTCCAGAACCTCCGGTACTCAGAGAAATTCCGTTTTAGCCGGAACCATTCCGAACTCCAAACATAGGCTTCCAATATATCAATCTTTATGTCTCGACCATTTCGAGACTCCTCGTCATGTCCGTGATCACATCCGGGACTCCGAACTCCTTCGGTACATCAAAATACATAAACTCATAATAACTGTCATCGAAACCTTAAGCGTGCGGACCCTACGGTTCGAGAACAATGTAGACATGACCTAGAGCTATTCACGGTCAATAACCAACAGCGGGACCTGGATGCCCATATTGGTTCCTACATATTCCACGAAGATCTTTATCGGTCGATCCGCATAACAACATCGTTGTTCCTTTGTCATCGGTATGTTACTTGCCCGAGATTCGATCGTCGGTATCCAATACCTAGTTCAATCTCGTTACGCAAGTCTCTTTACTCGTTCCGTAATACATCATCTCACAACTAACTCATTAGTTGTAGTGCTTGCAAGGCTTAAGTGATGTGCATTACCGAGAGGGCCCAGAGATACCTCTCCGACAATCGGAGTGACAAAACCTAATCTCGAAATACGCCAACCCAACATTTGCCTTTGGAGACACTGTAGTACTCCTTTATAATCACCCGATTCGTTGTGACGTTTGGTAGCACCAAAGTGTTCCTCCGTAAACAGGAGTTGCATAATCTCATAGTTACAGGAACATGTATATGTCATGGATAAAAGCGGTAGCAACATACTAAGCGATCGTGTGCTAAGCTAAGGGAATGGGTCATGTCAATCAGATCATTCTACTAATGATGTGACCTCATTAATCAAATAACAACTCCTTGTTCATGGTTAGGAAACATAACCATCTTTGATTAACAAGCTAGTCTATTAGAGGCATACTAGTGACATGTTGTTTTGTCTATGCATTCACACATGTATCATGTTTCCGGTTAATACAATTCTAGCATGAATGATAAACATTTATCATGAAATAAGGAAATAAATAATAACTTTATTATTGCCTCTAGGGCATATTTCCTTCACTCACGTGATGATCGGTTATGGTTTAGTTGATTTGGATCATGTAATCACTTAGATGACTAGAGAAATGTCTGTCTAAGTGGGAGTTCTTAAGTAATATGATTAATTGAACTTAAATTTATCATGAACTTAGTACCTGATAGTATTTTGCTTGTCTATGTTTGTTTGTAGATAGATGGCTCGTGCTGTTGTTCCGTTGAATTTTAATGCGTTCCTTGAGAAAGCAAAGTTGAAAGATGATGGTAGCAATTACACGGATTGGGTCCATAAGCGAAAGTCGTTATATCGACTAGAGGGGGTGAATAGGCGATTTTATGAATTCTTCATCGAGGAATTTCTTTGGTGAGGAAATTCATAGCGAAGAACTACTTGCAAATGAATAAGTACTCGAAGTAAGCACAACAGAATACAAGCATGGTCATCATGATGAAATGAAGACAAGCACAGAGTATAGAAAGCGTAATCACGAGGATAACACAAGATGAAGACAAAGCAGATGAAGAAATTGAACGAGGAAATTGAGAAAGTCTTGATCAATGTCTTCAAGCACATATATGAACAAACACTCAACACAAGAATGAGGAAATGAAATGGTTGAGGAAATAGAACCGATTAGTTGGTGAAGACAATGATTTGGTAAACCAGTTCCAACTGCTTTGTCTCGGTTATGCGTCTGTTGGAGCGGTGAGTATTTAAACTTCGAGACACGCAGATCCGGACACCCGATCATCGAAAGCACGCAGCTCAGGACACCCATCCTCACCGTATTCTCCTTGAACTAAAGCCACGCAGACCTCGTCCAATCACTCGTGGTAAGTCTTGGTGACTTCCAAACCTTCACAGAGTTGGTCACTCGGCGATCCACAATTCCTCTTGGATGCTCTAGACCATGGCGCCTAACCGTGCGGAAGAAGCACGATCTTCAAAGGTAACAAGCGTCGGATCCACGCAGATCAATTTCTTGATGATGCTCAATCACTTTGGGTTTGTGGGGGTTTGGTTTTGGGATTTTCCTCACTTGATGATTTTCGCTCAAAGTCCTCGGAGGATGGGTTGCTCTCAAATGACAAGTGTCAAGTTCTTTCGGAGCAGCCAACCGACCAGTGGTTGTAGGGGGCAGCTATTTATAGCCTAGGGAGTAGCCCGACATGATAAGACATAAATGCCCTTCAATGATATGACCGTTAGGTGGATAAGATATTTTGGGACAGCCGTAGCGTAGACAAAGAACGGTCGGAAATTTGACTCTCAAATTCCTCGGGGCTATCATGTTCCTCCTTGTGTAGGCAATTACGACTTTGGCGAATTCCTAACTCCTCACTCGAGCAAAGTCCTCGATGAATGTAAGAACTGCGTCTACATCACGAAGAAATTGACTGAACTGTATGAGATTTCCAATGGCTTCACTCGAAGGGATTGGTAGGTGTAGGATTTTGAGTTGAGCATCACATGGAAATTTTTCCTTAGTATTTCCTCGACCCCCTTTAACAGTACGGTGTTTCCTATGACTCAAGAAAGAGAAAACGAAACTACGAAAACAAAAGTCTTCACACTTCATGTTCCTCAAGTGAATATCAAGTCTTCAAGGTCACACCAATTTCTTCACTTTCAAAGTCTTCAGAAAGTCTTCGGAATATCAAAGTCTTCAGTCGAAGAACTTCATTTTTAGGGGTCGACTTTCTCTGTAGATATCAAACTCCTCATAGACTTATAGACCTGTGTACACTCACAAACGCATCAGTCCCTTAACCTATAAGTCTTCAATACACCAAAATCACTAAGGGGCACTAGATGCACTTACAATCTCCCCCTTTTTGGTGATTGATGACAACATAGGTTAAGTTTTCAACGGGGATAAACATATGAAGTGTAAATATTGATATTGATGAATTTGATTGCAAGATATAGAAGAACACCCCCTGAAGATGTGCGTAGTGAGGAATTTGCATTTGAGGCAATGCACATTTGAAGAGTTGAATCATGGAGAACTCCCCCTATATCTTGTAATTCATACACGCATTTGATATATAATATGAAGAATTTGAAATGCATGATGAAATATGGTGCCTGATGAAATTCAGCATGCGTGCAATAATATTAGCGAGGAATAAGCATGCCGAAAGCATCAAAAATATCGGAGCATAGTGCAACAAATGTATCAGAACACCATCCAAAAGTATCAGAGCACCATCGGGTTTAAGATTACAACTCGATCCAATAAAAGTTTCGGAAGAACGAGAGTTGTAACTTAAAAAAACACCCTTAATATAGACCCGCTTGAAGACTAACTCAGATTTCTCCCCCTTTGTCATCAAATGACCAAAAGGATTGAAACGAGGACTAACGCATCAAGAATTTCAAGTTGATGGAGGAGCGCCGGCGTTGTCGGGTTGTTTGTTGTAGCAGGGCCTGCCGCAAGATCGTCCAAATCTTCATACTCATCGCTGTCACGCGATGAAGAATAAGAGCTGGCCACGGATCGGAACTTTGACCCTCTTGAATTTCTTGGAGGAGGTGCAGACCATCAAATGCTTCCTTGAGACCCATAGTCTTGATTCTTGGCGCTATAGACATGAGTGAGGACAGCCAGTGCGGTTGAGGGTTTCATGAAGGTAGTAGTGGTTTTTCTTCACGGCATTGTGCGTTGAGGTCATATTGTGAAGAAGTGCACCAAACTGACGCTTTACCCATTTGTGATTGCGATCAACCTTCTGATGAAGACTGAGGAGTAACTCACGGTCGATCATCACCACAGGTCTTTGTGGCTTGAGGATTTTGCTTAGCTGAGGTATTTGCGGCAGTGTCATGTGTGGCAAAGTCGTCATTGGTAGAGTAAGATGTAGCCAGGCGAAATTGACCATCCAATGGACGAATGCCTTCATCGATCACAGCAGCTGCCTTGCCTTTATCATCAGATGATGAAACTGGCCGTTTGAGGACTTCAATGGGAGGCAAGTAGCTATCGTGGTTCAGAGTGCCAGCTTTGTAATTCAGTGAAGATCTTGCCCTTATGAATCTCATAATCCAAGGCGCATAGGGCTTCAGCTCAAAAGGTGACATAACAACATTTGCCAGAGTCCTCATGAAGAAATCATGGAAGTTGACGGGAACGCCATGAATGATGTTGAAAAGCATATTCTTCATGATGCCAACGACATCTTCATCATTTGAGTCGTGGCCTTTGATAGGACTCATTGTCTTCGTCAGAATGCGATAGACAGTCCGAGGCACATAAAGCAATTCCTTGACGAGGAATTTGGTTCGTGGGGCCTGCCCAGGCTTCAAAGGCTTCATGAGCACTTGCATATAGTGATTTGTCAGTTCAGGGTCATTGTAGATGCAACGTGCACTGTCATGGGGAGGATCAAGAGGAAGGACACGAAGCAATTTAGTTGCCGGTGCCTTGTAGTGAGTGTTTTCAGTCATCCAATCCAACACCCATGAGTTGACATCTTTAGCGTCTCGGTGATATGCGATGTCGCGTAGAACTCAAGAATGAGTTCTTCATTCCAATCGCAAATGTCGGTCAGAAATTCATAATCCCGCATCGTGAATAACACTCGGGATCGCTCGAAGCATGGCGAGATTCCATATCCACGTGAGGAATATGTTCATGATCGAAGATTTTGTCCTTGTCAAACAAAGACCGAGGAATAGATGTTGGCTTGACTAGCAGTCGAAACGCCTCTTCCTTATGCGGCGAGTCATAGGGGTTGTAATCGATGAATAATACATGCTCGAAAAAAGTCTTGACCTTGAACTTCGTTTGCTTGAGAACGGATTCTTCGGCTTTAACAGAGGGTGTCGGTGAGTTGCGGTACCACCTCGGGAATCACGAGCTCGGTACTTCAGTGAGAATTTCTGGTTCCTCCTCTCGTGCAACCCGATGATCATCGATGGCAGGTTCTTCACACTAGTGGCTGGAATATCTTCATGAGCAGAGGAGTGGGATGAGTTTCTTGAGCCCATTTGAACTGTTGTTGCCGGGGGTGAGGAATCTGTTGAATAGGAGTGAAGAGAGGAGTATTGGGATGCTGACTTTCCCAGAAGTCATCGTTCATCACAGGTGTGGTGCATCCGATATCCACATCTTCATCTTCAATTTCCTCAACACCAGCCTCTTCAGCGTGAACTGAGGCATAGGTGAGGAATTGATCGTTGAAGGATGGTATCCACTTCAATTTCTTCATCAATCTGCTCCGACGAAGCGGCGAGAATGATTTTCATCATCGAGATCCGCTTGGGATCTTATAGTCTTCTCAAAAGGAACAATTTCCTTTGATGACATGGAGGAAATTGGAACAACATCAATTGGATGTTCAAGAGAGCTGGTCATTGGCTTCATTTTCTTGTGGTAGAAGAATTTGGCGCAGTGATGCCTTCCTTTTCTTCATCGCAGCTCGCTCTGCAGCCTTGGTCTTCTTCACTTCATAGGCGTAAGGAAGAATTGGAGTTGGTGTAGGCGCGGGAGGAGCCGAGGAATCTGGTTGATTTTCTTCAGTATGCAATCGATTGCCTGCCTCGATCGCTTCGATTTCTTGAGCGCACCACTAGTGGATGCCACAGCAATTTCTTCGGTGGCTTGGATGGAGTCATCAGCCACGAACTTGTATTTTCTTGATGGCGGTCATCAGCGGTCTTGGCATGTTCTTCAAAGAGTGAGCGAGTCTGCAGCTGAAGATTTTCTTGTTGCGATGGGGCCGTAACAGTTGTCATTTTCTTCGTCAGGTTGACGAATCTCACTTTGGCTCCTTGCCAATCAACATAGTATGCATCGAAGTCTTTGCTGAGGGCTTGGATTTTAGACTGAGCCTGGAGACGTTCCTCAGGTGTCATTCTGACAACATTTTTCTTCAGGAGCTTCTCCTTTCTGTATTGCGCTTTCTTGATCTCTCTTGCCTTTTCAAACTTCCATTTCTCTTGAGTGATGAAATGGGTCAGCATGTGACTTTGACCAGGAGTCGGTTGAAAATCAGGCATGGGGGTGTTTGGATCCTTGTGCTAGAGGTCAATGTAGTCGAGGATTTTCCTCGGATTCAAAAGCAGTGGCACCGATGTGCCTTTGGCTCTAGCGGCCTTCACTTGCCTGTCTCTGATGATTTCTGCAAGTTCATCATCAGAAGCTTCATCATCAGAGGGCACTTGGAATGCGACCTGTTTCTTCCTTGGACTTGGCCGAGGACCGCGTCCACTATTGCTTTAGTCTTCAACGGTGTGGGGGTCTGATGAGGACATTGGTGCGGTGAGAACTTGCCGAGACACGAGAGGCAATCGAAAACCCGTAGTCCTTTGACATGTAGCGGATGCACAGGAGCCGAGGACTTTGGTGGAGCGATGGCGGTCGAGGAATTTGCCGTGAGGGCATAGCCGAGAACTTGGCCGTGAGGGCGCTGTTGGTGAAGCACTTGGCTTGCGGCGAGCTTCTTTGGCATTGATTTCCTCGGCTTGACCGAGGCCTCGATGCTTGCAGCAGCAGCAGAATCCTCATTGAATTTCCTCACTGCCTCCTTGGCTTGTCTTGCCAATTTAGCTTGGCACCTAGCCCATTCTTGAGGAAAGTCCTCACCACGCTTGATGCTGGTGGGATCAGCTACTTCGCCAGGTGCCAATGGAGCTCTTGGGCATGGAGGATTTAAAGCGAATTTCTTCATGTACTTTGGAGTTACATATCTGTACTCCCTCCATTCTCTTGCCCATCTCCGTTTAATCCTCTGAATGCGCACCTTGCGCTGATTTTTGTTCTCGTTGCCAAATTTGGCTTCATCAGGTGTGCAATAGTCCTTGTATATGTCATCAGGGATCTCGAAAGCAGTCATGACCTCAGGTTTCTTTCCTCCCTTCTACGGTCTCTTACCTTTAGCCATATTCTTCAGATGAGGAATTTGAACAATTGAACACTCTGAAGAAGTATGCAGTTTTTCTTCGAGGAACGCTGCAAATGAGTTAAGTTGATGAGAACCTAGTGATTCAAAGAATGGACATGAGTACCGTGAACAGAGTGTAGGTGCGAGGAATTTGGAGAGGTCATATGCGTTCTTAGAAGGTTTTTCGAAAAGACAAGTTTTGAGGAATTTGACCAGATGAGCCTTGAGGAATTTCACTAAGCGTTCCTTGTCTTAGGTTCCAGAGTTGTACAGATCGAAGATCCACACAATTGAGGAATCTTGAAGAAAATGATTGCTTAGAGAAATGGATCAAGAGCATACAGTGTGTGAGGTGTTCATATGTGCGAAGATTTGAAGAATAAAACACCTTTGAAGATTTTCAGGAAAGCTTGAGAATCAAAGTGAGTAATAAAAGTAACTTTTAATTACCCGAACTAAAGAACGCGACGAACTGAGATGAACAGAGGTGAAGTTCGTCAAGTTAGATCTCCCACGCCCTAACTTGGCAGAGGGAGACAGCTACGGCGGCGGCGGAGTGAAAATTCCGCAACCGGCGCGAGTACGACGGCGACGAGGTCGAGGCAGCGAAGCTCTTCCTCACCGGCGACGATGGAGTAGCGGCGGCGCTAGGGTTTGAGGAGCTCGAGCGAGAGACAGCGGTCGAGCGGAGTAAATGAAGTGAGGAAGGGGAGAGGGGTAATTATAGCCACGGTGAAAAATTGTTCGCCCGAAGATTTTGGGACGAACATGCCCCTGCCCTTTCTCCTTCACGTGACATGTGTCACCCACGTACTGTGCAGATGAGATCGTGTAAGATCGTGGGTGAATATAATAATGCATCGTGGGATGCGGAACGGTTTGAGCGGCAAAACCGAAAATCTGGATAAGATTTGTTTTAAAGTTTTGTTCGCAATTTCTTCAGCTGACGAGGACATAGTGAAGACTTTGAACGAGTTTCAAATAGAACGCACATGAAGAATTTGTGAATAGATTGGGTTGAGTATAGCATAGAGGGGGAAGGGTCCGATCACATTCACTTAGCAGAAAAAAAAACAACTTGAAGAAATAACCATAAGTGAATGCAGTAGAGGACATAAACTCATATATATATATATAGCCAATGAAGAAAAACGACGGAAACAATGAAGATTTTGCAAAGTTGAAGAATTTTAAAACTGAAGACTTTCAAAAATGAGGAAAAACTCAAATTGGAGATTTTCAACTTTTTGTGGTGGCGTGGCCCACCGTATAAGAATGATGATTTCAGACACCGCGTACAATTGTCGTAGGGTTCTGAGAATCAAATTCTTCATTAATTTCTACACACTTAGAGTGTAATTCTTCATTGATTGAAGAAAAAGGTTTCTTCATGTGTTGCACATCTAAGTCATCAATTTTGCATAAGTGTTAGGATGTGTGTCCTTTTCAAAGAACATTCGAAGACTCTAAGATATTTAGCTCACACCGCAACTTGCTAAATATCTTCTCATCCAAGGGCTTAGTGAAGATATCAGCTAGCTGTTCTTGATCTTCACATGCTCGATGGAGATGTCGCCTTCAACACATGATCACGAAGAAAATGATGACAAATCTGTATGTGCTTTGTCTTGAGTCTGAACGGGTTGTGAGCAATCTTGATGGCACTCTCATTGTCGCAGAGGAGAGGCACATTCTTTACGTTGACGCCATAGTCCTTGAGGGTTGCTTCATCCAAAGCGATTGAGCACAAAGAAGAGCCAAGCAGCAATGTATTCAGCTTCAAAGATGAAGCGGTGATCTGCAGCTCTGTTTCTTCGAGGACCAACAGACCAAAGATCGTCAGGAAATGACAAGTACCGGATGTTGACTTGCGGTCCACACGATCACCAAATAGTCGAGTCGAGAATATCCAATGAGATCAAAAGCAGAGCCCTTGGGGTACCATAATCCTAGTGTTGGTGTGTGAGCTAGATATCGAAGAATATGCTTCACAGCCTTATGGTGTGATTCCTTGTGCAGCTTGAAATCGGGCACACATGCAAACACTAAGCATTATATCGGCCTAGATGCACATAAGTACAATAAAGAACCAATCATGGGCGGTATACCTTGTGATCAAGTCAATACCATTTTCATCGATTGCATAGATGGCCATTTGTGGGCATAGGAATTTTGACGCCTTTGCAATCTTGCATGCGAATTTCCTCGAGACATCTTTGAGCTATTTCTCTGAGATATGAATATGCCATTCTTCCGATTTGGAATTTGAAGACCTAAGAAGAATTTCAACTCTCCCATCATAGACATTTGATATTCTTCACTCATCATATAGGCAAATTCATCACTATAACATTAGTCGAGACAGCCAAAGATAATATCATCAACATATATTTGGCACACAAACAGTTCACCATCATAAGATTTAGTAAAGAGAGTAGGGTCGAGTGAACTGGTGTGAAGCCATTCTTCACGAAGAATTCATTCAATGTATCATACCACGCCGAGGGGCTTGCTTGAGGCCATAGAGGGCCTTATTAAGTCTGAAGACTTTGTCGAGATTCTTTGGATCTTCAAAACCAGGGGTTGAGCAACATATACTTCTTCCTCAAGCTTACCATTGAGGAATGCACTTTTCACATCCATTTGATATAAGATGATATCATGATGGTTAGCATAAGCAAGTAATATCTGAATAGCCTCAAGTCTAGCAACAGTGCAAAAGTTTCATCGAAATCAATTCCTTCAACTCGTGTGTAGCCTTGAGCTACTAGTCGTGCCTTATTCCTCACCACAAGGCCATTTTCATCTTGCTTGTTGCGGTAGATCCACTTTGTGCCAATGATATTATGCTTGCGAGGATCTGGGTGATTGACCAGTTCGGACATTGTTAAGCTCGAATCGATGTAATTCTTCTTGCATAGCCCGAATCCACTCCGCTCGAAATGCTTCATCTACCTTAGTGGGCTCTGTGATAGAGACAAAAGCATAGTGCCCACAAAAGTTAGATAAATGTGAAGCTTTTGAGCGTGTGAGAGGACCTGGTGCGCTAATGTCATCGATGATCTTCTCCACTTGTACTTCTTTTGCAACGCGAGGATGAGCTGGTTGTCACTGAGGAATTTGATCAGCATTTTCTTCAGCACCATTTTCCTCAGCATTTTCTTCAGGTGCATCTGCTCGATGTTCTTCATGAACTGGAATGAATTCTTCAGCAGATTCTTCAGTAGGAATGACATCCTCAGTTGCCTTGAACTTGATAGAATCCTTAGGTGCTGGTTCATCTAACACAGAAGGTAGGTGCTCTCTTTGCGAGCCATTAGTTTCATCGAACCACACATCTACAGTGTCAACAATCTTGTGAAGAACAATGTGGAAGACTCTGTAGGTGTGCGAGTCCTTTCCTTAACCAAGCATAAAACCTTCATGTGCTTTCGGTGCAAATTTAGAGTTGTGGTGAGGATCTCTAATCCAACATTTAGCACCGAAGACTTTGAAATAACTCACATTGGGTTTCTTGTCAGTGAGGAGTTCATAGGCCGTCTTCTTGAAGAATTTGTGAAGATATACTCTGTTGATGATGTGGCACGCAGTATCAATTGCATCAATCCAAAAACACTGAGGCGTTTTGTATTCATCGAGCATAGTGCAAGCCATCTCAACAAGAGTTCTGTTCTTGCGCTCCACGACGCCATTTTGCTGAGGAGTATAGGGAGCGGATAACTCATGAGTAATACCAAGTTCATCAAGATATGCATCAAGACCGGAATTCTTGAACTTAGTTCCATTGTCACTTCTGATGTGCTTGATCTTCACACCAAAGTTGGTTGAAGCCCTCGAGGAAAATCGTTTGAAGACTTCCTGCACTTCATGTTTGTAAGTAACAATGTGTACCCATGTATATCGAGAGTAATCATCAACAATGACAAAACCGTATAGAGATGCATCATTAGTGACTGCTGAGTAATGATTAGGTCCGAAGAAGTCCATGTGAAGCAATTCGAATGGACGAGTAGTGGTCATGATAGTCTTCGCTGGATGCTTGGCCTTGGTCATTTTTTCAGCTTCACAGGCTCCGCATAAGTGATCCTTGAGGAATTTGACATTGTCAATGCCAATGACATGCTTCTTCTTCGCAAGCGTGTGCAAATTCCTCATGCCTACGTGACCAAGTCATCGATGCCATAGCCAGCCTTCTGAAGCTTTTGCAAGTAGACACACGGCTGGTTGTGGTCCTGTAGAGAAGTCAACAATATACAAATCTCCTCTCCTAAAGCCTTGAAGACTTTGGAATTGTCGACTTCCATAATCACAACACAAATGATACTTGCCAAAGACAACAACCATAACAAGATCACAAAGCATTGAGATCGACATGAGATTGTATCCTAAGGACTCAACAAGCATGACTTTGTCCATGTGTTTATCCTTAGAGATTGCAACCTTACCAAGACCCAATACCTGACTTTTGCCTTTGTCTGCAAAGATGATATGCTTCAGATGTGATGGTGATAAGGGAGCATCCATCAATAGATTCTTGTCACCAATCATGTGATTTGTACATCCACTATCGAGGACCCATTCAAGAGTTTTGGGTTGATCATCCTGCAGATGAATTAGTGTAGCTTACAATCTCATATGCTTCATCGGTGAAGAATATGATATCAAGATCATCGATGAATTTCATCAAGCGATAAATGATATAGCGAGATGAGGGCGTGTGAAATGAAAGTTCATTTCATCATGATTCGCTGCGTCCTTTCAGGCAATTTCGTCTGGTCCCCAGCAAATTCTTCAAACGTTAAAGCACGTCTGGAGACCTGACCCTGCAGAAGAGGTTAGTTCTTTTTCTTCACCACCCACATCTGAAGGGTGGCAAAGAGTTCATCACTCTGCGAGCACCATATGAGAATGGTGGCAAAGATGCCAAACCATTTCGTTTCACATAAGAGGGGTTAGGGTAAGCATATGAATAAGCAGAGAAATTCTTCGAGGACTTATGAACATAATGGTTTGAAGAATAATGCACATATTCATAGCCCTTAGCTCTACCCTGCAACACAGAGTTGTTAGCACGATGATAGTCATATGAGGACTTTGATCCTTTTGAGGAATTTGATCCATGTGAGGAATTTGGTCCATATGAAGAATTCGATCTGGGGTTCCTATTCTTCACATGTGGTGTCATCAGGACATTCACCTGAAGACTTTCAACATAACTTTTGGGAACCCAGATTTTCTTCATAGGGGAACCGTTCCTGCAGTTAGTGCCAACATATCTAACAAATACTTCACCATTCTGATTTTTGAACAGTTTATAGTTGGAGTCAAATGACTCATCAGAAGAATGAGGAGATTCACATGTAAAGCCGGAGAAGTTAGATGGATCAACTGGAGGTCCCTTTGCAACAACCCATGAGGTTTTGGGGTCTGCTCGGGCTTCCAATATGTTCCATCGGCATTGAGTTTCCTCTCAAAGGCAATACCCTCTTTCCTAGGGTTTGTTGAGGATCTGCTTTTAAGCACATCACATAGAGTCGATGCCCTTTGAGGCTTTTGTACATGCTGTCATGTACAATTCCTTCAACCTGCATTGTCAAGTGATACTAGCAATGTCCTCGGATGAGGAATTAGTGATAGCAGAGGCAGATGAAGAATTTGTAACAGTTGAAGTATTTGAACATTCAGGTGAAGAATTAGCAGATTCACGTTCAATGCACTTTAAGCATGGAGGAACAAATTCTTCCTGAGAAGCACTGATTTGTTGAGCTAGTAATGAATCGCGCTCCTTCTGAAGATCTTCATAACACACTCTCAGCTTCTCAAGATCTTGCTTTCTTTGAAGAGATTCAGAAGAAAGCTTCTCGTGATCAGTCAAGAGGGTATTATGTTGATCTTGCAGGGCGTCAAACTTGGAGTGAATTCTCCAAGACATTCACCCAATGCTTTTGATGATCCATTTCTTTCGCAACATATCATCACTTTTGTCTAGCATGTTTTGAACTTGTTCCAAAGCCGTTTGTTGTTTAGTGGCAATGCAAACAAGTTTGGTATAACAAGATTCAATATCATCATCAGATTCATCATTATCAGATTCATCATTATCAGATTCATCGTCACAAAACTTGGATGAGGAGCATTCGGTTACCTCAGCACCGTTTGCCATGAGACATGATGCAGAAGATGATGATTCTGGCTCGAAAGTCATCGTTTTGAGAGATTCCTTGAAGTCCTCAAACCAGGGATCATGACGGGTTCGATGACCTTCATAGACATCAGAGATTCGGTCCCAGACAAGCTTCAAATTGCTAAGGTGCATAATGCGCCCGAATTGATCTCTGGATAGGCAGGAACAGATGATATCCTTCGCCATGATGTCAAGTCGAGTGTACTTGCGAATATCATCAGCGTCCGCCATCTTGCATAGATCAGTAAGACCAATCTCAGTGACGGTCCACAGCTCGCTGTTCATTGCCATGAGGCGCTTCCTCATCATGGCCTTCCACTTGGGATAGTCATGACCGTCAAAGATAGGGCATGTCACTTTGTTCATACCTGCGGTCGACATAACTAAAACTCCAAAGCGGTTAAACCAAAATCACACGTAACAAGGAGTACCTTGCTCGATACCAATTGAAAGTCGTTATATCGACTAGAGGGGGTGAATAGGTGATTTTATGAATTCTTCAGCGAGGAATTTGTTTGGTGAGGAAATTCCTTAGCAAAGAACTACTTGCAGCTTAATAAGTACTCAGAAGTAAGCACAACAGAATACAAGCATGGTCATCATGATGAAATGAAGACAAGCACAGAGTACAGAAAGCGTAATCACAGGATAACACAAGATGAAGACAAATAGACTGAAGAAATTGAACTGAGGAAATTGAGAAAGTCTTCAGTCAATGTCTTCAAGCACGATATGAACAAACACTCAACACAGTAATGAGGAAATGAAATGGTTGAGGAAATAGAACCAGTTAGTTGGTGAAGACAATGATTTGGTAAACCAGTTCCAACTGCTTTGTCTCGGTTATACGTCTGTTGGAGCGGCCGATTATTTAAACTCGAGGACACGCAGTCCGGACACCCGATCATCGAGCACGCAGCTCAGACACCCATCCTCACCGTATTCTCCTTGAACTAAGGCCACGTAGACCTCGTCCAATCACTCGTGGTAAGTCTTTAGGTGACTTCCAAACCTTCACAGACTTGGTCACTCGGCGATCCACAATTCCTCTTGGATGCTCTAGAAGATGATGCCTAACCGTCTGGAAGAAGCGCGGTCTTCAAAGGTAACAAGCGTCGGATCCACGCAGATCAATTTCTTGATGATGCTCAATCACTTTGGGTTTGTGGGGGTTTGGTTTTGGGATTTTCCTCACTTGATGATTTTCGCCAAAGTCCTCGGAGGATGGGTTGCTCTCAAATGACAAGTGTCAAGTTCTCTCGAGCAGCCAACCGACTAGTGGTTGTAGGGGCGGCTATTTATAGCCTAGGAGCAGCCCGACATGATAAGACATAAATGCCCTTCAATGATATGACCGTTAGGGGATAAGATATTTTGGGACAGCCGCAAGAAGACAAGAATCGAAATTTGACTCTCAAATTCCTCGGGGCTATCATGTTCCTCATCGTGTAGGCAATTCAGACTGGCGAATTCCTAACTCCTCGATCGAGCAAAGTCCTTAGTGAGCGGAAGAACTGCGTCTCTCACATCAAGAAATTGACTGAATCAGATGAGATTTCCAATGGCTTCACTCGAAGGGATTGGTAGGTGTAGGATTTTGAGTTGAGCATCACATGGAAATTTTTCCTTAGTATTTCCTCGACCCCCTTTAACGATCACGGTGTTTCCTATGACTCAAGAAAGAGAAAATGAAACTACGAAAACAAAAGTCTTCACGCTTCATGTTCCTCAAGTCAATATCAAGTCTTCAAGGTCACACCAATTTCTTCACTTTCAAATTCTTGAAAAGTCTTCGAATATCAAAGTCTTGATCGAAGAACTTCATTTTTAGGGTCGACTTTCTCTGTAGATATCAAACTCCTCATAGACTTATAGACCTGTGTACACTCACAAACGCATCAGTCCCTTAACCTATAAGTCTTCAATACACTAAAATCACTAAGGGGCACTAGATGCACTTACAATAACCTGAGGATTATCCTCATTGCTGCACAGAAAAGTTACGTCCTGGAAGCACCGCTGGGTGCCAGCTGCTGCTTGATGTGGCCGACGGCGTTAAAACGTCTGGCGAGAGCAAAGTCGATGACTACTCTATAGTTCGATGTGCCATGCTTTACGGCTTAGAACCGGGTCTTCAACGACGTTTTGAGCGTCATGGAGCATATGAGATGTTCCAGAGTTGAAGTTACTATTTCAAGAAAATGTCCGATTGAGAGATATGAAGTCTCCAATAAGTTCTACAGCTGCAAGATGGAGGAGAATAGTTCATCGGTGAGCATATACTCAAAATGTCCGGGTATAATAATCACTTGATTCAACTGGGAGTTAATCTTCCGGATGATAGCGTCATTGACAGAATTCTCCAATCACTACCACCAAGCTACAAGATCTTTGTGATGAACTATAATATGCAAGGGATGAACAGGACTATTCCCGAGCTCTTTGCAATGCTAAAAGCTGCGGAGGTAGAAATCAAGAAGGAGCATCAAGTGTTGATGGTCAACAAGACCACTAGTTTCAAGAAAAAGGGCAAAGGGAAGAAGAAGGAACTTCAAGAAGAACAACAAACAAGTTGCTGCTCAAGAGAAGAAACCCAAGTCCGGACCTAAGCACTGGCCTCGAGTGCTTCTCTTGCAAGCGATCGATCACCGGAAGCGGAACTGCCCCAAGTATTCGCGGATAAGAAGGATGGCAAAGTGAACAAAGGTATATGTGATATACATGTTATTGATGTGTACCTAACTAGAGCTCGTAGTAGCACTGGGTATTTGATACTGGTTCTCATTGCTAATATTTGCAACTCGAAGCAGGGACTACGGAATAAACGAGCAATCGCCAGGGCGAGGTGGCGATGCGCGTGGGAACGGTTCCAAAGTCGATGTGATCGCGGTTGGCACGCTACCTCTACATCTACCTTCGGGATTAGTATTAGACCTGAATAATTGTTATTTGGTGCCGCGTTGAGCATGAACATTATATCTGGATCTTGTTTGATGCGAGACGGTTATTCATTTAAATCGAGAGAATAATGGTTGTTCTATTTATATGAGTAATATCTTTTATGGTCATGCACCCTTGAAGAGTGGTCTATTTTATTGAATCTCGATAGTAGTGATACACATATTCATAATGTTGAAGCCAAAAGATTCAGAGTTGATAATGATAGTGCAACTTATTTGTGGCAATCGCCGTTTAGGTCATATCGGTTTAAAGCGCATGAAGAAACTCCATCTTGATGGACTTTTGGAATCACTTGATTATGAATCACTTGGTACTTATGAACCGTGCCTCATGGGCAAGATGACTAAAACACCGTTCTTGATACTATGGAGAGAGCAACAGATTTGTTGGAAATCATACATCTGAGATGTATGTGGTCCGATGAATGTTGAGGCTTGTGGCGGATATCGTTATTTTCTCACCTTCACAGATGATTTGAGCGGATATGGGTATATCTACTTAATGAAGCACAAGTCTGAAACATTTGAAAAGTTCAAAGAATTTCAGAGTGAAGTGGAAAATCATCATAACAAGAAAATAAAGTTTCTACGATCGATCGTGCGGGAGAATATTTGAGTTACGAGTTTGGTTTACATTTTAAACAATGCGGAATAGTTTAGCAACTCACGCCACCGAACACCACAAAGAAATGGTGTGTCGAGCGTCAGAATCGTACTTTACTAGATATGGTGTGATCTATGATGTCTCTTCTTGATTTACCGCTATCGTTTTGGGGTTATGCTTTAGAGACGGCTGCATTCACATTAAATAGGGCACCATCTAAATCCGTTGAAATGACGCCTTATGAACTGTGGTTTGGCAAGAAACCAAAGTTGTCGTTTCTTAAAGTTTGGGGCTGCGATGCTTATGTGAAGAAACTTCAACCGAGATAAGCTCGAACCCAAATCGAGAAATGTGTCTTCATAGGATACCTAAAAGAGATCTGTTGGGTACACCTTCTATCACAGATCTGAAGGCAAGACATTCGTTGCTAAGAATGTATCCTTTCTAGAGAAGGAGTTTCTCTCGAAAGAAGTGAGTGGGAGGAAAGTAGAACTTGATGAGGTATCAGATGCACTGCTCCCTTATTGGAAAGTAGTTCATCACGTAAAACAGTTCTGTGACAAATACACCAATTAGTGAGGAAGCTAATGATATTGATCATGAAACTTGGATCAAGTGTCTCTTGAACCTCGTAGGTCTACGAGTAAGATCCGCACTGTGAATGCGGTAATCCTGTTCGGAAGTCATGTTACTTGACCATGATGAACCTACGAACTATGAGGAAGCGATGATGAGCCCAGATTCCATAAAATGGCTAGAGGCCATGAAATATGAGATGGGATCCATGTTTGAGAACAAAGTATGGACTTTGGTTGACTTGCCGATGATCGGCAAGCCATTGAGAATAAATGGATCTTTAAGAAGAAGACCGACGCCGACGGTAATGTAACTGTCTATAAAGCTCGACTTGTTGCAAAAGGTTTTCGACAAGTTCAAGGGTTGACTACGATGAGACTTTCTCACCAGAGCGATGCTTAAGTCTGTCCGAATCATGTTAGCAATTGCGCATTTTATGATTATGAAATTTGGCGGATGGATGTAAAACTGCATTCTGAATGGATTTACGGAAGAAGAGTTGTATATGATGCAACCGGAAGGTTTTATCGATCCTAAGGAGCTAACAAAGTGTGCAAGCTCCAGCGATCAATCTATGGTGCAGTGCAAGCCTCTCGGAGTTGGAATAAGCGCTTTGATAGTGTGATCAAAGCATATGGTTTTATCTGAGACTTTTGGAGAAGCTCAGTATTTACAAGAAAGTGAGTGGGAACTCTGTAGCATTTCTAATATTATATGTGGATGGCATATTGTTGATTGGAAATGATATAGAATTTCTGGATAGCATAAAAGGATACTTGAATAAAAGTTTTTCGATGAAAGACCTCGGTGAAGCTGCTTACATATTGGGCATTAAGATCTATAGAGATACATCAAGACGCTTGATTGGACTTTCAAAAAGCACGTACCTTGATAAAGTATTGAAAAGGTTCAATATGGATCAGGCGAAGAAAGGGTTCTTGCCTGTGTTACAAGGTATAAAGTTGAGTCGGACTCAATGCGACCCACTTGAGAAGATAGAGAGAAATGAAAGGAGTTCCTATGCTTCACCATAGGCTCTATCATGTATGCAATGCTGTGTACCGGACACTGATGTGTGCCTTGCTATTAGTTTAGCGAGGAGGTACCAAAGTAATCCAGAGTGGGTCATTTGGACAGCGGTCAAGAACATCTGAAATATCTCAAAAGGACGAAGGATATGTTTCTCGTATATGGAGGTGACAAAGAGCTAGTCGTAAATGGTTACGTCGATGCAAGCTTTGACAACGATCCGGGCGATTCTAAATCGCAAACCGGATATGTATTTTTATTAAGCGGCGGAGCTGTAAGTTGGTGCAGTTCTAAACAAAGCGTCGTGGCGGGATCTACATGTGAAGCGGAGTACATAGCTGCTTGAAGCAATGAATGAAGGAGTGCGGATGAAGGAGTTCATTTCCGATCTAGGTGTTATACCTAGTGCATTGGGACCAATGAAGATCTTCGTGATAATATCGTGCAATTGCCTTGGCAAAGGAATCCAGATTTCACAAGAGGACCAAGCACATCAAGAGACGCTTCAATTCCATTCGGGACCAAGTCCAAGTGGGAGACATAGAGATTTGCAAGATACATACGGATCTGAATGTTGCAGACCCGTTGACTAAGCCTCTCTCACGAGCAAAACATGATCAACACCAAGACTCCATGGGTGTTAGAATCATTACTATGCAATCTAGATTATTGACTCTAGTGCAAGTAGGAGACTGAAGGAAATATGCCCTAGAGGCAATAATAAAGTTATTATTTATTTCCTCATATCATGATAAATGTTTATTATTCATGCTAGAATTGTATTAACTGGAAACATGATACATGTGTGAATACATAGACAAACATAGTGTCACTAGTATGCCTCTACTTGAACTAGCTCATTGATCAAAGATGGTTATGTTTCCTAACCATAGGCATGTGTTGTCATTTGATTAATGGAATCACATCATTAGGAGAATGATGTGATTGACTTGACCCATTCCATTAGCTTAGCACTTGATCGTTTAGTATGTTGCTATTGCTTTCTTCATGACTTATACAAAGTTCACGCAACTATGAGATTGTGCAACTCCGTTTACGGAGGAACACTTTGTGTGCTACCAAACGTCTAGCGAATCGGGTGATTATAAAGGTGCTCTCTGGTGTCTCCGAAGGTACATGTTGAGTTGGCATAATTGAGATTAGGTTTTGTCACTCCGATTGTCGGAGAGGTATCTCTGGGCCCTCCGTAATACTCATCACCTAAGCCTTGCAAGCATTGTAACTAATGAGTTAGTTATGAGATGATGTATTACGGAGCGAGTAAAGAGACTTGCGATGAATGAGATTGAACTAGGTATTGGATACCGACGATCGAATCTTGGGCAAGTAACATACCGATGACAAAGGAACAACGTATGTTGTTATGCGGTTTGACCGATAAAGATCTTCATAGAATATGTAGGAACCAATATGAACATCCGAGTTCCGCTATTGGTTATTGACCGAGAATAGTTCTAGGTCATGTCTACATAGTTCTCGAACCCGTAGGGTCCTTGCACGCTAACGTTACGATGACAATTTTATTATGAGTTTATAAGTTTTGATGTACGAAGGTTGTTGAGTCCGGATGTGATCATGGACATGACGAGGAGTATCGAAATGGTCGAGACATAAAGATTGATATATTGGATAACTATATTCGACACGGAAGTGTTCCGGTGTTTTCAAGAAAACCGAGTCTGGGAGGGTTCTGGAACCCCGAAGTAATGGGCCTTGATGGGCCCTATTGGAGAGAGAGGGGCGGCCAGGGCAAGTGGCGCCCTCCCTTAGTCGAATAGGACAAGGAAGGGGGGCGGCGCCCCCCTTGCCTTCCCCCTCTCCAACTCCTTCCTTCCTCCTCCTTGGAATAGGAAAGGGAGGGGGGAAACCTACTTGGAGTAGGTTTCCCCCTCCTAGGGCGTGCCTCCCCTTAGGCCGGCCCCCTCCTCCTCTCCCCCTTTATATACGGGGGCGGGGGGCACCCCATAGACACACAAGTTGATCTACGGATCGTTCCTTAGCCGTGTTTAGGCGAAGCCCTGCGTCGGTAGAACATCATCATCGTCACCACGCCGTCGTGCTGACGGAACTCATCCCTGATGCTTCGCTGGATTGGAGCCCGGTGGACGTCATCGAGCTGGACGTGTGCTGAACATGGAGGTGCCGTATGTTCGGTGCTTGGATCGGACGATTCGTGAAGACGTACGACTACATCAACCGCGTTGTCATAACGCTTCCGCTTAACGGTCTACGAGGGTACGTAGACAGCACTCTCCCCTCTCGTTGCTATGTCATCACCATGATCTTGCGTGTGCGTAGGAAATTTTTTGAAATTACTACGTTCCCCAACACCCCCCCTACAATCACTAGTTGGTTGGCTGCTCCGAGAGAAACTGACACTTGTCATTTGAGAGCAACCCATCCTCCGAGGACTTTGAGCGAAAATCATCGAGTGAGGAAAATCCAAACCCAAACACCCACAAACCCAAAGTGATTGAGCATCACTGAAGAGATTGATCATCGTGGATCCGACGCTTGTTACCTTTGAAGATCGTGCTTCTTCCAGACGGTTAGGCGTCATGGTCTAGAGCATCCAAGAGGAATTGTGGATCGCCGAGTGACGAAGTCTGTGAAGGTTTGGAAGTCGCTGAAGACTTACCACGAGTGATTGGGCGAGGTCTGTGTGACCTTAGTTCAAGGAGAATCTGGTGAGGACTTGGTGTCTGAGCTGCTGCAGCCACGATCGGGTGTCCGGGACTGTGTGTCCTCGAGTTTAAATACTCAGCCGCTCCAACCAGACGTAGAACTGAGACACAAGTTGGAACTGGTCTACCAAATTATTGTCTTCACCAACCTTACTGGTTCTATTTCCTCAACTCATTCATTTCCTCATTATTGTGTTGAGTGTTTGTTCATATCTGTGTTTGAAGACTTTGACTGAAGACTTTCTCAATTTCCTCAGTTCAATTTCTTCAGTCTGTTTGTCTTCATCTTGTGTTATCCTGTGTTTACGCTTTCTATACTCTGTGATTGTCTTCATTTCATCATGATGACTATGTGTGTATTCTGTCATGCTTACTTCTGAGTACTTATTCTGCTGCAAGTAGTTCTTCGCTAAGGAATTTCCTCACCGGCAAATTCCTCAGTGAAGAATTCATAAAAATCGCCTATTCACCCCCCCTCTAGTCGATATAACGCACTTTCAATTGGTATCAGAGCAAGGTACTCCCTTGTTTTGTGTTATTTTGGTTTAACCACCTGGAGTTCTAGTTATGTCGACTGCAGGATCGAGGAACGTTTCCTGCCCCATCTTTGACGGTCATGAGTATCCTCGGTGGAAGGCCATGATGAAAAAGCGACTCATGGCTATGGACAGTGAATCGGACCGTCACCGAGATCGGTCTTACCGATCTATGCAAGATGGTGAGGCTGATGACATTCGCAAGTACACGCCGCTTAACCTCACAACGGCGATGTCATCTGCTCTAGTCCGTCTGAAATCAGTTCAGAACGTCATGCATCTCAATCACGCCGGGCTAATCTGGGACCGTCTCTCGAGGTGTATGAAGGTCATCGGACTCGTCATGATCCTTGGTTTGAGGATTACAAGGAATCTCTCAATGCGATGACATTCGAACCAGAATCATCGGCGTCTACCCCCGCCTTATGGCAAGCGGTCTTTGAGGTAACCAAATCCTACCTATCCGAATCTAGTGATGATGGATCTGGCGGCAATTTGGACCTAGCTATGTCGAACTTGCTTCCCTTGCCCATAAACAACAAAGAGCCTTGGAAAAAGTTCACTACATGCTAAATAAGAGCGATGATATGTTGGGTGAAGAAATGGATCAGTCAAAAGCCTTGGCTGAAAGTCTTCAGGGACTCCATTCCAAGTTTGACGACCTTCAAGGTCATCATAACGCTCTCTTATCTGATCACGAGCAGCTTTCTCTTGAACTTCTTCAAAGAAAGCAAGATCTTGAGAAGCTAAGAGTGAGTTATGAAGATTTTTAGAAGGAGCGCGATTCATTACTTGCTCAACAAATCAGCGCTACTCAGGAAGAATTTGATCCCCCATGCTTAAAGTGCATTGAACGTGAATCTGCTAATTCTTCACCTGAATGTTCAAATGCTTCAAATGTTACAAATTCTTCACTTGCCTCTGCTATCACTAATTCCTCATCTGAGGACATTGCTAGTTTCACTGACGATGCAGGGCTGAAGGAATTGTGTATGACAGGCATGTACAAAAGTCTCAAAGGGCATCAGACTCTTTGTGATGTGCTTAAAAAGAAGATCCTCAACAGAAACCCTAGGAAAGAGGGTATTGCCTTTGAGAGGAAACTCAATCTTGATGGAACATATTGGAAACCGAGCGGTACCCCAAAACCTCATGGGTTCTTTGCAAAGGGACCTCCAGTTGATCCATCTAACTTATCCGGCTTTACATGTGAATCTCCTCATTCTTCCGATGAGTCATTTGACTCAACTATAAACTGTTCAAAAATCGAATGGTGAAGTATTTGCTAGATATGTTGGCACTAACTGCAGGAACGGTTCCCCTATGAAGAAAATCTGGGTTCCCAAAAGTTATGTTGAAAGCCTTCTGGTGAATGTCCTCATGACACCACCAGTGAAGAATAGGAACCCCAGATCAAACTCTTCATATGGACCAAATTCTTCATATGGATCCAAGTCCTCATACGGACCAAATTCCTCACATGGATCAAATTCCTCAAAAGGATCAAAATCCTCATATGAACATCATCGTGCTGACAACTCTGTTTCGCAAGGTAGAGCTAAGGGCTATGCATATGTGCATTATTCCTCAAATCATTATGTTCATAAGTCCTCGAAGAATTTCTCTGCCTATTCATATGCTTACCCTAACCCCTCTTATGTGAAACGAAGTGGACTGACGTCCATGCCACCTTTCTCATATGGTGCTCGCAGAGAGATGAACTCTTTGCCACCCCTTCAGATGTGGGTGGTGAAGAAAAAGAACTAATCTCTTATGCAGGGTCAGGTCTCGATCGTGCTCAAAACGATGAAGAATTTCTTTGGAGACCTAAGCAAGGTTCGAAAGGACGCAAGCTAATCATGATGAAATGAACTTTCATTTCATACGTCCTAACACTGCTTATCTGTGCTAATCATGATGAAATTGAACTGATGATACTGATGTCATATTCTTCACTGATGAAGTATATGAGTTTGTAAGTGCACTAATTCATCTGCAGGATGATCAACCCAAAGCAAATGAGTGGGTCCTCGATAGTGGATGTACAAATCACATGATTGGTGACAAGAATCTATTGATGGATGCTCCTTAACACCGTCACATCTGAAGCATATCATCTTCACGACAAAGGCAAAAGTCGGTGTTGGGTCTAGGTAAGGTTGCGATCTCTAAGGACATACACATGGACAAAGTCATGCTTGTCGAGTCCTTACGATACAACCTCATATCCTGCCTCAATGCTTTGTGATCTTGATATGGTTGTTGTCTTTGGCAAGTATCGTTGTGTTGTGATCATGGAAGCTGACAATTCCAAAGTCTTCGAAGGCTTTAGGAGAGGAGACTTGTACATTGTTGATTTCTCTACAGGACCACAACCCGCCGTGTGCTTACTTGCAAAAGCTTTAGAAGGCTGGCTATGGCATCGACGACTTGGTCATGCAGGCATGAGGAATTTGCACACGCTTGCGAAGAAGAAGCATGTCAATGGCATTGAGAATGTCAAATTCCTCAAGGATCACTTGTGTGGTGCCTGTGAAGCTGGGAAGATGACTAAGGCCAAGCATCCAGCAAAGACTATCATGACCACCACTCGACCATTTGAATTGCTTCACATGGATCTCTTCGGTCCTAATCATTATTCTGCTGTGACTAATGATGCATCTCTATATGGCTTTGTTATTGTTGACGATTATTCTCGGTACACATGGGTACACATTGTTACTTACAAACATGAAGTGCAGGAAGTCTTCAAACAAATTTCCTCGAGGGCTTCAACCAACTTTGGTGTGAAGATCAAGCACATCAGGAGTGACAATGGAACTGGGTTCAAGAATTCCGGTCTTAATGACTATCTTGATGAACTTGGTATTACTCATGAGTTATCTGCTCCTTATACTCCTCAGCAAAATGGCGTCGTGGAGCGCAAGAACAGAACTCTTGTTGAGATGGCTCGCACTATGCTTGATGAATACAAAATACCTCATCGTTTTTGGATTGATGCAATTGATACCGCGTGCCACATCATCAACAGAGTTTATCTTCACAAATTCTTCAAGAAGACTGCCTATGAACTCTAGGCATGTAGACTTGCTCATACGGACGTGCTCATCAATGAGATCACCGGGCACTCAGTATGCAAGCATTCGGATGACGGCAGTGCATTTCTAATAAGAGGAGAAACCAATCTTTCCAACGGCATCCTCTTTGCACTCAAAGTAGTCATCGTAGCCGACCACCCCCTTTCTAATACGGTTGAAAAGATGCCTACTCATACAGAAACGGCAGCGGAAGGATGCTCGAGTTGAGCTGATCGGCCGACGCGAGGATGGCTCTCCTCTCCCCCCTCCCTCCCCTTCTCCGCTCTCTCCCCCCTCATCCTCCCCTCGTCCCCATGGATCGATGCGCCCGGCGTCGCCGCTCCTCTCACCGCCGGTCCTCCCTCCTGCTGTCCCCCTTCCCTCGCCACGCGCGGCACCTCTCTCTCGACCCACTACTGCATCAGGTGCTAGGAACAAGTTTTGGGCTTTGTCGTCGGATGAGGCGGACTCGGATCTCGAGTTGGAGGCCGGATCTCCCTCCCTCTCCCTTCCCCTGGTACCTCCTCCAGCGGATCCGCTCGTGGCTGGCACGCCGGTGGCTGTCAAGGTTCGTAAGTTCGCGCCGGGTGGTCGGGGCCGACCGGTGTCTTGCACGGAGGCGGATTGTTCAGGTTGGTTCCAGGTGCGGCGCGGCCGGCGTGGGAAGCGCTCGGAGGCGCTCTCCTTGCCGGGTCGCTTGGCCCCTGGGTGTGCGGCTCCCTAGTCTGGTGGCTCTGCTTCCTCCTCTTGCTCCCCACCACCCTCGCCGCCGGTGGATGCGGTGGGGCCGGCGTCGAGCTCGGGGTTGGCTCCGTCGGGTGGCTCTCCCCCCTCCCTAACCCTAGATTCGTCTTTGGTGCGGGAGGCTCGTGGGCCTCCGGCCCGTCTCAGGCTAGCCGCTCTGGGCCGCTCGCTCTGGTTGGGCCGCCGGTGCTTTCGTCTTTTTCCGATTTCCCCCTTCTTTCTGTTTTGGGCCCTGGGCCTGCCACGACTCTTGTGCCCTCCTCTGTTCGGGTCGGCCCAGCCCACGCTCCCTCCCCCCTGGCCGGCCTAGCCTCCTCGGGGTATTTATGGATCCGTAAGGGCTCGCTCCCCCCATTTCTAGGGTTTCCGGCTTCCCACTCCGACCTGCGCCGCTACCGCTTCCGCATTCCCTCCTTTCGTAGATCCCCTCCCCCTCCTCCTCTCTCCCTCCCCTTCGCGGCCATCGTCGCCATGGATCGCTCGCGTGGTTCGTCTAGCGAGGCGATCTCGGGCGGCAGCGACGGAGGATCTTGATGACGGCCTGTCGATCTGGAGCTTGAGGCCTCTCTCGCTCCAAGCTTGAGGTGGCGGCAGCGGCTCGGCAGCAGGAGGCCCGTGAGCGTGATGCTTGGATGGAGGGGCCTGCTTGGCTCCAGGGCGACGGGAGGGCTGGGGTGGCGGCACCGTCTACGGTCGGATCTGGCTCTGAGGCGCCTGGATCAGGCGGATCTGGGGCCGATCCTTGGGAGGCCGCGGCGGCTGCTGGTGGCCCTGGTCCTGTGGCTCGTCCTCCTCCTTCTCCCCCGCGTGGTCCTGGATCCATGGCTCGTGCCAGTGGCTGTGGCCCTGCTCCGTCGTCTGGCTTCGGTGGTCGCGCGACGGGTCGTGGGGGCGGCGGATCTGGTGGCCCGGGGCGCCGGTTCCCGCCATCGGGGCCTGGCTCAGTCTCTGGCGTTTTGGGTGATGGCATCCTTCCCCCCCTCCCCCTCCCCTCTCCACCCGCCCTTCTCCCCCGCCTAGCCAACCACCTAACCCTAATCTCACTTGCTTCGCTTGTCACCAGCCGGGGCATTTTCAGTCGCGTTGTTTCAACCCCCCTTTCTGCTTGATCTGTCGTCAGGACGGCCATCTCACGGTGAACTGCAACAACCGCCGCAAACCCGCCTCTTTTGTGCAATATGGACTTGGCCTCCCTGGCTGCTCCTTCTTTGCGCTTGACTGCGAGATCCCACCTATCTCTGTGGCCCCTGCTCTCTCAAATGCGGCCATTATCACGGTAAAGATCACAAGATTCCCCCCCCCCCAAACCCTCCAGGACGAACTAAAGCTATGGGATGAAGGTGGTTGGGACTGGCAGATCAGACAGCTATCTGACTTTGACTTTGCGGTGGTTTTTCCTTCCAAGAGCAGCCTCAAGATGATTTCCTCTTGCACGAGTTTCACCCTCCCGCTAAACCAGTTGGTCGTTTCGGTCAAAGCTGCTGCTAATGGGGCAAAACCAGTTCCCCCTCTCTCTGAGATCTGGGTTTTGGTTGATGACATCCCTCCTTCCCTACGCTCCTATGAGTTTGTCATGGCATTTGGAGTGCTCATTGGCAAACCAATCCTGGTGGACCAAGACTCCCTGGCTGTTCTTGGTCCTGTGCGTCTCAAGATCTGGGCTGCTGATCCTTCATGTATCCATGGAACTGTTGATGTCTTCTCTGCTGCAGATGGATTCAGACTTTGGGTACATGTGGAGGGGGCTGCTTCTTCCCACCCCCTCCACCGCCCCCTCCTCCTACTGCTGATCGCCATGCCGGTGAAACTGAAAATGATGGCAACTTGAGTGGGGGCTCACACCCTCACTTTACTACCTCTGAGTGGGATGGTATGGGCTCCGAAAGTCGCAAGCTTTTCAAGGAAAATGCCCCTAAGAACGGGAATGGTGGGAAGGATCAGATGGCTGGTTCAGGTCCTGTTCTGGATGCCCCGGTAGCCCCTCCTGCTGGTACCCCTGCGTCAGGTGTCTGCTCCAACCTTCCTCTCCGGCCGGGATCCCCGTCGCTCTCTGGTATTGAAGACCTCCCTGCCTCCCCGCGTCGTGTGGCTACACTGCCCTCATCCAAGCGCAAATCCTCTGTTCGTAATTCCCGGCTCGGAGTCGGGCCTCTACGTGAACCAAACTCTCTGCGGCGGGTCTGTGCCGTCGTCTTGACGGTGACATGGGTGATGTGGCGGGGCAGTCCTCTCCGGCGGCGGTACGGTCCTCTCCGATCCGGTCCTCGTCGTCTACGGCTCGCAAGAGTGGACGGATCCGTGATAGTGGAATGAGGGTGGTCGACAAGGCGGCTCGGCGCGCTGCGGCAAGGGACCTCCCCGCTTCAGGCACCCCTCCTCCCCCTTCTCTAGTGATTCATTCTACTCCCTCACCTACTAGGCTTGTTCTACCCTCCTTCTTTGATGAACACTTGTCTAAGGTACTCGCAGATGCGGGTATTGCTCTTGATCATAACTTTGGCTCTCCCTCCTCCCTGATTGCCCTCATTAGGGCTAACAAAGTGGCTCAGGCGGCTTTGGCTAAGGCTATGGAAGCCGTCGCAACGCCTCCTTCCCCTCCCGCCCCTCCAGTTGTGGCTGCTGGGGCTTCGGAGGCGGGGGGCGAGGCTGGTGGGGTTGGCCCCCTGGTGAAAAAGGGTGCTTCTAAACGGTCTAAATCCTGCTTAGCCCCTTGTAGATCGAGTTTGCGCATTAAAAATCTCTCTTATAAATGAAAGCCCTCTTTTGGAACATAAGAGGTTTCGGCGCTCGGGGACGTCGAGACCAAATTAAGGATATTGTCAGGGAGGACAATATTGACCTGATAGGCTTGATCGAAACTTTTAAATCTTCCTTCTCTCCTCATGAACTGACGTCTATCGCGGGGGCGGATCGTTTCGATTGGCACTTCCTTCCCTCCTCGGGTCATTCTGGTGGCATGCTTTTAGGCTCTAAACGGGATGTCTTTGATTTCGTCGCTTTCGACCATGGGATCTTTTGGGCCAGCACTGTGCTTTTTCATCGTCAGCTCAACTCTCTCTGGGTATTTATGGTTGTGTACGGTACGGTCGACCACTCACTTTCTCCCTTGTTTTTGGACGAATTTTCCAATAAAGTTGAAGCATGTTCTCTCCCCTTGGTGATTGGTGGTGATTTTAATTTGCTGCGCTCTGCGGCGGACAAGAACACTAATAATTTTTCGTGGTCGTTGGCCAATGCTTTCAATGACTTCATCAGCTCCTGTGCTCTTCGCGAGATTCCTAGGGTGGGATCTAGGTACACCTGGACCAATCACCAACCTTCTCCTATTCGCTCCGTCTTGGACCGTGTCCTTGTTTGCTCGAACTGGGATTTGCTTTTCCCGCTAGCTACGCTTAAATCTAAGGCTATTGTTGGCTCGGACCATGCTCCTCTAATTCTGGATGCTGGGACCCGCTCGTCTCTTTCCCCCCCTAGGTTTCAGTTGACGCTTCTTGGCTCCTTATTGAGGGTTTCTGCGATCTACTTAGCTCTAAAATTACTGCCATCCTATCTGCTCCACATCGTTCCATCGGACCCATGGATGACTGGCATTACTGCTTGGCCCTTGTTCGCAAGTTTCTTCGGGGTTGGTCCCGGAATTGCTCGGCCCATGAGCGCAGAGACAAGGCCCTTCTCCTGGCCAAGATTGAGGCCCTTGATGCTTGGGCTGATGTCTCGGGCCTCTCTGATGATGATTGGTCCCTTCGGTTTTCCCTGGAGCGTGATTTGATGCATTTGCACCGGCTTAATGAAATATATTGGCGCCAGAGGGGCTCGTCCAATTGGCTTCTTAAAGGAGATTCCCCCTCTGCCTACTTCTTTGCGATTGCTAATGGGAGACGGCGCAAATGTCTTATTGATAGCCTGATTATTGATGGGATTCGAACCTCTGACCAGGGCGTCATACTTAACCATGTGGTCTCCTTCTTCTCTTCCCTTCTTTCTGCCAAGCCTGACCAGGGGTTCAGGCTTTCTCCTAACTTTTGGACCCAGGATTATTTGGTTTCTGCGGAGGAAAACATGGACCTGATGATCCCTTATTCCGAAGAGGAGATCTTTTCTGCTATTAAGAAGGCTAATCCTAATTCTGCCTCTGGCCCAGATGGGTTCTCTATCCCCTTCTTTAAAAAGTTCTGGCCCATTCTTAAAAACCTGATCTGCGAGGTTATTCAAGGCTACTGCCTGGGGACAGTTGATATTTCCTGGCTTAATTATGCGGTTATTTCTCTGATCCCTAAGATTAAGGGCGCTGATTTAGTTTCTCAGTTTAGACCTATTGCGCTCATCAATAATTTTGCCAAGTTTCCTGCCAAATGTTTGGCTACTCGCCTCACCCCGGTGGCCCACCGCACCCTTTCTCAAACCCAGTCTGCCTTTATCAAGGGTCGCTTCATACTGGATGGAGTCCTCTGCCTCCACGAAATCGTCCATGACATCCACAAATCCGGGAACAAGGCAATTATTCTCAAATTAGATTTTGAAAAGGCCTACGATTCGGTAAGCCGGGGCTTCCTGAGACAGATCCTTTTAGCTAAAGGCTTTGACAGTGGCGTGGTGCATCGTATCATGCAGTTGGTCATGGGGGGCCACACTGCCATCAATGTTAATGGTCATATTAGTAACTTCTTCAAGAACTCTAGGGGCATGCGGCAAGGCGACCCGGCATCACCCATCCTCTTTAATTTCGTTGCGGACGCCCTCTCCAACATCCTTTCTAAAGCTGCGGAGGCCGGCCATATCTCCCCGGTTAGTTCCACCTTATTCCAGAAGGTGTTACGCACCTTCAATATGCTGATGACACTATTATCTTGGTGGAACTTAATGATCTTTGCATCGGCCACCTCAAATTCCTTCTCCTTTGTTTCGAAGCTCTCTCGGGGCTTAAGATCATTTTTTCTAAAAGTGAAGTTATTGTCACGGGAGTCTCAGACTCCGAAGCTTTAAGGGTGGCCCGCCTATTAAATTGTTCTCTGGGTTCTTCTATTAAGTATTTGGGAATGCCTATTACTTCTGATAAACTTCATGCCAAGGACTTCGCCCCTGTGGTGACCAAGGTGGGTAATCGTGTGATGCCTTGGAGAGGCAGATATAACACTCAGGCGGGCAAGGTGGCCTTAATTAATGCCTGTCTCTCCTCCCTCCCTATGTTCATGATGGGATTCTACCTCCTCTCTATGGGCACTCATGCTGGGTTTGACAAACATAGAGGGGCCTTTTACTGGAAAGCGACTGACAACAAGCGCAAGTATCGCTTGGTCAAATGGGACCTCATCTGTAAGCCCAAACGCCTTGGGGGTCTGGGCATTATTAACACCCTTGTTATGAACAAATGTCTGATCATCAAATGGTGGTAGAATATCATGACCATCCCCCAGGAAAAGCCTCTTTGGTTCAACATCTTAAAGGCGAAATACTTTCCCTCATGTAGTCCTATGATTGCCCGAGCCTCTGGGGCATCTCAGTTTTGGCGGGACCTTGTGAAACTTCGACCTATCTTCCAAGGCCTTGTCAAGTTTGTCGTTCGCAACGGTAAATCTACCAGGTTCTGGCTCGATTGGTGGTGCGGCCCTTCTCCGTTGGCCAGTTCCTTCCCTGTTCTTTTCTTCTATTGCCCGAACCCTGAGATCTCTATCTTTGAGCTTGCGTCGAATAATTGGGACCTTCAGCTGCGCCGTTCTCTCTCTCACGAAGAGTTGGAAGATTGGCAGCGCCTTGCTGCCCTCTTCCCTTCGCTCTCGGAGGAGGAAGACACAATTGTGTGGCCTCACTCCCCCTCGGCCCGCTTCTCGGTTAAATCTCTATACAGCAAGCTCATTGTGGGTCCCACCACCTCAAAATTTAAGTGGATTTGGAGAGCTCAGATCCCCCCTAAGATTAAGGTTTTCCTCTGGCAAGCCTCCCATGGGCGTTTGCCTACGGGTGATCAAATTCGTAAACGTAACGGTCCGGGCTCTGACTGTTGTGCTCTTTGTGGTGTGAGAGAAGATACACCTCACATTTTCTTTAATTGTGTCTTGGCTAAGTTGTTTTGGTGCTGCATTAGATCCTGGATGCACGTCTCCTGGGCTCCGACCTCCTTCGCTGACTTGCGCGCCTCAGCTAATTCCTTGGTTGGGGCCCAGAGGATATTGTTTTGGGTTGGCTTTTCTGGCATGTGCTGGTCCTTGTGGACGACAAGGAATAAATTTACTATTGAGCATGTTTTCCTGCTAAGCTGCTGATTGCTTATTTAAGACTTGTATATTTACTGCGGCGAAGGAGATTATTGACTAAGGAGGAGGACAGGGATGCTTTCGACGCCATGTTGGCCAAGATCCGCAATTCTGCTATTTCCATCTCTCCAGTCCAAGCGGGCTCGTAGGCGTTACTGCGTTGCTTCGTTATATGTCCTTCCTCCGGCCTGCGTGCCGTGTACTGACCTGGGAGCCATGTACTTAGACTTTCCTTTTGATGTTCTTGGTCGATACCTTGTGATCGTGTGATGGTTGTTTGGGTCCTTGTTAACTCTGCCTGGTGGCTTTATCTATAAAGTCGGGCTATGGCCTATTATCTAAAAAAAGGCAGCGAAATTTCTGATGTTTGAACAATGGACTTGTTGTATCAAAGTAGTCCTTCTAAAGAAGGAAATGCCCGCTCTCCCGGTTGCGATTCAACGCCGGAAGGTGGCATGAAATGGAGCCACGGAACATCGGGCACTGGCTATTGAGGTGGTGATGGACCAACACGGCAGTCAGTATCTCCTCCTCGTCATCGGAGGACGAATCGTTGGAGTTGCAAAGGAAATTGTGAAAAAAAAGAACTCGTCGGCAGAGTCCATTTTGTACCTTGGAAAACTGTCGAATAGCTTGCGGGCGTCGACGAAGAAGACGGCCGGCGAAGGGGGTCGCAGCGCACACGGACCAGCTAGCTGCCCTGCCGGCGTCCGACGAGCGGGCCGACGTCCAACGAGCATGCCGGTGAGGATCTGGCCGGGGACAGCGAGGCGGCTTCTTGGTCGCGGTCGGGGATGTGTCGGGGGGAGCGGGGGTGGGAAGTAGTCGGTTCCCCGGCGGCAAGACGGCAGTGGCGGGCGATGTGGGAGGTGGCGGCGTTGCTCAGTGGATGTTGCGGGCGTCGGCAGCTGACACCGGAAAAATGGGCGGCGGCGGCGGCGAGGCGGTGTAGTTCTTGTTGGATGGGGAGGCTAATGTGCGCCGACCACCGGCCCGGGAGGAGAAAAGGCGGCGCGTCCGTCTTGTGTCCGCGCCGACGCAAATCCGGCTAAAAAATGAGCCGGGAATGGGTCGCCCGCGGACGAAAAGTGGACGTGCGTCCGTTTGGGTCCGCGCGTTGGGCTGAATTTTGTGTCCGCACCGATCCAAACGAACGTCATCGAACGAAATGGGTCGCCCAGTTGGAGTTGCTCTTACTATGCTTGTCGGTTGGGTCATTTGGAACGAAAGAAACGCTAGAGTTTTTATGAAGAATCAACGTTGCCCTTCTACATTCTAAAACTAATCTAAGATGAAGCCAAACTTTAGGTCACGGCAGGAGCTAGGCACCTGAGCGTTATCATGCCGCGAGAGTAGTTTTTTTTTTGGTTGACGGATGGGCTATGTTATGGAGCTGCTATTATGTACTTTATTAAAACTCTTCTCCTTTCTTTTAGTGGTGCTTCAGCCGCACGTCGCAATTATTACACCGGCTAGCGCCAATACTCCCTCTGCAGGAAAATATAAGACCTTTTTTTGACACTTTGATTGTGTCAAAGAAGTCCTATATTTTGATACGAGGGAGTATTTGTGAATTAAAAAATAATTTATTTATAGAATTCATACATTTAATCAAAGTTGAATTCATTTGTAAAATTCATACATTTAGTCAAATACACTTGGATTTTGTTCTCTCCACTACAATTCATACATTTAGCCAAATGCATACCTGAAGTACATCCACTAATAAATTAATAATACTAAAAAATGCAACACGCTGTCAAAATATACATACATAGTTGGTGCATGTGTGGTTGCCGCCGCTACTCTACCTATTGGCTCATAGTGGAGATACTTGTTCTCTTGTGGCATTTCATTGCAAGCACTTGCATTTTTATTCTCCCCATTGCAATTCATACATTTAGCCATTGCAAAAAACTGGTGATTCTTTAGCAGAGCATTGAAATTATGTCACGACAAGTTAGACCGTTTCACTTGTACAATTAGGCCACAAAAGACCAATTCACCCCAAAACACATTGAAATTCATTTTTCGCGCTATAGAGAGTACATTTGTTATACGGACCGAACATGAACGAATCACATTTGTTTTCCCAAACAAAGACGGGATGCGCACATACCTAGACCGACAAAGGAGGTCGGCAGAGGCAATAGGGGAGCAAGCGATGGCGAAGACCAGACGTAGTGGCGTCGAGTGCCTGGATGGTACTCCCTCCGTAAAGAAATATAAAAGCGTTTAGACCACTACATTAGTGATCTAAACACTCTTATATTTCTTTATAGTAGTGTACCTGGGAAGACCAGATCCAAGAAGCAACCATGTGTCGAATCGACGTGGTAGCCGCCGCTGTCAGACCAGGACCAGGGTGGTGGCCCTCTTCATCTCTCGCCATCGTTGATCGAGATCGGAGGCCGCTCGGCTAGGGCAGCTACTAGTGGCGGCAGAAGCCGTGCTCGTCAGATGGATGCGGGCTAGCAGGTAAAGCGGAGCAAGATGGGCGGGGCAGTGCGAGTTGAGCATGTGGGCTCGTCGGAGTTTGGGGAATAAGCTGGCGGGCGAGGCGAAGAAATAAGGATTGAAGGCTGAGAGAGACCAGGGAGATGCGCTACGTACGAGCCCAATCATCTAGCGGCTACTGGTATAATATATGGGACATACAATTGCAAAAAATAAAATACAGAAAATACGTAAAAACATAGAAATATATTAAAGACGCGCACCCACACACGCATATGGTTGTTCGGGCAAACAAGGAAAATATATATATGAAAATAAAAAATAAAAAATACTCCCTCCGTTCCATAATGTACAGTGTCAAAAAACGTCTTACATTATGAGATGGAGGGAGTACATATTAAAAAATAGAGACGGTCGGAGCGGCGAACGACAAGCATAGTCTTAGGGCGTGTTTGGTTGCCGTGTGCTACAGTGTCTGCGTTGCATACACTTCTCCACTCAGCCTGGCTCTAGAAAAACAGCCTCATTTGCGACATCTGCGAGTTGTTTGGTTGCTTGCATATGGACTTGCTGCATTAGGAGATTAACATTGGCACGTTATTTGGTTGCCTGCATTGTCTCGGCGCATGCAACTACAAGCTGTTTGGTTGCCCGCATGGGGTATGATTAAAAGCTAGCACTTGCACTTAGCACACAGAGTTAAGAGCTAGCAGAGGAAGGGGGAGAAGAAATGTAGTGTGCGTCGGACCATGGCGACTGCGGTGGATAGTGGCCATGACGCGGTGTCCGACATGATGAGCATGGAGTCGTGGACGAGCGACCCCGTCGGCGGCACGACGAGTGACACCGTCGGCGAACTAGTTGCGGTGCTCGCGCAAAAAGACAATGGGCGAAGGAGGAGGAGAATGCGATTACTTTCGCGCCATCGTATCGTCGGTCACGATGGACGAGAGAGGGCGAGATGATCGGCGTTAAAACGACTCGGTGTAGTAGGGGCGAGAGAGGGCGAAGATGATCGACCACAGCTCGGCGGTCGGCGAATCTGCGGTGTCTTGTGAGGCGAGGACACAAGAAAGCAATGTGCGCGTCATTGCAGTCTCAGTGCAGTAGGAGAACGACAGAGAGTAGCCCGAGATGAGCGACGCCGGAAACGACTCTAGTGTAGTAGCACGCGGGCAAGGAGATCAAGGGGAAGGGCTTTGACGTCGAGAGGGACGAATATGAGGGCTCTGAGCATAGGACAGAGGAGCTCGACATGGCGGCGTTAGTGCAGTAGACTGCTGTTCAAAGAGAGGTGAAGCTACGATCGTCGAAACCAAAAACTTACAACACGAATGTTGTGAGGAACTGTGAGATTAGGTTGTTGGTCAAAGAAAATTTCAAACAATCGATCGTGCGTGACGAATCTGACAAAATTCGTCCAAAACAGCTTCAAACGGGAACACAAGATTAAGAACTTATGGCTGACGAAACTACGAACCGATCGCCTGAATGGAACCGTAGTATCGAGGTACATCTTTTTCGTGTAGAGCTTACCTCGAATCGAAGCATCGTTGTGTAGATCAGAGAGAGGAGATTAGATAGAAGCTTACCGAAGGTTGAAGAAGACCTCACGTAATCACCTCGCATTTCTCCCGTCTCCACTCGTGCAAGGGCCCGCTCGCTAGCGCTCGCCTCGGCCTGGCTCACGAGAAACTGCCGATTCGTGCTTTTCCAGCGAGTCAGGCTATGGGCTGCTTTAAGAAGAGTGCGATGCAGGCCAACAGTGAAAACGGGCAATCAAACATGCTTCTTTCTTCCCGTGCGGGCCTGGTTGGGCCCTATACGGGCAACCAAACACGCCCTTAGGCAGTGTTGATCCGCCTCTTCGATGCTTGCAGTCGAAGGGGGTGGAGTAGAAGGTCACGGTATCAGGTCCGAAGCCTCACACGTGTCTCTGGTCCTTCACAGAGGCCGTGTAGAAGAACTTGATGATGATAGTGTCGTCCTTCCGGAGAATGACATTCTAGAAGTGATCCGAGAACTTTGTCATGAAAACATCCCTAACTGCCGTCTCGCGGTTGTGCGGCAGGATGTTCTTTATCTCGCGCGAATCCGAGACGAGTCAGAGATAATGGCCGACACCACGCGCACGTTGTTGTTTTGGGCCATTGTCTTCTCCGGCAAATTTCTGTGGCTTTTGGAGAGAAAGATGAGGGACAGAATAAGTACGTCTCTCATCAAACAATAGGCATGGGTTTTATAGTGGAATGGGGGAGAGGAGCAGTATTTCCGGGAATTGGTCATCTTCAGTGCGGCAGCAACCTCAATGAGAAGATGCACTTTAAAAAAAATGAAATATGCATTGCCTAGGTGTTGGAATAATAAGATGATTACTAATGTTTTAGAATATCTATACCACGTAGGGTTTTTTCCTCACTGTGTGCATGACTTTGTTATTTGTCGACATGTTTGTTTGTGTGTACACGCGTTGATGTTGGTTATGTACATCCAACATTAAAGCTGAATGTGTGCATGACCTTGCTATTTGTCCGCATGTTTATTTATGTGTACATGCATTGATGTTTGGTTATGTACATCCAGCTTTACAGAGGCCGAATGTGTGCTAGAAATATATAAAACAATAACCTTTTCAAATGCATTGTCAGCCAACCCAGCTTACATGCTCATTGTATTTGTATCCACTAATGCGGAGGGGACTTGAGTTGCGGATTGCCCCGGATCAATGGAGTTTAAGTAGCACAGATGAAGCAACCCTGTTGTGTTTAGCGTGGAGTTGTATACAGAACGAACATCATGTTGATGCATAACGGGTTGATGTGCCTAGCTGAGAAATCGTATCAAAGAAGAGAGTGCCTACATCAAGTCGCAGTCTAAGTGACAAAGTATATAAGAGCATCTCCAGCCGCGCCCTTAACAGCCCTCCGAGCGTTTTGCTTGCGGCGCCGAAAAAACCCCGATCGCCCCGAAGCCCGTTTTTACGCGGCTCGGGCAGCGTGCCAGCGGACCAGTAAACTTCGGCGCCACAGGGGCTGGGCGCCGCAAGACAAGCGAAAAGCGCGTGGGTCCGCCTGTCGGCGAAGTCGGCGCCTCTTCCGCCGTTTTTCCGCTTTTCCCAGCTCCCCATTTTCTCCTTTCCTCCCGCCAATCTCCTCCCTCGCCGCCACCACCGCCATGCCACCGAAAAACGCCGTCCCCAAGGCATGCATGCATCACATCGCCTCCATCGCCACCAAGCAGAGAAACCGAGGGCGCCGCCGTCCAAGCCACCGGGCATGACAAACGCCGATTGGAGGGTGGAAGTGTAGCGAAGGGAGGCCGTCACCGCCCACCAGCGGAACAGGGCCCTCGCCAAGAAGGCCCGTGACAACGCGGCACGCGCGGCTGCGGTTGTAGCTGCCGCTGCTCCGGCGGACCAGGCCGAGGCCGAGGCGACTCGCGCGGGGATGATGAATCCACCCGACAACCACGCGCAGTACGTGCCCTAGGGCCAGCAAGGCGTCGGGTCTCCGTCGCCGCAGCCATGGGGATCGTCTTCGCCGGGCTACGCCGATGGGGACGCGCACGGTGGGTTCAACCCAAACGTCACTTTCCCCCATGTACACCCGGCCCAGTGCATGCCCTCGCCCGCCTTCGCCGACGTGCAGTACCCTCCATACAACTACTCGCCGCCCGCCCGGAGAGCGGCGCCAGCGTTGAGGGTGCGAATCATTGGGGCTGTATCCAGGGGGCGTGCAACAAATGGCATAGGGTCGTCGAGGAGGGAGAGCGGCGCCAGCGTTGAGGATCAGGTATGCCACGCCGGTCTCCCGCTTCTCTTCAGCGTGTGCGCCCACCAACTATTTGTTCGTCTGCGCGATTCTTTGCGCATGTTAAACTAGACGGCAGAGCAATAACGACGCCGAGTTCAAGTACCTCCAAGTTTACAAGCGCATCGACAAGTGCGAGAAGTGGGCGGAAGTCCGGCGCACCCTCGACAAGGCCAAGAAGACCTACAAGCCGGATGCGCCGACTCCGGGCGCGTCAGAAGGGCGGCAGGACGACAACAATGGTGCCAAGAAGGGGAAACACGCCGTCTCGCCGACGCACAGGTCCGGGCCGCCCTTCGTGAAGAGAAGACCGAGGCACGGTGGTCGGCGTTGATGTCGAGCAGCGCCGTCAAGCTCGACCTACTCGGGACCAATGTCGCCGCCAAGAAGAGGAACACCGACCTGGCTTTTCTGCTGGGCGGGGCGGACATGCTCCAGAGCACCGACGAGGCGGTCAAGGCGTGGTACTTGGTGGAGCGTGGCCTCATCCTGAACCAGCTTCCCTCGACTACACCGCCCACGCCCACGACGCCGCCGCCCACGCCCACGCACACGCCGCCGCCGCCAAGCCCGAGCGATGATGCCGCCGAGACTGCCCGCAGCATAGAAGCCATGCCAACGCCGCCAAGCACGAGACCCCGTCAAGCCCGCGCACGCCGACTCCGCCGATGCCGGAGGCCGACCTCGCCGCCTGATGCACGCTTCCGTCCTTTCTGTTTTTTGTACGCCAAACTTTTCATCCGATTGCCGACCTACTTGTCGCTTGATCGCCTGATTGTGGCGTCTATTTTGTGCGCGGGAATGGACTAGGGGCGGCGCCTAGGGTCGGTGGTTGGGAGCTAGGCCGCCCCCAGGGCCGATCTAGCGCCGGTTCGCCCCCAGGCCGCTCTTTTTCGACGTCCTGGGGGGCTGAACGGCTGGAGATGCTCTAAGAAGAAGAAAAACTGAAAAGAATTTTCTTTTACGAATCTACATGCAAGCGTAAAGGAATTCGACCAAGGCATAACGAGACTTAGCAAAACTGTTTCAAGAAACTGTCATGGTTCAACAGCAGCCAGCCAAGCAAATATTGCAGTACCGTTTTGACCTGAAAAAAAAGCTCACTGGGCTATCCGAATAATCTGATAGTGGCCGAAACAAACAATTTGCAAGGTAAAGCTTGTACATTCGGAATCAAGTCTATGGCAGCACCACAGAACACATGTTTTCCTGTTTCCCTTCTTGTTCTTAGATACAAACTCCAAAAAAAGTAAGAATTTATTACATTAACCCGTTGGTCCAATCCAAATTGTTTACTCCTTATTCGTGCACCCACAACAGAATGGTATGAATAATTTAATACAGATACACGGAGCAAGTCCACGAAGAACTCAATCAAAGTGTGATGCCCCTGTTATCAACAAGGTTGCTACTCAACGCCTATCAGAAGCAACCGAGTCAGCAGAAAACAGATACTTCACACGAGAAAGGACCGAGTCACTCGCTGGATCATATGGATGGTCCTTGGATGGGATTTCCAATATCGCAGGGATTGGCTTGTTGTAGCTATCCACCAGAAACCTAATCATGTTTGCAATCTGGGACATACAAGAAACATGTAATAAGAAGCTAACCTTAATAATCCTCTCATAGCATTAGTTCATCTTCATCAACATGTACAAGACACGCATCTGGTTCTGGTTCTGGTAATCTAGTACACAATCCCTCTATTGCTTTTTGACTTTCTTCTAATGTTACGGATAGTAGGATATACCACATGGATGCAACCGTCATTAGCATGGCAGTTAGCACTGTTGAGCATGTAGTATAAATATAGTTTCGTTTGTATTGCAAGAGAGGTTTCTGTTACTGACTCGTGGTTGGCTATTCAAGATAGGGTTTGGGCTGCCAGTCGTTTGGCCAAACATGAGTGGCCAAATTGCGGTCTTTGCCCTCTTTGCAAAAGGGGTCATGAATCCGGGGTGCATCTCTTCTTCAAATGCCGCTTCATGCTTCGGCTTTGGAACTTAGTCAAGGAGTGGCTTCATCTTGGGACCAATCCTTGTGGCACTTGGAGCGCTCCGCCAACGAGGAGTGGCGGATCAACCTCTCCACCATAAAGTCATAAACATTCCTAATAGGAAGGCCATGGCGTCTCTCACAATGCTTGTGTGTTGGACAGTTTGGAACGAGAGGACCGCCCGTGTCTTCTATCAAAAGAGCGCCCCTCCGCCTATTTTGAGTTTCAACGGCCTCATCTATTTTGTTTACAGCAGAAGGACCTGAGTCTAAAGAAACTAATCGGGACTGCTTAACCCCAAAAACTAATGACCACCCTCTTTCTTTACGTGATATACTTGCAAGATTCTGACAAAACAATTTGCTGATTCTTAAGAGAAAAGAAAGATATGCATTTATAGCAATGGTTTACTTACATATTGGCTGATGAGCACAATAGCAATATCCTCCCTTGCAGTAAACTCTTTAAATGCATCTTCAATCTGTTTCACTGTCGTTTCTGTAAGATGGCGCACACAAAAAAAGAAGTATTTATTCAAGTCCTGTGGATAAGTGTACGAAAACTATGATATAATAGGCAACACAGCAGCAACATAACAGACACACAGCGCCGAAAGAAATGATAAGTTGAATTATGTGACAGGAGTAAAAGTGATATTTGAGGTTGTTTAAATTTGACGAAAGCCCAGGAATGCGCAAACCGGCAGTAAAGAAGTTTCTCATAACACAATATTGAATAAATCTTTGCCTTTGTCTTAGAGAAGAAACAGAAAAAGGATAAATATGACATGACAGTAACAACCTAATAAGAAATGCTTAAGAAAATAGAAACTGAGAAGGTTTTTTATTGGGCAATTCTTCAAACATTCTGTTGGCAACCATTCAACAAAGTTCCATAGACAACAGATATAATTTTCTACAGAAATCTTATGTCAACTGTTTTCAAACAATGCTATGTTAACAAGTTCAGGATAGTACTGTTATCTACAAGAAGGTAATTTGTTTTCTTGCGCAGATCAACATTGCCAACCCCAGCCATCAAAAACCCAGTGACAGTGTCCTGCAAGAATAAGAAAGCTCAATGTCAAACAGCGCTTTGCTTGTCAAAAACGTCATTCATTCATCATATAACATTTATTTTCGTTGTCAAATCCTGTACACCAAATTGGCATTCACAAGAAGTCAACTTCTCATTTCTATCTAAATTAAAAAGCAATCTACTTATTTGGTAACAACAAATACACAAATGGATCAATCCTTAGCTACCAAGTAAATCATCCATGCTTGCGAATCTACATTACCACGCCCCTACCGCCCTACGAGCGTGTGTTATTTTCTAGCACCGCCTAACACGGACCCGATCGCTGATGATTTGCCCGACTCTAGGACGATTGCCTTAGTGGCGGAAAGGCGTATGTAAGTCACCCCCAACACCCAGTTACATAGTTAGCCAATATATGCACAATTATTAACAGAAGCTCAAGCAACTTTAAGATCAAAGGGTGGATAGATCACCTCATCGGCGATGATGGCGATGAGGGCGGAGTTGTTCGCCGGGATATTGGACCTCCCCGCCATTACTGGTTCCTGTCAAAAACCTACCGGCCCCAAGGAATCTACCAAATAGACCAAAAGGAGGCAAATCTGGTAAAGAAATCCGTGTGAAACAAGAGCTGTGGACGCATATAGGAAGTTAAATCAGATCGTACCTTGCAGTAGATATGCAAGCAGAAATCACAGGCACGGATCCAGACGGAAGAAAGAGCGGGTTGGAGATCCGGTGGCGCAGGAGAAAAATATGGGGGCGGAGAGGCGGGTTAGAAGGGGACTCGGCGCAGGGGCAGAACCGGAGGAGGGAGGAACGTGGATTGCTCGGCCACGACAGAGATCGGATCGGAGCAGGACACGACGAGAACCGGCACTCACGGGTCGGATGCGGGTCCAGACGGGTCGGATGCGATTCCGGGAAAAACTTCGGTCATGACTCGTGAGGTCGAGTCGAAAAAACACAAGTACTGTAGTAGGAGTTTTTTTTTTATCAAAGTCCAAAAAGCATATTAGGACGTGTTTGGTAGGTAGTATTATTTTTTCTTGAACAAACATTGAGGAATTCTCAACATGCTTGCAACTTTTTATGAAGAGACGTCAATATTTGTTCACAAGGGTGCATATGAGCTCGCGACAGAAACTTTGTGCCCTCCCTTTTTTTTTGCCTCTTTACATTTGTGACTTAGTTGGACCTGATTGTACAAGAAAAAAAAAACATGTTTTGCAGGTAGTTTGATAGACTGCATACAGTCTGGCTGCACTAGGGAAGAAATTTTCCTTGACGTTTGGTGACTTGCGCTCGCTCGGTTGATGCACTACACAGTGTTTGGTTGGACATGATTAATAGTTAATAACTACACATTGTTGGTGCAATAATAGGCCCCTTAAGTTTTTGGAGTTTGTTGACATAAATAATATTGAACTTATGTGTTTGCTAGTGCACACAGAGTAACAGGTCCCTGAAGTATCGAGGAGTTTGATGCAAACGACGAAGATAATCTTCGCACCGAAAATAAAGCTAACAAGAGTGACCCCTAAAAATTGCTGAAGTTCAAGCAATTGGTTCAGTGCCTGTTCGAAACAAATGACTGCGCTTGAGAAAGAATGAAGACGAGATGAAGAGGTAGCATTTATTTCGTTCTTCTTCTTCTTTCATTGAGTCATAGGACCATCGTACTATTAAGAGGGGTGTAGCGTTCAAAGCTTTGATTCTCTGATGCTAAACCCAAATCATATGAAAGTTGTGAGAGAAATCTCTTTGTGCTCCGCGCAAATACTTGCCAGCAAGAGACTGTGATCTTCTCCGCTGCGAGAGATTTGCCTCGGACCGAGTTGGCATTACTTGTTCCTCAAGTAATGTTACCGTTGCTCCAAAATCTGACCGTTATGAACGTGTCGGTCGGCCATTGGCTGGACCTCATGTCAGAAATGGTCATTTCCCATCTGGAGAGGCTGCGCCTATAAATAGCCACCCCGCGCCGGCTTTGTCCGGTGGTACTCCGTTTGATTTCTGACAAGATTGTTGAGCAATTCACTCTCTGAGCGATTTGAGTTTAAAATCCACCGAGAGAAAAACTCTAGAGCCGAAGAATTAGATAGTGGTTCAGCATCACTGGAATCTAAGTTTAGTATGTTCCGACTATTACTCTTGAGAGCTGCAAACTCTCTAGACGGTTAGGTGTCAATTTCTTGAGAGACCAAGAGTGATTGTGGTTCTCGAAGAAGAAGTATGTAAAGGTTTGGAGATCGCCTTCAAGTATCTACGATGAGTGATCGACATCGGTTGACGAATCGATTGTCGAGGAAAATAGGGTGAAGAGAGTTTATCTTCCGTGTTAAGTCACTGCCCCTCCAACCAGACATAGTCCTTGTGTAGAAGGATGAACTGGTCGAACAAATTCCTTGTCACCATCGAGCATTCCGGTTATCTCTGTCACTCATGTTTACCTTCATTGCATTTTCATTCGTATGATTTACTTCAATGCATCCTCTAGTTCCTTTTTGGTACACTATGTTAGTTCACTATAGTTTGTTTTTCATTCGTTCCGGTGTTGGGTTCTGAGAGATTTAAGTTTTTCAAAGAAAATTTAAAACTCCCATTCACCCCCCTCTGGTAGACATACTTCATTCCTATAATTGGTATCAGAGCAAGATACTCCTTGACTTTGCTAATTTTATTCTAATGACTTTGGAGTTTAAGTATGTTCAGTGAACTACAAGTTGCATCTGAAGATTCCCATATTCAATGGGACAGACTACCCCTTGTGGAAGGAGAAGATGACGATCCGTCTCCGTGCAATACATGACGATGAGATGTGGAACATGGTGCATCTCAGGCTCACAATCGCTATGCCTCAAGCTCCTACCGATGAAGAAAAGAAGCTCATTCAACTGGATGCTCAAGCCAAAGATGAAATTGGTGGCCATCTCTCTCGGGCGCAATTTCTTCAATATCGCCAGTGTGAAACTGCAAAGGATTTGTGGGATGTTCTCGAAAAGATCAATGAAGGAGTTTCAACCCAGAAAGAAGCTCGAATTGATACTCTTCGAGCAAAGTTCAATCGCTTCAAGCGCATTGGAAATGAAAGCTGTCAGCAAACCTTCGACCGCCTCAGTGACATAGTAAATGAACTTCAAGGACTCGTCGCCAAAGATATCACTGACCATGAAGTTGTGAATAAACTGCTTCGATCTCTTGACACTTCATTTGAAACGCTTGTTCTGATGATTCGCGAGCGTCCTGACTTCAAAACCCTCAACTCTGCTTACGTCATGGAAAGATTGAGCACTCATGAGGAGCAAGAAGAATAGAAAAGCGATATGTATGGCTCACCTCAACACAAAAATCATGCTCTCAAGGTTATGGCCGATTCCTCCTCAGATGGAAATTCCGAAGAAGATTTAGATGATCCAGAATGAATCAGCAAAGATCTCGCACTGATCACGAAGAGATTCCAACATTTCCACAAAAAGAGTCAATTCTAGAAAAGTAGTTCAAGCAACTCTGGGGGTTCAAAATCTTCATCAAAACCTGCTGGAGAATACACATGTTTCAAGTGCAAAAATCCCGACACTTCATTTTGGACTGCCCTCTCTAGGAAGCTGAAATCTGTGGTAGTGGGAGATATGATTTGGGCAATTATTGAGGCAAAAGCACGAGCAAGAACTACGACTCCGATGAGAAAAGAAAACAAAGAAATTCTTTAAGACGAAGGACAGCTCCACTTCAAAATCTTCGCCAAGATCTTCATCAAGGAACCCTTCCAAGTTGTAGGATCGAAAGTATGTCTAGAGGGGGGGGGTGATTAGACTACTTGACCAAATAAAAATCTAGCCTTTTCCCAATTGTAAGTCTTGGCAGATTTTAGCAACTTAGCACAGTCAAGTGAACAACCTACACATGCAATTCTAAGAGTATATCAGCGGAATGTAAATCATTGCATATTAAGGTAAAGGGGAGGAGTTTGGAGGGAGCAAACGCAATGTAGACATGGAGATTTTTGGCGTGGTTCCGATAGGTGGTGCTATCGTACATCCACGTTGATGGAGACTTCAACCCACGAAGGGTAACGGTTGCGCGAGTCCATGGAGGGCTCCACCCACGAAGGGTCCACGAAGAAGCAACCTTGTCTATCCCACCATGTCCATCGCCAACGAAGGACTTGCATTACTTGGGTAGATCTTCATGAAGTAGGCGATCTCCTTGCCCTTACAAACTCCTTGGTTCAACTCCACAATCTTGACGGAGGCTCCCAAGTGACACCTAACCAATCTAGGAGACACCACTCTCCAAAAGGTAATAGATTGTGTGTTGATGATGAACTCCTTGCTCTTTTGCTTCAAATGATAGTCTCCCCAACACTTAACTCTCTCTCACAGATTTGGCTATGGTGGAAAGATGATTTGAGTGGAAAGCAACTTGGGAAGGCTAGAGATCAAGATTTTTGTGGTTGGATTGGAATGTCTTGGTCTCAACACATGAGTAGGTGGTTCTCTCTCAGAAAATGAGTAGTGGAAGTGTAGGCACATTCTGATGGATCTCTCTTAGATGGAGAAGGGGGTGGAGGGGTATATATAGCCTCCACACAAAATCTAATCGTTACACACATTTTACCAAATGGTGGGACCGAATATTGAAACTCGGTGAGACCGACCTGGTTCAAAATGTGAACGTTAGGCTTTTCGGTGGGACCGACAACATCAACTCCGTGAGACCGATGCGCTAGGGTTAGGGCAAAACCTCATCTCGGTGAGACCGATCATATGAACTCGGTGAGACCGATTTTAGTAATAAGCAAATAGAGACTTGGTCAGGCAAACTCGGTGGGACCGATCGCTCACCTCGGTTAGACCGAAACGTGACGAAAAGGAAACAGAGAGTTTGCACTGCGAACTGGGTGGGACCGATCGCTCATCTGGGTTAGACCGAAGCTTTACGAAGGAAATAGAGAGTATGCAATCCCATCTCGGTGAGACCGAGATCCCTATCGGTAAGACCGAATTGATTAGGGTTTGTGGATATGTATATGCCAAGTGAACTCGATGGCGCCGGATATATCAAATCGGTCGGGCCAAGTTTGACTTTAGGTTTAGGACATATGTGGAAATGAGAAAGTGGTTGAGGGTTTTTGGAGCATATCACTAAGCATTTTGAGCAAGCAAGACATTAAACAACACCTCATCCCCTTTTAATAGTATAGGCTTTTCCTATGGACTCAATGTGATCTTGGATCACTAAATGAAAATGTAGAGTCTTGAGCTTCAGCTAATATGTGTCCTTAGCATTTTGAGGGGTCCACATCTCTAGTCCATGTCATACCAACCATTGAACTTTCTGAAACATTTATCTTGAAAGAATATTAGTTCAATGAGCTATATGTTGTTATGAATTACCAAAACCACTCGGGGATTAGTTGCACTTTCAATCTCCCCCTTTTTGGTAATTGATGACAACATATAGATCAAAGCTTCGACAAATGATAACGTAAATGAAGTACATTGTCGCTTTGAGAAGTATGTGATAAGCAAGAGCTCCCCCTAAATTTGTGCATTAATTGAAATTTGCTTTTGAATGCAAATGCACAATCAATTAGGATCATGGATCACTCTTCCATGTCACATACATCTTGGTGGAGCGCTCAAAATGATAGAATATGAAATATGCACTCATTAAATGATCATACATGAAAGATAAAATATCATCATTAAGCACAAGCATTAAAGTAGGATATGATCAAACATATGATCATAGAAGTATCTCACACACAAGCATAAAACATTGTATCATCCAAACAAGCAAAGCAAATAGAGTAGCAAGAGAGCAAAAAAAGCAAAAAGCAAACACACTCTCTCTCGAAGCCTATGATCTATACACTTTCTCCCCCTTTGGCAACAAGTTACCAAAAAGCTTGAAAATGCATAGTGCTATGCGGCTCCCTAAACATGATCTCTGCGAGCTCCAGAGTGTGAAGGTGGCGTGGAGAGGAGTAGTGCGACGAATGCGTCCGAAGAAGTCTGAGGAGCTGGTGGAGTTGCAACGGGAGGAGCAACTGAAGCTGTAGCTGCAGGTGCTGACACTGTGGGTCTGGGATCAGTTACAACTAGCACAACTGATGACCTTGATCCCCTTGGGACTTGCTAAAAAGCATCTGTAGTAGGTCCTCATCCCTGTCTTCAAGCTCTTTTTGGATCTTCTCCACAGTAGACTGAATTTCTGTGACCTTCACATCCAAGTCATGAATTTTAGTCACAATTATCCTCTCAAGACTCTCTTGATTCTGAGTCAGGGTGGCTAGTCCTTTCTCAATACTCAAAGTGGCTTGAATGAGATAACCAAGTTGGTATTTCTTGGACTTCAAAAATATCTGGGAGGCTTCTTCAGCACTTGGTGTCTTGGCTGCCTTCTCTGCTTTAGCTTTTTCTTTCTTCTCCTGAGCCTGCATAGAAGTGGGATGGGATGGATCCATGACAACACATTGTCTTCAAACTCTGGCAGCAGGGGAAGGTGTTCCTTATCCAAAGATACATGCCCTTTCCCATCTTGGAGTTGGTGAGCATCTGAATATGTGGAACATAGCCACATGATTTCTTTTGGTCTGCAGCTGTCCTCTTGATTGTCTCAACAATCAATGTCATCACCTTGAATTTTTCAAGCACATCATACATATGCAGCAGATTTATTGAGTGCCCTCTGATCATTCTGTCATCTCCAGACTTGGGCAACAGAGTGTGTCCGAGTATTGTGTTGATGGTTGGCAGACCTGACAGCAGATAATAAACTAACCCAAACTTGTGGGTGTCCAAGGCAGCATCTGGAATTTCTTTGTACATGTGAGCCATTGAGTCATGTCCTTTTCTTGGCTTATTATATACATCGGTGTCCTCCTCATGCTCTTCTGGGGCATTAATCAACTTTGCCCACTTAGTAACTGAAGATTTGTACCTGGTACCCTCTGTCATCCAAACAATTTTATCATCAGGGTAAAAGTGTGCTGTGGAGTAAAACTGCATGATCAACTCATCATTCCACTTTGTAAGTTTCTGACCAACAAATGCATCAACTCCCGTTGATCTGAAACTCTCATGGACTCCTGGGAAATGATCTTCATTGTTGTCAATGAACTTCCAGTCCACCATCTCATGTCACTTACTATTGGCTTCTTGTCAAGCAGCACAGTCTCATAGAAATCTTGTTGTTCCTTTGTATGGAACCTGTAGTCAGCAGTAGTCCTCCTTCTAATGGCATATAGGTCATTTTGCTTCCGTTGTGTGAGACCTGCATCCTTTCTCAGCTTCATGTTTTCAGCCACGGGATGGGTGTCATCATGGTCAGGAATCTTGGGCTTCAACTTTCTAAGAACTTACCCTTCCTCTTCTTCTTCTACTTCAGGCACTCGGGCCTTGTTCTATTCAGCAGCTGGAATCTGGTGGATCTTTTGGGGGCTTGAGCAGCAGCCTTGGGGGCAGACTTGGGCTTTGAAGGAGCAGCCCCTGATCTGATTGCATCCCCCATCAATTTTTGTGTCTTTGCAGGAGGTGCATCTTACTCTTCTTCCTCATCTGGGTCTTTGATCATAGAAGATCTCCCAATAACTCTGGCCATGGTATTTTTGACCCTCCTTCCTCTTCTTGCCCTCACCAGCCTCTTTGGGTTCAAGTGTGAACTCCATGGTTTCTTTGGTTGAGGCTCTGGCTTTGGACATATGAACTCTTCTTGTAGGAGCTTCCTGCTTCATCCCTGGCTTGGTGTTAGCAGCAGTACCAAGCACTTTCTTGTCTCCTTTCCTCTTGGAAGAGACTTCCTCATCAATCTTGAAATCCTCATCCTCATAATCTGATATCTTCTTCTTCCTCTGCCAAGTTGCAGCTTTGGGCAGGTTGCTGGAAGCGCTTGTGCTCCCATCATCATAACTGCTCTCGGAGGGACTAGTTCCCTCACTCATCTGAACCTGTTCCTAAGACTGATTTTGGCTGTCACTGTTGTCAGACATGCTAAAAGCTGAAGGCTGATCCTGTGAATAGATGTAGATGAGACAGAGTGGATGAGCATCACAAAGTGCAGAGATTTTGCAAAACAATTGAGCCAAAAACTTAGTTTTAGTTTTCTGTAGAAGGTATTTCGGAGCTACCGATTTGTTGAACTCAATGACACCGAAGCAGTGTTTAGAGTCTAAACTAGTGACATCGGCCAGACCGAGTCATAGTTCGGTGACTCCGAGACTGCTAGGGTTTCACAGAGATCAGAACTCAGTCACACCGATTTGCAAGATTCAGTCAGGCCAAAAATCACAAGTGCTATGGCCTAGGCCAAATCGGTGAGACCGATTTCTACAACTTGGTCGGTCCGAGATGAGTTCGGCAGATACCTAACCCTAAGTTTTCGAATCAAAACTAATCTAATGACGTTTTTGATTGGATAGAAGTGTTTCAAACTTGGTAAGATTCATGGCATTAACCTAAGTGCAGGAATCGGATGAAAGAGATTGCACATAGGGTTGAGTTCTTACCCTAACTTGGCGGTGAGCTCGCTACGACGACAACGGCGGAGGAGAATCCATTGATAGTGACGGAGACCAGCGGCAGGGGGTCGCTGGCAACAGAGGCGACGATCCAGAGACCTAGAGTCGGCAGAGCTGGACAGTGTGAGCGAAGGTTAGTCCCAAAAAATGATATAAACGTGTAAAGTAAAGCCCATAAACATCCAAAACGGGTAATATAATAGCATGGAACAATAAAAAATTATGGATACGTTGGAGACGTATCAAGCATCCCCAAGCTTAATTCATGCTCGTCCTCGAGTAGGTAAATGATGAAAACAAAGTTTTTGATGTGGAATGCTACCTAGCATATTTCTCAATGTATTTTTCTTTATTGTGGCATGAATGTTCAGATCCAAATGATTCAAAATAAAAGTTCATATTGACATAAGAAATAGTAATACTTCAAGCATACTAACTAAGCAATCATGTCTTCTCAAAATAACATGGCATTAGAAGGTTCATCCCTACAAAATCATATAGTTAGGCTATGTTTCATTTTCATCACACAAAATACTCCCATCAAGAACAACCCCGGTTTTAGCCAAGCAATTGGCTCATACGTTTTAGCGCGCTTCAGCTTTTTCAACTCTCACGCAATACATGAGCGTGAGCCATGGATATAGCACTATGGGTGGAATAGAATATGATGATGGAGGTTGTGTGGAGAAGACAAAAAAGGAGAAAGTCTCACATTGACGAGGCTAATCAACGGGATATGGAGATGCCCATCAATTGATGTCAACATGAGGAGTAGGGATTGCCATGCAACAGATGCACTAGAGCTATAGATGTATGAAAGCTCAACAAAATAAACTAAGTGGGTGTGCATCCAACTTGCTTGCTCACGAAGACCTAGGGCATTTTGAGGAAGCCCATCGTAGGAATATACAAGCCAAGTTCTATAATGAAAAATTCCCACTAGTATATGAAAGTGACAACATAAGAGACTTTCTATATGAAGAACATGGTGCTACTTTGAAGCACAAGTGTGGAAAAGGATAGTAACATTGTCCCCCTTTTTTTTGGGCCTTCCTTTTTTTCTTTTTGGCCTTTTTTGGGGACAATGCTCTAATGATGATGATTATTACACTTCTATTTATTTACAACTCATGAATTACAACTCAAAACTAGAACAAGATGTATGAAAATTTATGCATGGTGGCTTTGCCACAAATACGATGTCAACTACATGATCATGCAAGGCAATATGACAATGATGATGCGTGTCATGATAAACGGAACGGAGGAAAGTTGCATGGCAATATATCTCAGAATGGCTATGGAAATGCCATAATAGGTAGGTATGGTGGCTGTTTTGAGGGAGATATAAGGAGGTTTATGTGTGATAGAGCGTGTCGTATCACGGAGTTTGGATGCACCGTGAAGTTTGCACCAACTCTCAAGGTGAGAAAGGGCAATGCACGTGCATCAAGAGGCTAGCAATGATGGAAAGGTAAAAGTGCGTATAATCCATGGACTCACATTAGTCATAAAGAACTCATATACTTATTGCAAAAGTTTTATTAGCCCTCGATTTAAAGTACTACTATGCATGCTCCAAGGGGGGAGGTTGGTTGGAGTTAACCATCGCGCGCCCCCGACCTCCACACAAGGGAAGGCAATCAAAAGAGCACCCCATGCAATAAATTTGTTACACAACTTTTACCATACGTGCATGCTACGGGACTTGCCAACTTCAACACAAGTATTCTTTAAATTCACAATTACCCAACTAGCATGACTCTAATATCACCACCTCTTATCTCAAAACAATTATCAAGCATCAAATTGATCATAGCTTCCAATTCACTTCCTATGATAGTTTTTATTGTACCCAACTTGGATGCCCATCATTCTAGGACCAATTTTATAACCATAGCAAGTACCATGCTGTTCTAAAAGACTCTCAAATAATATAAGTGAAGCATGAGAGATCAACAATTTCTACAAAATCAAGCCACCGCCATGCTCTAAAAAGTATAAGTGAAGCACTAGAGCAAAAACTGTCTAGCTCAAAAGATATAAGTGAAGCACATAGAGTATTCTAATAAATTCCAAATCATGTGGGTTTCTCCCAAAAGGTGTGTACATCAAGGATGATTGTGGTAAACTAAAAATCAAAGACTCATATCATACAAGACGCCCCAAGCAAAACACATATCATGTGGCGAATAAAAATATAGCTCCAAGTAAAGTTATCGATAAACAAAGACGAAAGAGGGGATGCCTTCCGGGGCATCCCCAAGATTAGGCTTTTGGTTGTCCTTGGATATCTTGGGGTGCCATGGGCATCCCCAAGCTTAGGCTCTTGCCACTCCTTATTCTATAGTCCATCAAATCTTTACCTAAAACTTGAAAACTTCACAACACAAAACTCAACAGGAAATCTCATAAGCTCCATTAGTGCAAGAAAGAAAAATCACCACATAAGGTACTGTAATGAATTAATTCTTTATCTATATTGGTGTTAAACCTACTGTATTCCAACTTCTCTATGGTTTACACCCCCCGATACTAGCCATAGATGCATCAAAATAAGAAAACAACACGCGAAAAACAGAATCTGTCAAAAACAGAACAGTCTGTAGCAATCTGTAACTTTCAAAATTTTCTGGAACTCTAAAACTCCTACCAAAATAGGAAGTCCTGAGCCATTTGTATATTGATCTACAGCAAAAATAATCAACGCAAAATAATGTTTCTGTGATTTACTAAAGATTTTCTCGTGCGCGCAAAGTTTCTGTTTTTCAGCAGAATCAAATCAACTATCACCGTAGGTTATCCTATAGGTTCTACTTGGCACAAACACTAATTAAAAAAATAAAACCACATCTAAACAGAAGCTAGATGAAATATTATTACTAAACAGAATCAAAAAGCAAGAAACAAAAATAAAATTGGGTTGCCTCCCAACAAGCGCTATCGTTTAACGCGCCTAGCTAGGCATAAAAGCGAAGACAGATCTAAGTTGTGCCATCGTTGGCATTCAATTCATAGGTGGCACACATAATGGATTCATAAGATAATTTAACTTTCTTTCTAGGGAAGTGTTCCATGCCTTTCCTTAATGGAAATTGGAATATAATATTCCCTTCCTTCATATCAATAATTGCACCAATCGTTCTAAGGAAAGGTCTACCAAGAATAATAGGACATGAAAGATTGCAATCTATATCAAGAACGATAAAATCTACGGGCACATAATTCCTATTTGCAACAATAAGAACATCATTGATCCTTCCCATAGGTTTCTTAATGGTGGAATCCGCAAGGTGCAAGTTTAAAGAGCAATCATCAAAATCATGGAAACCTAGCACATCACATAAAGTTTTCGGAATCGTGGAAACACTAGCACCCAAATCAAATAAAGCATAGCATTCATGATCTTTAATTTTAATTTTTATAGTAGGTTCCCACTCATCATAAAGATTTCTAGGTATAGAAACTTCCAAATTAAGTTTTTCCTCGTAAGATTGCATCAAAACATCGACAATATGTTTGGTAAAAGCTTTATTTTGACTATAAGCATGAGGAGAATTCAACACGGATTGCAACAAGGAAATACAAGCTATTAAAGAACAATTATCATAATTAAATTCCTTGAAATCCATAATAGTGGGTTCAATACTATGTAAAGTTTTGACCTCTCCAATCCCACTTTTACCAAATTTAGCAACAAGATCTAAAAACTCCGAATCATTGGGATGCCTTTTAACTAAAGTTGACTCATCTCCAGTCCCATCATTATCAAGATTCATATTGCAAAACAAAGACTTAATAGGAGGCACATCAATAACTTTTAGATCTTCATCATTATTTTTATGGAAACTAGAAGAACACACTTTTATAAAGCAATCTTTCTTAGCACGCATCCTAGCGGTTCTTTATTTGCACTCATCAATGGAAATTATCATGGCTTTGAGAGACTCATTGATATCATGCTTAGGAGGAATAGATCTAACTTTCAAAGAATCAACATCAAGCGAAAGTCTATCAACGTTCCTCGCCAATTCATCAACTTTAAGCAATTTTTCTTCAAGCAAAGCATTAAAATTCTTTTGAGAGATCATAAATTCTTTAACACTATTCTCAAAATCAGAGGACATCTTATTAAAATTTACATAAGAGTTGTTGTAGGAATTTCCATAATTATTAGAGGAATTACTAGGGAACGGCCTAGGATTAAAGTTTCCTCTATACGCGTTGTTACCAAAATTATTCCTACCAACAAAATTCACATCCATAGATTCATTATTATTCTCAATCAAAGTAGACAAAGGCATATCATTAGGATCAATAGGAGCACTTTTAGTAGCAAACAATTTCATAAGTTCATCCATCTTTCCACTCAAAACATTAATTTCTTCTATAGCATGAACTTTTTTACTAGTAGATTTTTCGGTGTGCCATTGAGAATAATTAACCATAATATTATCAAGGAGTTTAGTAGCTTCTCCTAAAGTGATTTCCATAGAAATGCCTCCCGCGGCCGAATCTAAAAGATTTCTAGAAGCAAAATTCAATCCGGCTTAAATTTTTTGTATGATCTCTACTCCTAATATAGCAGTTGGTGAATAGTCTTTCAGTTTTTTTTCGCTGGTTTTTTATCGTCTATCTTCCCACCTCCCAATTCCCCCGCTCCCACCTCCTATTTTCATTGGGTTTTTTTCGTCTGTTTTTTTTCGCCGGTCTTTATTCGTCCCGCTACCACTGGTTTTACAATGCAAAGAAAACCATCTCCGCATGCCCCTCCATGATCCCTACCCGATTCACGCATCTCACCCTCCCTCCTGCACGAGCATCCGCCGCCGCCGGTGCGTTGGCTGCCTCCCTCCCCCATTGCCGGCCACCTCTCGCTCCTCATAGCCGATCGCCTCCCTCCATCGGATGCCGACCACCTACTTCACCGCGCCGACCACCTACATCCTAGCCGCCGGCCATGACCAGATCCGCACCGGCGTTCCCGCATCGGTGCCACCACGACCATACAGCGGCAGAGGAGTCCTCCTCCTCCCACCACCACCGCGCCCTCCTCCTTCCACCTCCACACCCATCCATCCCTCCTTGCTCGCGCCCGAAACCCTAGCCCGCGGGCGGCCATGGTGACCGAGCTCAGGATCCGCAGCATCTTCCTCTCCTCCGAGAGCAAGAGCGGCAACTTCCGCAAGGGTATGCCATGAATCCATTCTCTTCTTCTGGCCTTCTTCATCTCCACATCTGATTCGTGTGTGTGGTCTATATATGCAGTCAGTTTGCTCCCTCCAATCTCCTCTGCATGCGTGAAGGGGCCCGGCCAAGGAGAAGCTGCTGCTGCTGCAGGTTCTTCCTCCTCCCCGCTGTAGGTGGTAAGCCATATCCCTCTCCCTCCTTCTCTCTCACCCCCATCTTGTCTCTGTTGGCAAGCAGTCTGCATGTTAGCACGCACATGAATCAATCAAAATACCTTTTTGATTGATATATACGTGTCCTGAGAGGAGAACCATGTTAAAGAATCACAGTGTGTGATGTTATATTTCATTTCTTGCTAAACTCCGAGGTTGCATTCATTTCCTTGAACAAATGTTTGAACCTTTTGATGTAAATTTGTAGATTGAATTTAGTTGTCACAACTTTTTTGGTTGTTGCTTGCCTGAATGAAATCAGTAGACATTATTCAGATAACTGAATTAGACGCTGTTGTGTGTAGTCTTTGTTGGAAATACATACTGTACCGACAGACAAATGAAGTTCACTGAGAAATCTATGGTTTTGACCAAGACGAGGATTGAGTACTCTTATCTCATTCATCATTACAAGTTGTATCTTTCAGAATTAGGTGTTCGTACAGTTACCATTTACTGTATATTATTTCTACAGTAACTGTCAGGATTAGGTGTTTGTTGGTAATATAAAATGATAGATGTATAGAGTTCACCGAGAAATCCAAGGTTATGATCAAGATGATAGGTTAAAAATCAAGGAACAAGTACTCTTCTCTCATTGATCATTACAAGTTGTAAGATTCAGGATTATCTCATGCAGTGTTTATCAATATCCAGGATTAGGAAAAAAAATGTACTCCTATCTTGCAACTTTGTTTCAGCTTCAGGCAAAGTGCAAAGTTAAGAACCTCATGCTGCTGTGAGAGAAAAACTTAGAACAGTCTTTACTATCTTTTTTTCTTGACAATGTATCTTGCCTGAATCAATTCAGTGCTCATGTTCAGATAACTGAAACTAGACACTGTCTTGTAGTGGATGTATAGAGTTCACCAAGAAATCCAAGGTCGTGAGCAAGACGGCAGCTTTAGAATTGATGATCAAGTACTCTTATCTCATTTATTACTACAAGTTTCACGATTCAGGAATAGAGCGTTCATTCGTGGCGCGGCCGCCTCCCTCCCCTCCCTCCACCACATGCAGCCTGCCGGATCTCGCCGTTGAGTGCATCGGCCCGCCGTCTCCAACCACCCCCGTCTCTGATCCGAGCCGAGTACAGGGGAGCCACCGCTGCCACCGAGGACAAGGTCGCCTGTGGAAACCACCGCTACCTCCGGTCCTTCGATCTCTCCCCTTCTCGCCACTCCTCACGGCCCGCTCGGCACGGCTCGGCCTTCTCGGCGGGGATTTGCTCTTTGGCGAAGAGAGGCGGCTGCAGGCGCCATGCTGCCAATCCAGTCATCGTTGGTATTCAAGTTGCCACCTAACGAATCTGTTTTTATTTCTTATTAGGTACCTGAAAGGCTGAACTTGATCTGATGAAGTTGCTTGTCAGACTACCTTCCTTTGATGAACTCGAAGGTCAAGAGACCAAGGTATTGTGAGAAGTGCATATGGCCTGATGTTCCTTGTGTGTATCGTGAGGATTTGGGAGCATCGGCGACGGACAATTAACTAGCTAGGTCATGGTATTACGATGAGCCAGGTCATGGTACACAGGCTAACTACGCAAGCTTCTACTGTTTTATTGTTGGTCGTTCCCGTCCACTGCTGCCAACAGTCAATTTTCTGCAGGGTTTTTATTTCTTTCTCTTGCATCGAAAGCTCCTTTTTGCCACTGATTAATTAGTTGATGCATGTGGAGATTTTCGATACTAGGAGAACCAAGTTTAAATATGTGCAATTCCATCTATCTAGCATCAATGTCGGGTGAGGTTAGACTACAAGAAAGACTAGATATTAAGCTTGTCCATTCTGTCTACACCTTTTGAATCTGAAGTGACTATTGTTGTAAATAATGCTACTTGAGTACCTGGTTGATTGGTTTTGTTTATTGTGGCATTGAGTAGCTTACTACATTAGTGGTGTCAGCTATATTTTGTAAGTTTGTTATCGATTCCATTTGGGTATATGTGTGTGTGATTGAAAAATAATGGTTTAGATATGAATTGCTACAGTTTTATATAATACTCTTTGATCTATGCTGCTAGGTCTGCCGCTGCGTGCATGACAACATGAGGTGCCGCAATCGGCATGGTATGCTGGTGGATGATGGCGACAGTGAGATGGTTGGCAAGGATTATGAGAGGTCGGTGAGCAGCACTCCTTCCTCTCTTCCCTGTGGAGAAGATGACCTGTAGCTCATTGACTGTTGAGTTCCCTCGAGTCTCTCTTTCTTCCAGCAAGGTAAAGTTCAGTTTCCTGGTGACCATGTTTATTAAATTCTTTGGTAGAATCCATATTGATTCTAAGATGACATTATAGTGCATTTTTGTCCAGACATATGATTTTTCATCATCTGGTGTATGTCAATATAGCACAGCCCACACATACCCTCCTACCCTGAGTAAATCTGAATCCCCATATTCAGTTCTGAACTCCAAAATGTCGTACTCAAATGGCTTGACCCCAGATCCATGTTCTGGACTCTTGATATTTTGTGAGGCCTTTTCATTTAGCTGCTCAATCTACATATGCAGAAAACCACTCTCTGGATGCGTGCATTTCTGGCTGTACCTGAATCTCTCTCCAACAATCTCCTTCTCCATCCATACTTATTTCATAAACCAAAACCTTGCGTTTATCACAATACCTATTTTAAGCTCACTCAGGATGACAAATATAGTCACAAAGATTTTTGGTTCTTCGGTGTTGATAAAAAGAACACCTTTTTTCTATTTCCTCTGATCCTTGTTTAGTAACTACAACTCTCATGTTGTATTTGCTTTTACTGTTTCACCTCACGGTGAGTGTCTTTTTGACTCATTCTTTGCTCACTATTGTTCAGATTCTACATCAAGGCTTGTGGCTTACCTTATGGATCTTAATTAAGTCACCCCTTGTAATTTCCTGACGTGCTACCTCATCATTCTTAGGTGGCTCCTTTTTTTTCCATTTTGTGGCAGTTGATAGTTGTGTAGTACATGGATGGGGGAGCTACTTATTTAGCCTATCAAAGAATTATCTCACTAGATGTACGTAGGGAAAGAGAGCTCTTATATTGACACTCCTAGCACTTGATATAGGGTAAGTTTTTTTTCAAGTTGTAATCTTGTGCTGGAAAATAACAATCATAGATTGCTAGGCATTTGCCATATTGCCATGCTAACTGAAAATTGATGTAATCTCTGGTCTAAAATGTCATAGCTTGTTCTTTTGTACTTTCATACACTCGTACTGACTACACATAATGTCAAATGATGTGAGTGTCAGTATATATCATCTATGGAGTTGCTTGTGCTATTGGAATTTCACCAGTTGCTCGAGAGGTATGCTTTGTGAAAATACTTCATTAGTATATCATCATTAAATGATGCACTGTTGTTTTATAGTGGAGTGTGATATAGATCAGATTTCTTTTTGTATTCATTTCTGCTATTGTTTCCTCTGTTCCTTTGATGGTTTCGACGACTCTTACTATATATAATACCATAAAATATAGTTTTTCAATCACACACGCAATTTACAGTGGCGAGCTACCAGAATTTTTGTGTCAAAAAACAGAGTTTTGAGTGGTTCTGTACTCTTTCGAATGTAATTTTTTTGAAAATTTCAAGAATTTCTTCCAGTTTTATAAACTGAACTCCTGCACTAAGGTGTCCAGAATTGTTTTACAATGTGGAGTTTTGTGAATCCAAAAAAAAATGATTAGCATAGATAACCACTACATACAGTACATGAAGGTTGGTTATGCATGGAGAATGAGGTTAGTATTGTTAGAAGTTAGAACTGGGAGTTTTCCAGCACATGACGGTTGCGGCCGTCTTCCAGCATATTGTTGCTTTTCAGCAGAACAAGATGTTCGTCTCTTTGTCTTATGGACTTCAATAAGGTCGATGGTAGCTTGCTGAATAGGTTAAGGGAGACCCCACAGATTGCTAATGACCACACAGGGTATTTGCTGGCGCCGCTGCTGCCAGAGGCGCGTGGTTGACAGGAGGAGCCGGGGAGTCATGACGGTGGACATGTGCATGTTATCATGCATTGACACATTTCGCTCTACCAACACTGCACACCAACGTGACTGAATGTGATCGTGCCTTAGATACCCTATCAAATTCTTGCTTGACTTTTTGGTTTTGTATGCTCGGATGTATGTTTCAGTTCCTACATGGTATTTCTCATGTGGAGTTGAAACCACACTTGGTTGGTCCAATAGCAAATAATCATATGTTTCACTCTGAAATCATATTGCATATAGAGTGATGTTACGTTCTTGTGCAAATTACTGCACACATATACATGGAGTTACCTGAAAAAGTCTCACACTTGGGCTCCTGCAAGTAACACTGTCTCTCGCTTGTAGAGTTTGCAAGTGGTTATAATTGTCATACTACTAGGTAACAACCTTACTCGAATCAGCCTTGACCTTGTATAATATACATAGTTATTTGGTGCATGGTATTTTTTAGCGCAATCAGTCGGAGGAGGCCAGCGGTGGGGATGAAGGCTCTGCGATGGGGAAAGGTCGCTCGTCGTCGCGGCACCAGCAATTCCACGATCGCATAATACCCGGATGTTGATGACCTCCAGGACTCTCCGTCCTCCTCCCTCCAGGTACCTCTCCGGCTCCTAACCGTTTCTCAGGTTCACAGTTTGTTACTATACTACTATTGTTTAATTAGATGGTAACATAAAACTTGGAGTGTCTGATAGGATTTCTTATTCACTGTTTGAGATGCTAACTGGGACGGAGTGAGTAAAAAAATGCCTAGAATAAAGAAATGATGAATTGTATTGTACACATTATTGTAGTTACAGATTATGTTTAAAATCGATCATTACTTGGGATGCTGCCAACTTGCAGGGTCGATGGGACATTAAATTGCCATATTGCTTTTCCCTCTTCTTCACGTGTTAGGAATATATCTTTAACAATAGAATTGTAGTGTAGTCATTCTTGCAGTTAAAGATTATGTTTAAAATTGATCATCACTTGGGATGCTGCCAACTTGCAGGGTCGATGAGACATTAAATTGCCATATTGCTTTCCCCTCTTAATCACTGTTGTAAGCTTGGTTCTCGAGGGACTTCTCGTTGTTGTACATGTAGGTTGTGGAAAATAGAAATAAAATCTATTTGTTCATTCTTCTACTGTACCTCCGATCCATCTCCCATGGTTCAGAAAATCTCAGTTATGTGCTTAAATATTAGGAAGCCATCATCTTCTAAAACATATTGTTACCTACTCAAACATATTGTCTTCCTTTGTGTTTCCGATAAATTATTTATAAAAACACATGTAAAACAGAAGTTGCAGAACCTGCATTGGACCATGCTCATTTTCTTTGTCCATTTTTTCGAAGAAATAACACTCCAGATTCCTAAGCATTCAGAATTATGACTTAGTGTGCTATTACATTTCCCAGTATCAGACGCTATATTTTTTGTGGGAATCATTGACACAGTTCCTTCAGAAAGTTGTATCTCTGAAATGGACAAACTGCTCTTGTGTAATCCTACCATCCATTCTGATGTTGAGGCAAATATACATGTTATGCAGGCGTACTATTGTTCAAGATAGTGTGTGTGACATGTGGGAACGGGGAGGAAGATGAATATCATGTTGTTATATCATGCACAAAAAGTAAGGCGTTGAGATTTGCCATGAGGAAAGAGTGGAGGCTTCCAGAAGAAAAGGAGTTCTGGTACACTGGAACAGACTGGCTACAAATCCTACTGGACAAGTATGATTCGGAGATAAGAAAGAAAAATATGCTGTTGTTATGGAGAGCCTGGTTTCTACGAGATAACTGTATCCACAGTGATGGCAAAGAAACCATTTCGAGATCGGTGATGTTCCTTGTGCAGTATGAGGAGGAAATCAGGAATTTGTCGCTATCTGTTGTTGGACAGGGAAACAAGAGTTGCTGGTCCCTGGATGCATCTATGCAGACACACCACACCTAGGAATCAGCCGAACGTCGAGCCAAATGCCCAGTGGAAAGAGCCGCATGAAGGTGTTGTAAAACTGAACACTGACGCTACCTTTTTGTCAGGCATGGGCCAAGCCTAGGCTGGCGCGATCGCACGGGATCATACGGGGCATGTTGTCTTCTCGGCGAGTAAATCGATGAATAAATGCAGATCAGTTGAAGAGGCAGAGGGGCAAGCTATCCTGATGGGTCTGGTATCGCTATCGAGACTGTACCAAGGCCCACTGATCATTTAGACTGACATCAAAATGATTGCAAATGAATTGGGACAAGCTAGATCAAGCCGATCGGATTGTTTTCTGGGTTGTCAGTGAGATAAAAAATACAAGCCGGATCTTCAGTTCAGTTCATGCCAAGGCCATCAAAAGGGAACAAAACTGTCTAGCACATGATCTTGGCTGCCAGAGCTAGACGGCATGAGGACTCACTGATAATTGCGGACGTGCCCGAGGAGCTTTGTTCGCTGATGCTATCTGAATGTACCAAGTGATGTGTTTGGTCCTTTTTTAGGTAGTCATCCTCAAAAAAAAAAAAATATACATGTTATGAAATGCCTTCCAAGTCAACCACATAGCCATTTTTAAGAACTGGTGGGAATTCGTTTGTCGATAAAATTATTCTTTTATAGGGGATGTTGCCTTATTTCTACATTAAAGCAAATAAACAGTTTGATGAACTTAACAACTCTCTATCCTTATTTGTTATTTCTCTTATTCATAGCGTGTTTTCGCCATTTATACATGTAACGATGATGAACTAAACAACTTATTCTTATTTCTTGAAACATGAAGTGTTTTTCACGTTTGTTACAACCCAATGTTTGTTAATTAATTATATTATTTATATTCATAAGTAGTATAAAGTTGGCTCAAAATAGTTAATATGATTTTGGATGATATATTATGATGTTGACTAGGAGGTTATTGGTGCTCACTAAAATAGCAGTATGAAATAAGCCTGCATATATTTGTTGGTTTTCAATTTAAGCCTTTCAACTCAACTGAAATTACTATTTTTACATTATTTACTGACATAAAACTCCTGTTTTGCAGGCTATCTTGAACGATTGCAGGTTTTAATCAAGAAGTCCTCAATAGGTGGACTGGCTCAAAATGGAGAAGCACGCTGGTAGCTTTTTGGTTGATTGTATATATTAAGCATTTAAGTTCGTAGCAATTCATACCATCAATATCTTTGGAGGTAAAATAATACAAGAGCGTAGTGATCTAAAAGTCTTTATATTATACTCCCTCCGTCCCAAAATAAGTGACTCAAAAGTGACTCAACTTTGTACTAACTTTAGTACAAAGTTGAGTCACTTTTGAGTCACTTATTTTGGGACAGAGGGAGTAGTTTACAGAGGGAGTAATATTTTAGAAAATTGTGCCTTTTTTGGCCTGATGTGGCGTGCTGTTCATAGACATCCTTACCCCATTTGGGATAGCAAGACATACGAAGACAATTTGGGGGTGCCGATTCTCTCTCTTCCTCTTGCTAACAGAATTATGAACAACCGGTAAGTCTAATGTTATAGACCTTCTCTCTTCAATCCTATCATGTATTCTTTGACTTTTGTGCTAACACAGGAAAAATGTGTTGTAAACTTGTGAGTTGTGCCTTACTCCCTCCGTTCTTAAATACAAGTCTTTTTAGATATTCCAATGCGGACTAACATACGGAGCAAAACGAATCTACATTTTCTAAAATATGTCTATATACATAAGTATGTAGTTCGTTTCTAAAATATGTCTATATACATAAGTATGTAGTTTGTATTAGAATCTCTAAAAAGACTTAAATTTAGGAATATATGGAGTATATTTTCTGGGCAAGTTTTAGCCCTTGTATTTGCAATTTATGTCGAATCACACGCACACGCACACGCACTTCCTTGGGTTTTATGTGAAAATACTTTTGAGCCGATACACCAAATATGAAGTTACATGACTCAAACAAAACTAGAAAATTATGATAAAAATAAAGATAAATGCCAATAAAATTCTAAACAATAAATGTTATCAAAGATTGATATATCTACCTATCACAAGAAAGGTAGGAGTAGCATGTTCTAGAAGATGTGTTTTTCTGTAATAGTTTCTAAATGATAAATTGTATGGTTTCAAGCACCTAAGAAAAACGTCTACACTGATTCGATCTGTTCGCTCGCTCGCCTCCCTTCTCGCGGGCGACGTGCGAATCCCCGATCCCCCCTCTCCTCCATCCCCTCCCCGTCTTTTCCCTTGCCGCTGCCGGCGTGGTCCGCCGGGCCATTCCCACGCGATGCTAGCGGAGGCGGGCCGTTCTTTCCTCGCTCGCGCGTTGGGGGCGCGGGGGCCTCCTGATGGCGGTGGTGCTCCTCGGGCGGAGGCGGTCATTCTTTCCCCGCTCATGATTTGTGGTTGTGGGTGCCCCTGATGCGGCGGCGCGACTGTTGGCTGCGGGGCACGTGGTGGTGCGGCTGGCAAGCGGCCTCCACTCCGCCCAGATCTGGGCCCTTTTGGGCCCTATCTGGGTTGGGGCGCCCCGACGGTCCGATGCGCGGCGGTGTGGCTCCGTGGTAGTCGTGGCAAGGCATCGAGGGGTGCGGGTGGTGGCGGCTTTGTCGGCGATGTCTTTGCGATGTGGCGATCTGAGTTCTGTGAACCCATTTGGGCCGGTCGGGCGGTGAGGGGCTGCTAGGCCCTCGCCACACGTCCGATCGGCTTCATGGCAGCGACGAAGGTTGTCCCCTCTCGTTGACTGAGTTGCGGATGCCCCTGAGCCCCTGGGACCCTCTTCCCTCCTCCAGGTCTCGTGTCGGGGGCCTCAGGAGACGACGAAGTTGGTTCAGTGACCGTGGTGGGAAAGGCTGGTGGGCGGCAGGTTGGTTGGTGCACTTAAGATTGTCCGAGGTGGTGGTGGTTGTTTGGGTCGGTGAAATCCCTAGTGCTCATCCGGCATCGATGTGGTGACACCTGCAGGCGCCGCCGGACCTTCCTAAAGGGCGTCGGGTATACTGTCCTCTGCGTACTGAGGGAAACCCTAGGACTTGTCCGGGCAGCAGTGTTGTAGTCGTCGCATTCCTTCTTGAAGGTGTTGCTCAGTACGCAACGCTTCAGGTGCTAGGAGTGCGGTGGTACTTCGCCGGAGGGTGCATCGGTTACCGGTCATCTTTGTTTCGTTGATCTACCAATGTCTGGATTTGTTTCTCTTTCTTTTTCTCTTGTTTTTATTTCGGGCTTGTTTATGCTGCAGGCCCCAGTGTGCGGTGAGCTGGTTGTATCGGATGGCTGCTTTATAATATAAAGCAGGGGAAACTCTTTATCATCAAGCACCTAAATCCATATTATGTAATAGTTTGCCGGCCAATCGCATATTGTGACGAAGTTTCTGGTTGTAACATCTTGGAACATTTGTATAAAAGGAGAAAAAAATCCTTCATGTGTTGTTTTTAATTAATGGATAATAACAATGCACATGCTTTCATGAGAAAAATGATTTTAAGAATTAAAAAAGGCATTCAAGTGATATTATCATTTGTAATGCAGTGCAGAATAAAGAGTTTAATGTTTATGTACCACCTTTATTTTGTGCATCAGGTGTATAGGGTCGAATTACATTTTTTTATCAAAGTACATTGCAAGCGTATTATTCCAAAATAAAGATGTTCTTGCCTATCTTTCTATCTATGTAAAATTTGACATGCAACCAATACAAATTTTCAAAAGCCCGTGGCAACGCACGGGTAGTCTACTAGTCATCCATAAATTCAAACCATGTGTGGGGCAATTGCGAATCATTAATTTCATTCTTTCCCAAAATTGGGCAACATGCTTATGATCAAGTTGTTTAAAATTCATAATATCATTTCTAAGAGAGATGATCTTAGTGGGAGGAAAATACTTAGAGATAAAGGCATCTTTGCACTTATTCCCAGAATCAATACTATTTTTAGGCAAAGACGAAAACCAAGTTTTAGCAGGATCTCTAAGTGAAAACGGAAATAACTTCAATTTAACAATATCATTATCCGTATCTTTTTTCTTTTGCATATTACACAAATCAACAAAGTTGTTTAGATGAGTAGCGGCATCTTCACTAGGAAGGCCGGAGAATTGATGTTTCATAACAAGATTCAACAAAGCAGCATTGATTTCACAAGATTCAGCATCATTAAGAGGAGCAATCAGAGTGCTAAGGAAATCATTATTATTGGTATTGGAAACGTCATACAGTTTGGTATTATCTTGACCATCGTGACAAGCAATCCAACACACAAGCACACAAAAGGCAAGCGAAAAAGAGAGGCGAACGGGAAAGAGAGGGTGAATAAAATAGCAAGGGTGAAGTGGGGGAGTGGAAAACGAGAGGCAAATGGCAAATAATGTAATGCGAGGGAGATGAGTTTGTGATGGGTACTTGGTATGTCTTGACTTGAGCGAAGACCTCACCGGCAACGGCGCCAGAAATCCTTCTTGCTACCTCTTGAGCACTGTGTTGGTTTTTCTCTTGAAGAGGAAAGGGTGATGCAGCAAAGTAGCGTAAGTATTTCCCTCAGTTTTTAAGAACCAAGGCATCAATCCAGTAGGAGGCTCCTCAAAAGTCCCACGCACCTACACAAACAAACAAGAACCTCGCAACCAACACAATAAAGGGGTTGCCAATCCCTTCACGGTAACTTGCGAAAGTGAGATCTGATAGAGATAATATGGTAAGATAAATATTTATGGTATTTTTATGATATAGATTGGAAAGTAAAAGATGCAAATAAAAGTAGATGAGAAACTTATATGATAAAAGATAGACCCCGGGGCCATAGGTTTCACTAGTGGCTTCTCTCAAGATACCATAAGTATTACAGTGGGTGAACAAATTACTGTCGAGCAATTGATAGAAAAGTGCATAGTTATGAGATTATTTAGGCATGATCATGTATATAGGCATCACGTCCGTGACAAGTAGACCGACTCCTGCCTACATATACTACTATTACTCCACACATCAACCGACTCCTGCCTGCATCTAGAGTATTAAGTTCATGAAGAACAGAGTAACACATTAAGAAAGATGACATGATGTAGAGGGATAAACTCAAGAAATATGATATAAATCCCATCTCTTTATCCTCAATGGCAACAATACAATACGTGCCTTGCTGCCCCTGCTGTCACTGGGAAAGGACACCGCAAGTTTGAACCCAAAGCTAAGCACTTCTCCTATTGCAAGAAATATCAATCTAGTAGGCCAAAACAAACTGATAATTCGAAGAGACTTGCAAAGATAACCAATCACACATAAAAGAATTCAGAGAAGATTCAATTATTTCTCATAGATAAACTTGATCATAAACCCACAATTCATCGGATCTCGACAAACACACCGCAAAAAGAGTTACATCGAATAGATCTCCAAGAAGATCGAGGAGAACTTTGTATTGAGATTCAAAGAGAGAGAAGAAGCCATCTAGCTAATAACTATGCACCCGAAGGTCTGTGGTAAACTACTCACAACTCATCGGAGAGGCCTTGGAGATGATGTAGAGGCCCTCCATGGTCGATTCCCCCTCCGGCGGAGCGCCGGCGAAGGCTCCAAGATGGGATCTCGCGGATACAGAAGGTTGCGGCGGTGGAAATAGTTTTTTGTGGTGCTCCTGAATGTCTTCGGGGTACGTTGATATATATAGGAGGAAGAAGTAGGCCGGTTGACGCTCGAGGGGCCCACGAGGGTGGGGGCGTGCCCACCCCCTTAGGGTGCGCCAGGCACCCTCGTGGCCGCCTCATTCGCTGCTTGACGTCCACTCCAAGTCTACTGGATTGCGTTTGTTCCAAAAAGATCGCTCCCGAAGGTTTCATTCCGTTTGGACTCCGTTTGATATTCCTTTTCTTAGAAACACTAAAATAGGCAAAAAAACAACAATTGGGGCTGGGCCTCCGGTTAGTAGGTTAGTCCCAAAAAATGATATAGAAGTGTAAAGTAAATCCCATAAGCATGCAAAACGGGTAATATAATAGCATGGAACAATCAAAAATTATAGATAGTTGGAGATGTATCAGCGAGTCCACGGAGGGTTCCACCCACGAAGGGTCCACGAAGAAGCAACCTTGTCTACCACACCATGGCCATCGCCCACGAAGGACTTGCTCACCTTGGTAGATCTTCACGAAGTAGGCGATCTCCCTGCCCTTACTAACTCCTTGGTTCAACTCCACAATCTTGACGGAGGCTCCCAAGTGACACCTAACCAATCTAGGAGACGCCACTCTCCAAAAGGTAATAGATGGTGTGTTGATGATGAACTCCTTGCTCTTTTGCTTCAAATGATAGTCTCCCCAACACTCAACTCTCTCTCTCATGGATTTGGCTATGGTGGAAAGATGATTTGAGTGGAAAGCAACTTGGAAAGGCTAGAGATCAAGATTCTTGTGGTTGGATTGGAATGTCTTGGTCTCAACACATGAGTAGGTGGTTCTCTCTCAGAAAATGAGTAGTGGAAGTGTAGGCACATTCTGATGGATCTCTCTTAGATGGACAAGGGGGTGGAGGGGTATATATAGCCTCCACACAAAATCTAATCGTTATACACATTTTACCAAATGGTGGGACCGAATATTGAAACTCGGTGAGACCGACCTGGTTCAAAATGTGAACGTTAGGCTTTTCAGTGGGACCGACAACATCAACTCGGTGAGACCGATGTGCTAGGGTTAGGGCAAAACCTCATCTCGGTGAGACCGATCAGATGAACTCGGTGAGACCGATTTTAGTAATAAGCAAACAGAGACTTGGTCAGGCAAACTCGGTGGGACCGATCGCTCACCTCGGTTAGACCGAAACGTGACGAAAAGGAAACAAGAGTTTGCACTGTGAACTAGGTGGGACCGATCGCTCATCTGGGTTAGACCGAAACTTTACGAAGGGAAACAGAGAGTTTGCAATCCCATCTCACTGAGACCGAGATCCCTATCGGTAAGATCGAATTGATTAGGGTTTGTGGATATGGCTATGTCAAGTGAACTCGATGGCGCCGGATATATCAAATCGGTCGGGCCGAGTTTGACTTTAGGTTTAGGACATATGTGGAAATGAGAAAGTGGTTGAGGATTTTTGGAGCATATCACTGAGCAAGCAAGCCATTAAGCAATGCGTCATCCCTTTTAATAGTATTGGCTTTTCCTATGGACTCAATGTGATCTTGAATCACTAAAATAAAAATGTAGAATCTTGAGCTTTAGCCAATATGAGTCTTTAGCATTTTGAGGGGTCCAAATCTCTAGTCCATGCCATACCAAACTTTGAATTTTTTGAAACATTTATCTTGAAAGAATATTAGTTCAATGAGCTATATGTTGTTATGAATTTCCAAAACCATCCGGGGATTAGTTGCACTTTCACAAGTCCTCCTCCAACCGCAAGAATACTTCTCGCAAGGCCAAGGCATACATCGGCAAGTGGATGGATTCTGAAGATGAAGAATTGTTTGCCTCCGAAGAAGAAAATGAGTGAGATGAGGACTCCGACTCAGGCATGGCTGGCATGGCATGCACCTCTTCTCCTGCAATGAATTTCTTCAGGGACCCGTGAAGCAACGATGAAACTCCTGCCTATTACTTCATGGCCAAGGCTTCGAAAGAAAAGGTATCCTCCAAACATCACAAGGTTCACTCCAGTGATCAATATTCTTCTGGTGAGGATGACCATGCTAAGCTAATCAAAATTGCCAACATACAACAAAATTCTCTTGAGAAAATTGAGAAAACCCTCACGAAATCTGAAGAGTTGTTGGTTGAGCAGATGGAGAAAAATCAGTCGTTGACAGAAGAGTATTCCACTCTCAAGTCACGAGTGGATGAACTCAACTCATCATGATTTTCTCTCAGCAGACCACGAAAGATTTACCTATGATTACATGAAAAGGAAATAAGAACTCGAGGCACTGAGAGAGGCTCATGAAGATTTGATGAGAGAAAATTCTCTTCTCACCCAACAACTCAAGGATAAACCTGAAGTGTTTGAGCCACCATGTTTAAACTGCCTTGAACGAACCAACGCAGAATCAAATGCTGAATCATCCGCGAATGCTAACCCCTCGTTCGAGGAAAATGGTTCTGTTTCTGATGAAAATTCTAGGTTGAAAGATCTTTTTCAGACAGGAATGTTCAAATCTCTCAAATGACACCAAACCCTTTGCGATGTTCTGAAGAATCTGTTCTTCACAAAAATCCCAGAAAGGAAGGTATCAGTTTCGAAAGGAACTGAATGAAAATGACACTTATTGGGAACCACAAAAATATCCTCAAACTATGTGGGTTCCTGCAAAGAGCAAAACGCTCGATCCAGCATTACTTTCGGGATACAACTCTCCTACTCCCGAATATCCTGATGATGATTCCATGGACAACTATAAGTTGTTTAAGAATCAACATGGTGAGACTGTTGCTCGCTATGTTGGGCCAAACAACAGAAATGCCCCCCCCAAAGAAAGCTATTTGGGTGCCAAAGAAAACTGTTAATGCTTTGCCTATTTCTACTCAACTGACCATGGAGGCACAAAGAATTCGATAGAACAAGTATATGTATACTGGATACAACACTATACTCATGCATCTGGAAAGAATTTCAATGTTTATTCCTTCAATTATGCTCGCACCTTATCGAGCAACAACTATGCTTATCGAAAGAAATCATATGCTGCTCGTTCATTTGTTTCGAAGCCACCTGCAAAAACGTGGGTTGTTAAGAAAGCCTAATTCTTCTGCAAGACTATGTATTTGGGTGCACTGAATGGATAATGGATAGTGGATGCACTAGTCACATGACCAAAGATAAGTCATTGTTTGTCGACCCCAACTTAACTACTTCTCCTCTGAACTATATCACTTTTGGCGACAACAACAAAGGAAAGGTAATTGGGCTAGTAAAATTGCTATATCCAAGGACAAATTTATTGATGATGTGTTACTTGTTCAATCCCTTGGATTCACTCTTATGTCAGTTGGCAAGCTATGTAATTTAGGCATGCTAGTTTTATTCTTGATATCCAAATGCATTGTCTTCATGGTGACCATTCCTTCGTCTTTGAGGGAATCAGAAAGGGTGATCTTTATATTGTGGATTTCTCCAAGGGTCCCTCACTCCAAACTTGTTTGCTTGCAAAAGCAACCGAAGGATGGCTGTGGTACCATAGACTTGGTCATGCAGGTATGAGTAATTTGTAGACCCTGGTGAAGAAAAAGCATCTCCGTGGCATTCCTGATGTAAAATTCTACAAGAATCGTCTCTATGCTGCTTGTGAGGCCGGTAAATTGGCTAAGAAGCATCATTCATCCAAGACAGTCATGACCACAACAAGACCACTAGAAATTCTTCATATGGATTTGTTTGGTCCTCAAAATTTTGCAAGTTTTGGTGGCAGCCATTATGGTCTGGTTATTGTAGATGATTAATCTTGATACACTTGGGTATTCTTTCTTGAAGAGAAGACCTGTACTCAAGATATCTTCAAAAGCTTCTCTAAGAAGGCCCAAAATGAATATGATGTGCGAATTAAGCATGTCAGAAGTGACAATGGAACTGAGTTCAAAAATACTCATATTGCTGAATTTCTAGATGATCATGGTATTATTCATGAGTTCTCTACTGCATACACTCCCCAATAGAATGGAGTTTTTGAACTTAAGAACATAACTCTCATTGAAATGGAGAGAACAATGCTCAGTGGGTACAAAACTCCCATTCGCTTCTGGGCTGATGCTATTAACACTGCTTGTCATGTCATCAATGGTGTTTATCATCACAAGTTCCTTAAGAAAACTTCATATGAGCTTATCACTAGAAAGAGACCAAATGTTTCTTATCTACGTGTTTTTGGTGCACCTTGTTACATTCTTGATATGAATCATTCTTCCAAGTTTGCACCTAAGGCACATAAAGTTTTTTCTCTCGGTTATGGCTCAAACTCGCATACGTATCGTGTCTATAACTGTCACCACATGAAAGTTATGAAAATGGTAAATGTGCGGTTTGATGAATCTGATAGCTCTCAAAAGGAGCACCTGCCAAATGTGATAGATGAACCACTGATATTAGATGCTATTCGGCAAATGGCCATCTGGAGCGTCAAGCCTGTCGAAGGAAATGTCCCTAAATCCACTGATGATGATGCTCCTATGACTCAAGCAGAACTCATCAAGCCACTGCCGAAGCAAATGCTCCTTTGAATGGAAATGGCAATCAAAATCCAAATGCCGATAAAAATGGGAATCCTGAAGGGAACACAAATGTTGATGCTGATGATAATGATCATCACAAAGAAAATGCTCATCCTCGTGTGGCAAATCGAGTTGATCCTTCACTAATTCTCGATGAACATGAATCTAGGTTATCGACCCACAACTCGCTCACGCACTCGTTTGGCTAACTACCATGGCAGTTTCTCCTTTGTTTCATTGGCAGAACCTACTAAGTATGAAGAAGCCATGAATGATCTGGATTGGATGCATGCCATGCAAGAGGAGTAAGTGCAATTCAAATCGAATGATGTATGGGAACTGGTTGACAAAACAAATCCCAAGAAGCACAATATCATTGGCACAAAATGGATTTTCCGCAATAAGCAAGATGAAAATGGCATTGTGGTGAGAAACAAAGCACGAATTGTTGCTCAAGGGTACACTCAGGTAGAAGGTATTGATTTCGGTGAAACATATGCTCCTGTTGCACGCCTTGAGGCAATTCGCATTCTTCTCGCCTATGCAAATTACAATGACATCTTGCTTTATGAAATGGACGTGAAAAGTGCTTTCCTCAATGGTGAAATTGCTGAGGAAGTTTATGTTAGACAACCACCTGGCTTTGAACACCCTAAGTTTCCTAACAAAGTTTTCAGGTTGAAGAAAGCTTTATATGGGCTAAAGCAAGACCCTCGAGCATGGTATGACACCCCGAAGAAGTTTTTGCTCGACAAAGGGTTCAAACCAGGATCCACAGACCCCCACACTTTTCACTCGTGCTATAGAGAATGATTTATTAATTTGTCAAATCTATGTGGATGATATTATCTTCGGTTGTACTAACTATGCTTGCAACTTAGAATTCGGGAAAATGATGTCCGATAAATATCAAATGTCCATGATGGGTGAACTCAAATTCTTTCTTAGACTGCAAATTCGTCAACAAGCAAATGGCATATTCATCTCTCAGGAAAAAAAATCTGAAAGAGTGCCTGAAGAAGTTCAAAATGCAAGATTCCAATTAAGGGCTATAAAACTCCAATGCCCACAAATGGTAAGCTGGATGCAGATGTGTATGGTAAGGATTACAACCAGAAAGCTTATCATTCTATGATTGGATCTCTTCTTTATATATGTGCATCTAGACCTGACATTATGTTGAGTGTTTGCATGTGTGCCCGCCATCTAGCTGCACCGAAAGAATCGCATCACCAAGCGGTCAAGCGCATTCTGAGATATTTGGCTCACACCCCCACCTTAGGTTTAAGGTATCCTAAGGGGGGCACAGTTTGATCTTGTTGGTTATTCAGACTCAGATTGGGCTGGTGACTTGGTTGATAGGAGATCTACTTCAGGGACATGTCATTTCCTCGGTAGATCATTGGTATGTTGGTCATCAAGGAAGTAGAATTGTGTATCTCTGTCTACGATTGAGGCCAAATATATTGCTGCTGGCTCTTGTTGCACTCAGTTATTGTGGATGAAGCAGACACTGAAGGACTATGGCACCAAGGTCAAGCATATCCCTCTGTATTGTGATAATGAGAGTGCCATCAAAATTGCACACAATCCTGTGCAGCATTCTCGCATGCACATTGCCATCATACATCATTTTATTCGCGATCATGTTGCTCGAGAGGATATCATTATCTATCACATCAAGACCGAAGACAATCTCGCTGATATTTTCACCAAGCCTCTCGGCGAGAAAAGATTATGTGCGTTACGGTGTGAGCTAAATATCCTAGACTTCGCAAACATGCAGTAAGCTGATCTCGGCACCTGTGGTAACACTTCCGCATCTTTGAAGGAATGGGTGCATAACACTCGAAGAGTTTGAAAATTTTGACAAAGTGAAATTTTCTTTCTGAGAGTGAATACATTAAGGAAGAACTAGACTAATTGGGCGCCATGATAATTGTGCAACTCTCGGGGTCATACAGTTCTTATACGGTGGGTTACGCCACCATAGTTCTCTTTCATTGATTTTTTTCAATCAGAAGCTTTAGTGTTTGTCCGAATGCATTTCCCTCATAGCTATTTGCTCAAATGTTTGTGATTATCCTTCTGAGTGAAATTCCTAGGACTCTGTTTTCCCTCTATTCTATCTCTTCCAGTCTATGTTGTTCCGTTGAAAATGCTCAAATTTCAGCTGGAACGAAACTTTATTTGGTATCCTTGACCACGATTAAGATTCGGTCCGAACTTTAATCTATTTTGGTGAAAGCTGTCCAAAATTTGGGGTTTCTCGCCTAAGTCAGGACAACCATCTTTTATGACGGTTGCCACGTGCAATACTTAATCTGTCAATCCATCCTAACCATTGAATCACAATTGTCTTTGCTTAAGAGTCATCTGATAAAATCCTCTGTGTGCGGTTATTTCCATTTGCCTATATAAACCGCACCACTCCTTCTTCCACTTTACTCTCTCTTTCTCCTCGCCTCCACTCTGCCGAAATCGTCACCACAACGCTCCTCCTAAGAGCTCGACATCAATGACCCCTTCACCGCTTAACTACTGGAAAGAGGTCACTAGAGTCATTCCACGCTGCCGCGGCACATCTTCTTCTCCGCGTGGCCGTAGTTGTTGCACGTTAGTAAGATAGGGTACGTGTGGTTCAAACTTGAACCTCCATCCCTCATGATTCGAGTTCGTCCGTGGTTATTTATCTCCAATTTTACCGCATATCTTAGATCTAGGTTTTTACCCTTCTAGTGCGGATGTGGTTTGTAGTTATTCCTCGCATCCGAATCTATCAAATCTAGGGTTTGTGTTATGTTTCGCTCGAATGATATGCCTAGCTCATTGTCTAGTATTTTCTTCGGACCTACTAGCTCAATCTATTTGTTTCATTAATTCGAAACATCTCTCAAAGTCGGTATCTAATTCTTCCTCAAAATGCTTTGTGTTGAAAAACATTCGCTGAGAGCATTTGTGACTTTGTCCCCATTTTCCCTCGTACCTACACTGGTATGCGTCAGTGCTATACAAATGGTTTTTAACCCCTTTTCGCAACGGCATTTCGAGCCGTCACCAAGTGAGTGTGGGTGATAGGGGGGTCCTTCCCACACGACCCAAAAACCTTCGGGGATAGGGAGCTAAGATGCATGTACAGTACTCCTACTCGTTTGTGCTCGCATTGCCATCGCAATCGGTATTATGTGGTGCTACATTTACGATGTGCGGTCCATAACAAACGGTTCACTATTATAGAACGTGTATGATAGGCATTCCCAGACCATATGCGATAACTAATTAAGAAGATTAGCTAATCGTCGTACGAGTGTCGGATAGGATTACGAAACGTTGGACCGTCATAACATCGTCGTACACGACAACTATCGCACACACTATTCTGTGGTGCAACGTTTACGATGCATACTTCATCAGAAACAATTCATGGTTGCGAATCGTGTACGATAAGGCAACTATCACAAATGTTTAGTTTGCCCTCACCATTTGTGATATTGTCTGATATCGCACACGCTTTGCAAACGACAACTATGTGCACGCTTGCACGCATTTCCGCTCTGTGAACTGTCTCAGATTATGGTGTATATCGCAAACATTTGTGTTTTACCAAGCGTGTGTGCCGTAATGACCTGGTGAGCGTAATTTCGCCATAATTTAATTGCTTCTATATCATATTGTACCGGATTTGAATTTAAATTTGAATGTATGCTATAGCTTTATTCATATCCATCAGGTTCAGACAATCAATGTATTATTCAATTCATAGGTACATATCAAGAATTACATAAGAACCAAATAAAGAATGATGAACCATAGTTGTATACTTGTACTATTAAAGACGGTAAAAAGCGTGAAATACATTACAGTTCTTTGAACAAGGTGAAGCAGAATGCCCATATTGTGCCCTCCTCCATGCAGAAGGCACACACGACTCTAGTACAACCCCTTGTGATGGCCGACTGCCCATCCTTCACGATCTTCATGAAAACATCTAGATAATCATCGTGTTGTGGTAGAAATACTTTAACCTTTGCATGCCCACCAATCATGTAGTTTGAGAGGTAATCTTGAGTAAACTACTTTGGGAACCACTGCGGAAAAAAGATTCAGACATTGTCATCTAACACAACTCATTATGGGCGGTAAAAAGAAGGTTGCAGAGTTCTCACTTACCATCCTGCAGTTTGCAGTTGTATTGGATAAAGTGTAAACAAATAGTTTAATTGCCATCTTTTGACCCATTTTACTCTCAATCTTTATCATCTTCCTCACTTGATGCTGGTTCATCGATATCTCATTTCCCCATACGCAGAAAGGGTCGAAGCGCGGATCTTTACCAATGACATATGTACCTAAAAGCACCAATTTAATATTAGAAGCTAAACACCAATTGCACAATGATGTAGTACAACACTCTTTTATAATATCTTATAGCATCCAATATACTCACATATTAGATGAATTAACATCTTATATTATGGGCTGGAAGGAGTTTATTGCATTCTTACAAATTATCGGCTGATTAACTGCTGCTGTATCCATGGGTTAGAGTTAGTTTGAGCTAGCCCGGGCTCAAATAGCCCTAAAGTATATCTAAACACGAGGGCTAGTTTGAGCTAGTTGCATCTATAACCCACCCAAAAAAATATCCAACCCAAGAGGTGCTAATTGGAGCTAGTTCTCCTAGTGCATTTATTGTCAATCCAAGTATCTAACACTGTCATCCAAACACCTCTTTGGATGGAGTTAGTTCAGGGTTAGTCATGAGCTAGAAACTAACTCTAACCTCTAGCTAAGTTGAGTATCCAAATAGGGTTGTGTTGTTGTTGTTGTTGTTGCTGTTTCTCTTCTACGTATATCTAGACATCATCAGAACATTAAGGTAACACTCTTCCTTATTGCTATGTAGCCTAGGATTGCATATGTAGACATTAAGTACAGTTCATGTTGCTATGTAGCCTCAGATATATTACATATGGCCGTAGTTAACCTAACGATAAATGGGTTGTAGATATATTTAGTTAAAAGTCCGATTCACCGATTAGTCCCTTATTAGCCCCTGGCCTATATGGTACCAGCTACCGATATCCTGAATAGTGAGCATATATAAGCCATGGGATGAAACTAACCTCGATGGAAAATAGTAGTCGTTTCCAGAATTGTCTTGTGTAGGTACATTGAGAAGCATGTTAAGCACAATAGGCTAAACATCAACCAAAATTATCCATGGCAGACAAAATAATCTCTGAAAGATAGCTTCACTATGCAGGTTAAAGCATGCTAGTAAAGCAAAACAAGTGGAAAAGTGTGTTAACTTGAACAGGCCTAACATTTAACAACAAGCAAACATAGTCATTCAAACTGGTATTGTGCCGGTCTAAGTACACTGGTTATTATTAAATAAAAATGGAAAGGCGTGTTAACTACAAGATGCAGCAACCAAATGTAGTCATTTATAGTGGTATTGTTGAAACTGGTACTGATGAAATTGAACTGCACAGTTCATACTTGCACATATAGAACATCATGTTGTGAATAACTGGAATAAACAAGGCCTACTACGAACAACCAAAGATAGCATTTGAAACTTGACATATGCTAACTACAAACAACAGAACAATCAAAAAACTTTAAAAGAGGCATATGCTAGCTATAACAGGCTTAACAGCAAGCAAATATATGCATTCCTATCGGTATGTTTAAAGTAGGATTGATGAAATGTACTGCACAGTAAATAATTGCACATATAGAGCATCACATTGTGAACAACTAAAATAAACAAGGCATACTGCAAACAACCAGATATAGCAATTAAAACTGGACATATTCTCACTACACTACAAAAGGGACTCGACAAAACAAATCATGGGCTTCCCCCTGTGAAGAGGCACGACAAAACAAATCATGGGTTTCCTCACTTGTCACGGACGACTCGTTCCCGTGGGAAGAGCACGGACCCTGGATGCGCTCCATGTTGTCACAGATGGGCTCCTTCCCCTTTAAAGAGCACGGCTGTAGGGTGCCCTTCCTGATGTCGCAGACGGGCTCTTTCCCCTTGGAAGAGCAGATGGGCTCTTTTCCCTTAGAAGAGCCGTAGAGGGTGCCCTGAGGTTTGACTTGGAAGCTGTGGATCCCAAGCCAGCGTCGCAGAACGTGTCCTTCATAAATGACAAAAGGGGCTCAATGGCGATGTAGTATGGCAAATTCTTGACAGCGAGCCAGAGGAGATCAACGGCGGAGCCATGGATGAGATCGATGGCGGTTGAACCCGAGGGGTTGGGGTGGGCCACTTAACCTGTGACATAGCCCGCCTCAGGCCGTCGCTGTCGACGACCTCGATGTCGTAGCCGGCATCTGCGACATACACGCATACTCTAGCCCACTGATTGAGTGTCTATGGCCAGTAATGGCCGTCAGCTTCCTCGGCGACGTCAGGCAAAGAGACCGCGATACACCTCTTTTGGGCCAGTCGCTCCTCGAGCTCTGAACGTCCATTTTGCATCATGTTTTCCTACTGTTATTTATGTTGTTTTATTGTATAATAATGCTTTTTGGAGTGATTCTAATGCCTTTTCTCTCATAATATGCAAGGTATGCACCAAGGGGGAGAATTCTGGCAGCTGGAAATCTGGACCTGAAAAAGCTACGTTAAGCTACCTATTCTGCACAACTCCAAATGAGTTGAAACTCCAAGAGGATTTTTTATGGAATATTTAATGAATATTGGAGCAAATAAGTACCAGAGGAGGGCCGCCAGGTGGGCACAACCCACCTGGGTGCGCCTGGAGGCCCAGGCGCAACCTGGTGGGTGCTGCCCTCCTCGGCCCACCCCCGGTGCCCATCTTCTGGTATATAAGTCATTTTTACCTAGAAAAAATAAGGGGAGGACATTTGCGATGAAGCACCACCACCTCGAGGGGGAACTTGGGCAGGAGCACTTTTGCCCTCCGGTGGAGCGATTCCGCCGGGGGAATTTCCCTCCAAGAGGGGTAAATCATCGTCATCATCATCACCAACAACTCTCCCATCTTGGGGAGGGCTATCTTCATCAACATCTTCACAACACAAACTCCTCTCAATCCCTAGTTCATCTCTTGTGTTCAATCTTTGTATCAAAACTATAGATTGGTGCTTGTGGGTGACTAGTAGTGTTGATTACATGTTGTAGTTGATTATTATATGGTTTATTTGGTGGAAGATTATATGTTCAGATCCATTATGCTATTTAATACCGCTCTGATCTTGAGCATGTTTATCATTTGTGAGTAGTCACTTTCGTTCTTGAGGTCACGGGAGAAATCATGTTGCAAGTAATCATGTGAATTTGATATGTGGTCGATATTTTGATGGTATGCATGTTGCCATTCTCTTAGTGGTGTCATATGAACATCGACTACATGACACTTCACCATATTTGGGCCTAAGGAAATGCATTGTGGAGTAGTTATTAGATGGCGGGTTGCGAGAGTGACAGAAGCTTAAACCCCAGTTTATGCGCTATTCCGTAAGGGACCGATTGGATCCAAAAATACCTGAAATATTATTTATCATCTCTAACACATCTCACCCTCGTAAGTGACCGTGAAGGGATTCACAACCCCTAATCGCGTTGGTTGCAAGTAGCTATCATTTTGTGTAGGTACGAGGGACTTGTGCGTGGTCTCCTACTAGATTGATACTTTGGTTCTCAAAAACTGAGGGAAATACTTACGCTACTTTGCTGCATCATCCTCTCCTCTTCGGGGAAATCCAAGGCAGTGCTCAAGAGGTAGCAAGAAGAATTTTCGGCGTCGTTGCCGGGGAGGCTCACGCAAGCAAGTCAACAATACCAAGTACCCATCACAATCCCTATCTCTCGCATTACATTATTTGCCATTTGCCTCTCGGTTTCCTCTCCCCCACTCCACCCTTGCCGTTTTATTCGCCCTCTCTTTCCCGTTTGCCTTTTTCTCGTTGCCTTTTTTTGCTCGTGTGTTAGTTTGCTTGCTTGTCATCATGACTAGTCTCATATCTTCTCCGTTATCTCCCGAGAATGAAGTTCTAAATTTTAAGCAAAGGGAGGGAGAAAATCTAAAAGATGCTTGGTATAGAATTTGCAATGCTCAAAATAGATCTACCAGGAAGCAATCTACTTTAGTTCTTCTTCGCAATTTTTACGTAGGTGCTAATCCTTGGTATAGATATATCCTTGATACCATTACCGGAGGGAACTTTTTGGGTAGCCTTACTTTTGATTCTTATAATGCTTTAATAGATATATTTGGCTCACCACCCATTTTGATTAATGGAACTAGCATGTTATGCAAAGGCTTGAAACTATTGAAAATAAAGTTGCTACCATTGAATCAATTGAAAATCTTGATAAAAAGATCCACAATCAAATTACCCAATATGGATCTAAGGTAGGAATGACTTTGAAAAATATTAAAGAAAAAGAACCCATAGTTAATGAGAAAATAAATCTAGATTCCACAAGAATCAGTAAACTTGAGGGTATCATTACCAACTTGGGAACCGTTTTTTCTTCCGTTCAAAACACTCCAAGTTCTTCTACTAAAAATACTAAGCTTATTTATGTTCCTAAGAATAAGGGTGAATTATCTAGTAAGGAAACTGCGGATCTTAAATCTATAAGTGTTCATCCCAATCTTTTTACCATCATTAAGGAACCATTTGCTATAGATGAATTTTTTGATCTTTTGCCTGGAAACTTGACAATTACTAGGAAGAAAGAAAATTCTAAAGGAGGTTGATGCCTCATTGAAGAATTGCCTACCAAAGATGGCAATACCTAGATCTATCCTTGCTTTTATGCCTAGCTAGGGGCGTTAAACGATAGCGCTTGTTGGGAGGCAACCCAATTTTATTTTGTGTTTTTTTTTGTTTTTGCTTCTGTTTAGGAATAAATAATCCATCTAGCCTCTGTTTGGATGTGGTTTTATCTTTTAATTAGTGTTTGTGCCAAGTAGAACCTATAGGATAACCTACGCTGATAGTTGATTTGATTCTGCTGAAAAACAGAAACTTTGCACGCACGAATATAATTTTGTTAAATCACAGGAACGTGCTTTTGCGTTGATTATTTTTGATGCTGTTCAATAAACAAATTCTCCAGGACTTCCTATTTTGGTAGAATTTTTAAAGTTCCAGAAGTTTGCGTTAGTTACAGATTGCTACAGACTGTTATGTTTTTGACAGATTCTGTTTTACGGGTGTTGTTTGCCTATTTTGATGAATCTATGGCTAGTAAAATAGTTTATAATCCATAGAGAAGTTGGAATAAAGTAGGTTTAACACCAATATAAATAAAGAATGAGTTCATTACAGTACCTTAAGTAGTTCTTTGTTTTCTTTCCCTAATGGAGCTCACGAGATTTCTGTTGAGTTTTATGTTGTGAAGTTTTCAAGTTTTGGGTAAATTCTTTTGATGGATTATGGAACAAGGAGTGGCAAGAGCCTAAGCTTGGGTATGCCCATGGAACCTCCAATATAATCCAAGGACACCAAAAAGTCAAAGCTTGGGGATGCCCCGGAATGCATCCCCTCTTTCGTCCACTTCCATCGGTAATTTACTTGGAGCTATATTTTTATTCACCACATGATATGTGTTTTGCTTGGAGCGTCTTGTATTATTTGCGTCTTTGATTGTTAGTTTACCACAATAATCCTTGCTGTACACACCTTTTGAGAGAGCCATACATGATTTGGAATTTTTTAGAATACTCTATGTGCTTCACTTATATCTTTTGAGCTTGATAGTTTTGCTCATAGTGCTTCACTTATATCTTTTGAGCGTAATAATTTTTGCTCTAGTGCTTCACTTATATCTTTTAGAGCACGGTGGTGGATTTGTTTTAAATAAACTATCAATCTCTCATGCTTCACTTAGATTATTTTGAGAGTCGTTAATATCATGCTAATTCACTTAATGTTAATATACTTGGTGTTCAAGATATGTGAAACTTTCTTTTGAGTGCGTTGAATACTAAGATAAGTTTGATGCTTGATAATTGTTTTGAGATATGAAGATGGTGATATTAGAGTCATGCTAGTTAAGTAGTTATGAATTCAAAGAATACTTGTGTTGAAGTTTGTGATTCCGTAGCATGCACGTATGGTGAACCGTTAATGTGAGAACTTCGGAGCATGATTTATTTATTGATTGTCTTCCTTATGAGTGGTGGTCGGGGACGAGCGATGGTCTTTTCCTACCAATCTATCCCCCTTGGAGCATGCGCGTAATACTTTGCTTTGATAACTTCTAGATTTTTGCAACAAGTATATGAGTTCTTTATGACTAATGTTGAGTCCATGGATTAAACGCACTTTTCCCATCCTTCCACCTTTGCTAGCCTCTCTAATACCGCGCACTTTTCGCCGGTATCATACACCCACCATATACCTTCCTCAAAACAGTCACCATACCTACCTATCATGGCATTTCCATAGCCATTCTGAGATATATTGCCAGGCAACTTTCCACCATTCCGTTTATTATGACACGCTCCATCATTGTTATATTGCTAGCATGATCATGTAGTTGACATCGTATTTGTGGCAAAGCCACCGTTCATAATTCTTTCATACATGTCACTCATGATTCATTGCATATCCCGGTACACCGCCGGAGGCATTCATATAGAGTCATACTTTGTTCTAAGTATCGAGTTGTAATTGTTGAGTTGTAAGAAAAATAAAAGTGTGATGATCATCATTATTAGAGCATTGTCCCAAGTGAGGAAAGGATGATGGAGACTATGATTCCCTCATAAGTCGGGATGAGACTCCGGACAAAATAAAAAAAAAGAGGCCAAAAAAAGAGAAAGGCCCAAATAAAAAAATTGATGAGTGAAAAAGAGAGAAGGGACAATGCTACTATCCTTTTACCACACTTGTGCTTCAAAGTAGCACCAAGATCTTCATGATAGAGAGTCTCTCATTTTGTCACTTTCATATACTAGTGGGAATTTTTCATTATAGAACTTGGCTTGTATATTCCAATGATGGGCTTCCTCATAATGCCCTAGGTCTTCGTGAACAAGCGAGTTGGATGCACACCCACTTAGTTTATTTTGTAGAGCTTTCATATACTTATAGCTCTAGTGCATCCGTTGCATGGCAATCCCTACTCACTCACATTAATATCTATTGATGGGCATCTCCATAGCCCGTTGATACGCCTAGTTGATGTGAGACTATCTTCCCTCTTTTTGTCTTCTCCACAACCACCCTTCTATTCCACCTATAGTGCTATATCCATGGTTCATGCTCATGTATTGCGTGAAGATTGAAAAAGTTTTGAGAATGTCATAAGTATGAAACAATTGCTTGGCTTGTCATCGGGGTTGTGCATGATTTAAATATTTTATGTGGGGAAGATGGAGCATAGCTAGACTATATGATTTTGTAGGGATAACTTTCTTTGGCCATGTTATTTTGAGAAGACATGATTGCTTTGATTAGTATGCTTAAAGTATTATTATTTTTATGTCAATATGAACTTTTGTCTTGAATCTTTCGAATCTGAATATTCATATCACAATTAAGAAGATTTACATTGAAATTATGCCAAAGTATCACTCCGCATCAAAAATTCTTTTTATCATTTACCTACTTGAGGACGAAAGCGAAATTAAGCTCGGGGATGCGATCGTCTCCAACGTATCTATAATTTTGATTGCTCCATGCTACTTTATCTACTGTTTTGGACTATATTGGGCTTTATTTTCCACTTTTATATTATTTTGGGACTAACCTATTAACCGGAGGCCCAGCCCGAATTGCTTGTTTTTTGCCTATTTGGTGTTTGAAGAAAGCAGAATATCAAACGGAGTCCAAACGGAATGAAACCTTCGGGCGTGATTTTCTCACGAGCGTGATCCGGAGACTTGGACCCTAATCCAAGAAGTGCAGGCGGTCACGAGGTGGAGGGCGCGCCCCTACCTCGTGGGCCCGCTGTTGCTCCGCCGACGTACTCCTTCCTCCTATATATACCTATGTATCCCCGAACGATCAGAACAGGAGCCAAAAAACCTAATTCCACCGCCACAACCTTCTGTATCGACGAGATCCCATCTTGGGGCCTGTTCTGGAGCTCCGCCGGAGGGGGCATCCACCATGGAGGGCTTCTACATCAACACCATAGCCCCTCCGATGAAGTGTGAGTAGTTTACTTCTGACCTTTGGGACCATAGCTAGTAGCTAGATGGCTTCTTCTCTGTTTTTGGATCTCAATACAATGTTCTCCCCCTCTCTTGTGGAGATCTATTCGATGTAATCTTCTTTTTGCGGTGTGTTTGTTGAGACCGATGAATTGTGGGTTTATGATCCAGTATTATCTATGGAAAATACTTGATTCTTCTCTGAATTCTTTTATGTATGATGGAGTTATCTCTGCAAGTCTCTTCGAATTATCCTTTTTGGTTTGGCTAACTAGATTGGTAGTTCTTGCAATGGGAGAAGTGTTTAGCTTTGGGTTCAATCTTGCGGTGTCCTTACCCAGTGACAGAAAGGGTTGCAAGGCACGTATTGTATTGTTGCCATCAAGGATAACAAGATGGGGTTTTTATCATATTGCATGAGATTATCCCTCTACATCATGTCATATTGCTTAAGGCGTTACTCTGTTTTTAACTTAATACTCTAGATGCATGCTGGATAGCGGTCGATGAGTGGAGTAATAGTAGTAGATGCAGAATCATTTCGATCTACTTGTCTTGGACGTGATGCCTATATACATGATCATTGCCTAGATATGCTCATAACTATGCTCAATTCTGTCAATTGCTCAACAATAATTTGTTCACCCACCGTAGAATATCTATGCTCTTGAGAGAAGCCACTAGTGAAACCTATGGCCCCCAGGTCTATTCTCATCATATCAAACTCTGTCGCTTTGTTTTTACTTTGCCTTTTACTTTTCACTTTGCATCTATCTATCAAAAATACCAAAAATATTATTTATCATCTCTATCAGATCTCACCCTCGTAAGTGACCATGAAGGGATTGACAACCCCTAATCGCGTTGGTTGCGAGTAGCTATCGTTTTGTGTAGGTACGAGGGACTTGTGCGTGGTCTCCTACTAGATTGATACCTTGGTTCTCAAAAACTGAGGGAAATACTTACGCTACTTTGCTGCATCATCCTCTCCTCTTCGGGGAAATCCAACGCAGTGCTCAAGAGGTAGCAAAGCGCTCTTGGTAAGTGGAAATTGGCAAGGAAACATTATTACTACGTGCTGAAATTTATTGTCACTTGCTACTATGGAAAACAATCCTTTGAGGGGTTTGTTTGGGGTATCTTCACGTCGACCGGAGCCACGATTAGTTACCCCTCAACCTACTGCACCTACTGAAAATACTAAATATGAAATTCCTTTGGGTATGTTAGAGCAACTGCTAGCTCATCCTTATGCAGGAGATGGAACCGAACATTCTGATATGCACTTGATATATGTGGATGAAATTTGTGGATTATTTAAGCTTGTAGGTTTGCCCGGAGATGAAGTTAAGAAGAAGGTTTTCCCTTTATCTTTGAAGGGAAAATCATTGACATGGTATAGGCTATGCGATGGTACTGGATCTTGGAACTGGAACCGTTTGAAATTGGAATTTCATCAGAAATTTTATCCTATGCATCTAGTTCATCGTGATCGGAATTATATATATAATTTTTGGCCTCGTGAAGGAGAAAGTATCGCTCTAGCTTGGCGGACGCTTAAGTCAATGTTATATTCATGCCCCAATCATGAGCTCTCGAGAGAAATTATTATTCAAAATTTTTATGCTCGACTTTCTCGTAATGATCAATCCATGCTCGATACTTCCTGTACTGGTTCTTTTATGAAGAAGACTATTGAACTCTGGTGCGATCTTTTAGAAAGAATTAAACACAACTCTGAAGACTGGGAACTCGATGTAGGTAAATAGTCAGGTATTGAACCTAAGTTTGATTGTGTTAAATCTTTTATGAATATCGATGCTTTTCGAAAGTTTAGCACTAAATATGGACTTGACTCTGAGATAGTAGCTTCCTTTTGTGATTCTTTTGCTACTCATGTTGATCTCCCTAAGGAGAAGTGGTTTAAATATCTCCCACCAATTAAACAAGAAATTAAAGAACCGGTAAAATCTAAAGAAGAAACTATCATTTACAATGCTGATCCAGTTGTTCCCACTGCTTATATTGAAAAACCACCTTTTCCTGTTAGGATGAAGGAACACGCTAAAGCTTCAACTATGGTTAAGAAAAGTTATGTTAGAACACCCAAACCATCTGAACAAATCAAAGTTGAACCTAGTGTTGCTATGGTTAAAGATCTCTTAGTTGATAATATTGACAAGCATGTCATTTACTTCTATGATGAAGCTTCTATAATTGCAAAACCTGAAGGAAAGGATAAACATAGACCAGTTGTGGGCATGCCTGTTGTCTCAGTTAAGATAGGAGATCACTGTTATCATGGGTTATGTGACCTAGGTGCTAGTGTAAGTGCTATTCCTTCCTCCTTATATCAATAAATTAAAGATGAAATAACACCTACTGAAATAAAAGACATATATGTTACTATTAAACTTGCTAATAGAGATACTATATCACCAATTAGGATTCTTAGAGATGTTGAAGTCTTGTGTGGGAAAATAAAATACCCTACTGATTTTCTTGTTCTTAGCACCCCACAAGATGACTTTTGTCCCATTATTTTTGGTAGACCTTTCTTGTACACCGTCAATGCTAAAATAGATTGTGAGAAACAAACTGTCGGTGTTAGCTTTGATGATGAATCTCATGAGTTTAATTTTTCCAAGTTTAGTAAACAACCTCATAAGAAAGATTTGCCTAGTAAGGATGAAATTATTGGTCTTGCTTCTATTGTCGTGCCTCCTACTGATCCTTTGGAATAATATTTGCTAGACCATGAAAATGATTTGCATATGTGTGAAAGAAATGAAATAGATAGAATCTTTTTCCAACAGCCACCTCTGCTTAAACACAATTTGCCTATTGAAACTCTAGGAGGTCCTCCTCCACCTAAAGGTGATCCTATGTTTGAACTAAAACAATTACCAGACACTTTGAAATATGCTTATCTTGATGAAAAGAAGATATATCCTGTTAATATTAGTGCTAACCTTTCAGAACATGAAGAAGAAAGATTATTGAAAGTTCTGAGGAAGCACGGGGCTGCTATTGGATATACTCTTGATGATCTTAAGGGCATTAGTCCCACTCTATGTCAGCACAAGATTAATATGGAACCCGATGCTAAACCCGTTGTTGATCACCAATGTCGGTTAAATCCGAAAATGAAAGAAGTGGTAAGAACGGAAATATTGAAACTTCTGGAAGCAGATATAATCTATCCTATAGCTGATAGTAGATGGGTAAGTCCTGTTCATTGTGTCCCTATGAAAGGAGGTATTACTGTTGTTCCTAATGATAAGAATGAGCTTATTCCTCAAAGAATTGTCACAGGCTATAGAATGGTAATTGATTATAGAAAATTAAATAAAGCTACTAGAAAAGATCATTACCCTCTGCCTTTTATCGATCAAATGTTAGAAAGATGATCTAAGCACACACATTTTTGCTTCCTTGATGGATACTCTGGCTTTTCACAAATACTTGTTTTACAATCTGATCAAGAAAAGAGCACTTTTACTTGTCCTTTTGGAACATTTGCTTATAGACGTATGCGTTTCGGTTTATGTAATGCACCTGTTACCTTTCAAAGATGTATGACTGCTATATTCTCTGATTTTTGTGAAAAGATTGTTGAGGTTTTCATGGATGACTTTTCTGTTTATGGGAAGTCTTTTGATGATTGTTTAAGCAATCTTGATCGAGTCTTGCAGAGATGTGAACAAACAAATCTTGTCTTGAATTGGGAGAAGTGCCACTTTATGGTTAAAGAAGGTATTGTCTTGGGCCACAAAATTTGTGAAAGAGGCATTGAGGTGGACAAAACCAAGGTTGATGCAATTGAGAAAATGCCATGTCCTAAAGATATCAAAGGTATTCGTAGTTTCCTTGGTCATGCTGGTTTCTATAGAAGGTTTATCAAAGACTTTTCTAAAATTTCTAGGCCTCTTACTACTCTTTTGCAAAAGGATATTCCCTTTGTGTTTGATGATGATTGCATGGAAGCCTTTGAAACACTAAAGAAAGCCTTAATTACTGCACCTGTTGTTCAACCATCTGATTGGAACTTGCCTTTTGAGATTATGTGTGATGCTAGTGATTATGCTGTTGGTGCTGTTCTAGGACAAAGAGTTGATAAGAAACTAAATGTTATTCATTATGCTATAAAAACTCTAGACAGTGCTCAACGAAACTATGCTACTACTGAAAAAGAATTCTTAGCAGTGGTGTTTGCTTGTGATAAATTTAGATCTTACATTGTTGATTCATAATAATTGTTCACACTGGTCACGCTGCTATAAAATATCTTATGGAAAAGAAAGATGCTAAACCTAGACTCTTTAGGTGGGTTCTTCTGCTACAAGAATTGATTTGCATATTACTGATAGGAAAGGAGCAGAGAACCCCGTAGCTGATAACTTGTCTAGACTTAAAAATATTCTTGATGACCCACAACCAATTAATGATAGCTTCCCTAATGAACAACTAGCTGCAATAAATGTTTCTCATAATACACCTTGGTATGCTGACTATGCTAATTGTATTGTTGCTAAATACATACCACCTAGCTTCACATACCAACAAAAGAAAAAAAATTCTTCAATGATTTAAGACATTACTTTTGGGATGACCCACATCTTTATAAAGAAGGAGTAGATGGTATTATTAGATGTTGTGTACCTGAGCATGAACAGGAACAAATCCTATGGAAATGTCACTCCGAAGCTTATGGAGGACATCACGCGGGAGACAGAACCGCTCATAAGGTATTGCAATCTGGTTTTTAGTGGCCTACTCTCTTCAAGGATGCCCGTAAGTTCGTCTCATCATGTGATGAATGCCAAAGAATAGGTAATATCGGTAAGCGTCAAGAAATGCCTATGAATTATTCACTTGCTGTTGAACCATTTGATGTTTGGGGATTTGACTTCATGGGACCTTTTCCTTCCTCTAATGGGTATACACATATTTTGGTTGCTGTTGATTATGTTACTAAGTGGGTAGAATCTATTCCAACCAGTAGTGCGGATCACAACACCTCTATTAAAATGCTTAAGGAAGTTATTTTCCCAAGGTTTGGAGTCCCTGGATATTTAATGACTGATAGTGGTTCACACTTTATTCATGGTGCTTCCCGTAAAATGCTTGCTAAGTGTGATGTTAACCATAGAATTGTGTCACCTTATCATCCTCACTCTAGTGGTCAAGTTGAACTTAACAATAGAGACATCAAACTAATCTTACAAAAGACTGTTAATAGGTCCCAAAAGAATTGGTCTAAGAAATCAGATGATGCACTTTGGGCTTATAGAACAGCTTACAAAAATCCTATGGGTATGTCTCCATATAAAATGGTTTATGGAAAAGCTTGTCATTTACCTCTTGAGTTAGAACACAAAGCATTTTGGGCAGTAAAAGAACTCAAATATGATTTCAATCTTGCTGGAGAAAAGAGGTTATTTGATATTAGCTCATTAGATGAATGGAGAACCCAGGCTTATGAAAATGCTAAATTACTCAAAGAAAAAGTTAAAAGATGGCATGATAAAAGAATCCAAAAGCGTGAGTTCAAAGTAGGAGAATATGTTCTTTTGTACAACTCTCATTTCAGATTCTTTGCAGGAAGACTCCTCTCCAAATGGGAAGGACCCTATGTCATCGAGGAGGTCTATCGATCCGGAGCTATCAAAATAAATAATGCCGAAGGGACTAACCCAAAGGTTGTCAATGGCAACGAATAAAACACTATTTCTTAGGTATGCCCATTAATGTTGAAAGCAATGTTATCCAAACTTTGACACCGGAAGAACACATAAAAGAGTCCTTCCGGAACACTCCAGAATCATGGAAATAAGGAGGTACGTGATACGGTAAGTAAACGTACTCCGAAAAATCCACAAAAATATTTTTCAGTTTTGGAATATTTAGAAAATTTGGAAAATAAGAAACTTCCAGGAAAGTGACCCTAGTGGGCACGATACACCAGGGCGCGCCAGGCATGCCTGGCGCGCCCAGGTGGGCTGTGCCCACCTCGAGTACTTTCCGGTCTCTGTTTCTCTTCCGTTCTGCTTGTTCCCCAAGATAAAAAATCTATATATACCTCCCGAACTTGTTAACCTCCATATTGCAGAGAAATCTCCTGTTTTCTCTTCTTGCGGCTTTCCCATCAGATTTGAAATTATGTTGTCCCAAGACTCGGAGGGTGAGAGCTATGTTGCTGACCTAATCACAAACCCCAAATCCTATGGGGATGTGAGGCACTATTGCTAGACCTCCGAAGAAGATGAAGATGACTCGGTTCCTCCCCGGTTCAAAAACAAAAGCATGGAGGCGTTATGCAAGAAGATAATAAAACTCGAGATAGATAACGACGACTTGAGGATATATAATTTTATTCTCCATCAGAAGCTGGAGGAAACAAAGGGCAAACCCTCTACTTTTTCACCACCACCATCTACTTCATCACCACTATCTTCTTCATCACCCCCAAAAGAAAACTGAGTATTGGGTATGGGCACTCCCCTTGGCTTTCGCCAAGCTTGGGGGAGGTGCCCCGATATCGTATCAATCTCCACTATCTTTTGCCTTTATTTTCTTAGTTCGATCAATGGTTATCTTTTGCTTTTAGATGAATAAAAGTTTAGTTCGATCCTTTCTTTTAATGAGTTTGCTTAGTGATCAATCCTTGTAATCGTGTGCGAGATATAATAAAGTTTAGTTTGAGTTTTGTCTTCTTTACTTTCTTGCTGCAATAAAAAGAAAGAAAATAAAATAAAAATATCATATGCTAATCTTATGGTAAGTGATGACATTACACAAGGAAAAGTATAAGTAGAAAATTTTATTGTAGATTGACAAACATAGCATTGGTTAATGATGCAACACATGAAAGAATTAATAAGGGAAGAGAAGATTCACATATAAATACACTATCATGGAAATCTTTTGTGATTGTGAGCACCCATCAAAATATTATATGCAAAAATTGTTGACGTTGGACAAGGAAGACAACTTAATGATTTACGTTTGTTCATATTCACATAGAAGTCATATTGTCAAAGATCCTTCAACATGTGGTGCTTGCCCCTATCTTTGCTAGCCAAAACTTCCGCACTAAGTAGAGATACTACTTGTGCATCCAAAACCCTTAAACCCTATCTTGTTTTAGAGTCCACCATACCTACCTATGGATTGAGTAAGATCCTTCAAGTAAGTTGTCATCGGTGCAAAAAAGGGCAATAAAAATTGCGTATAAAAATGTGAGTTCATTTAGTGTAAGGGAAAATTGAGCATTGTACGAACTTGTAATGGTGAAGAATAAAAGCGACAGACTGCATAATAAAGGTTGCCATCACAAGGGGCAATATAACGTGACGTTCTCACGCACTAAGGGGTTGAGCATACAAACAAAAAGCGCATGGCAACCTCTGCTTCCCTCTGCGAAGGGCCCATCTTTTACTTTCATGTATTTACTTCTATGCGCGAGTCAAAGTTTTTCTCTCTATTCCTTTTATTTTTATCCTTTGGCAAGCATCATGTGGTGAGGAAAGATCTAGGCACATATGTCCATTTGAATATGGATGGCATAAGTTATTATTGTTGACATCACCCTTGAGGTGAGTGTGTTGGGAGGTGAAACTATAAGCCCCTATCTTTATTTGTGTCCGGTTGAACATTTTTCTCATGTGTACGTGGTGAGTGTTAGCAATCATAGAAGATTAAATGATGGTTGAGTATGTGGACTTGCCTAAAGGCTCCGATACGTGACCCTTCCTGAAAAGATGATGAATTGTAGTTGCAAAGTTGACTAAGACCATAGTTTGTCGGTTTCCAATAGAGTTTATGATTTATACTTCAATGTTGTGATGAATTGTCACTTGTTCATGACAAGTCTATGATAAAAGTTCTATAATAAAAGTTTTATAAAGGTTGTTGCTGTTATAATAAGTCACATGATGCTGCTATGTCCGTATTTTTGCTTTTATCGACACCGCTCTCTCTCTAAGCATGTGGACATGTTTTTCGATTTCGGTTTTCGCTTGAGGACAAGCGAGGTACAAGCTTGAAGGAGTTGATACATCCATTTTGCATAATGTTTTCCTGCTGTTATTTATGTTGTTTTATTGTATAATAATGCTTTTTGGAGTGATTCTAATGCCTTTTCTCTCATAATATGCAAGGTATGCACCACGGGGGAAAATTCTGGTACCTGGAAATCTGGACCTGAAAAAGCTATGTCAAGCTACCTATTCTGCACAACTCCAAATGAGCTGAAACTCCTCGAGGATCTTTTATGGAATATTTAATGAATATTGGAGCAAATAAGTACCATAGGAGGGCCACCAGGTGGGCACAACCCACCTGGGCGCGCCAGGAGGCCCAGGCGCGCCCTGGTGGGTGCTGCCCTCCTCGGCCCACCTCCGGTGCCCATCTTCTGGTATGTAAGTCATTTTGACCTAGAAAAAATAAGGGGAGGACATTCGGGACGAAGCGCCGCCGCCTCGAGGAGGAACTTGGGTAGGAGCACTTTTGCCCTCCGACGGAGAGATTCCGCCGGGGGAACTTCCCTCCCGGAGGGGGAAATCATCGTCATCATCATCACCAACAACTCTCCCATCTTGGGGAGGGCTATCTTCATCAACATATTCACAACACCAACTCCTCTCAAACCCTAGTTCATCTCTTGTGTTCAGTCTTTGTATCAAAACTATAGATTGGTGCTTGTGGGTGACTAGTAGTGTTGATTACATCTTGTAGTTGATTACTATATGGTTTATTTGGTGGAATATTATATGTTCAGTCCATTATGTTATTTAATACCCCTCTGGTATTGAGCATGTTTATCATTTGTGAGTAGTCACTTTCGTTCTTGAGGTCAGGGAGAAATCATGTTGCAAGTAATCATGTGAATTTGATATGTGTTTGATATTTTGATGGTATGTATGTTGCCATTCTCTTAGTGTTGTGATGTGAACGTCGACTACATGACACTTCACCATATTTGGGCCTAAGGGAATGCATTGTGGAGTAGTTATTAGATGGTGGGTTGTGAGAGTGACAGAAGCTTAAACCCCTGTTTATGCGCTATTCCGTAAGGGACCGATTGGATCCAAAAGTTTAATGCTATGGTTATAATTTATTCTTAATACTTATCTCGTAGTTGCGGATGCTTGCGAGAGTGTTAATCATAAGTAGGAGGTTTGTTCAAGTAAGAACAACACCTAAGCATGCATGTGGCGCAAAGAGGTGTTGTGTGATGTTTGAATAGCCATTTTCAGAATTTTGATGTGGCACGTGCCTCGGAAACCGAAAAGTCCCGACACTGAGTGAGGTGTACTTGTTCATGGACGCATACGTATAGTATATATATATATGCTAGTCCCCTCGCACCTCTTCGACGCGTACTATATACCACCATAACACAAACAAAAAAGATTCTACCTTGCTGGTCAAATTAACCTCACTACCGGCTGTTCGTCAAAGTGATGGACGACGACCTCGTGGTCCCACAGAAAGTGTCATACGCGAGTATCGAGTGCCATGTAGGACAACCATCGACTTCATGTGGCCAAAACATGTACGTATGAAAGGGTTGTGTAATGTTTTAAATTACAAATTCACGACTCTGATGTGGCACCAGCCTACCTAACAAAACGGCCAACCCACACGGTGGCTCACAACTCGTAGTGTATTGCGAGCCACCCGCCACCCCCAGACGCACACACCCACACACACACCGCGAATCCACCGCAACTACGATGGATGTTAAATTAATAATCCCGCGGTGAACATATATATGTTACCAAAGGAGGGACGTTTTAATTTTGAAAGAAAATCAGAGATCATTAAGACGTTTTACATTAATTGATTGATTTTCTACGGGTATAATGTGCAAAAATCAATTCGAGCTACATGCACACGTGACAGTGCACCTAAATGGATTGCCAAAACACATGTGTCTCATTGGGTGCATGTTTACTCCCCATGCAACAAATTTCAAACAATGAGAATCTTGCTTTTTAAATTCTAGTACATCCAAAACTTATTTGAAGTTCATGAAACTTATCGTGTTGTCATATGGACACCAATACAAAGTTGGATTGTACTTCTTTTGGTCAAATTTGAGTCCAGTTTTGATATAATCTCTATCTAATTACAAACGGGAGATTATTAATAACTGGGAACCAATATCCCAAACGGACTATTTATTCGAACCGTGAGCGTTAGATCAACAATATACATGCCATGCTTTGTTTAAGCAATAAAGCAGCATAATTAATCATCCAAATAGAAAAACAATATACGTGCCGCCACACGACCCGTGTGTCGTGCGAGGAGGCGTGAGCTGATGGGACACATGCGAGCAGTCCGCCGTGTAGGCAGACCGGGAGGCGTGTGTGCAGGTGTGTGAATTGACGGAGGCGTGCTCGCTGTGCAGTGTCATCGAGAGGCGTGCGAGTAGCTGTGTGAAACAACGGTAGGCATGCCAGCAGTCTGGTGCGCAGGCTCACCGGGAGGCAAGCCAGCGGTTTGACCGCTGCCCGCCTCTCTCCCACTACTCCATATTAAGAGCTCTCCCACATTAATGGTGTGCCCGAGTGGCCGCACCCCCATCCTCGCCACACACACAATCCCCTCTCTCCGCTTGCATCCTCGACGCCGCCCTCAGTCATCAAAGCCGTCAATGTATGAGGATGCTGCCGAAGCGCCCCATCAGAGGGAGTGGTGATGTCGAGGCTGCTAAAGCACTGGAGCATGGTGTGGAGATGGATACAGAGGTTGCCGTCACTGCCGGCGAGTTATCACTGCAACCTGACATCGTCGAGCTTCCACAGCCGGAGGCAGAGTTCCACACTGACTCTGGTGACGACTCGGGCGATGACTCTGACGACCACTCTGGCGACAACACCGACGACGACGGACAACTAGTTAGTCATCTATACCCATTGATGTGTCAAATAGATCCCAGGGTTTCTCTGGTTACTCCCGCCTCCCCCTTTTGGAATGGAAATTCTATGGTTATGTTCTCCCAATCCATAAAATCTGAGTAAGTCTCGTTAGATCCATGTAGTGTATTGATTGTTTGAATGGTACAAGTGATAAGTGATTAGTTGTTTCATCTGTGGAAATGATTTTTGCTAGTAATCCGACTAGGGTTAGTGTTCATGCTAATAATTCCTAGATTATTGGTCCCCTTTGTAATTTGTGTTAAATGTTGACCAAAGATTTAACTGAAAAAATGTTAGTGCAGGTCAACAAAAATTATATCGTAGGATGCATATTTGAACATGGTGTTCAATGATATAATTTTTGGTGACATGCATAAACATTTCTTAGTTAAATATTTGGTCGAAATTTGGTACAAATTACAAAGGGGACCAATAAACCAGGACAGAGGTAGTACGTCAATCACACAGGGTTCCCCAAAATTGGAACCGTGTGCAATGACTTTCATTTTGCCTATTGCATCAATCACACACAGTTGGCTCTAGCAAACCGTTGCCTCCGAAATTCTTTGTGGGACAGAAAACCCACACCGCCCAATTCAAAAAAGAAAAAAGAAAACCCTCGCCATCCCCACATCACAAAAACCCTCACGCCCGCCCGCCCCTGCCTCCGGTCCCCATTCACAGCTGCACAAGCTCCTCCGCGTCTATGCATGGCACCGCCTATCGTGGCGGTAACCACTTAGCTCGACGCATGCCGCCACCGCCAGGCTGCCGGCAAACCCCACCGCATTTTGCCACTTCCGCTTGCCGCCGCCTATCGCCATCGACTTTCTCGATGCTGCTCGCGGTCGACCCAGCTCCGCTCGGTTGGGGAATATGCCGTACTAAGGGTTCTTTCTCATGGATGACAAGGTAACTAATTTAATGAGATATTATCTCATCTCTTATCCCAGTTCATTTGCCTCCTTGAATCACCCGACGGAAATCGCCGTGAATTCATTTTTATTCGAGCTGATTTGAGGGTTTTCTTTCATTCGTAGTGTACAGTGCGCCGACACATCAGGACTTTGCGACCTCCACCAGAGATTCCATCTCATCGTACCAGATGACTTGAGGATGTGCGCGGTATGTTCAATCTCACCCTAAATCGGTTGGCATGGCCTACTTTCCAGAACATATTCTAAAGATTGCTACATTTGGACAAAAGGTGCCACATGCACCATATATGTCAAAGGGGATTTCCCCCCTCTTCTTTCTATATTAGGAAAATTAATGATGTATTGTTCTTTCGATTACTCTCATATTTCCATGACATCATGTTTACCCTATCTGTTTAATTATAGATTTTTGTCCTTCGATTTCTACTGCTGTACAGTTGTTTCAATTTTGGCCCATATTTTCATGTTACCATATTTGCTTTAACAATCCTACCATTTTCTGCAACGCATCCCTTTCTATGCAATAGATTATGTAGTGCACAATTTTTCCCTTTACATAGATCAAGGCTGCACAGATGTCATACTGCACACAAACCATGGATTTACAATTGTTGCTACTGTAAGACTTGATGAACATGGTGACTCCTATTTTGGCGCTGGCTTTTGGAAAGAAATTTCTATGTTTTATGTACTGAAAGCTGGCACTAAAATTGCACTAGACATAAAAGGGCATGGTCATGAGATATATGCTAACTTCCCTGACAAAATCATCCGTCCAGACTTTGTTCGAAGTAAGTTTTCTTTTCAACTATCTGCATGTTGACTTACCCAGCAATGTCAAATGAATTTTGTAGTATTTGAGCAACTAATTGTTATTACCTTTTCTTACTATATTCCTACCTAATAACTTCTAATTACCAATGCACTTTTCTATTGCTTTGTTTTAACTAAATATTCCATGCACTCTCATTTCTATCAGAAAGCGCCGCTGACAAGGAGACTCCAGAGGTGGAGAACAGGGCTGCCAACAAGCAGAGGCGGGGCGAGCTAGAATCGCAAGTGACTCCAGCACGCCTAGACTTCATCAGCAGCCTCCCCGATGATATGTTGACAGTCATCATTTCCCTCCTCCCAATCAAATATGGGGCGTGGACAACCGTCCTTTCTCAGCGGTGGCGCCCCCTATGGAACTCCACCCCTCTCGACCTCATCGACACCCACAAGCTCTGCCAGGGCTATCGAAAAAGCTTGGATGAGTTCTCCAAGACCTCGGCAGTTACCTTCGCCCAACCAGAGGCCTTAGAATGGGCATGTTCTGTTCCAACAACAGGGACCGAGCCAAGCTTAACGACTGGTTCCGATCCCCCGCCCTAGATCAACTCGAGGAGCTCACTTTTGATGATGGGCATTTGCACTCGCTGCCAACGTCCGCGCTCCGCCTCGCGCCCATGCTGCATGTCCCCAAGTTCAGGAACTGCCACCCCCCTTAATGACGCGCCCGCTCTTATTCTACCACGACTGAAGCACTCGAGCTCATCGCCGTCTGCCTCTCAAACGGTGACATGGAGCGCCTGCTCCATGGCTGTACTGCACTCGAGTACCTTCGTCTTCAGGCGATCAATGGGTTGAGTACATTCCACATCACCTCCATGACTCTCCGGACTACTTATGTGTGTTGCTGGTTCAGCCGGAAGACATCACAAGATGTGTACCACGGTACGGTCACTGAGGACACACCTGCACTTGATAGATTACTTGTACTTGATCAAGTAGGTCCAACAAGAATCAGTGTCATTTCTGCATCGAAATTGACAGTGCTGGGCTACTCATCTGACAAATACTCTGAACTTGTTATTGGATCCACACCCGTTCAGGTACAACAGCCGCCTTCTACCTCTCCTTCTATAAATTAACATTATTTCTAATTTTGAAGATGTTTCTTCGTCTGTCATTCAGAAAATGATTTCGACAAGCTTGACCACGAAACTGCGCACAGTGAAGGTCTTGGCACTAGAATCTATCGTCCCCAACCTGGAGCAAGTTGTCAGTTTCCTGAGATGCTTTCCGTGCCTGGAGAAGCTATATATCAAGGTGATGTTCCTTTCCAGTTAAATGTTAACCATAAGGGAGTTCAGTTTGTGACACCTTTTTCCAAGTTTACAATGACAATGTACTAATATTTCCGAAGGATTCTTTTGGAGGATTTCAGTACATACATGTCTCCTTTCCAAGTTTACAATGACAATGCTTGATCCACATGCTTACAATCCATATGCATTTCTCCTTTGGATTCATATGTACTAGTTTTCTTAAGGAACTTTTCATCCACTCCAACATCTTGTGAAGATCGAAGATGGCATGTTAATGCCCATGTTAATCATGTCAGATCGAAGATGGCATGTTAGTGCATTTTACAAATCCTGCAAACAAAATAGGCTTGTAGTAGTGTTCAAAACCGCATCTAGGCGCTAACACGTTTTGTTATTTTGCACATAAGATTAGGCCCAGTGGTGGATAATGTGATAGAATATAACAATCATCACTACAAAAAAAATACACTTCCGTGATGATACGTGTTTGTCACAATAGGTCGCGTTTTTTGTCATATGTACATCCATGACGATTTTATGACAGAATCAAGATAGTCATACATGTGCTGTCGTAGAAGTGTTCCATGACATTACAAAAATTATCATCACGGAAGTGTCCACTTCCATGACAATAAATCACGCGTCACAGAAGTGCTTTCGTCAAGGGTGACCGACACGTGGCATCCACCGTAACGGAATGCCGTTAAGCTATCGAGTCCGGTTTTGGATCCGATAACCCGTTAACAGCCCGAACCAATGGGGATTTTCCACGTGTAAAATCATCATTGGCCGCAGGAAACATGTGTTGCCTCACCGTTGAGACAGATGTCATCCACTCATTGGACAGGAGGCGCCTATGATAGGTCGACACGTGGCACGGCCCAACAGTGGCCCATTCCGGTGAAAAAGGCTGGCCCAGTAAAAATTAGCAGGCCGGCCCATATAAGGCCTACTTGTGTCAGGTCCATTTAAGCCCACGACCCATACGAGATGTGCCAATTCGGCCCATCAATGGTCCGTTAAAGATTTGACACCATTGCAGGCCATCGTCAGTTCGAGCCCGTTAACAGCGCGCTATATATTCGGGCTCAATATCGGCCCGATGAGATTTTGGCCTGTTAACAGCACATTTAATGGATGGGCCAATTTTTAGGATGTACATCTTTCGGCCTTTTAGCGACCCATTTAAATGTTGGGCTAATTTCCGCCCGGTCATCTTTCGACTGTTGACACCCATAAATCGATGGGCCATTTGTTGTCGGACTGAGTTTGACCTTTTAGAGGCCCATTTAAGTGTTGGGCCAATTTACGGCCCGTGTCACTTTCACTGTTGACGACCCATAAATCGCTTGGGCCATTTGTAGTCGGACCTTAGTTTTGGCCTTTTAGCGACCCATTTAAGTGTTGGGCCAATTCCCGGCCCTGTGTGCCTTTCGGCCTGTTAACGGACCATAAATGAGTTGGGCCATTTGTAGTCGGACCTTAGTTTTGGCCTTTTAACGGCCCATGCCCTTCATGGTCCAATAACCAGCCCGGTTTCTCTTTCGGCCTACTAAAGGCCCACAACACAGTTGGGCCATTTACAATACGACCTGACTTTCGGCCTCTTAGCGGCCCATGGTCTTCATGGTCGATACAAGCCATTGTCTCTTCGACCGCTAAAGGCCTATAGTATAGTTGGGCCATATGTAGCCCAAACTTAGTAACGACATGTTAACGACCTGTGATATAAATTGGGGCCACCTGTTGCCCGCTTCGATGTCGGCCTGTTAACGACCCGTGAGGTAAGAGGGCCGAACATTAACTTTCGGCCTAGTAATGGCCCATTAACTTAATGGGCCCACTAAAGTTCGTACATGTCTTTAGGCCAAATTAGATAATATGAGCCCATTACGACGAGCAATTATGCATAGGACCAAAACCGATCAAGCAAAGGTACGGCATACAGGGAGTAACGTTGCACATCTAGCATATATTACAGGAAATTACATCCACTAGGCAATCAAAGATTGATGCCATTGCAAATAAATGAGCAGAACCTAACCATCTACAATGTCACAATCTGCAACCTTAGCACAGATGACGCCCATAAGCATGTGGGCAAGTTCTTGCTGCTTTGCTACACTGTCTCTGAAAACATTGATCAGTTGTTGTGTCGCACGACTCTGCACCTCTGATTCATCCACCATTTCCATCATTGCTTTAGCCATTAATTGGTTCACAAACGTACATTTATTCCGTTGCATTCGAGACAGAGGATACTGAACAGATTTAGATGGCGATTTTGGCAGGGTTGTATTATTGATAGTGGAGAGTGTCTCGACCACTTCATCATAACATAAATTAGGATGGGAACCAAACAGATTAATCATGAGTTATTGCCATATTACCTGGCCTAGATTTACTGGAAAGAAACAATGGGGTTGCCTTGCTGTTTTCAGAGTTTGTCTTCTTATCTTGACACTGCACAAAATTAACACACTAGCATTGCTATCATTGGCCAAGTCAGATAATAGGAAAGCAACATTGACACAACGAACGTTTGGGCAACTAGCCTACACCAAATTAACACAATATGGCACAACTATCATCAGCCAGGTAAGGTAGTACGAAAGCAACATTGACACAATGAATGAATGGGCAACCAAAGAAGCACTACAATTCAGTAATGTGCGTGATATGAGATAGTGCATTTATGCAGCTCAGTATGCAAAACTACTAGGCAGTTTTCCTTACAAAAATCAACATTGGCGCCTTTAACATTTTGCTGCAACTAATTTTAGATCAGATAAAGGTTAGATTCACGCCGATTAACAAAATACATGTTGATGTAAAAATATAGTGATATACAACGGGTACTTACATCAGCATTGGAGCACAGAGAATACCCGCAAGATATTTTCCTCGAATATGATCCCAATGGAGGAAGTCTTCTATTGTTTAACCTTATTTTCTAAAAGAGAGATGGGTAAGAAACATGTAGAAAATATGATCAGAATGCTATAAAATTTCATGATGCGAGGATACGCTGCGCTTCTTAGAATGGAGTTGAAATTCTTTTCTTTGATCGGAGCGGACTAATTCTTTGGCCACCGGAATCGCTTATTATCGATTGGGAGTTGGGTTTCTTTGTCTTTGGAGCAAGTATCTATGAAAAATGGAGTTGGTTTATTATCTCCTGGCATTTGGATCTTTTGCAAAGAACTGGTTTGTAACCCTTCAGATTCTAACATAGCCGTCTTCCCCTTGCATGCCTTATATAGAAGAATGGTGATTCAATTATAAAACATGCTACAACAGAGATGGAATAGTTACTGAAGAATAGAAAGGCATGACATATTGATATGTATTCCCTCCATCCGGAAAAAATGGATGGGTCTAGGCGTATTTCAGTTCTAGATACATCCAGTTTTATCCATTTTTGCGACATTTAATCCGGACGGAGGGAGTATGATGTAAGAGCTAGGGATACAATAGGACAACATAGTAAAAAAACACTGAAAAACCCACTGCAGAACCAAAGTATTCAAACCCACTGATATGAGATAGTACACTCATGCAACTCAGGATGCAAAACTACCAGGCAGTTTTCCTTACAAAAATCAACATTGTGGCCTTTAATCATACATTTTGCTACAACTAAATTTAGATTAGATAAAGGTTGGATTCACACCAATTAACAAAATACATGCTGATGTAAAAATATAGTGATATACAACAGGTACTTACATCTGCATTGGAGCACAGAGAATTCCTGCAAGAATCTTTCCTCATAAACGATATCATTTCAGAAATTCTTCTATGTGTTAAGATTATTTTCTAAAAGAGAGATGGGTAAGAAACATGTAGAAAATATGATCAGCATGCCATAAAATTTCATGATGCAGACATACACACACGCTTGTTAGAATTAAGTTGACATATTTTTGCTGGACTGGAGCGGAGTTGTTCTTTGGCCACTGAATCTGCTTATTATCAGTAGGAGTTGGGTTTCTCTATGCTGGAGCAGTATCTATAAAAACTGGAGTTGGTTTATTATCTCCTGGCGTTTGGATCTTTTGCAAAGGCCTTGTTTGTAACCCTTCAGATTCTAACATTGTCGTCTTCCCCTTGCATGCCTTGTATAGAAGAATGGTGCTTTAATTATAAAACATGTGACAGCAGAGAGATGGTATAGGTACTGAAGAATAGAAAGGCATGACATATTGACATGTATTCCCTCCATCCGGAAAAAATGGATGGGTCTAGGCATATTTTAGTTCTAGATGCATCCTTTTTTATCCATTTCGGCAACATGTAATCCGGACGGAGGGAGTCTGGTGTAAGAGCTAGGGATACGACAGGACAACATAGCAAAAAAACACTAGTTGAATGTAAAACTATATGCTAGCAGAATACGTACAGAAATAACTAAGGCAACATACACGTGTATGCTTGGGAAAATAAGATGGCATTGCAACAGAGCACTAGAACAGCACTTCAATGTAAAAAACATGGTATGACAGACAGATGAAATACATACTTATGAATAACAATGCATAAGATATTCAGAAGCATGATGTCCAAATTAAGCAGATGGCATTGCGATAGAGTAGAATGACAGTACTTGAATTTGAAAACATGTTATCATGAATGGAATAGGTACTGAAAAACAGGAAGCCATGACATGTTTACATGCATGATCAGCATGCTAAGCACATGGCATTGCAACAGAGTAGATACACTCCAGGACATTATATGCATGTTGTACCCATATCACAGGCCAAGTTAGAGCAAGGACCTTGTGGGGTGAAGAGGATTCATCATCTTTCCGCAAGTCTTCTGAAGAACTGCCTTTACATGTTCCATCATATTGGGTATCATTGACATCAAGTTTATTGGCCTTTACATTGCTCTGTGAGGTTCTTGTGGATATATCAGTGTGTGCAATTATATCGACATGCATGGAAGACAACTAGTAGTTATATTTATGTAATGAGTGCACAGAGGAGACGACATAAATAGTAGGATGGGGTTAACTAGCAAAATGGTCTCATAAACTAAAGGAGAACATGATGAAAGCTACGAATATGTATCGTTTGTACTCGAGATTAACTAGATGGCACACAAAAGTATTAAAGAACAACATAGGTAATACTAGAAGTGGTATAATACTATATTCGCCGGCCTGTGGGATAGCATTGGCTGATGGATGATAACTACGGAACAACGTTACCTAAAGAACAAGTATCTTAGCTTAACTATGGAACATCGTGAACTCCTGAACAAGACCCGTAAGAGATCAGCATGAATATACAGTGAAATGTGATGATCTATTTTCCATGCTTAGATGAATAACAAAGCCATAAATGTTGCACACAAGTAAGATGAGTGTACAACCTATCGGCTGCCATCCATAGGAGTGAGCATCATGTGCGACTTGTCGATGGCCTGCGCAGCTTGTTGTGGCTGTCCATGTCGAGCACGCACATTCGATCAGAAACTGTTGAGTGGGGCTATAGCTCCTTTTGGTGTATGCTTCCTTGTTGGAGCAGGTGTGGTGAGTCGGAAGGCGGTGTGTGCGAAGATGCGATAACGATAATGTTAAGAACGACATATCTCTTTGATATGAAGAAATACACTAAGAGATCAACAGCAAGGTACGAGAGTGGTCACACGTCTGTTGACTGAAGACTAAATTGGGGTCACACGATTTTATTTTATGTTGGTACTGTCTGATCTACGCCGGATGGCTTGATGGCCGTCTTGTGCCTCCCAGGTGACACTGTTTGGAATCTTCCCCGAATAGCCAACGACCAACGGCAGAGCAGCCCGCCTCCGCCGTCCGTGGCCCCGGCCAAAACCCTGCTCCCCGCTCCACCGCACTGCCGTGGTTGCGCCGCCCCCGGGCCAATCCACAAAGACTCCCCGTCATCCAGATCCGGCAGCGCTAGTACATTCAACCCACGCAACTCTAAAAGATAGACATCTAAGCGCTGCTTCCGCGGCGAACTTGCGGCCCCGCACCATTACGTTAGACACCAGCCAGCCGGCAGCCTAGGAGCTCCGCCGCCTCGAGGGGTGCTGCTTCCCATTGGGAATCGATTGGCCAAGAATAAAAATTCAGAAAACTGACGCCTAAATAAAGTGATTTGAGATGAGGGTGCGACCTATCTGGCGGCATGGTGAAGTAGGCAGGTCCAGCTGCCGAGTCGGTGAGGCCGGCGTGGTTGCGGTGGCGACCGGCGGCAGGGAAAGAGCGATGTCGCGACGGTCGACGGCTACGTGGAAGCAGCGCCAGGACTCTAGACGGATCCGAAGTTGGAGCCGCTCCGGCGCCGTGAACAACAGCGGGGGTGAATTGGCTTCGGTACGGTTCACGCGGCCGTCATCGAGGCAGCACTAGCAACACGGAGTAAGAGGCACTCGGCCCAGTGCACGACGGCAATTGGACAACATCTCCGGCATTAGGGAGGAGGGCGGCTGTGAAATTGGTGCGGTGGGGGGGGGTGCCATGGAGGTGGGGCTGAGGTTTTGCGGCTCGGGAGAAGGGAGCTTGCCGGGGAGAAGGTGATTTGGCGCCCACGAGGTATGAATGGGGCGCGGGGGGAATTGGGAGGGGAGTGGAACCATGTCTTACTGGACGCATTTATGCGAAATGTGAGGAGAGAGTTCTGATTCTACCCTTGCCTATAGGCTTCTCGGCTTGGGTCTTTGTACTGAGGGTCGGGGATAGTAGAGTAACTTTGCTTCTCCCCAAATAGTGGGCGGGAGCGATTTCGGGTGAGGAGGACGTGTTTTGAACTATAGTGGGCGCGAGCGATTTCGCGTGAGGAGAGCATGTTTTGAAATAGTGGGTGAGGGAGTCCTGGATAAGGGGGTATCTGGACAGTCGGACTGTGTACAACGTCCAGACTATTGAAGCGTGAAGGTACAAGACTCAAGACGTGGGCCCGTGTCCGGATGAGACTTTCCTTGGCGTGGAAGGCAAGCTTGGCGATCCGGATATTATATTTCCTTCCTTTTAACCGACTCCATGTAAACCCTAGCCCTCTCAGTGTCTATATAAACCGGAGAGGTTGGTCCTTAGAAGGCCGATCACAATTACAATCATACCATCATAGGCTAGCTCCTAGGGTTTAGCCTCTACGATCTCGTGGTAGATCTACTCTTGTACTACCCATATCATCAATATTAATCAAGCAAGAAGTAGGGTTTTACCTCCATCGAGAGGGCCCGAACCTACATAAACATCTGTGTCCCTTACTTCTTGTTACCATCAGCCTTGACGCACCGATCGGGACCCCCTACCCGAGATCGCCCGGTTTTGACACCGACATTGGTCCTTTCATTGAGAGTTCCTCTATGACGTCGCTGCAAGGCTCGATGGCTCGTCTCGTCATCAAGGACGACATCAATTCGGAGGGGGCTCTGGCTATAGGCCAGACGATCCGACTCGGCGGCTTTATCATGGCCGCCCCAAGGCAAAGGCGCCGATGATGGCCTCTCGGGTCATCAATCATAACCTTTGCGTCAGTTCGGAACTCGCTGAACAGATGAATCCAATGGAGCTCTCCTCCCTTAATGAGCTCTTGGATCGCATCGTTGCTCTGGGATTCGCTACGAACTATGACCGGATTGGGCTTAAACCCGACCGAAGGGACATCAGGTCCCCGCCGGCCACCCATGAGGTAGCGATAGTGGAGGAACCACGCGCGCATTGTCCCTCAACTTTGAGGACGAATTATGTCCGGATTGCCGAACTCCTCGAGCCGAAAACCTGCTCAAAGGAAAACATGACCCAGGCCCCGGGCTTAGAATCGGGCATTGGGCCGAAGAAGTTGGGCAATATTCCGGATTCTGAGCTTTTAAGCTCGGAACCGCCCACGCCCTTGGACGTTGGATCGGATCAAAATCCGGATTCTGCTAACAACACCTATCTGGACCTAAATTGTCTCTCCCGCATCAGACAAGAGCGCCAGGAAACGGTACATCATTACTGGGCCAGATTCCTCCTTGCGCTTAGCAAGGTCAAGGACTGCCGCGAGGAGAACATGGTCACGCTCTTCCACGAAAACTGCACGGACGAAGGGTCCTCAGCGCTATAAGCCGCCGTGACATAGTACGCTTCGCGGACTTGGCAATCATAGTACGGAAGTACTATGCGATGGAGAGCGCTTGGAAGACCCAAACATAATTTTGGGATAGTACCGCTCTCACCAAAACCTTTTCCCGAACTAAACGGACGAACTCTCGTAGGACGTCTGATCCAATCCCCAAGAAACTGAAGCCCACCCTAGGGCGGGGATCCGTATTGGAAGAATGGCTCGATGGGCCATGTAAGCTCCACAGTACGCTGGATACAATGCCAACTCATAGCCTTAGGGCATGTTGGATACTCCGGCAGGTGGCAAAAAGTGGTGAGGATCTTCTTGTAAGCCATAAAGCGGAACAACATCCTGCCAGTGGACACAATACGGTACTAACAGTCTTCGAGACTTTCGCGTCGAACAACAGGCGCAAGCGAGCTCACCGAAGCTCTGCGGAAATTTGCCATGTGGCAAAGATAAACCCCTGGAACGACACTGCTATAACTTTCAATGCCAGTGACGAACTTCAATTCCAGACTGTCTGGGCACTGGCCGCTCTGGTCCTTAGCCCAATCGTGGACGGCTTCCGTCCCACCAAAGTACTCATGGACGGCGGAAGCGGGTTAAACTTGATCTATGAAGAAACGCTCAACAAAATGGAAATTGATAAAGGCCGCATTGAGCAAAGCGGTACCACCTTCAGGGGAATCATCCCTACGCGGGAAGCGCGGTGCGTAGGAAAAATCACACTCGATGTGGTTTTCGGCACCCCAGAGAATTATAGGTCCGAAGAAATCACATTCCAGGTGGCTCCCTTCAGTAGCGGATACCACGCCCTTCTAGGGCAGGACGCGTTTACAAGCTTTCAAGCCGTGCCCCATTACAGGTACATGAAGCTTAAAATGCCCGGGCCCAACGGAATCATCACTCTAGCTAGTGATCCGGACGTCGCACTTCACACCGAAAACAAAACCGCAGCACTAGCCCTGGAAGCATTATCTGAAGCCCTAGCAGCCAAGAGTTAACAACAACTTGTGGGCCACCGTGGGCGAGGACGGCGTGATAATCGACAAACGACCCAAGTCCACCTCGTTTAAACCTGCGAGATGAGATAGTCAAATTCGAGGTCCATCCAGCGGATCCCACGAAGACAAAGATCCATTGGGACACGCTTGAGCCCGTGATGGATCTTTTCTCGAATTTCTTCTGCGAGAATGGGACATTTTCGCCTGGCACCCTTCGGATATGCCAGGCATCCCACGCCGGCTGGCCGAACACAACCTCAATATACTAAAGGGATACAAACCGGTTAAACAGACCCTAAGGCGGTTTTCAGAACCCAAACGGCAAGCCATGGGGGAAGAGCTAGCCAAGCTGCTTGAGGCCGGATTTATCAGAGATATTAAACATCCGGATTGGCTGGCAAATTTGGTAATGGTACCAAAAAAGGACAAATCTTGGCGCTTATGCGTCGACTTCAAAGACCTCAACAAGGCTTGCCCCAAGGATCCCTTTCCCCTCCCTCGCATCGATCAAATCATCGATGCCATAGCTGGACACGACTCGCTATGTTTTCTCGACGCATACTCCGGATACCATCAAATAAAGATGGCAGAGTCTGACCAAGATGCAACAGCTTTTATAACGCCATATGGCCCCTTTTGCTTCAACACTATGCCCTTCGGGCTCAAGAATGCCGGTGCAACCTATCAACGCATGATTCAAACATGCCTGGAAAAACAAATCGGCAAAACAGTGGAAGCATATGTGGACGACGTGGTCATAAAAACTAGACACGTCGAAACCCTAATAGATGACTTGAAGCTCACATTCAATAACCTCCGGACATACAACATCAAGTTGAATCCGGAAAAATGTGTTTTCGGTGTCCCCTCGGGGAAGCTGCTGGGCTTCATCATTTCCAATAGAAGAATTGAAGCGAATCCAGCAAAAATCCGAGCTCTGTCGCAGTTGGCTATACCAACAGACCTCAAGCACATTCAAAAGCTAGCTGGATGCGTGGACGCTTTGAGCCGCTTTATATCCAGGCTAGGAGAAAAGGCATTGCCTCTTTACCGCCTCCCTCGGTGCACCGAACACTTTGCATGGACGGATGCAGCCGCGGCCGGACTCGATGAGATAAAAACCTTATTGTCCAGTAATCCAGTCCGAACAGCGCCAAACATCAGCGAACCTATGCTACTATACATAGCTCCAACATATCAAGTGGTAATCGTAGTGCTCATCGTCGAACGAGAGGTGGACGGACACAAATTCCCGCTTCAAAAGCCGGTTTATTACGTATCCATGGTCCTCATCGCATGCAAATCTCGATACCCACACTATCAAAAAATAGCATACATGGTCTTCATGGCATCCCGGAAGCTAAGACACTACTTTCAGGAGTGTTCGATTACCGTCGCCTCCGAAGTACCACTCAACGACATAATTAATAACCGCGACGCTACGGGCCGAATTGCTAAATGGGCTATTGAGCTCCTCCCGTTCGACATAATATACAAACCACGACGGGCCATTAAGTCGCAAGTACTGGCTGACTTTGTCGCCGAATGGACAGAAGCCGAACTCCCTAAAGAGTACGGCGCGTACTCCAACTGGATCATGGACTTTGACGGCTCCAAAATGCTAGCCGGACTGGGAGTAGGGGTAGTCCTAACGTCTCCCACTGGGGAGACGGTCCAGTACGTCCTACAAATATTATACACATACTCCAACAATGCAGCCGAATATGAGGCTCTGTTGCATGGTCTTCGGATGGCGGTCTCTATAGGCATCCAACGCCGAAGTCTTGCGAGATTGAACCTCGCAATATCACAAATAAATGGAGACTTTGATGCCAAGGATCCGAAAATGGTGGCCTATCATAATGTCATCGTCAAAATGTCAGCTCGGTTCGAGGGGCTCGAATTCCACCATGTGGCTCGAGAAAACAATCAAGCGGCGGACGTCCTCGCCCGCATTGGCGCCAAACGCGACCCTGTCCCACCTAATATATTCCTGGAAAGGCTGTTTAAGCCACCCGTGGTATGGGAAGGGGAGTCCGGCAATACCAGCACGGATCCGAATAAACCCCCAGACTGCGAACCATCAAACACAATCGGAGGCTCCGCCACCGAAATAACTTCTTCGACCCACGAGATCATGGACGTAATTGCCCCGTGGACCGAGCCTTCCTTGGCCTACCTAAATAGGCAGGAGCTCCCCGAAGACAAAAATGAAACACGCTGCATAGTTCGGCGCTCTAAAGCTTACAATGTCCACGAAGGGGAACTCTACAAGAAAAGTGCGACCGGAGTGCTCCAAAGGTGCATCTCCGAAGAGGAAGGGCGGCAACTCCTGACCGAAATCCATGCCGGACTGGGCGGACACCACGCCGCAGCTCGAGCGCTAGTCGTAAAAGCCTTCCGTCTGAGCTTCTATTGGCCGACGGCCCGAAAGCAGACGACAGGACCTTGTCCAACATTGCGTCGGCTGCCAGCTCTTCGCCAATCAGAGTCATATGCCCCCTACCGCTCTCCAAACAATCCCCATAACTTGGCCCTTCGCGGTCTGGGGGCAGGATATGGTCGAACCCCTTAAAGGGGGAAGCCATAAGAAAAAATACTTATTGGTCATGGTGGACAAATTCACCAAATGGATCGAAGCCAAACCAGTTAAAATGGCCGAATGCGGACCAGTAATAGACTTCTTATCCGGGGTCGTACACCGATACGGTGTCCCCCGCAGCATTATCACTGATAATGGCTCAAATTTCACAGCCGATGAAGTGAAAACTTGGTGCGGCAAAATGGGTATTAAGCTCGACTACGCTTCCATCTACCACCCTCAAACAAACGGCCAGGTCGAACGGGCAAACGGTCTCATTATGAGCGGCATCAAACCCAGACTAGTGCGATCTTTAACAGAATCGGATACACACTGGGTAGAGGAGCTCGACTCCGTACTCTGGGGGCTGAGGACCACACCAAATCGAACCACCGGATATACACCATTTTTTATGGTGTACGGCGCGGAAGCAGTACTACCCTGCGACATAATACATGATTCGCCACGCGTATGCATGTACGAAGAGAAGGAAGCCGAGTTAGATTAGCAGGATAACTTGGATGCCCTGGAGGAGGAGCACGATGTCGCAAAAGCCCGTTCCGCATTCTATCAGCAGCAGGCTCGGCGATATCAAAGCAGAGAAGTGCGGGCCAAAACTTACAATATTGGCGAGCTCGTTCTACGCCTACCGAAAAAGAAGAAGGACAAACTCAAACCCAGATGGGAAGGTCCCTTCGTCATCGACAAAGTTCTCACCGGAGGAGCGTACCACCTACGTAATGCATCTGATAACAGACTCGAGCCGAACCCATGGAACGCGGCTAGACTCCGGAGATTCTACGCCTAACGCCGAATGCAGTGTTCGTCTCCTCACCCCTCCTTTTTTATTATACTCCACCTCTGTTTCTCTCCTTTCTCGACCCTCTTTCTCCTCTCACAAGGTGTTTAACACAGTGCGGATTACCGGATCATCCTGGCCGTACCATGCGTGCAAGCTGTATCTGGGGGCTTCCTATTCGGAAGCTAGACATAATTATTTCAATGGCTTTTTGCCCATCACATATGCGTTCTTTTTCCATATGTGCCTTTTCTTCACCATTATATGCATCGATATGACTTAAGATATGGCCAAGCTGGGTTGCCTGGCTCTTGTGTTTATGCCCTACGTTCCCGTTAATTTGGCTAGGGCATAAGGGGAGCACCTCTGTGATTGTTACTACCGGTTGAGCCGAATGTGTACCTCAGACTGGGTGAAGCCGAAAGCTTGTTTCCTTAAGAGAATATTCGATCGGTGAACAAAGGATGTATTCGTTGGTTACAACAAAGAGCCCCAGAAGCTTCATATCCTGCGCCATCGCGTGCAGTCCGGACATGTGCATCGACACATGGATACCTAGGGAAAGGAACCCTAACGGAACTATTCTCCCTGGAAGATGTTTCTTGCTATCCATGCAATATAACATAACTAGTTGGGTACTTATCTGTTCAAGCACCTATGACCCCTACGCCTGGTCTCCACGCATACCCCAGTTGTTATATAACCGAGCGGGTATTCGGACACACCCCGGACCATAGGATCCGGGGGCTGAAGCAAAAAGGTCTGCCATGACAAATGATTTCAATTCGGCTAGAGGCTACTTGTGCCAATTAAATTACACAGTCACTGAGCCTGATTATATTCCTCCTCTATACCATCTAACAGGATATCCAGCCTACAATCCTGCTAAGAATACTTAGCGGCTAACGCTACCTGGTCATATACCAGGCTCACGGGAATTTCTTGCCCATCGGGCCCCGCCGGTCCCACTTTGGCCATATGGTTCAGGTACAGCTTGGTGTAGCGCGTCTTCACCATTGCCCAGGCTTCTCTTGCTCCTTGCCGGCAGGCTGATATCTTCCATAGACGGAGGCGCCGCCGGGCTCCTTGAAGTAGGACCGCAAGCTCCCCCATGCCATTCGGCAGAAGGCTTGATGGCCACAGGGCCTGAGCAACGCCATGCATCACCTGCCGAACACGTTCGTGCATCTACGACTGTTCTTGCAGCAAATCACCTACAGATGAGGGCATCTCCTCTTCAGGGATACCCGTTAACATTCCTGCAAGGAAAAATCTTTTTAATAAACTTCCTCGCCGAACTATCAAATAGTTCGCTTGAGCTCTTACCATAAATGCCGCGTCGAAGTTTTTTGTTCTCCTTCACGAAGTCCGCCAGTTGAGCGCGGACGTCCTTTAATTCCACACCCAGACGAATATTGGCATCATGAAGCTTGTTCTTCTCCCGCGTCACCTGCGTAAGGATGTGCTTGCCGGCCTTTAGTTGCCGTTGGAGATGCGAGTCGTCACCCGCTACGCCCTCCGGATTCACCCCGGGATTGTCTGCAGAATTTACTATTAGACTAACCGCACCGACCATTTATTAACTAGTACATCTGCGTATAATGGAGACAAATATTACTAGTTGGGGCCTTTCGAGATCCCTCTAACTTGGCTACCACATCAGATAATTGGGCCTTGCATGCCTCCAGCTCCCGTGCCATTTGTTCATTCTTCTCCAGAAGGACCTGCGGATATATTGATCCTTCAAATAGTTGTCCCAACTATTCTAAGTCTTAGGGGCTACTGCTAGGCATACTTATCAAAATTTCTTACCCGTATGTCTTTGGTATACTGGCTTGTCGCTCGGGCAAGCCCGCCTCGAGCGGCTCGGACATATGCATCCGCCGAATTGAAGGCATTAAAAGCCTCTTCGGAACTGTGGTAAGATCTTGATATAGGGACTCCCCTGGGTGCGGGGCACAAGGTAGAACAGCTTCCTCCATAACCCGAAGTGTGGTTCGCAGCCTAAAAATAGCTCGCAACGCGCAATGTACCCCGCTATGTGCAGAATGAAGGCCAGGGTAAGATTGTGTAACTGGAGGCCGTAGAACTCCAGGAGCCCGTGGAGAAACGGGTGGATAGGAAACCCGACGTGTCACGCCCAATATGCGATACTATCCTAAAGAGACTCGAAGGTCCCACCAAGGATAGAACCGCATATTGAAACACTTTTTCATGGTGGATATCATTACATCAACATTACATAATAGATGGGGATACATACAAGAGGCATACAATGCCACACAAATACAACATCATCATACATAAGAGCACCATCCGACTACGGATGAAACACAAACAGAAACTCAAACGACATCCACCCTGCTAGCCCAGGCTGCCGATCTGGAACCTATCCCCTGATCGAAGAAGAAGCAGAAGAAGGACTCCAAACAAGCAAACATCGCTCTCGCGTCATGATCATCGCAAACCTGTACCTGCAACTGTTGTTGTAGTAATCTGTGAGCCACGAGGACTCAGCAATCCCATCACCATGGGTATCAAGACTAGCAAAGCTTAATAGGAAAGGAAGGGGTAAAGTGGTGAGGTTGCAGCAGCGACTAAGCATATATGGTGGCTAACATACGCAAATAAGAGCGAGAAGAGAACAAGCGGAACGGTCGTTGACTAGCAATGATCAAGAAGTGATCCTGAACTCCTACTTACGTAAAACATAACCCAAAGACCGTCTTCACTTCCCGGACTCCGCCGAAAAGAGACCATCACGGCTACACACACGGTTGATGCATTTTAATTTGGATCTGGTGTCAAGTTATCTACAACCGGACATTAACAAATTCCCATCTGCCACATAATCGCAGGCACGGCTCTTGAAAGTTTATACCCTGCAGGGGTGTCCCAACTTAGCCCATGATAAGCTCTCGCGATCAATGAAGGATATACCTTCTCCCAGGAAGACCCGATCAGTCTCGGAATCCTGGTTTACAAGACATTTCGACAATGGTAAAACAAGACCAGCAAAGCCGCTCGATGCGCCGACAATCCCGATAGGAGCTGCACATATCTCGTTCTCAGGGCAACACCGGATAAGTCAAGCTACGAGTAAAACCAACCCTCAAGTTGCCCCGAGGTGGCCCCGCAGGTTGCTCGGTTAAGACCAACACTTAGAAGCACTGGCCCGGGGGGGGGGGGATAAAATAAAGTTGACCCTCGGGCTCCGGAAACCCAAGGGAAAAAGGGGTAGGTGAGGCAAATGGTAAAACCAAGGTTGGGCCTTGCTGGAGGAGTTTTATTCAAAGCAAACTGTCAAGGGGGTCCCATAAATCACCCGACCACGTAAGGAATGCAAAACCTGGGAACATAACACCGGTATGACGGAAACTAGGGCGGCAAGAGTGGAACAAAACACCAGGCATAAGGCCGAGCCTTCCACCCTTTACCAAATATATAGATGCATTAATAATATAATAGATATTGTGATATCCCAACATAATCCTATCCACCTTGGAGCAATCTTCAACTTCACCTACAACTAACAACGCTATAAGAGGGGCTGAGCAAAAGCGGTAACATAGCCAAACAAAGGTTTGCTAGGAAGGGTGAAAAAAAGGTTAGAGGCTGACATGGCAAATTGGGAGGCTTGAAGAGCAAAAGATAGGTAGCGCAGCATAGCGATAGAACGAAGCAACTAACATAGCAATGATAGTAATGAGATCTAAGGTGACGGTCATCTTGCCTGAAATCCCGCTAGGAAGAAGAACGAGTCCATCAAGAAGATGAATCCACGAAGACGAACCAAGCGTAGACGAACGAATCCTCACGATCGCAACGAAACGGGAACTATCAAGAAGAAGCACACAACAAGGTAAACACACCACACATATACATGACATGATGCACAACCAAGCATGATGCATGACAAACCTACATGAAGCTACTCATGGCAAGAGATGATGCAAACAAGAGCAACACATCAAGGCAAGTTTAAATGAGGCCGAAAACAACATATAACAACTCCGGTAGGTCCTCCTATGCAAATTTAGAAATCGGTCCAGAACTGAATAAACCTTATGTTCAAGTTGTTAAACATAAATTTAAGATGCACCAAGATGATCTACATGAAATTCTAGTCAAGTTACGTATAAAGTTCATTTAATTCGGAGCTACGACCTAGAAGATATGAGCAAAACAAGATAAGCATGGCATTGATGCAAAATGCATACAAACATCAAGCAAACACCTCAAAACAAGGATGCAACATGATAATATGAAACTACATGCAAAATCAAGCAAGTTTCATATGGAGCACACTCAAAACGGAGCAACGGTTCAACACATACACTCCATACAAGGTATGACAACAATATGTCCATAACAGCAACTAGGCATCTTGCAAGCATCAAAACACTATGCTACAGCACCCCAACATAAGAACAAAAGGCATGGGCATAATTTACAGGTAAAGCTTGACAAAACATGAACACTGAGCTAACTCCAGAAAACATATAACATGCTGAAAAGGACATGACAAGATTGCAAATTATAACAGTTTCAGTCTTGGCAGAAATAACATCAGGTTGCAATGTTTAGAGCTATCAAACGACATGTTATATAAACTTATCATGGCAAACAAAGCCATGGCATGAATCTACTAATTGCATAGAACAAAAGTCCCTTACTGACCATGAGCCAAAAGGACACATAAAATATGATGGCACCCATGTAAACATGGCAAATGATATGACAGATTCATACATGGCAGGAACAACAATACGGAGGCATGTTGGTGAGCTTGTACCACTTACCACAGAGCAATACATGGCATGGCAAGGTAACCAATAGTAATAAATCATGTTTATGAAGCTACGCATGGCAAGATCAAGTTCATAGAGTGCATGGATCACTAACAACAATCATGGCAACATTGAACTTAATGTTAACAGGCTGACAGCAACATTATTTAGCAAGTTTGGAGCAAGCTAACAACAAGTTACAGCAGGCTAAAAATGCAACTAGGGGCAAGAATGGATAGAGCATGACATGTACAACAAAAGATACTTAGTGAACATCTCCAGATTATGCATAGAATGACTTGTAGCAGCAGGTTTACATAGCATCATGAAATAGCAGAATCTGTCTAGCAAAACAGCAACAGCAAGTACACTACTTAACCAGCTTGATGCACTCACCACAAGACCCACAAAAATACATGGATGGAACCACTGTGAAGATGGCATGACATAGTTCAAAACACAAGTAGACATCAACCTCATAGGATGCACAAATCAAACATGGCAAAAATGACAAATGAGCATGTTCTGTTAACAGACAACAGATAACATTATATAGCACTCTTGCAACGATGATTCAGGCATCACGATGGACTCAAATGAACATGGTGCAATGGAATGAAATGAAGTACTCGTTCATACGAACAATTTGACATATTACAAGCATGAAACAGAACAGTATACATGGAGTTATGATGTGATGAACAGGGCAACAATATGCAAAAATATCAGGGACTTGGTGGAAATTTCAACCTCCGAAACTGGACGCGGTTGTGCGGGACGGAGAGATCCGGATCGGGCGCGGGCGTTTGGATGGGCTCCTGGTGGATCTCGTCCCGATCCGGGGCGACGGGTCCGGCGGCTCCAGCGAGAGCTCCGACGAGGGCGACGGCCGGAGTTGCCGGCGAGGGCGACGGGAGGCGGCGTTAGCGGCGGCGGCGGAGCGGGACGAGGGCGCTACTCGGCGAGCGGCCTTGAAGCGTCTAAGGCGGCGGTGGCATCCGCGAGCGAGGCGGCGAAACTCCGGCGGCTCCACAGATAGCGGCGAAATCGCTCGGGCGGCGATGACAACGGCAGCGTCCGAGGGCGGCGGAGCGGGTTGCTTGGTCGGCGGCGGGTTTGACCGGAGGCGCGGGCGCTCCGGTGGCGACAGCGCTTCAGCGGCGGGGACGATCTTGCGGCGGGTCGGGCGCCGAGCACGGCGGCCCAAGCGCGATAAGGCGCTTCGGCTCAGATCCGGCCGGCGGGCATGGTCGAACCCGGCGAATGCGGCGGCGCTGGCGACACGTGGCGGCGCGCCATAGGCTGCGGGCGGCGGAGGAGTTGCGTCTGGCGGGATCGGACATTTCCGGGCAGCGGGTGGACGTGTCCGTTGGCGGGAGGAGGAAGAAGGTTAGGATTTCGTCCGTGAATTTCGGGGGAGAGGGCATATTTATAGGTTGAGGGAGCTAGGAGACTCCAAATGAGGTGCGGTTTTTGCCCACACGATCGTGATCGAATGACTGAGAGCATGGAGGGGAGTTAGATGGGTTTTGGGCCACTTTGGAGGGGTGTTGGGTTGCAACACAAAGAGGCTTTACGGTTCCCCGGTTAACCGTTGGAGTATCAAACGACCTCCAAATGGCACAAAACTTGATAGGCGGTCTGCCGGTGGTGTACCAAGGGCGCTTGGCAAATCATGGTCCATTCCAAGAATGTTTAACACCCACTCACAACAAGAGACAAAAAGGGAACGCCGGAGGACATAGGAGCGCCGGATTGCAAAACGGACAATGGGGAAAATGCTCGGATGCATGAGACGAACACGTATGCAAAATGAGATGCACATGATGACATGATAAAATGCAACACACAAGCAAATGACATGGCAATGACGGTGAATAACTGGCGGACACCTGGCGCATCGAATCCGGGGCGTTACAACACTCCTCCACTAACAAGAGATCTTGTCCCGAGATCTTAGGACCGAGACGGAAGGTAAAAGGGATGAGGTGAAACAAGAACTCAAGAGAAGAAGCAAAGAATTGAGAGCACTCGAGAAGAAGAGACGAACGACGAGAATGACGAGAATCGAAAGCTCACGGAATCAGATAGGCTATGAAGCACTCTGGTTAGAACGAGATAAGAAACGAATAAGACTGGAAGTATTTAGGCAACACTCTGGCTGAAAATGGAAGGAATAGAACACGAGTTAGAGAGGATGGAATGATACTTGATGAAGACATGACACAAAAAACCTCCGGAAAGAATAGAAAGAGTTGAATGAAAAGAACGGAGAAGAAAAAATGACAACTTGTGCCACGAATGAAATTGAAAGCATCCGTAGAAGGAAGGATTGAACGGAGTTGTTGAGAAAATCAACAACGAAAAGAAAAAGCTTGTTGTGGTCTTATAGTAACGTCTCAAGATCATAAGGTATTAACCGGCCACAAATGAAAATGATCGGATAGCTTAGAAGAACGAAGAAATGCAAAACTCCACTTCAAAAGAATACGGAGAATTAATTGCACTTCGATACGTGAGAAGAAAAGATAATTGAATTTCTCCAACAAGTCTTGATGAACTCTTGAAGAATGAATTAAATCATGAAGAACCACAATGAAGAACTCCGGTGGCAAAAGGATGATGAGATAGAATGAAGGATGAAAGAATAAGATGAGCCTTGATGATTTAGATGGGGTTTCCGACGAGATGGCCGAGGAAAATTTGAACTCCGGAAAAGAAAAGATGAAACACTTGAAACTAGAATTTATTCATCAAGAACAAACTCCGAAGGATGGGATTACTCACTTAGATGAAATAAGAATAAGATGTATTGTATGCTTATCCTTTATCAAATTAAATTGATGACAAACAATGGATTTTTGCATACTACTTATTCTTATTGAAAAAGAATTGAGAAGTGACATATCGCAAACTTGAGAAGGTCTTCATGAACCACTGGTAGGATTGAAAAGAACGAATGGATTAATATGATAAACAAGGAAAATTATCTTGAACGAACCACCGTAAGAATTTGGAAATGACTGATGAAAGAGAATGAATCACCGGGAGGAATTAGAAAAACCAATAATCTAGAGGGGATTTAGATGCAAAAGAACAAAGAGATCATGAGCTGATTAAAGAACACTTGAATGAAGCACCGGGATAAATAGAGAACGATAACTGGAATGATGGCCTTCGGTGAAAATAAATGGAAAAACAACTCCTGACATACTCCGGATGGGTAAGAAAGAATATCTGACAAACGGAATAATATGAGAGGATAACATGAAGCTAGAACCATGAATCTTCGGAAGAACGGACAAGATTTAAGAGAAATCTTCTTCTTTAGTCTTCAAATGATGACGAGAAACACCACCAAAATTACTGAGATACTCTGGGAGAATGACAAGCGAAGGGGTTGAGCCAACAATGAAAAGAATTTGAAAACGATCTTGGAAAGGCATGTGTCTGATGGAATCCATTCTTACGTCACACTTTGAAAAGAATTGAGAATAACTCCGAGGGAATTAGGAGAGTCAGGTAAGATCCTGGGAAAAGACCTGTGGGTTAGGGCCCACTAAAAGAAAAACATCGTTGGAAAGGGTTGTTGAACATATAGATGATGCACCGGAACAAATGAAATATTTGAATGAGGTGACAACCTCGAATTAATTGGAACACAGACGAATCTCCTGAGATGTCTTGAGCACTCTGGAAGGATAAACTGGCGAGGGCGAACGAGCAAGGAGAACACTTGATCCAAGGAAAAGAATGTGATCAAACCGAAAAACTTGAATTGAGTCCACCGGAAAAGAAAAGAGATGAAGAATGTCAAACGAGACAAGAATTCACCGGTAGAAATGATCGACGAAAGACTCAAGAGGCTCCACACGAATGAAATTGATGCTCGAAACAGACTCAGGCTCCGGGAAGAAGAGGGTGGGAGGTCGGGAAAACAAAGGCAACTTGGAAGCGGGAACCGACAAATATCTTGAAGAGAAAACACCGGTTGAAAGAAAGCGAAGGCTTCACACGAGTAGGATGGATACTCGATTACGGACTTAGGCTCTGAGATGAAAAAGGGGTGGGCGGGTGGGAAAACGAAAACAACTAAGGATTGAACTCAAAGATGAAGAGGCTCGAGTCAACTTGACGAGAAATGCACCGGATAAAAAGAGCTGAGAACCAACGATCGGCAAAACCAACTGCGTGAACCTAAAGGAAAAATTTGAAAGGTAAGAGGAGTAATTCAAACACCTACAACAAGATTTCTGACCAGAGCGACGAAGGGGCTGAGGAATAAAAAGAATTCCTACTCTCCGATATAACTAGACTCCAAAAACAGTTTTCTTCTAGACTCGACAACGGCCAAACTACACGATCAATCAAGGGGGCTCCTAGGGTCGGTTGAGGCTCTGATACAAACTTGTCACGCCCAATATGCGATTGTAACACCCCGGATTCGTTGCGCCAGGTGTCTGCAAGTTATTCGCCGTCGTTGCCATGTCATTCGCTTGCATGTTGCACTTTGCCATGTCATCTTATGCATTTCATATCATGTCGTCGTGTGCATCTCATGTTACATACGTGTTCGTTTCATGCATCCGAGCATTTTCCCCGTTGTCCGTTTTGCAATCCGGCACTCCTATGTTCCCCGACGTCCCCTTTTGCCTCTCTTCGTGTGCAGCCCAACACCCCTTCCAAAGTGGCCCGAAACCCACCTAACTCCCCTCCATGCTCTCGGTCGTTCGATCACGATCGCGTGGCCGAAAACCGCTCCTCATTTGGACTCGCCTAACTCCCTCTACCTATAAATATGTGCCTCCCCCCGAAATTCGCGGATGATTTCGCAGACGAAACCCTAGATCCATCCCCTCCGCGCCGCCGGACATGTCCGCCGACGACCGGACATGTCCGCTCCCCCGCGCCGCCCGCCGCAGCGAATCGCCCGCCGCCACGTGGCCTGCGTCGCCGCCCAGCACCGCTGCCGCCAGCGCCGCCACCGCCCGCTCTCCGTCCCCAGCGCTTCGTCCTTGCGGTGCCCCGCGCCGCCCGCCTTCTTCCTCGTCGGCGCGGATCCGCCTCGCCGCGCCGCCACCTTCTCTGCCTCGCCCGCGGGTCGCGCGCTGCCGAGGCCCGAGCGCCTCCACAGTCGGTCGCCGCGTGCCTCCGCCGCCGGCGCGCCTTCTCCCGCCCGCCAGCCGCCATGGCGGCGCCGCCGTGAGTCTCGCCGGAGTCGGCCGAGCTCGCCGACCCCGTGGGTCCCCGGCCCAGATCCGGCCGGATTCGGGGAAGGAGACCCCGGATCCGCCTCCCGAGCCTCGTCCCCGATCTCTCCGGCGCCTTTCCAGCCCCCCTTCATCATCTCCGGCCAACTCCGGAGGAATCTCCGGCGATCCTCGTAAACCGTGCAAAATTCGAGGTTGACCCCGAAATTCCACTAACTCCCTGTTTTCTTTACATAATCATGCCATGTTTGACCTGCTGTATCTCTGCATCTGTAGCTCCGTTTCATGCGTGTAATATGTCAAATTGTTCGTCTCGATGAGTACTTCATTTCATTCCATTGCATCATTTTCATTTGAGCTCATCTTGATACCCGAAGTGCTGTTGGAAGAGTGCATGTTGATGTTAATCTGCTGAAACTGTTATAACTTGCTCAGTTATCATTTTTGCCATGATTGATGTGTGCATCCTATGAGGTTGAGCTCTACATGTGTTTTGATCTACGCCATGCCATCTTTCCAGTGGTGCTAACTATGTATTTTTGTGAGTTGTGTGCTGAGTGCATCGAGCTTGTTAAAGAGGGTACTTGCTGTTGCTGTTTTCCTGTCAGATTCTTTTATACTTTGTTGCTATGTTAACATGCTTCTACAAGTCATTTCGTGCATAATCTGGAGATGTTCTATAAACATGTTTTGATCTACATGTTATGCCCTATCCATCCATGCCCCTGGTTGCATTTATAGCTTGCTCTAGATTGTTCATATCTTGCTCCAAAGTTGCTTGATAATGTTGCTATCAGCCTGTTAACATTAAGTTCACTTGTTCCCATGTGTTTTGCTAGTGTTCCATGCACCCTATGACCTTGCACTTGCCATGCTTACCTTCATAAACATGTCTTCTTACTGTTGGTTGCCTTGCCATGCCATGTATTGATCATCTTGGGACTTTTGATCTATGCTTTTAGTAGATTCGTCCCATGCCTTTGTTTGCCATGATAAGTTCCTGTAACTTGTTGTTTTCTTGCTCTAAACATTGCAACCTGATGTTATTTCTACTAAAGTCTGAAACTGTTATTATTTGCGATCTTCCCATGTCCTTTTGAGCATGTTCTAGTGATTTCTGGAGATAGCTCAGTGTTCATGTTTTATTGTGCTTTACCAGTACATCATGCTCATGCCTTTTGTTCTTATGTTGGGGTGCTGTAGCATGTTGTTTTGATGCTTGGAATATGCCTAGTTGCTGTTTTGGACAGATTGTTGTAATGACTTGTATAGTGTGTGTGTGTTGAACCGTTGCTCCGTTTTGAGTGTGCTGAATATGAAACTTGCTTGATTTTGCATGTAGTTTCATATTATCATGTTGCATCCTTGTTTTGGTGTGTTTGCTTGATGTTTGTATGCATTTTGCATCAATGCCATGTTTAACTTGTTTTGCTCATATCTTCTAGGTCGTAGCTCCAAATGTAATGAACTTTATATGTAACTTGACTAGAATTTCGTGTAGATCATCTTGGTGCTTCTTAACTTGCTGTTTAACAAATTGAACATAAGGTTTATTCAGTTCTGGACCAATTTCGAAATTAGCATATGAGGACTTACCGGAATTGTTATATGTTGTTCCCGGCCTCATTTAAACTTGCCTTGATGTGTTGTTCTTATTTGCATCATCTCTTGCCATGAGTAGCTTCATGTAGCCTTGTCATGCATCATGCTTGTTGTGCATCATGTCTTGTTCATGTGTGGTGTGTTTACCATGTTGTGTGCTTCTTCTCGATAGTTCCCGTTTCGTTGCGATCGTGAGGATTCGTTCGTCTACATGTGGTTCGTCTTCATGGCTTCATCTTCTTCATGGACTCGTTCTTCTTCCTAGCGGGATTTCAGGCAAGATGACCTCTACCCTGGATCTCACTACTATCATTGCTATGCTAGTTGCTTCGTTCTTTCGCTATGCTGCGGCACCTATTACCTGTTTATCAAGCCATCCCATATTGCCATGAACCTCTAACCTTTGACACCATTCCTAGCAAACCATTGTTTGGCTATGTTACCGCTTTTGCTCAGCCCCTCTTATAGCGTTGCTAGTTGCAGGTGAAGTTGAATATTTCTCCATGGTGGACAGGGTTATGTTGGGATATCACAATATCTCTTATATTATTAATGCATCTATATATTTGGTAAAGGGTGGAAGGCTCGGCCTTATGCCCGGTGTTTTGTTCCACTCTTGCCGCCTAGTTTCCATCATACCGTGTTATGTTCCCGGATTTTGCGTTCCTAACGCGGTCGGGTGATTTATGGGACCCCCGATAGTTCGCTTTGAATAAAACTTGTCCAAAGAAGGCCCAACCTTGGTTTTACCATTTGCCTCACCACCACCTATACTTTTCCCTTGGGAGTCGCTCTCTCGAGGGTCATCTTTATTTTAGCCCCGGGCCGTGCTTGTCTAAGTGTTGGTCCGAACCGGCAGATCATGGGGCCCACTCGGGCAACTCGAGGTCTGGTTTTACTCGTAGGTGACCTATCCGGTGTGCCACGAGAACGAGATATGTGCAGCTCCTATCGGATTTGTCGGCACATTCGGGCGGCTTTGCTGGTCTTGTTTTACCATTGTCAAAATGTCTTGTAAACCGGATTCCGAGATCGATCGGGTCTTCCCGGAGAAGGTCTATTCTTCGTTGATCGCGAGAGCTTGTCATGGGCTAAGTTGGGACACCCTGCAGGTTTAAAATTTCGAGAGCCGTGCCCGCGGTTATGTGGCGATGGGAATTTGTTAATGTCCGGTTGTAGATAACTTGACACCAGATCCGAATTAAAACGCATCAATCGCGTGTGTAGCCGTGATGGTCTCTTCTCGGTAGTCCGGAAGTGAACACGGTTTCTTTGTTATGTTTGACGAAGTAGGTGTTGTGGATCACCTCTTGATCATTGCTAGCTTCACGACCGCCTTTGTTTCTCTTCTCGCTCTCATTTGCGTATGTTAGCCACCATATCTTGCTTAGCCGCTGCTGCAACCTCACCACTTTACCCATTTCCTTTCCCATTAAGCTTTGCTAGTCTTGATACCCATAGTAATGGGATTGCTTGAGTCCTCGTGGCTCCACATTACTACAACAACAGCTTGCGGTACAGGTTATGCGATGATCTTGACGCGAGAGTGATGTTTGCTTGTTTGGAGTTCTTCTTCTTCTTCTTCGATCGGGGATAGGTTCGGTGTCGGCACTGGGCTAGCGTGGTGGATATTGTTTGAGTTTCGTTTATGTATCATCCGTAGTCGGATGTTGATCTCTTGTATGATGTATTGTTGTATTCGTGTGGCATTGTATGCCTTATGTATGTATCCCTATCTATTATATAATGTTGATGTAATGATATCCACCTTGCAAAAGCGTTTCAATATGCGGGTCTATCCTTAGTGGGACCTTCGAGTTCCTTTTGGATAGGGTCGCATATTGGGCGTGACAAGTTGGTATCAGAGCCTCGACCGACCTTAGGAGCCCCTTGATTGATCGTGTAGTTTGGCCGTTGTTGAGTCTAGAAGAAAACTTTTTTTGGAGTCTAGTTATATCGGAGAGTAGGAATTCTTTTTACTCCTCAGCCCCTTTGTCGCTCTAGTGAGGAATCTTGACGTAGGTGTTTTGAATTACCCCTCTTCCCATTCAAATTTTTTCTTTAGGTTCACGCAGTTGGTTTTTCGATCGTTGTTCCTCAGCTCTTTTCATCCGGTGCATCCTCTCGTCAAGGCGGTTCGACCCTCTTTGTTTTTGCAAGTTCAATCCTCAGTTGTTTTTTTCCCACCCGCCCTCCCTTCTTCTTCTTGAATCCGGAGTCCGTGATCGAGTATCCATCCTACTCGTGCGAAGTCTTTGCTTTCTTTCCTCAATGATTTTAACCGGTGTTTTTCTCTTCAAGACATTCGTCGGTTTCCCCTTCCAAGTTACCTTTGTTTTTCCCGCCCTCCCACCCTTTCTTCTTCCTGGAGTCTGAGTCTCTTTCGACCATCTATTTCATTCGTGTGGAGCCTCTTCAATCTTGTGTCAATCATTTCAACCGGTTAATTCTCGTCTCGGTGGACATTCTTCATCTCTTTTTCTTTTCTGGTGGTTTCAATTCAAGTTTTTTTCGGTAGTGATTATATTCTTTTCCGTCGGCTCAAGTGCTTTCCCTGCTCGTTCGCCTCTCGCCATTCAATCCTTCCGGAGTTCAAGACATCTCAGGAGATTCGTCTGTGTTCGAACTAATTCGAGGGTGCCACCTCATTCAAATATTTCAAATGCTCCGATGCATCACCTATCTGTTCAACATCCCTTCCCAACGGTGTTATCTCTTCAGTGGGCCCTAACCCACAGGTCTTTTCCCAGGATCTTACCTGACTCTTCTGATTTCCACGGAGTGATTTCATAGTCTATCGGATTTCGTGAGCTTTCGATTCTCATCATTCTCGTCGTTCCTCTCTTCTTCTCGAGTGCTCTCGATTCTGTGCTTCTTCTTTTGAGTTCTTGTTTCACCTCATCCCTTTTCTTTTCCATCTCGGTCCTAAGATCTCGGGACGAGATCTCTTGTTAGTGGAGGAGTGTTGTAACGCCCCGGATTCATTGTGCCAGGTGTCTGCCAGTTATTCGCCGTCGTTGCCATGTCATTCGCTTGCGTGTTGCACTTTGCCATGTCATCTTATGCATTTCATATCATGTCGTCATGTGCATCTCATGTTGCATACGTGTTCGTTTCATGCATTCGAGCATTTTCCCCGTTGTCCGTTTTGCAATCCGGCACTCCTATGTTCCCCGGCGTCCCCTTTTGCCTCTCTTTCGTGTGCAGCCCAACACCCCTTCCAAATTGGCCCAAAACCCACCTAACTCCCCTCCATGCTCTCGGTCGTTCGATCACGATCGCGTGGCCGAAAACCGCTCCTCATTTGGACTCTCCTAGCTCCCTCTACCTATAAATATGTGCCTCCCCCCGAAATTCGCTGATGATTTCGCAGAGAAACCCTAGATCCATCCCCTCCGCGCCGCCGGACATGTCCACCGACGACCGGACATGTCCGCTCCCCCGCGCCGCCCACCGCAGCGAATCGCCCGCCGCCACGTGGCCTGCGCCGCCTGTAACGCCCTCGATGCGGCTATATCTCCCACGTGTCGAAGCACGACTTAGAGGCATAACCGCATTGAAAGCAATGTCGCAAGTGAGGTAATCTTCACACAACCCATGTAATACATAAGGGAAAAAGATACATAGTTGGCTTACAGTCGCCACTTCACACAATTACATGAATAAAGCATTACATCATCCAGATACAATCAGGGTCCGACTACGGAACCAAAATAAAAGAAGAGCCCCAAATGCGACAAAGGTCCCCGATCGACCCAACTGGGCTCCACTATGATCAATCAAACGAAACAACACAATGAACAAGATCTTCATCGAGCTCCTCCTTGAGCTCGGATGCGTCACCTGCACGGTTTCATCGGCACCTGCAAACTGGTTTTGGAAGTATCTGTGAGTCACGAGGACTCAGCAATCTCACACCCGCGAGATCAAGACTATTTAAGCTTATGGGTAAGGTAAAGGCATGAGGTGGAGCTGCAGCAAGCGAGTAGCATATATGGTGGCTAATCATACGCAAATGAGAGCGAGAAGAGAAGGCAAAGCACGGTCGATAAAAGTATGATCAAGAAGTGATCATATAGCAACCTCGCAAGCATAACTCCAACATCAGTGTTCACTTCCGGACTCACGGAAAGAGACCATCACGGTTACACACGCGTTGATGCGTTTTAATTCGGATCTGGTGTCAAGTTATCTACAACCGGACATTAACAAATTCCCATCTGCCACATAACGCGGCACGGCTCTCGAAAGTTTATACCTGCAGGGTGTCCCAACTTAGCCCATGACAAGCTCTCGCGATCAACGAAGAATAGACCTTCACCCGAGACACTCCGACCGCACTTCGGTATCCCGTACATCAAGACATTTCGACAATGGTAAAACAAGACCAGCAAAGCCTCCCGCCAGTCCGACAAATCCCGATAGGAGCTGCACATATCTCGTTCTCGTGGCACACCGGATGAGCCGACGTCGGGTTGGCATAGACCCTAGTTGCCCGTGGGGCGCCAGACATCGCTTCGAGTTGGACCAACACTCGAAGGAGCACCGCCCGGGGTAAAATAAAGATGACCCTCGGCTCCGAAACCCAAGGGAAAAAAGGCTAGGTGAGGCAAATGGTAAATCCAAGGTTGGGCCTTGCTGGAGGAGTTTTATTCAAAGCGAACTGTCAGGGGGGTCCCATAAATCACCCGACCGCGTAAGGAGCGCAAAATCCGGGAACATAACACCGGTATGACGGAAACTAGGGCGGCAAGAGTGGAACAAAACACCAGGCATAAGACCGAGCCTTCCACCCTTTACCAAGTATATAGATGCATTAATAATATAAGAGATATTGTGATATCCCAACAAAAATCCTGTCCACCATGGAGAAATCTTCAACTTCACCTGCAGCTAGCAACGCTATAAGAGGGGCTGAGCAAAGCGGTAACATAGCCAATCAACGGTTTGCTAGGACATGGTGGGTTAGAGGTTTGACATGGCCATTTGGGAGGCTGACAAGCAAATGGTAGGCATCATTGCATTTGCACAGCAAAAGAGCGAGCAAACTAGCATAGCAAAGATAGTAGTGATTTCGAGGGTATGATCATCTTGCCTGAAATCCCGCAAGGAAGAAGAACGAGTCCATGAAGAAGACAAACGGACGAAGTCGAACAAATCCTCACAACTCCGGAACGAAACCAAAGCTAACGAGAGAAGGAAACCAGAAAGAAGCAAACAATATGGTAAACACACAAGCATAAACATGTCATGATGCACAAACAAGTATGATGCATGTCCGGTTTAATGAGGCATGTCATGGCAAAGTGCAACAAACAATACTACAAATTAAGTGGAGCTCAATATGCAACGAGTTGCATATTGGCGGAACGCCACATCAATTATTTAGTTCTCTCTCATTAAGGCTAACCCACAATATTAAATGTTGTTAAGCATGGCAAGAGGTGAAGCATAAATAAACTAACTATTTAGGCAAGTTTAAATGAGGCCGGAACAACAAACAACAATTCCGGAAAATCCCCATATGTCTTTTAGTAGTTTAATGCAAACACATTTTAAGCATTTAAATGTTGTTATCATGATGCGGATGACATATGCAAGTTTATGCAATTTTTATGAAAATGTTGACAAGAGCATGTTATGAAGCATTTGGTCACCATGGTGGAACAAAATGGGTGCCACGGCAAAGAATCCGAAAATGATGCCACGGCAACATATCGGTTCCGGTAGCTCACGGAGATACCGGTGCAAAAGGAAGTGAGTGTGAGCGAGTCATGCAAGATGGTGGGGTGCTCCCGGATACCGGGTTCCCACGGGACGGCGGCATGGCAAACGAGGAGGAGCTTGCAATGACAATTCGGACACGGTGCACACACAAGCATTCGTTCACGGGCGGTCATCTCGGGGTTATACCTTCGAAGCGTGCATTTCGGGGCGGAACGCGTTTCGTAGAGGGAGTAGTCGTTCACGGGCCGTAGTGGAGGTAGTCGTTCACGGGCCGTCGTGGGAAGTAGTCGTACACGGCGTAGATGTTCGGGTCCGGCGAGGAACTTGATGACCACGGGGTCGACGGTAGAGGAGGTAGTGGTACTATTCGTCGATCGTCGTGGTACTTGGGGTCTTCGGACTTGTCAGTCTTGATTCTTGCAACGGTAGTGGTACACGTGGTAATCGAACTTGGCCATCCGAAGGGGTACTTGGTGGTATTCCCTGTAGTCGAACTTGAGGGGTCTTGGACTTGGGATCTTGGCATCCTGGTTCGGTGGTCAAGCAGGTACTTGGCAGCGAAACAGAGACGATGTCCAAATGGCCGAAAGAAACCAACCGCATCAGAAGGCAGCAGCTTGCAGACATGGTGTTCAGGGCAGGGCAGCTGGTCGCGACAAGAGATGGCGGCAGGGGTGTGTGCTTGCAGCAGTGGTGGAGGCATGGGGCAAGGCAATAGCAGCATGTGCATGGGGCTATGGAGATGGTGTGGGGGAGCGGCAGCGGCAGTGACGGAGCTAGCAAAGCCGTGGGAGTACAGAGGCGAGGCAGAGGCGCGACAATGTCCATGGCGAGCGACACAAGGTGTCGGTGAGCAGAGGAGGCGACGCAGCAGCGGGAGAAGAGCTGTGGGGCGCCGTTGCCAGAGAAGGTCGACGCTACGAGGCTCGGCGAGGGAAGGTAGAGGAAGTTGACAGCGGTGAGGTGGAGGCACAGAGGAGGAAGGCGCGGCACAGCAGGGGCGAGGGCGCGACGCTGCCGATGCCGGGGGCATCAGGAGCAGAGGAGCGACCAGAGGAGGAGCTTGAGGGTGCGGCGCCATGGCGAGGGAAGGAGGCGCATGTGTCATGGCGGCTCCATGGCCGGCGGAGGTAGCAGCGAGGTCGGCGGGGCCTAGGCACCAACGAGGAGTCGCGGGAGGCGACGGGGTTCTGCGGATCACTCCGGCTACAGGCCCGCCGGGTCGGGTCCGAGCGGCGGCGATGGGCGAAGTGGCTGGCGTCGGCATTTGCGTGATGGAGCAGAGAAGAGGAGGGGATCGGGCAGGGAGGAGATGGGGATCGAGGAAAAAGGGAGAGGGGATCGAGCGTTGCGGCGCTAGAGGGAGGACGAGGGAGAGATGTAGACCGATGGGAGTGAGGACGAGGTCGGGCTAGGGTTTAGGAGGGGCGGCTGGGCCTTAGAGGCTGGCCCGGGTAGGGAAGAAAATGGCCAGAGGCCTGGCTGGAATCTCTTCTCTCTCTCTCTTATTTCCCCAAAACAGACAAGAATAGGAAGAAGGAAAAGAGAGAAAGGAAAAAGGTTAGAGAAGGGACTTTGGCATGCGGATAATTTTCCCGAGCTCACAAAAATGAGCTTGAACCAGGGAAAATAGAAGTGGGCATGACCGAAAGTTTAAATTCAAACTCATTTGATTTAAATTCAAATGATTTGAATAGGAAGTGAGGTTTGGGAAGGTCCAAAAATGTTCGGATTTTTGGTGGAGCTCCGGAATATGATAAAAGAATACATGGCAAGGTTGGAGACCAAACTTGAAGCAGAAAAGGAACGAAATTATTTAGCAAGTGTGTTTATGGGTGATTCCGAATTAGTGGAATATTTAATATAGCTCCCTAATAATAGTAGGAGACTTTGAATATGTTTTAAAGAGAAATCACCATTGTGAATATCCCTCGATTTAAATGGACCGAAGATCCATATGATTTATTTAGGTGAGTTGCAAAAGATTAATGACATGATGGCATGATGACATGATGCAATGCAAAAATAAAAGAGCAAGCATAAATGAAACACACGGAGGTCACAAAATATGGAAGTCTTCTGGATCGTCGGTCTCGGGGCATTACAACACTCCACCACTACAAGAGGATCTCGTCCCGAGATCTAGGATGGCACCGGAGAGAAACGGAAGAGGAAGAGAAGAGGTAAAACTAAGTTGCTTCTTTGACAAACGAGTGAAACCACGAACCTTGAGAGGTTGAGCAATTTAAAAGAAAGAGTACAACAGAGATGAACGAGATTGCAAACAATCCGTTAGAAAAAAGGAACAAGGAACATTATGGGGAACTTGAAGGTTGCAAAGACACGAACCAAGAGTTTAATGGACAAGATAGAATTCGAAACCACTCTGGTTAAAACAAGATGAGAGAGGAAGAATTCGGGCAACACTCCGGTTGAACATGGAAGGAATAGAACATGAACATAAGAAAATGGGATGATACTTGATGAAATCAACAACACACTGCCTCCGGAACTATTGAAAGAATGGCACAACGGGTAAGAAGGATTTCAGACAACACTAAGGTTGAAAAGAGAGGCAAAACTTGATAAGATGAAAGAACTTGAAGAGATGACATAACACTTCGGTTAAATGGATAAGCACGGAAAGAACACGATCCTCACAATCGAGGTGATGAGTGAAAAGAGCAACATCACAATGTCTCCGGAAGAAAGAATAGAAGATAGATCATTGGAATAAAGGGACGGAGAAGAAAATGACAACTTCTACCACAATTGAATTTGGAAGGCATCCTTGCAAGAAGGTTAGAATAGAGTTGTTGGAAGACCGACAACGAAAAGAATAAGTTTGTAGTGGGCTTATGGAAACATCTCAACATTATGAGGTGACAACCGGCCACTAACGGAAACAATTGCTTGCTTGAGATCAACGAAGAGATGAAAACTGCTTTCACCGAGAGGATAGGAGAATAACTTGGATCATTGATAAGCACCACAAATAGCAACATTCCTTAGGAAAGGCTTTAGGTGAAATCTATACCAAGATAACTCCAATGAAGAGATTGACGGATTTAAAATATCTCATTCTTGACAACATGTGAATCATGAAACATGAAGAGAAATTGTCAAGGATGACATAGCACCATCTCAAAGACAAGATAGAAGGAATTGCACTTTGGAATGCAAGAAGAAGAATACTTGAACTCCTCAGGAAAAACATGTGTTGAGCACCATGTTTATTTTAGAGTATAGCTCGGCGGATCATAACTTCAAGAGAAAATCTTGAAGAACAATTGAAGAGTGAAAAGAATCCTTGAGGAACCACCATTTAGAGCCTCCATGAAGAACTCCGGTAATAAAAGGATGATAAAAAGAAAGAGAACTTGAAAACGCAAGGTGAAGCCTTGCGATGATTTAGATGAAGCTTCGTGATGAGATAATGCGGAAAACTTAGAACTCCGGAAGAAAGATGAACAACAAGAAGCCAAGAATTTATTACTCCTGAACAAACTCCGAAGGAAAGGATTAAACACTTGGATGAAACAGGAATAAGAATTATGTTATGCGTATCCTTCACCAATTTAAATAGGTGACAAGCAACGGATATGGCATACTACTTATTCTAGTAGAAAGGATTAAAAGAGATATATCAAAACTTGAGAAGGTCTTCAACGAACCACCGGTAGGATTAGAACAACAAATGAATTGATATGATGAACAAGGAAGAGAGATCTTGAAAGAACCACCGTAAGAATTGAAAATGAAAGTAGCAAAGGCACAATTCACCGGGAAGAATTGAAAAATGAATGAAGATACTTGAGGGTATTTAAATACAAATGAAGGAATAGATCACGAGCTGATTAGAGAATACTTGAATGATGCACGAGTATGATTTGGAGAACGAGAGTTGAAAGCTTGAATGAATAATACTGAGATGATGGGCTTCAAAGAATGAAACTTAAAAGACTCCTAAAATGCTCCGGATGGTTGAAAAAGATTCTCACAATCGAAAACAATTATGAGAGGATGGCAACAAGCTAGCACCATGAATCTTGAAGAGAATAGAGCAAGATTAAAGAGAAACTCTTCTTCGGTCTTCAAATGATGAGAATGACAACGAGAAACACCACCAAGAATTATTGAGGCACACCGGAAGAATCAAAAGCGAAGAGGTTGAGCTAACTATGAAAAGAATTTGAAAGATCTTGGAGAAAAGCATTTGACTGATGATAACTCATTCTTACGTCAAACTTGGAGAAGAATTTAGGATAGCTCTGGGAAAATAGAAGAGTCAGGTAAGATCCTGTGAAAAGACCTGTGGGTTAGAGCCCACTCAAAAGAACACCGTTGAATAGATTTAAAAGAGATGTTGCACTGGTTGAATTAAATGACTTGAATGAGATACCAATCTCGAAAGAGCTTGAACGAATGCAGAGTGGAAACACGAATCTTCGAGATATCTTGAGCACTCCGGAATAACAAATAGCGAGAAGTAGAATGATAATGAGGTGCACCGGTATGAGAAGACATTGAAATGAGGAAAAAAGGTAGGATCAACAAAACTTGACTTGAATCCACCGGAGAAGAGAAAGGAATGAGGAATGACGAACTAGTAGAACATCTTCTTGAGAACCACCGGGTAAGAACATTGACGGAAAAGAATGGAGAAACTTCACAAAAATAAAAGGATACTTGGTAAAGAAATCTTAGTCCTTGAGGAAAAAGGGTGGGTGGGCGGAAAAACAAAGACAACTTGGAGACGGATGAAACAAACACCGTTGAGAAGAAATGATAATTGGTCTTCTTGATGTTCAAGTGATCGGATCCACTTGAAGAGAAACACGCCGGTTGAAAAGGATTGACATGACAATCTCGATTGTCGAGAAGGATTAGTATTCACATCGAGTATGAGAACACCATTTCGAAAGGTATGGAATCAACACTTGACATTGAAGCAACTCGAATACCACAACTCAAAACAAAAACAAAGGACCTGGCTTGCGAATAAGCGGAACAAACATATGATAGAGATTTCGTCCGAAGTTTTCGTGGTGGGGCCTACACGGCTCGATCAGACAGCACCATCATGTACAAGGCAATGCACATGACATCTGAAGCATCCCAGTCGGCATAGCCAAGGACTCTTTAAGACACAACGAGACCATCAGAAACCAACCGTGAATAGGCGGACCACTAGACGTCGAACCCCAATTTCATATCATACATCCGTCGGAAAGATATCCTAAGAGCTACTTGAATTCCGACCTATGAAACTCCCGAAATTATCTGGTTATGCAATCAGGTGTTGGGGATACAGGGGAAGCATAATATCTCACCCAAAACTAGCAAATGCTACATCCAGCTGTATCCATCCTTCAACACATAACCAAGAAACCTTCATAAATCGTCTACCTCAACCTTCGAAAAGCATCCATTATACGAGTCATGGCAATACTCCCGTACTCACCTCGATCTCGGGTTATCGGGTTATCTCACCAACAACTGCATAAAAGAGATTTTCGATGTCGGCGATCAACTCGGTATTCCAGAACTGCAACGATAAAATTATGACGACAACACCTCGAGCTCAACTCCCCGACACTTCCACTAAACCCCGACAGAGGCACCAAGACAATGTTCTCATCATAAAACCATCGAACGATTCCAAGATACCCGCGTGATCCTAAAAAAAAATAATTTAGTGAAATTTGAGAAGAGAAGAGTCAAAACTCTACGTCAGGATGCCTTACCAGAGCGATGAAGAGACTGGGGAGTAAAAAGAATTCCTAACTCTCCGATATATATAATCCTAAATGACTCAAAACATTTTTCTAGACACAACTCGGCCGCTAAAAACGATCAAGCAATGGGGCTCCTAAGGTCGGGGAAGGCTCTCATACCAACTTGTAATGCCCTCGATTCGGCTATATCTCCCACGTGTCGAAGCATGACTTAGAGGCATAACCGCATTGAAAGCAATGTCGCAAGTGAGGTAATCTTCACACAACCCATGTAATACATAAGGGAAAAAGATACATAGTTGGCTTACAGTCGCCACTTCACACAATTACATGAATAAAGCATTACATCATCCAGATACAATCAGGGTCCGACTACGGAACCAAAATAAAAGAAGAGCCCCAAATGCGACAAAGGTCCCCGATCGACCCAACTGGGCTCCACTACTGATCAACTGAAACGAAACAACACAATGAACAAGATCTTCATCGAGCTCCTCCTTGAGCTCGGATGCGTCACCTGCACGGTTTCATCGGCACCTGCAAACTGGTTTTGGAAGTATCTGTGAGTCACGAGGACTCAGCAATCTTACACCCGCGAGATCAAGACTATTTAAGCTTATGGGTAAGGTAAAGGCATGAGGTGGAGCTGCAGCAAGCGACTAGCATATATGGTGGCTAATCATACGCAAATGAGAGCGAGAAGAGAAGGCAAAGCACGGTCGATAAAAGTATGATCAAGAAGTGATCCTATAGCAACCTACGTCAAGCATAACTCGAACACCGTGTTCACTTCCCGGACTCCGCCAGAAAGAGACCATCCCGGTTACACACGCGGTTGATGCGTTTTAATTCGGATCTGGTGTCAAGTTGTCTACAACCGGACATTAACAAATTCCCATCTTCCACATAACCGCGGGCACGGCTCTCGAAAGTTTATACCCTGCAGGGGTGTCCCAACTTAGCCCATGACAAGCTCTCGCGATCAATGAAGGAATAGACCTTCACCCGAGACACTCCGATCAGACTCGGTATCCCGGTACATCAAGACATTTCGACAATGGTAAAACAAGACCAGCAAAGCCTCCTTTGTCCGACAAATCCCGATAGGAGCTGCACATATCTCGTTCTCGTGGCACACCGGATGAGCTAGACGCCGGGTTGGCATAGACCCTAGTTGCCGAGGGGCGCGCGGACATCGCCGAGTTGGACCAACACTCAAGGAGCACCGCCCGGGGTAAAATAAAGATGACCCTCGGGCTCCGGAAACCCAAGGGAAAAAAGGCTAGGTGAGGCAAATGGTAAAACCAAGGTTGGGCCTTGCTGGAGGAGTTTTATTCAAAGTGAACTGTCAGGGGGGTCCCATAAATCACCCGACCGCGTAAGGAACGCAAAATCCGGGAACATAACACCGGTATGACGGAAACTAGGCGGCAAGAGTGGAACAAAACACAAGGCATAAGGCCGAGCCTTCCACCCTTTACCAAGTATATAGATGCATTAATAATATAAGAGATATTGTGATATCCCAACAAAAATCCTGTCCACCATGGAGAAATCTTCAACTTCACCTGCAGCTAGCAACACTATAAGAGGGGCTGAGCAAAGCGGTAACATAGCCAATCAACGGTTTGCTAGGACATGGTGGGTTAGAGGTTTGACATGGCAATTCGGGAGGCTGACAAGCAAATGGTAGGCATCGTAGCATTTGCACAGCAAAAGAGCGAGCAAACTAGCATAGCAAAGATAGTAGTGATTTCGAGGGTATGATCATCTTGCCTGAAATCCCGCAAGGAAGAAGAACGAGTCCATGAAGAAGACAAACGGACGAAGTCGAACAAATCCTCACAACTCCGGAACGAAACCGAAGCTAACAAGAGAAGCAAACCAGAAAGAAGCAAACAATATGGTAAACACACAAGCATAAACATGTCATGATGCACAAACAAGTATGATGCATGTCCGGTTTAATGAGGCATGGCATGGCAAAGTGCAACGAACAATACTACAAATTAAGTGGAGCTCAATATGCAATGAGTTGCATATTGGCGGAACGCCACATCAATTATTTAGTTCTCTCTCGTTAAGGCTAACCAACAATATTAAATGTTGTTAAGCATGGCAAGAGGTGAAGCATAAATAAACTAACTATTTAGGCAAGTTTAAATGAGGCCGGAACAACAAACAACAATTCCGGAAAATCCCCATATGTCTTTTAGTAGTTTAATGCAAACACAATTTTAAGCATTTAAATGTTGTTATCATGATGCGGATGACATATGCAAGTTTATGCAATTTTTATGAAAATGTTGACAAGAGCATGTTATGAAGCATTTGGTCACCATGGCGGAACAAAACGGGTGCCACGGCAAAGAATCCGAAAATGATGCCACGGCAACATATCGGTTCCGGTAGCTCACGGAGATACCGGTGCAAAAGGAAGTGAGTGTGAGAGAGTCATGCCAGATGGTGGGGTGCTCCCGAATACCGGGTTCCCACGGGACGGCGGCATGGCAAACGAGGAGGAGCTTGCAATGACAATTCGGACACGGTGCACACACAAGCATTCGTTCACGGGCGGTCATCTCGGGGTTATACCTTCGAAGCGTGCATTTCGGGGCGGAACACATTTCATAGAGGGAGTAGTCGTTCACGGGCCGTAGTGGAGGTAGTCGTTCACGGGCCGTCGTGGGAAGTAGTTGTACACGGCGTAGATGTTCGGGTCCGGTGAGGAACTTGATGACCACGGGGTTGAGGGTAGAGGAGGTAGTGGTACTATTCGTCGATCGTCGTGGTACTTGGGGTGTTCGGACTTGTCGGTCTCGATTCTTGCAACAGTAATGGTACACGTGGTAATCGAACTTGGCCATCCGAAGGGGTACTTGGTGGTATTCCCTGTTGTCGAACTTGAGGGGTCTTGGACTTGGGATCTTGGCATCCTGGTTCGATGGTCAAGGTGTACTTGGCAGCAAAAGCAGAGCGATGTCCAAATGGCGAAAGAAACCAACCGCATCGAAGGCAGCAGCTTGCGGACATGGTGTTCGTATGGGCAGCTGGTCGCGACAAGAGATGGCGGCGGGTGTGTGCTTGCAGCGATGGTGGAGGCATGGGGCAAGGCAACAGCAGCATGTGCACGGGCTATGGAGATGGTGTAGGGAGCGGCAGCGGCAAAGGACGGAGCTAGCAAAGCCGTGGGAGTCTGAGAGGCGAGGCAGAGGCGCGACAACGTCCATGGCGAGCGACACAAGGTGTCGGTGAGCAGAGGAGGCGACGCAGCAGCGGGAGAAGAGCTGCGGGGCGCAGTTGCTAGAGAAGGTCGACGCTACGAGGCTCGGCGAGGGAAGGCAGAGGAAGTTGACAACGGTGAGGTGGAGGCACAGAGGAGGAAGGCGCGGCGCAGCAGGGGCGAGGGCGCGACGCTGCCGATGCCGGGGGCATCAGGAGCAGAGGAGCGACCAGAGGAGGAGCTTGAGGGTGCAGCGCCATGGCGAGGGAAGGAGGCGCATGTGTCATGGCGGCTCCATGGCCGGCGGAGGTAGCAGCGAGGTCGGCGGGGCCTAGGCACCAACGAGGAGTCGCGGGAGGCGACGGGTCTCGCGGATCACTCGACTCTGAGCCCGCTGGTCGGGTCCGAGCAGCGGCGATGGGCGAAGTGGCCGGCATCGGCATTTGCGTGATGGAGCAGAGCAGAGGAGGGGATTGGGCAGGGAGGAGATGGGGATCGAGGAAAAAGGGAGGGGGGATCGAGCGTTGCGGCGCTAGAGGGAGGATGAGGGAGAGATGGAGACCGATGGGAGTGAGGACGAGGTCGGGCTAGGGTTTAGGAGGGGCGGCTGGGCCTTAGAGGCCGGCCTGGGTAGGGAAGAAAATGGCCAGAGGCCTAGCTGGAATCTCTTCTCTCTCTCTCTCTCTCTCTCTCTCTCTTATTTCCCCAAAACAGACAAGAATAGGAAGAAGGAAAAGAGAGAAAGGAAAAAGGTTAGAGAAGGGACTTTGGCATGCGGATAATTTTCCCGAGCTCACAAAAATGAGCTTGAACCAGGGAAAATAGAAGTGGGCATGACCGAAAGTTTAAATTCAAACTCATTTGATTTAAATTCAAATGATTTGAATAGGAAGTGAGGTTTGGGAAGGTCCAAAAATGTTCGGATTTTTGGTGGAGCTCCGGAATATGATAAAAGAATACATGGCAAGGTTGGAGACCAAACTTGAAGCAGAAAAGGTAGCAAGTGTGTTTATGGGTGATTCCGAATTAGTGGAATATTTAATATAGCTCCCTAATAATAGTAGGAGACTTTGAATATGTTTTAAAGAGAAATCACCATTGTGAATATCCCTCGATTTAAATGGACCGAAGATCCATATGATTTATTTAGGTGAGTTGCAAAAGATTAATGACATGATGGCATGATGACATGATGCAATGCAAAAATAAAAGAGCAAGCATAAATGAAACACACGTAGGTCACAAAATATGGAAGTCTTCTGGATCGTCGGTCTCGGGGCGTTACACCGCCGCCCCGCGCCGCCGCCCGCCCGCGTCCTGGCCGGACCCGCCCGCCAGCCTGCAAGGCTACCGCCAGCGCCACTGCCGCTGCCGCGCTCTGCCGCCACTCATCCTCGCTGGCGCCGCCGCCGCCCCCGCCGCGCCGCCTTTCTTCCTCGTCGGCCAGATCCGCCTCGCCGCCCGCCACCTTCTCTGCCGCGCGCTGGGAGTCGCGCGCTGCCGGCCCGAAGCGCCTCCTGTCGATCGCCGCGTGCCTCCGCCGCCGGCGCGCCTTCTCCCGCCCGCCACCGCCATGGCGGCGCCGCCGTGAGTCTCGCTGGAGTCGGCCGAGCTCGCCGACCCCGTGGCTCCCCGGCCCAGATCCGGCCGGATTCGGGGAAGGAGACCCCGGATCCGCCTCCCGAGCCTCGTCCCCGATCTCTCCGGCGCCTTTCCGGCCCCCCTTCATCATCTCCGGCCAACTCCGGCGGAATCTCCGGCGATCCTCGTAAACCGTGCAAAATTCGAGGTTGACCCCGAAATTCCACTAAGTCCTTGTTTTCTTTACATAATCATGCCATGTTTGACCTGCTGTATCTCTACATCCGTAGCTTCGTTTCGTGCGTGTAATATGTCAAATTGTTTGCCTCGATGAGTACTTCATTTCATTCCGTTGCTTCATTTTCATTTGAGCTCATCTTGATGCCCGAAATGCTGTTGGAAGAGTGCATGCTGATGTTAATCTGCTGAAACTGTTATAACTTGCTCATTTATCATTTTTGCCATGATTGATGTGTGCATCCTATGAGGTTGAGCTCTACATGTGTTTTGATCTATGCCATGCCATCTTTCCAGTGGTGCTAACTATCTATTTTTGTGAGTTGTGTGCTGAGTGCATCGAGCTTGTTAAGGAGGGTACTTGCTGTTGCTGTTTTCCTGTCAGATTCTGTTATATTTTGTTGCTATGTTAACATGCTTCTACAAGTCATCTTGTGCATAATCTGGAGATGTTCTATAAACATATTTCGATCTAAATGTTATGCCCTATCCATCCATGCGCCTGGTTGCATTTATAGCTTGCTGTAGATTGTTCATATTTTGCTCCAAAGTTGCTTGATAATGTTGCTATCAGCCTGTTTACATTAAGTTCACTTGTTCCCATGTGTTTTGCTAGTGTTCCATGCACCCTATGACCTTGCACTTGCCATGCTTACCTTCATAAACATGTCTTCTTACTGTTGGTTGCCTTGCCATGCCATGTATTGCTCTGTGGTGAGTGGTTCAAGCTCACCAACATGCCTACTTATTGTTGTTTCTGCCATGTATGAATCTGTAATATAACTTGCCATGTTTACATGGGTGCCATCATATTTTCTATGCCTTTTTGGCTCATGGTCAGTAAGGGACTTTTGATCTATGCTTTTAGTAGATTCATGCCATGCCTTTGTTTGCCATGATAAGTTCCTGTAACTTGTTGTTTTCTTGCTCTCAAAATTGCAACCTAATGTTATTTCTGCTAAAGTCTGAAACTGTTATTATTTGCGATCTTCCCATGTCCTTTTGAGCATGTTCTAGTGATTTCTGGAGATAGCTCAGTGTTCATGTTTTATTGTGCTTTACCAGTACATCATGCTCATGCCTTTTGTTCTTATGTTGGGGTGCTGTAGCATGTTGTGTTGATGCTTGCAATATGCCTAATTGCTGTTTTGGACAGATTGTTGTAATGACTTGTATAGTGTGTGTGTGTTGAACCGTTGCTCCGTTTTGAGTGTGCTCAATATGAAACTTGCTTGATTTTGCATGTAGTTTCATATTATCATGTTGCATCCTTGTTTTGGTGTGTTTGCTTGATGTTTGTATGCATTTTGCATCAATGCCATGTTTAACTTGTTTTGCTCATATCTTCTAGGCCGTAGCTCCAAATCTAATGAACTTTATATGTAACTTGACTAGAATTTCGTGTAGATCATCTTGGTGCATCTTAGCTTGCTGTTTAACAACTTGAACATAAGGTTTATTCAGTTCTGGACCAATTTCGAAATTTGCATATGAGGACTTACCGGAATTGTTATATGTTGTTCCCGGCCTCATTTAAACTTGCCTTGATGTGTTGTTCTTGTTTGCATCATCTCTTGCCATGAGTAGCTTCATGTAGCCTTGTCATGCATCATGCTTGTTGTGCATCATGTCTTGTTCATGTGTGGTGTGTTTACCATGTTGTGTGCTTCTTCTCGATAGTTCCGCTTCGTTGCGATCGTGAGGATTCGCTCGCTCACGTGTGGTTCGTCTTCGTGGCTTCATCTTCTTCATGGACTCGTTCTTCTTCCTAGCGGATTTCGTGCAAGATGACCGCTACCACCCGAACTCACTACTATCATTGCTATTCTAGTTGCTTCGTTCTTTCGCTATGCTGCGCTACCTATTACCTGTTTATCAAGCCATCCTATATTGCCATGAACCTCTAACCTTTGACACCATTCCTAGCAAACCATTGTTTGGCTATGTTACCGCTTTGCTCAGCCCCTCTTATAGCGTTGCTAGTTGCAGGTGAAGTTGAAGATTTCTCCATGGTGGATAGGGTTATGTTGGGATATTACAATATCTCTTATATTATTCATGCATCTATATATTTGGTAAAGGGTGGAGGGCTCGGCCTTATTTGGTGTTTTGTTCCACTCTTGCCACCCTAGTTTCCGTCATACTGGTGTTATGTTCCCAGATTTTGCGTTCCTAACGTGGTCGGGTGATTTATGGGACCCCCCCTGACAGTTTGCTTTGACTAAAACTTGTCCAGCAAGGCCCAACCTTGGTTTTACCATTTGCCTCACCACCACCTATACTTTTCCCTTGAGAGTCGCTCTCTCGAGGGTCATCTTTATTTTAGCCCCCCCGGGCCAGTGCTTGTCTAAGTGCTGGTCTGAACCGGGCAGACTACTGGGCCCCCTCGAGGCAACTTGAGGTCTGGTTTTACTCGTAGGCTGACCTATCCGGTGTGCCCTGAGAACGAGATATGTGCAGCTCCTATCAGGATTTGTCGGCACATTCGGGCGGCTTTGCTGGTCTTGTTTTACCATTGTCGAAATGTCTTGTAAACCGGGATTCCGAGACTGATCGGGTCTTCCTGGGAGAAGGTCTATTCCTTCGTTGATCGCGAGAGCTTGTCATGGGCTAAGTTGGGACACCCTGCAGGTTTAAACTTTCGAGAGCCGTGCCAGCGGTTATGTGGCGATGAGAATTTGTTAATGTCGGTTGTAGATAACTTGACACGGATCCGAATTAAAACGCATCAACGCGTGTGTAGCCGTGATGGTCTCTTCTCGTAGTGTCAGGGAAGTGAACACGGTTTACGTGTTATGTTTGGCGTAAGTAGGTGTTCAGATCACCTCTTGATCATTGCTAGCTTCACGACCGTTCCTTTGTTTCTCTTCTCGCTCTCATTTGCGTATGTTAGCCACCATATCTTGCTTAGCCGCTGCTGCAACCTCACCACTTTACCCATTTCCTTTCCCATTATGCTTTGCTAGTCTTGATACCCATGGTAATGGGATTGCTGAGTCCTCGTGGCTCATAGATTACTACAACAACAGTTGCAGGTACAGGTTATGCGATGATCTTGACGCGAGAGCGATGTTTGCTTGTTTGGAGTTCTTCTTCTGCTTCTTCTTCGATCAGGGGATAGGTTCCAGGTCGGCAGCCTGGGCTAGCAGGATGTTGATCTCCTGTATGATGTATTGTTGTATTCGTGTGGCATTGTATGCCTTATGTATGTATCCCGATCTATTATGTAATGTAGATGTAATGATATCCACCTTGCAAAAGCATTTCAATATGCGGGTCTATCCTTAGTGGGACCTTCGAGTTCCTTTTGGATAGGGTCGCATATTGGGTGTGACAGCGATACTATCCTAAAGAGACTCGAAGGTCCCACCAAGGATAGAACCGCATATTGAAACGCTTTTGCAAGGTGGATATCATTACATCAACATTACATAATAGATGGGGATACATACAAGAGGCATACAATGCCACACGAATAAAACATCATCATACATAAGAGCACCATCCGACTACGGATGAAACACAAACAGAAACTCAAACGACATCCACCACCGCCGCCCAGGCTGCCGACACGAACCTATCCCCGATCAAGAAGAAGCGTAAGAAGGACTCCAAACAAGCAAACATCGCTCTCGCATCATGATCATCGCAAACCTGTACTCAGAATCGTTGTTGTAGTAATCAGAGCCACGAGGACTCAGCAATCCCATTACCATGGGTATCAAGACTAGCAAAGCTTAATGGGAAAGGAAGGGGTAAAGTGGTGAGGTTGCAGCAATGACTAAGCATATATGGTGGCTAACATAGGCAAATAAGAGCGAGAAGAGAACAAGCGGAACGGTCGTCGACTAGCAATGATCAAGAAGTGATCCTGAACTCATACTTATGTCAAACATAACCCAAAGACCGTGTTCACTTCCCGGACTCCACCGAAAAGAGACCATCACGGCTACACACACGGCTGATGCGTTTTAATTCGGATCTAGTGTCAAGTTATCTACAACTGGACATTAACAAATTCCCATCTGCCACATAACCACGGGCACGGCTCTCGAAAGTTTATACCCTGCAGGGGTGTCCCAACTTAGCCCATGATAAGCTCTCACGATCAACGAAGGATATACCCGGTTTACAAGACATTTCGACAAGAGATCAATTGTTGTGCCTAGAGGTACCCGCTGCCCCCGTATATAAAGGAGCCAAGGGGGAGGGGGCGGCCGGCAAAGGAGGGGCGCGCCAACGGGTGTCCTACTCCCACCGGGAGTAGGACTCCTTTCCTAGTTGGAATATGAGAAAGGGGGAAGGAAGAGGGAGAGAGGAAGGAAAGGGGGGCGCCACCCCCCTCTCCTTGTCCTATTCGGACTAGGGGGGAGGGCGCGCGGCCCAGCCCTTGCCTCCTGTCCTCCTCTACACTAGGGCCCATGTAGGCCCATTAAGCCCCCGGGGGGTTCCGGTAACCTCTCGGTACTCCGGTAAAATCCCGATTTCACCCGGAACACTTCCGACATCCAAATATAGGCTTCCAATATATCAATCTTCATGTATCGACCATTTCGAGACTCCTCGTCATGTCCATAATCTCATCTGGGACTCCGAACAAACTTCGGTACATCAAAAATCATAAACTCATAATAAAACTGTCATCGAAACCTTAAGCGTGCGGACCCTACGGGTTCAAGAACTAGGTAGACATGACCTAGAACTGTTTCCGGTCAATAACCAATAGCGGAACCTGGATGCTCATATTGGCTCCTACATATTCTACGAAGATCTTTATCGGTCAAACCGCATAACAACATACGTTGTTCCCTTTGTCATCGGTATGTTACTTGCCCGAGATTCGATCGTCGGTATCTCAATACCTAGTTCAATCTCGTTACCGGAAAGTCTCTTTACTCGTTACGTAATGCATCATTCCGTAACTAACTCATTAGCTACACTGCGTGCAAGGCTTATATTGATGTGCATTACCGAGAGGGCCCAGAGATACCTCTCCGACAATCGGAGTGACAAAACCTAATCTCGAAATATGCCAACTCAACATGTACCTTTGGAAACACTTGTAGAGCTCCTTTATAATCACCCAGTTACGTTGTGATGTTTGGTAGCACACAAAGTGTTCCTCCGGTAAACGGGAGTGGCATAATCTCATAGTTATAGGAACTTGTATAAGTCATGAACAAAGCAATAACAACATACTAAACGATCAAGTGTTAAGCTAACGGAATGGGTCAAGTCAATCACATCATTCTCCTAATGCTGTGATCCCGTTAATCAAATGACAACACATGTCTATGGTTAGGAAACATAACCATCTTTGATTAATGAGTTAGTCAAGTAGAGGCATACTAGTGACATTAAGTTTGTCTATGTATTCACACATGTATTATGTTTCCGGTTAATACAATTATAGCATGAATAATAAAAATTTACCATGATATGAGGAGATAAATAATAACTTTATTATTGCCTCTAGGGCATATTTCCTTCACAGCCACCCTCAACGGCCACTATGGCCTCAAGGACGCTCGCCGTCATACTGGAGAATGTCCATCTCGAGGTCGCTACTTGTAAGAAATCAAGCGCAACAAGACACCACTACTAGGGAAAACCTTATATACAGAAATTTAGCAACATCGCGGGTCAAAAAAGGGCGCTAGTGCTAGATAGCAGTAGCGATTGTAGGAAAACCGCGCTACAGATATAACCTTAGCAGTAGTGCGTGTAGTGGCAAAAGTGCTACTACTAATATTCCCATTGCTAGAATGATAGGCTACGATAGCAAGATGGCGGGCTTGGAGGAAACGCTACTACACTCGTTATAAGTAGCAGCGCGTTTCCTAAGAAGAGCGCTACTACTAACAGAAATAAAATAAGATGAAAAACAAATAGAAAAGTAAATGAAAATGAAATAAATAGAAAAAAAAGAAAGGAAAAAATTAAATGTAAAGCAAAATAAATGAAAAAGCGAAAAAAACGGAGGAAGGCATAGCAGCAGCGTGTATTTGTAAGAGGCGCTATAGCTAACGTAGCTGCAGCGCGTGTCCTAGACCCCCGCTATAGAAACAGAAAAGGAAATTAAAAAATGGAAGAAAATTACATAGCTATAGCAGCAGCGCGTTTTGCAAAAACCGCTATAGCTATCTTAGCTATAGCGCGTCTTACAAAACGCGCTACCGCTAAGTTTGACTTAACCAAAAAACCGTTTCCCCCCGGCCACCACTTCTCCCCCAAATCCCTCAACCCACCCCGCGCGCCGCCGTCTCCCTGATTCGCCGTCGCCCCACTTCGCCGCCGTCTCCTCCCGATGTTGACGCCACGAGCCGTCTTGCCGTCGACGCCATCGAGCCGCCCTAACGCCACGGAGCTGCTGCCTCGTCACGCCACCGAGCCGCCCGTCGAGGCCACCGGATCCTTCCTCGCCACAATCGCCTCCCTCGCCACCGAGACGCCTCTGCCTCCCTCGCCATCACCGGAGACGCCCCTGCCTCTCTCGCCACCACTGCCTCCGTCGCCACCACCGGAGCCATCCTCTGTAAGCCCCCACCCCTCCTCTCTCTCTAATGCATAGGTTAGCTAGTTTAATTAGGTTAATTATCTAGGTTAGGGAAAAAATTTAGTTAGGGCTTTGACAGAGAAGTAGTTAGGTTAATTAGTTTAATTAGGTTAATTATCTAGGTTAGTGCAAAAATTTAGTTAGGGCTTTGACAGAGAACTAGTCAGGTTAACTAGTTTAATTAGGTTAATTAGTGAAAAAATTTATTTTGGGCTTTGACAGAGAACTAGCTGCGTTAACTAGTTTAATTAGGGTTAATTATCTAGGTAAACTAGATTAACTAACTAGGTTAAATAGGTAGGTTAATTAGGTTCATTGGATTAACAATCTAGGTTAAGTTGGTTGGCTAGGTTAGAGGAAAATTTTATTTTAGAGCATTAGGTCAGAAGGGTTAGAGAAATGGAGTTCCTTTGCAATTTAATTGGGTTCTGTCGTAGGCAGAGAAGGGTTAGAGATAATAATGTGTGTTTGTGTGAGAGAGAGAATAGCTAGATCAACATAATTTGGGTTCTGTCCCTAGCGTAGAAGTTTTAGTGAGGTCATTTTGCAAAGGTTTTTGAGTTTTGAAAAGACCACTATTTTTCAAGGAAAAGAATTTAGGCCCAAGTGGCTTTTCATTGAAGTTGTTCGATTGTGCCCAAGTGGCTTTGTTGTTTCCTGGGAATGATGCTGAGTGACCTATGTTTTGCCGGAATATTGATTCATTTCTGTTCCGACAAATTTCAGGTTCTCGATTTGTCCACTTTTTAGCAAAGGTCATGCCGAAATTTTCCGTGAATTTCGGCATGACTTGTGCTACAAACTAGGACATATCGAGTGCCCGGATTTGCCGCACTGTGAAGGAGTCAACATTCCCGCAAAACAATAGTCCTTTTTATGTCATTATTCATTTTATTAGGTCTAGAATTAATTGACTAGATTTAATCATAGGAAACATGGCTAGCAACGATGAAGGACAGGGTTCTGTTGATTGCGACGACGTCTACCGGGCGGCAGTCGAATTTTTTAGCCTTACCGACGATCAACTGATGTTGTTGCTGGGCCCACCCGTGGCATCGGGGACTGAGACCTACACGCAGACCGGTGCTGAGACTGAGACCGGCGCTGAGATTCAGACCGGCATCGAGACCGGCACTAAGACCGGCGCTGAGACCAATGCTGCCTCCGGGAGTGGAGCCGGTGTAGAATCGAAAGCAAAGAGGCAACAGGTTCCTAACAAACTCAGGACTACTAGATTGGTGGTCACGGAGGTGGACGACAGCAATTTTGAGCCAAAGGCGCCCGAGGAAGCGCGCGCATGCTATGGCAATCAAATAGGCTGCATCGTACGGACAACCGCCACCATCAACGATGAGAAACTAAAGAAGATAGAAAATATGAGGAGCTCCCTCCTAAAGAAGTTTGACCAGATATTCTTGTTCCCGGGCCGAAATGAGAAGGATTATGAAGATCCAGACGAGGACACGACAATGAAGAAGATAAACAAACACGCCATGACGAAGTTTAGCGACGCGTTGGCCGCCTGGAAAAATCGAGTGAAAGCAAAGATCAACAACGGGGAACCCTACTCCAAGATTATAAAGGATAATCCGACAATCACGGAAGAGCAGTTTCAAATATTCAAGGAGGCTTGCGAGGCCGAAGCTGCCAAAAAAGTCTAAGTACATGAAGGGGCTTCAAAAGAGGAACATTGGGAGGAGCCACCTCGAAAGCCGTGGTTACGGCGGAAAGAGGTCCAAATGGGCCAAGGAGAACGAAGAAGCCGCGAGTCTGGGCATCCCAGACCCCTTGGAGGATTTCACCGTCCCGCAGGAGCGTGACGTCCTGAGGGCCCGACACCGTTGGGACCCAGTGAAGAAGGTTTACGAGACAACACCGGTCATTACGGAGTTCATGAGACTGCTGGTAATTTTAGTTTCTGATCAATTCGACTACACACATTAGTCATATTTGTAAATGATCCTTGTGCCTTTTGCAGAGAGAGCAGCACCGGATTGTGGCCGAAAGCGACTCGCCGTCTGAGGCATTGGTGAGGCCCAAGTGGGACAATCCATTCAACCGGGCGTTGAACATATTGAAACAACAACCGGTGGATACTCGACCGTCGTATGTACGCGTGCACGGTGTCGGAGATGGCGCCACGTGGAAGAAGTACTACCGTGAGACCACGGAGGAGAGAAAGGAAAGACGGAGGTTAACAGAAGAAAACATCGAAAAGAAGGTTAAGATTGCGGTTGATAAGAAATCATCTCAGACAGTTGCAACAGCGGTAGCTGCCGCAAAATAGGCCATTGCAGATATATCTACTTCCTTGGTGATGGGCGTTTACACTTGGACAAGGCAAAATCCAGAAAAAAATGCAGAGGACTTTCCCCTTGCTGACTTCTTGGGAGCACTGCTCCGCACCGCTCCGTACTTGCTCCCTTTGACTGCTCCCTTGCACCGGACGTGCTCGGTGGTGCCTCCTCTTTGGCTGAGCTCGACGCCCTCATGGTATCTGTCACACCGGCCCCCTTCAATATAAATGTATAATCTCCCGTTTTTGTTGCCTTTCGGATGTCTCACGTCGTAGACTTTTCTTTGCAGGCTGACGAAACCCGGTGCACCATATTGTACACCATCGGCGAACATAAGGTGGACGTGGGGAAGGCGACGATAATGGAGCCGAAGGAACCATTGTTCCACAGTCGGCCGATCCCCCCAAACGTCTTCAAGGTTTCCGTGGCCAGTGTCAAACCGGGCCATGAGAATTTGCCTCCTCTAATACTAGTGGGGATGACGACGAGACCCGCGCGCGCTTGGTGATTGTTGCAATGGGTGGGTCCTGTTGTGGCCAAAGAGTTCGCTTCGTCTCGAGGCGGCGGGAGCACACCCACGAGCACGCAGCCTCAAGAAGGTATGAATATCAACACCCCACCTACCCAATTAGCGTCGGTGTCGGGTTGGGTGATAGCGACGGGTAAGCAGGTGGCTCCATTAGTCGCCGATGACGCCGCCATGGATGAGGATGAGGATGACGATGGCGCTGAACAGTATGTCTATACTGGCGCCTCCTCAGGGTTTGAGCGTCATGAGTCGGTGCCTAAATTACCGTCTCAACGTATTATTGACAACCTTCCGGTAGTAAAGAAGTCTAGGAAGAGAGCGCGGAAAGGCAAAAAAGCTGATTCTATGATCCAGCCGCCTCAGCAGCCTCGGCTTCAGGACCGTGTAGATATCCCTGATGCGGATAAATGGCATAGCCCCGGTCAACCAATCCTAGCTGAAACAGCGCTATGGGCCCGATTTGGCGATCTAAGGAGACTTCATGACGATGTGCTGCGGGTAGAGAAAGGCCTCATCGCCTCGAAAGATCCAGGATACCCACTCTACGTGGTTAATGTTCCGCGGCAAATGTCGTACGTCGACAGCTTCCCCGCGGATAAGTTCTTCCTCGATTCGATTACATATTCAACATGTTTCACGTGAAGAAGCTGGATTTTACGTTTGTTCGCCTTTATGCCTTGCACATGAACTACATCATTGGGGTTGAGCAGATACGTCATATCTGCGTCGCTGACCCGTACTACATGCACGAGGGCTTCTTGGGAGTCTGTGCAGAGCACCATGAATACGCGAGGGATTACATCGTCAGTTTCATGCTCGCCAATAAGGACAAGGAGGCGATTCTCGTGCCTTATCATCCCATGTAAGTCATCTGCGCTGCTATCCTTCTTCCTTCGATTTCAATAATTCATTTGCACGGTGGAGGCTAATTAATTTGAGGTGTACTTATTTTGCGCAGCGGCGGGCGCGCCGTCCTCATCATCCTCTACCCCCGATTCTCCCACGCTCTTTACTTGGACTCGTCGAAGAACACTCACAAAAAGGATTACACCCACATCAAAGATGTTCTCGATAATGCTATGTTTTACTACCAAGCAAGGGGTGGAGAGGTTAGGGACAAGAAGAGAAGGGCGGCAGGCCGCCTTCACCATAAGATCGACTTGCTGCATCCAAAGAACCGGATGATTCTCTTAATGATGGATTCTATGTCCTACACCACATGCCGGAGTACGACGGGATCACCGTAACCTTCACATGTCACCTAGATCCGGTGATGCCCATATTCGCAATGGGCAAAGGACATAGGAGATATCGAGGATCATCGACTTGAGCTGAGTTCTATAACATCCAGCGAACTTGCCCAAATCATCATGAATGAGGTCGCCGGAAAACAGGGATGTTCTACGAGAAGGACAAATGTCGCGGAAGACGTCCGAACATGGATAGCCTCTCGGCGCCTCGACATGAAGCCTTTCACTAAGCTCGAGGACTATCTCCCTGACATGGATGGATGGCACGACATGATGGAGGGATTGTCGATATATGACATTGTGTCCGTTTAGTCCATACTTTCTTTTATGACAAAACTTTGAGTTATGCACGGTGAAACTTTATTTGTGATGTAATTAAACCGTCCTCCTCCTCGACTAGCAAAAATCACTCTAGTTAGGGCATTTTGGGTACGATGAACTTTGTTATTTATGCTTATGATATGTTGTTTCTATTTTTGCCAAGTCTGTCTCTTTCTGTTGCTCAACTATATATGTTGCATATCATCGACTCATGTGACGATGCAGGTGCATAGATTGTAGATGGCGAAGAAGTGCTACGCCAGGAGTATATATACGACAAGTGGCCGGAGTGTCAGGCCCAAGTGTACCGGTTTTCTGTTTCCGAGCGGCAGGCAGTAGTTAGTTTAGGTTCACGCTAATGCGAGAGGAGGATACGAACTCATGTACTCAAAGTGATAGTTGTTCTCACGTATATCATTGTTTAGATGGATGGCGATGTATTTGCAAGTAATCGAGAATTGTATCACTATTTTCGAGATTGATGATGAGAGACCACTTTGTGTTGGATGATGATTATTATGATGACATGATTTGATGAGACTAATTGTATGTATATGCTATGATTACTTTGTATGTGGATGATATGCTAAAGATTATTGTATAAAGCCTATTCAAATACAAAACAAATAAAAAACAAATATGCAGGAAAAAACCCTAATAAAACTAGTAGTAGCGAGGGGGGAATTTAGCAAGAGCGCCGCCTTACGATGGCGCTTCCTCAGAACAGCGTTGCAGATAATATCGATGGCGCCCTTTTCTAAAGAGCGCTACATCTATTCATGTGTAGCAAGATAAGAGTCAACAGCGCTCTCGCTATCGTTAGTCATAGCGCCTTATTAGTAGCACCGGTACCCGCACTACTGAGAGGGCCAAAACCCGCGCTGCTGCTAGGCTTTTCCCTAGTAGTGCACCATCGACATAATCACTCCCGTCTACGCGCAAATCGTCCACAAGGACTACTACATGCAAGAGGAGGACGATAGGACGCTGGCCTTCTTGGACCGCAGGGCAACCTTGGACGACACTGTTCAGAAGCACGTTGAGCTCGCCGCCAACGCCGCTGCTCCTCACACGTCGATTGGTGACCAGGCGCACTAGGGCGTGAGGATGTCGTTGATGGATCCGTATGTATTTTTATCTTTCCGTCAAATCCATGTAGTAGTATATGATACTACAATAATTATCTTACCTTCGCATCAACTTCATAATTTTCAGACGTATCTATGCATGAACGGCGCCGAACCAAACCTCTCATTACTCTAGGCTAAATCGTTATTTTCTATCTATCGATCGCGCCATGGAGTAGAACCAAATTTTACAAATTACGAAGTTCAAAAGGAAAAGCCTGCCGTGTTAGCGTCGCACCCCACACGGTTGGTCCGACACGCCCGCTCAGCGGGAATGCGTCTTGATGTTGCATTTTCACTTACAAGTGGGACCGCAGTTGAGCAAACAGACTATCGGCAAACCCCCACCCCGCCCACCGCATGATGGCTGGGAAAACAGGAGGGAGAAGAGATGGCTGTAGCACGGACTCCAGGAAAATTGGTGTCGGATGGGACTCGTGTGGGTGGCGTGTGCCGTACTTCTAGACGTGAATGCTAGTTATGGCCCATGCCACCCCACTATATCGAGCCTATATCGAGGTACGTAGAACAAATTTCCTGTAGTCCGTGCTCAACCCTCCTCGATATCTCTTCTCACCAGCAATGACGCCTGAGCCCATCGTCTGCTTCTCACATGCGGTCCCACATGTCGCTGAAAACATAAGGGACCCATGAGAACTCGCACATCTTTCACCTCGACGTGCTGGTGATGAAAAACAAATCCAAGAAAGATCTTCGGTGGCCGCTTTTGGAGTTAATCAAGAGTAGTAGGATTCTATTTACAGTTTAACCCAAGATGCACATCTCGTGGCTTCAACTACCACTCTATTTTCTTTCATGACACGACCTGGATGCTGGATGTCCCACGTATCGGCAAAAGGAGGAAGAACCCGACCAAATCTTTGGTTGTGCTCTCGGATTAGACTAGTTGTGCTAAGTTAAAAATTTTATTGTGTACTCCCTCCATTCCAAAATACTTGACTTCCATTTGTCCAAAAATGGATGCACCTATATACTAGAACATGTCTAGATACATATATATTTTGATAAATAGAAGGCATGTATTGTGCAAGGGAGGGAGTAGAATGGATGCAAGTTTTTGTATTGGGAAGAAGAGTACATCCATATATTGATAGAGCACAATTTAGTAGATGTTCTATCACTTTTAGCTAGCACAGAGGCTATAGATGAGATTAGTGCACTTGTTGATACTCCTACTTGGTATGCGTGTTGCTGCTTAGACGCAGAGAAAAACGGACCGGAGGGAGTACTAGAATAGAGGCTGGACATGAAACTAGATGCCAGGAAGCAACATCTACTTCTTTACACTCGAAGAAGAAAGAAGCACGCAAGATCGAGCCTCCGCAGATCAACAATGAATGCATCGGGAAGGCACTAATCCAACTTACAGGAGTAGTAAAATGTATTCTTGTGGTTCTTGTTTTCTTTGGTCTTGCTTTTCTAGTCAAAATTATCGTTGGAGTTCGTGGAAAATGGAGGTCCGTTTGGGGTCGTGCGTTGCAGTTGGCGTTACAAGTGGGACCGCAGTTAAGGACACCGACTATCAGCAAACCCCCACCTCGCCCGCCGCGCGATGGCTGAGTTAGAGAAACCATGAGGTTGAAGAGATTCCTCTATACGGACTCCAAGAAATATGGTGTCGATGGAAGTCGTCTTTGGTGGCGTGTCAGCGTACTCGGGCGTGCATGCTTGTTCTGGCCCATGCCACCCTACTACTCCTACTACTTACTACTATATAGTACTACTAGTATCGAGGATTCGAGGTGCTGGTCACATAGTACAATATGGCTACAGTAAAAACACCCGCACGACGCGCGAAGCATGTGAAGCTAGTACAAATAGTGTACTACTATTGTTGATTGGCCTCATCCGATAACCTATTGCAATGCACGTACAATTATGTATTCGGAAAATATTTTTTTGCCTCGTCGCACCACTCACTCACAGAAGCAACTCGAAAGCCATTCATAAATTTTGTAAGTTTATCACAGGCATATCATTTTAGTACATACAACAGGTCATCAACCCACATCGACAACGAGGATACATTATAAATACTAAAGTTTTCACCACACAACAAATAACAAGCAATGAAATGAACTTCAAATCAGCCATTCCTCGGCGTTGGAAACGCTTGCTTTGAACCACAAGTGATTCTCTAGGACGGGCCATCCATTGTCGATTTGGAGACCGACGCAGGACTGATCATCCAGGCTGAAGCGGCATACTATCAGTACCAGGGTAGGGAACCACCCAAATGTCCGAGGTATAGACACAGTTGCTTCTCATAAATGGTAGTAACGTTGTGTCAACAGCAGTTGGATCGCCTTTCACCATCATTGGATAGTTTTGTCCAACGAAGAGCGAGTTTTCTCCAAGACTATCAATTCTGTACCAGGGAGAAGGAGTTGGCGCTAGCACACTAGTATCCATCCCGAATACCATGCAACGGGTGTTGGAATAGGTCCGGAGAGTGCGACCATGGGAGACTACACCTGCTTCCCTAGCAGTAACATCATTAGTGGGCTGTATACACACGAGAAGAGGTGATCCACCGGGATTAGTTGCCAGGCGCCAAATAGTATATGGGCGCTGCTCGTCCTCATACTCGTGATCATCACCATCGTCATCTCCCCCTTGGTTATAAAAATCTTCAAGTATAGGTGGTGGAATGTTCACAGGACCTTGGAAACACAAGAAGAAGGTTAATTAGTAAGGCTGGCCATAGTGGGGGTAACATAAGTAGTATCATGCACTTGGGACTCGCAAACATGCTTATGTGGCAGGCAATTAAGGAAGAGAGAGATGGTTATAGTAACATAGGTAGATACCGTAACATAATAAATGATGCTACTATGTGTCATGCATGGCAATAATTAAGACCACCTATGATACTAATCTAAGATACTATGCACTATAGAGGTAGTAACAGAAACTAGTAACATATGCATGTTACTGATAACCCACAAGTGTAGGGGATCACAACAGCTTTCGAGGGTAAAGTATTCAACCCAGATTTATTGATTCGACACAAGGGGAGCCAAAGAATATTCTTGAGTATTAGCAGTTGAGTTGTCAATTCAACCACACCTGGATAACTTAGTATCTGCAGCAAAGTATTTAGTAGCAAAAGTGGTATGATAATAAAGGTAGCGGTAGCAAAAGTAAAGATAAATGTTTTTGGGTTTTTGTAGTAGTTGTAACAGTAGCATCGGAAAAGTAAATAAGCGAAGAACAATATATGAAAAGCTCGTAGGCAATGGATCAGTGATGGATAGTTATACCGGATGCGATTCCTCATGTAATAGCTATAACATAGGGTGATATAGAACTAGCTCCAGTTCATCAATGTAATGTAGGCATGTATTCCGTAAATAGACATACGTGCTTATGGAAAAGAACTTGCATGACATCTTTTGTCCTACCCTCCCGTTGCAGCGGGGTCCTTACGGAAACTAAGGGATATTAAGGCCTCCTTTTAATAGAGAACCGGAACAAAGCATTAGCACATAGTGAATACATGAACTCCTCAAACTACGGTCATCACCGAGAAGTATCCCGATTATTGTCACTTCGGGGTTGTCGGATCATAACACATAATAGGTGCCTATAGACTTGCAAGATAGGATCAAGAACACACATATATTCATGAAAACATAATAGGTTCAGATCTGAAATCATGGCACTCAGGTCCTAGTGACAAGCATTAAGAATAGAAAAGTCATAGCAACATCAATCTCAAAACATAGTGGATACTAGGGATCAAACCCTAACAAAACTAACTTGATTACATGGTAAATCTCATCCAACCCATCACCGTCCAGCAAGCCTACGATGGGATTACTCACGCACGGCGGTGAGCATCATGAAATTGGTGATGGAGGATGGTTGATGATGACGACGACGACGAATCACCCTCTCCGGAGCCCCGAACAGACTCCAGATCAGCCCTCCCGAGAGAGATTAGGGCTTGGCAGCAGCTCCGTGTCGTAAAACATGATGAAACTTTCTCCTTGATTTTTTTCTCCCCGAACGTGAATATATGGAGTTGGAGTTGACGTTGGTGGAGGTCCAGGGGGTCCACGAGATAGGAGGCCGCGCCCTAGGGGGGCATGTCTCGTGAACAGCCTGTGGGCCCCCTGGCATTGATTCTTTTGCCAAAAATTCTTATTAATTCAAAAAAGTGCCTCCGTGGATTTCTAGGACATTTCGAGAACTTTTCTTTTCTACACATAAAACAACATCATGGCAGTTCTGCTGAAAACAACGTTAGTCCGGGTTAGTTTCAATCAAATCATGCAAGTTAGAGTCCAAAACAAGGGCAAAAGTGTTTGGAAAAGTAGATACGTTGCAGACGTATCAACTCCCCCAAGCTTAAACCTTTGCTTGTCCTCAAGCAATTCAGTTGATAAACTGAAAGTGATAAAGAAAAACTTTTACAAACTCTGTTTGCTCTTGTTGTTGTAAACATGAAAAGTCAGCATTCAAGTTTCAGCAAATATTACGAACTAACCATACTCACAATAACACATAGCTCTCACAATTACTCCTATCAATAACATAATCAGCTAGCGAGCCATAATAATAAAACTCAGATGACAACACTTTCTCAAAATAATCATAACATGATATAACAAAATGGTATCTCGCTAGCCCTTTCTGAGACCGCAAAACATAAATGCAGAGCACCTTTAAATATCAAGGATTGACTAAACATTGTAATTCATGGTAAAAGAGATCCAGTCAAGTCATACCCAATATAAACCAATAATAATGAATGCAAATGACAGTGTGCTCTCCAGCGGGTGCTTTTAATAAGAAGGGTGATGACTCAACATAAAAGTAAATAGATAGGCCCTTCGCAGAGGGAAGCATGGATTTGTAGAGGTGCCAGAGCTCGATTTTAAAATAGATATTGAATAACATTTTGAGCGGCATACTTTCGCTATCAACGCTGTCGGCATTCTGGGAACGGGGGTACCTAGACTTGCCTGCCCGCGGCCAGCGGCGTGGCTCAAGGAGTTGCCCAGTACGGCCCATCTTCATCATCACATGCTCAAGACCCTCGCGAGGGGCCAAGCCTCGCGGGGCGGACAACAGGAGGCTTCCTCAGGCACGGCCTCGTCAGGCTGGCTCGGGAGGAGGCGGAGAGATCAAGGCGGGGTACCTCATGAGGTGCCCGTGACGCAAGCCACGACGACCAAGGCCAGGCGGGCGCCGGCGTGCGCAGAGTCCTTGTTTCCTCTTTGGTGCAAAGGGGCCAAGCGCAGGCAAGGGTATCAAGCAAAGGTAACCATTTCGGTGCAACAAGACCAAGACCAGCAGGACGGCAGAACGGAGGTCATTGTGGAGCCCAAGCCGGCGTCATCGTCAGGGTCTTTGGCAGGCGAGGACCAACTTTAGTCGATAAGTGTACTAGATGTTCCCTTTAAATGGCTAATTGTTGGCGCCCTTCCCGCTCAATATTTGGGAAGAGGCCCGGGGCCTTCGCCTATAAATAGGACTAGCCACCCACAGGGTAGAGGCATCGAAAGAACAGGGTAGAGGCATCGAAAGAACAAGGATAGAAATACAGAGAGAGAGAGGCGACTGAACTCCCCCTAGCAGTTCGTCGCACCAGCCAAGAACAGACCCTCGCGAGGCTGTTCTTCCATTGTACTGTTCCTCATCAGCCCCTGAGGTAATCCACACACCACAAACTGGAGTAGGGTATTACACCACAATGGTGGCCTGAACCAGTATAAATCTCGTGTCCCTTGTGTTGTTCTTCGTGTGGTTTTAGATCCTGGCGAGGCGGTGAGACATGGGTAGGCAGGAGGTGTGATCTCCGCATGCACCTCAGTGTTCGAACCTTAAGGGTCTGCCGGAACCCAAAATCCCACATTTGGCGTGCCAGGTAGGGGTGCGCCGGAGCTTTCCTTTCTACCAACCCGCTCTCCGTCAACACCGTGGTTCGCCCTCATGATGGGCAAGGCGCCGCCCGCTCCGGTCGCCGGCGTAGCATGGGGGCCGGGGGGCTCCGAGCCTTGGCCCCCGCCTTGCGGCAGGTGCAATGGCCAAACAAGTTGAAGCCGAAGATGCCACCGCGCTACAACGGCGCGGCCGATCCGTTGGCTTTCCTGCTGGCCTACGAGGAGGCTGTCCTCGAGGCCCAGGGCGACGACAGGGTCATGGCCAACTGGTTTCCCATGGCCCTCACTGATGTCCCGCGCATGTGGCTGCTCCACCTGCCACGGCTTCCGTGGCCTCCTAGGGAGAGCTGCGCGGCCTCTTCCTCGCCCAGTACGCTGCACCAATGCACCCAGTCGTCGCAGCTCTCCTAGGCGGCTCGCAGGCACCACCTTCAGGCCACCACATCAAGTCGTTCATCCGCCAGATCGGCGCCGCTTCTGTGCCGCGCGGGGCACCTCCGGGCTGGGCGGCACCTAAAGCCAACCTGGCCTTCAGCTCAGATGATCACCCCTCCAACTCGGCCTGCTCGGGCGCGCTCCCAATGCTATGTACCCCCACCATCTGCAACGTGGCGGTCACCAAGACCCTCATCGACAGCGGTGCTGGCTTCAACATGCTCTCGGTGGAGGCCTTCAGCCTCCTCCACGTACCGCCGGAGCGACTGCAGCCCAGCAAGCCCTTCTTGGGCGTCGGAGGCGGCTCCATCGGCTCCCTGGGGCAGATCCGCCTCCCGGCGACCTTCGGCACCTACGACAACTTCCGCACGGAGCTAATCGACTTCGACATCGCCCCCATCATCCTCCCATACAACGCCATCTTTGGCTACCCGGCACTAGCCCGGTTCATGGCCGCAACTCACCCAGCGTACAACCTCATGAAGATGCCCGGGAGTAGCGGTGTCCTCACCGTGTCTGGAGACAAAGGGGATGCGTTGCAGGCGCTCAAGATTACCTTCAAGGCCGCGGCGGTGGCGCAGCCCGCCGGCTCAGACGCCCCCGAGCCCAAGGGGGCTGCACCGGCCATGAAGAAGCAGCTATTCACTCAGGACAAGGCAGAAACCAAGCAGGTACTAGTGGACGAGGACGGATCTACCAGTGCCACCTTCACCATAGGCGCCAACCTCGAGCCCGAACAGGAGGAAGCCTTGGTAAAGTTCCTGCGCGCGAACAAGAAGGTATTCACGTGGGAACCTGATCAACTAGCAGGGGTCCCGAGGGGCGTAATTGAGCATCACCTTAATGTGTGCCCCAACGTGCGCCCAGTGAAGCAGAAGGTGAGGCGGCAGTCCACTGAGAAGCAAGCTTTCATCATCCAAGAAACCCGCAAGTTGGAGGCGGCGGGGGTCATTCGCGAGGTCCGCTACCCAGATTGGCTGGCTAACCCTGTTGTCGTGCCGAAGAAGGGGGGAAAGGAACACATGTGTGTCGACTTCACCAACGTCAACAAGGCCTGCCCGCAGGATCCATTCCCACTCCCTCGCATCGACCAAATTGTCGACTCCACCGCTGAGTGCGACTTGTTGTGTTTCCTGGATGCCTTCTCCGGCTACCACCAGATCAAGATGGCAGTAGAATATGTGGAAAAGACGGTCTTCCTGACCCCTTGCGGAGTGTACTGCTATACGTGCATCCCGTTCGGGTTGCGCAATGCCGGTGCGACCTTTCAGCGGCTGATGCACATCGCCTTGGGTCGGCAGCTCGGGAGGAATGCTGAGCTTATGTCGATGATATTGTGGTGAAGTCTCGGGAGGCAAAAACCCTGATACATGACTTGTAGGAAACCTTCGCGAGCCTTAACGAAGTGGACCTGCGGCTCAACCGGAGAAGTGTGTGTTTGGAGTCCCCTCGGGCAAACTCCTGGGTTTCCTCGTATGCCACCGGGGCATCGAGGCCAACCCAGAAAAGGTAAAAGCAGTCGAGGACATGAGCCCGCCGAAGACCCTCAGAGAGACGCAGAAACTCACCGGGCGCGTGACCGCACTAGGGCGTTTCATCTCCAAGCTGGGGGAACGAGCGCTGCCCTTCTTCAAGCTGATGAAGAAGAAGGGCCCATTTGAATGGATTGAAGAGGCCGATAAGGCGTTCCAGGATCTCGAAAGGTACTTAAGCAGCCCTCCGGTGATGGTGGCTCCGCGTCCTCAAGAGCCCCTGGTGCTCTACCTTGCGGCCACCCCCTACTCTGCCAGCGCAGCCCTGGTGGCTGTTAGGGAGGAGCGTAGGACCAAGACTGCGGCAACCGTCCGGGTTAAAGCGAGGCAGGGCCAAGAGGGCCTCACAGAGACCGCGGCTGCAGGCGAGAAGGACCAGCCACAGCAGGGAAGCACACCCAGGACAGAAGAAGCCCCTTACCTGAGCGACCAGCCGCCGGGGGCTCCATTGTCTCGGGAGGCGCCCCAGCCTCTAGAGGGCGCCAGCAGTGCCAACACTCCCCACCTCGTCGAGCTCCCTGTGTAATTTGTCAGCACGGTGTTGCGGGACGAGAGGACGCGGTACCCCATGCCTCAAAAACTCCTCCTCGCGCTGTTGGTAGCCTCGCGCAAGCTGCGGCACTATTTCCAGGGCCATCCCATCAAGGTCGTCTTAGCATATCCCTTGGAAAGGGTGCTCAGAAGACCCGACTCAGCCGGAAGAGTCGATGAGTGGAACATCGAGCTGCAAGCGTTTCAGATAGAATTCAGCACGACCAGAGTCATCAAGGGGGCCGCGCTTGCGGACTTCATGGCGGAATGGGCGGAAGTGCCAGGTCTTGAGACTGGCGAGGATCGATCACTCTCCCCAGGAAGCGAGGCACCGGACGGATGGGTCATGTACTTCGACGGGGCGTTCTCTCGACACGGCGCGGGGGCTGGTGCGGTGCTCGTATCTCCCACTCAAGACAAACTCTACTACGCCGTGCAACTCTGTTTCCAGCACGGAGAAAAGGTCTCCAATAACATAGCAGAATACGAAGGCCTGATAGCAGGTCTGAAAGCCGCAGTCGCCCTGGGGGTGAAGCGTCTCACCATCAAGGGAGATTCGCAGCTCCTTGTCAACTTCTCCAACAAGGTATACAAGCCAAAGGACGAGCACATGGAAGCCTACCTCGCGGAAGTCCGCAGAATGGAGAAACAGTTCTAGGGGCTGGAGTTGTAGCATGTGCCTCGCGGCACCAATCAAGAGGCTGATGACATCGCCAAAAGGGCATCCAGACGTCTACCACAAGAGCCCGGCGTCTTCGAGGAGCGGCTCTTCAAGCCCTCGACGACGCCATCACTGTCAAGCACGGCGCAGCCTCGGGGGGAGCTCCCCCAGTCCCCTGCCTCGGGAATCCCGGTCTGCGGCCCGACCACAGGAGCGCGCCTGCTCTTGGCATTGGAGCCTCAGGAGGGGTGCTGGATCAAAGAGCTCATGAGTTACCTAACACGAGGCACAATGTCGGAAAAGGAGGAGGAAGCGGAACGTGTGGCACAACAGGCCACGACATACTGCCTTAAGGATGGAGAGCTCTACCGAAGACGACTGGATGATGTGTCCCTATGCTGCATTTCCAGGGAGCAAGGGAAGGAGCTACTGGCAGACATACACGATGGGGACTGTGGGCATCACTTGTCGTCACGAACTCTCGTTGGTAAGGCGTTCCGCAGCGGGTTCTATTGGCCCATGACACTCAATGACACTGTGGAACTGGTGAAAGCTTGCGAGGCCTATCAATGCCATGCCAAGCAGATCCATCAGCCGGCGGGGGGCTTGCAGACTATACCCCTCTCGTGGACATTCGCAGTCTGGGGGCTGGATATCCTGGGTCCTTTTTCTCGGGCGCCAGGAGCCTACCGCTACCTCTACGTCGCCGTGGACAAGTTCACAAAGTGGGCTGAGGTGGAAGCTGTCCGCACTATCCCCGCAGGCTCCGCGGTCAAGTTCATCAAGGGCCTCGTGAGCCAATTCGGGGTCCCGAAGCGCATCATCACCGACAACGGTTCGCAGTTCACCAGTAACCTTTTCAAAACATACAGTGCTAACCTTGGAACGCAGATATGCTACGCTTCGGTGGCGCACTCGCGAAGCAATGGTCAGGCTGAGCGAGCCAACGCGGAGGTCCTGAGGGGCCTCAAAACTAGGACCTTCAAGAAGAAGCTGGAGGCCTGCGGCAGGGGCTGGTACGATGAGCTCCGGTCTGTGCTGTTGTCAACCCGCACGACCGCAACCATGCCGACTGGCGAGACGCCGTTCTTTCTGGTCTATGGAGCTGAAGCCGTCCTCCCTCATGAGGTCAGGCATCGTTCCGCGCGGGTCCTGGCGTTCGACTAAGCGCAGCAGGACGCCATGCGGGGGGACGAATCTCGTGCTGGGGGAGGAGCATCGCCGAGAGGCCGCGCTGCGAGCAGCAAGGTACCAACAAGCACTGCGGCGGTACCACTGCCCCAACATCCGCCCCAGGACTCTTGAGGTAGGGGATCTCGTGCTCAGACGGGTTCTCTCCAGGGAGGGACTGCACAAGCTTTCCGCCATGTGGGAGGGCCCGTTCAAGGTTGTTCATGTTTCCAGGCCCGGCTCCGCACGCCTGGAGACCCAGGAGGGGGTGCCCATCCAGAACGCGTGGAACATCCAACATCTCCGAAGATTTTACCCATGAAAAAGGCCCGGTGCCTGTGAAGAAGGCGAATGCCTGTGAAGTAGCCGCGTTTTGGAAAAGGCCCGATGCCTGTGAAGAAGGCGAATGCTTGTGAAATAGCCGCGTTTTGGAAAAGGCCCGATGCCTGTGAAGAAGGCGAATACCTGTGAAGTAGCCGTGTTTTGGAAATGGCCCGGTGCCTGTGAAGAAGGCAAACGCCTGTGAAGCTCGCCACCCGTGACACTCTCACGTAATAATGAGTGGGGCTGTACATGCCACGGAGTCTCTGGAGAGCCGCCCTCGGGCCTCGGGGGCTCCCGCCCACGCCCAGTGGCAGCACTTAGCTCCGCGCTGGTGAGAAGATGTCGAATACTAGACTAGGTGCCGGACGCGGCTTCTTTCATTTGCTTTCCGTAGTTGGCTTGTTCGTTTCTATTTGAAGTTTTTCTGAAGCTGTTGCCATTTCGAGCTTGCGACCCTTCGTCCATTTCACTTATTTGTTTCGTTTTCTCTCGTGCAAAGTCTCACGAGGGAGGAGCATGGGCACCCTCGCGAGTGTTTTTCTGCCCAGTGATTTGGAACTTCCCTGTTCGAGTCCACTGCGGGAGCACCCCTCCCATTCCGTGCCCCACGGGCATCCCGACACGATCACGGGGCTTGAGTTGGTTCCCCTCACTACCAAGGCTGGAGACTACCCCTGCTGACTAAACTCTGCAGGAAACAGGGCGCATGATGAGGCCCTAGCCTCGGGAGGCGAGGACCGCGATGAGCGCCCCCAAGATAAGTGATTTCCATGCATAGGCACATAGAACGAAAACATAGCACATAAACAGTAGAAACAGTGCACCAATTAAACAGCAACAGTTCAGCACGCCCCGTGGGGCACCGGAGTACATTCTTTTTGCGTAGGTGAGAAAGGAAAGCAAAAGGGGGGATGACTTGCCCGGCGCCAACTCTCAGCGGAGGCTCGTACTGCCTCCAGAGCTCAGCTGGATTCTGCCTCCCGCTTCACCGGAGCGCGGCGTCGGGCCGACCCGCTGCCCTCTCCCAGGCGAGCGTGACGATGAGGGGGCTTGTTGCGACCACCACTGGAGGAGCTGCCGTCCGAGGGGGAGTCACCAGAGCTTGGCGGGCCTCGGGTACCACTACCCGCGCGCCCTCCGCCACCTTCACCCCGACAAATGCCGGGGCTGGGCGCCATGACATGATCACCATCTTCGGGCAGCATCCGTGGCGTGTCGTCTTTTCCGAACACCCTCACGTAGAGGGTGGCGTCACTGTCAAGATTGAAGTGTAGAGTGCATCGACGGCTCAGGCCACGTGCGTGGGCAAATGTCTGCCAGCCGCTGGTCAAGGCCGCCTCCCCGGCAGTGGAGACCTCCAAGGTAGCCCAGGAGGCCCTGCTGCAGCAACAATCTGCCTGAAGCCAAAGGCCGCCCGGGGCACCAGCCGGAAGTTCACCTATGAAGAAGCAGGGGAGCTGGAGCCAGGTGCCGGTCGGGTCTGCCGACCACATGACAAACTCCGACAGCACCTCCACCGAGCGAAAACGTGGCCTTGGGGGCCGCGCAGCCCCAACGTACCCCTCGTTGGCAGCCGAACGCCCAGCGCCGCATAGGGGCCTGTTCCCACGGCCACAGGAGGTCGCGGCGGAGGCCGTAGGGTGCTTGCGAGGGCGGCCCCGGCCACGCTTGGCCGGAGGAGAGGCGGGTCCTTCTTGGTGGGCCTTTCCTTTCTCTGCGGCCGAGAACCTCTTCGGCGGGGCCATGGGGATAACGAGCAGCCAAGAAGGAGAAGGGGCGTAGCAAGAAGGGGTGAACTGGAAGAGCTCGCGCCGTTCCGTACATATAGCTGAGGGAGGCCAACCGCCGGCCACTACGATCGCAGGTAATCATGACCCGTTTTGCGTGCAGGGACTTGTCAAATCGTGCAGTTACCGAGGTGTCGTGGGGGAGCCGGGACGCCCACGTCCAATCAACCGCCACACGGCGCCCAAGGCCGCAGGCTATTGGGGCCCGCGGCGCTTCGCACATGCCTCTTCGCTTCTCTGCTAAGCCAAGTCCAAGCGCGCCTTGGGCCCGGGGGCTACTGTCGGCGTCCTGGGAACGGGGGTACCCAGACTTGCCTGCCTGCGGCTCGTGGCGTGGCTCAAGGAGTGGCCCAGTACGGCCCATCTTCATCAGCACATGCTCAAGACCCTCGCGAGGGGCCAAGCCTCGTGGGGCGGATGACAGGAGGATTCCTCAGGCACGGCCTCGTCAGGCTGGCTCGCGAGGAGGCGGAGAGATCAAGGCGGGGTACCTCATGAGGTGCCCATGACGCAAGCCATGACGACCAAGGCCAGGCGGGCGCCAGGCGGGAGCCGGCCTGCGCAGAGTCCTTGTTTCCTCTTTGGTGCAAAGGGGCAAGCACAGGCAAGGGTATCAAGCAAAGGCAACCATTTCGGTGCAACAAGACCAAGACCAGCAGGACGGCAGAACGGAGGTCATCGTGGAGCCCAAGCCGGCGTCATCGTCAGGGTCTTTGGCAGGCGAGGACCAACTTTACTCAGGATAAGTGTACTAGATGTTGTCCTTTAAAATGGCCAATTGTTGGCGCCCTTCCCGCTCAATATTTGGGAAGAGGCTCAGGGCCTTCGCCTATAAATAGGACTAGCCACACACAGGGTAGAGGCATCAAAAGAACAGGGTAGAGGCAGCGAAAGAACAAGGATAGAAAGACACACACACACACACACACACACACACACAGAGAGAGAGAGAGAGAGAGAGAGAGAGAGGCATCGCACCCCTAGCAAATCAGACCACCCTCATGAGGCTGTTCTTCCATTGTACTGTTCCTCATCAGCCCCTGAGGCAATCCACACACCACAAACTGGAGTAGGGTATTACACCACAATGGTGGCCTGAACCAGTATAAATCTCGTGTCCCTTGTGTTGTTCTTCGTGTAGTTTTAGATCCTGGCGAGGCGGTGAGACATGGGTAGGCAGGAGGTGTGATCTCCGCGTGCACCCCAGTGTTCGAACCTTAAGGGTCTGCCGGAACCCGAAATCCGACAAACGCAACAACTATGAGATGGCTGTATCTTCCATACCTAGGCAGTTCACAAACAGAATGGTAAAGGTTTATACTCCCCCAACCACCAACAAGCATCAATCCATGGCTTGCTGGAAACAACGAGTGCCTCCAACACACTACAGCCTCGGGGGAGTTTTGTTTAATTATTTTGATTTGCTTTGATCTTTTTGGATCATGGGACTGGGCATCCCGGTTACCGGCCCTTTCTCATGAATGAGGAGCGGAGTTCTCTCCTCTTGAGAATAACCCACCTAGCATGGAAGATATAGGCAGCCCTAGTTGTAACATGAGCTGCTCAAGCATACAAAACAGAATTTCATTTGAAGGTTTGGAGTTTGGCACATACAAGTTTACTTAGAACGGCAGGTAAATACCGCATATAGGTAGGTATGGTGGACTCATATGGAACAACTTTGGGGTTTAAGGAGTTTGGATGCACAAGCAGTATTCCCGCTTAGTACAGGTGAAGGCTAGCAAAAGACGGGAAGCGACCAAGCGAGAGAGAGCGACAACAGTCATAAACATGCATTAAAATTAATTCACACCGAATACAAGCATGAGTGGGATATAATCCACCATGAACATAAATATCATGAAGGCTATGTTGATTTGTTTCAACTACATGCATGAACATGTGCCAAGTCGAGTCACTTAATACATTCAAAGGAGGATACCATCCCATCATACCACATCATAATCATTCTAATAGCATGTTGGCACGCAAGGTAAACCATTATAACTCATAGCTAATCAAGCATGGAACAAGAAACAATAATCTCTAAATGTCATTGCAAATATGTTTACTTCATAATAGCTGACTCGGGAACGATGAATCATCATATTTACAAAAACAAGTGAAGTCGAGGTCATACCAGCTTTTCTCATCCCAATAAGTCCATATATCGTCATTATTGCCTTTCACTTGCACGACCAAACGATGTGTATAATAATAAGAGTGCACGTGCATTGGACTAAGCTGGAATCTGCAAGCATTCAACTCAAGAGAGAAGACAAGTAATATAGGCTCTAAGTTAAATAAACAATCATGCATATAAGAGCCACTAAGCATTTTCAATATGGTCTTCTCGACCATCAAAAAAAAGAAAAGAAAATAAAACTATTTACATGGGAAAGCTCCCCACAAGTAAGAAGAATAACTAGAAATCTTTTTGGGTTTTCATTTTAATTTCTACTACAAGCAAGGAAATTAAACTAACTAATTTTTTTGGTTTTTCTTAAAGTTTATCAAACACACAAGAAGAAAACTAGAACAAGAAATTTAAACTAACATGGATAATACAATGAAAGAGTATGAGCACCGACGACTAGTGTGTGAACATGAATGTAAAGTCGGTGATAAATACGTACTCCCCCAAGCTTAGGCTTTTGGCCTAAGTTGGTCTAGTACCAATGACCGCCTGGCTGATATCCATAAGTGAAACTGGGGTTGTACTGAGATGCAGAGGCAATAGCCTCCTGAGCAGCAACGTGTTGGCGAGCTGCCTCCATTCCCCTCTTGTCGGATTTCGGGTTCTGGCAGTCCCTTGAGGTTCGAACACTGGGGTGCATGCGGAGATCACACCCCTAGCCTACCCATGTCTCACCGCCTCGCCAGGATCTAAACTACACGAAGAACAACACAAGGGACACAAGATTTATACTGGTTCAGGCCACCATTGTGGCGTAATACTCTACTCCAGTTTGTGGTGTGGTGGATTGCCTCTGGGGCTGATGAGGAATAGTACAAGGGAAGAACAGCCTCGCGAGGGTCTGTTCTTGGTTGGTGTGATGAACTTCTAGGGGGAGTTCAATCGCCTCTCTTTGTGTCTCACATGCGGATCCCATCCCCTACCCTGTGGGTGGCTAGTCTTATTTATAGGCGAAGGCCGCGGGTCTCTTCCCAAATATTGAGCGGGAAGGGCGCCAACAATTGGCCATTTTGAAGGGGAACATCTAGTACACTTATCCTGACTAAAGTTGGTCCTCGCCTGCCAAAGACCCTGACGATGACGCCGGCTTTGGCTCCACGATGACCTCCGTTCTGCTGTCCTGCTGGTCTTGGTCTTGTTGCACCGAAATGGTTGCCTTTGCTTGACACCCTCGCCTGCGCTTGCCCCCTTTGCACCAAAGGGGAAACAAGGACTCTCTTGTCGGGCGCCACTGGCGCCCGCCTTGCCTTGGTCGTCATGGCTTGCGTCACGGGCACCTCGTGAGTACCCGCCTTGATCTCTCCGCCTCCTCGCGAGCTAGCTTTGACGAGGCCGTGCACGAGGAAGCCTCCTGTCGTCGTCCGCCTCATGAGGCTTGCCCCTCGCGAGGGTCTTGAGCATGTCTTGATGAAGATGGGCGTCTTGGGCCACTCCTTGAGCCACGCCGCAGGCGCAGCGAGCAAGTCTGGTACCCCATTCCCGAACTCCGATAGTAGCCCCCGGGCCCAAGGCGCGCTTGGACTTGGCTTAGCAGAGAAGCGAAGAGGTAAGTGCGAAGCGCCGCGGGTCTCAATAGCCTGCGGCCTTGGGCGCCACGTGGCGGTTGATCGGACGTGGGCATCTTGGCTCCCCCACGACGCCTCGATAACTGCACGAATTGACAAGTCCCTGCATGCAAAATGGGTCATGATTACATGTGATCATGGAGGCCGTCGGTTGGCCTCCCCCAGCTATATGTACGGAACGGCGCGAGCCCTTCCCATCCATCTTTTCCCGCTACTCTTCGTCTTCCTCTTCGTCCTTGCTCTTCATCCCTATGGCCCCGCCGAAGAGGTTCTCGGCCACGGAGAAAGGGAAGGCTCGCCAAGAAGGGCCTGGCTCTCCTCCGGCCAAGCATGGCCGGGGCCGCCCTCGCAACCACCCTACGGCCCCTGCCGCGGCCTCCTGTGGCCGTGGAAACAGCCCTCTGCGCAGCGGTGAGCGTCCAGCTGCCAACGAGAGGTATGCTGGGGCTGCGCGTCCCCCTAAGCCGCGCTTCCGCTCGGCGGAGGTGCTGCCGGAGTTCATCGTGTGGTCGGCGGACCCGACCGGCACCTGGCTCCAGCTCCCCCGCTTCTTCATAGGTGAGCTTCTGGCTCGTGCCCCAGGCGGCCCTTGGGTTCAGGTAGATGGTTGCTGCAGCAGGGCTTCTTGGGCTACCTTGGAGGTCTCCACCGCCGGGTAGGCGGCCTTGACCCGCGGTTGGCAAACATTTGCCCGCGCGCGCGGCCTGTGCCGACGATGCACTCTGTACTTCAAGTTCGACGGCGACGCCACCCTCTACGTGAGGGTGCTCAGGGAAGACGGCCGCCGTGCCAGATGCTGCCCCGAAGACGATGACCGCGGCCGCGCGCCCAGCCCCAGCGTCGACCGGGGTGTAGGTGGCGGAGGGCACGCGGGCAGCAGGGCCCGAGGCCCGCCAAGCTCTGGTGACTCCCCTTCTGATGGCAGCTCCTCCAGTGGCGGTCGCGACCAGCCCCCTCGTCGCCGTGCTCGCCTGGGAGAGGGCAGCGGGTCGGTCCGACGCCACGCCTCGGTGAAGCGGGAGGCGGAATCCAGCTGAGCTCCGGAGGCAGTTCGAGCCTTCGCTGAGAGTTGGCACCGGGCAGGTCGTGCCCCCTTTTGCTTTCATTTCTTTCCTGCGCAAAGGAATGTAGCGTGGTCTCCTACAGGGGGGGGGGGGGTGTTGAACTGTCGCTGTTTAATTGGTACGTTGTTTCTACCGTTTCTGCGCTATATTTTGTTCTGTGTGCTTATGCGTGGAAATTACTTATCTCGGGGGGAAGCTTGTTGCGATCCTCGCCTCTTGAGGCTAGGGCCTTGTCGTGCGCCTTGTGTCATGTAGGATTTTAGTCAACGAGGATAATCTCCAACCTTGGTAGCGAGGACAACTAACCCAAGTCCCGTGACTGCGTCGCGATGCCCGTGGGGCACGGACTGGGAGGGGTGCTCCCGCAGCGGACTCGGATAAGGATGTTTCAAACCACCGGGGCAGAAGACACTCGCGAGGGTGCCCGTGTTCCCCCCTCGCGAGACTTCGCGGGAGAGAAAACGAAAACCAGCAAGTAAAATGGACGAGGGGTCGTGAGTTCGAAACGGTAATAGCTTCAGAAAAACTTCAAGTAGGAACAAACAAGCCAACTGCGGAAAGCAAATGAAAGAAGCCGCGTCCAACACCTAGTCTAGTCTTCAACGTCTTCTCACCATCGCGGAGCTAAGTGCTGCCACTGGGAATGGGCGGGAGCCCCTGAGGCACAAGGGCAGCACTCCGGAGACTCCGGGGCCTGTACAGCCGCACTCATTATTAAGTGAGAGTGTCACGGGCGGCGAGCTTCACAGGCGTTTGCCTTCTTCACAGGCACTGGGCCTTTTCCAAAACTCAGCCACTTCACAGGCATTCGCCTTCTTCACAGGCACCGGGCCTTTTCCCAAAACACAACTTCTTCATAGGCATTTGCCTTCTTCACAGGCACCGGGCCTTTTCCCAAAACACAGCTTCTTCACAGGCAATCGCCTTCTTCACAGGCACCGGGCCTTTTCCCAAAACACAGCTTCTTCAATGGCATTCACCTTCTTTACAAGCACCGGGCCTTTTCCCAAAACACAACTTCTTCACAGGCATTCGCCTTCTTCACAGGCACCGGGCCTTTTCCCAAAACACAGCTTCTTCACAAGCATTCGCCTTCTTCACAGGCACCGGGCCTTTCTCAGGGGTAAAACCTTTGGAGGTGTTTGATGTTCCAAGCATTCTGGATGGGCACCCCCTCCTGGGTCTCCAAGCGTGCGGAGCCGGGCCTGGAAACATGAACAACCTTAAACGGGCCCTCCCACATGGGAGAGAGCTTATGCAGCCCCTCCCTGGAGAGAACCTGTCTGAGCACGAGGTCCCCTACCTCGAGAGTCCTGGGGAGGATGTTGCGGCAATGGTATCGCCGCAGTGCTTGTTGGTACCTTGTTGCCCGCAGCGCGGCTTCCCGGCGATGCTCCTCCCCCAGCAAGAGATCCGTCCCCCGCATGGCGTCCTGCTGCGCTCCGTTGAACGCCAGGACCCGCGCAGAACGACGTCTGACCTCGTGAGGGAGAACGGCTTCAGCTCCATAAACCAGAAAGAACGGTGTCCCGCCAGTCGGCTTCGTTGCGGTCGTGCGGATTGACCACAACACGGACTGGAGCTCGTTGTACCAGCCCCTGCCGCAGGCCTCCAGCTTCTTCTTGAAGGTCCTGGTCTTGAGGCCCCTCAGGACCTCTGCGTTGGCTCGCTCGGCCTAACCGTTGCTTCGCGGGTGCGCCACCGAAGCGTAGCATATCTGTGTTCCAAGGTTAGCATAGTATGTTTTGAAGAGGTTACTGGTGAACTGCGAACCGTTGTCGGTGATGATGCGGTTCGGCACCCCGAATCGGCTCACGAGGCCCTTGATGAACTTGACCGTGGAGCCTGCGGGCATGCTGCGGACAGCTTCCACCTCAGCCCACTTGGTGAATTTGTCCACGACGACGTAGAGGTAGCGGTAGCCCCCTGGCGCCCGAGGGAACGGGCCTAGGATATCCAGTCCCCAGACTGCGAAGGGCCATGAGAGGGGTATAGTCTGCAGACCTCCCGCCAGCTGATGGATCTGCTTGGCATGGAACTGACAGGCCTCGCAAGCTTTCACCAGCTCCACAGCATCATTGAGTGCCGTGGGCCAATAGAACCCGCTGTGGAACGCCTTTCCAATGAGAGTTCGTGACGACGAGTGATGCCCACAGTCGCCACCGTGTATGTCTGCCAGTAGCTCCTTCCCTTGCTTTCTGGAAATGCAACATAGGGACACATCATTCGGTCGTCTTCGGTAGAGCTCCCCATCCTTAAGCGGTATCTTTGTGGCTGCCGTGCCACGCCCGCTTCCTCCTCCTTTTCCGGCAACGTGCCTCGCATTAGGTAACTCCTGAGCTCCGTGATCCAGCACCCCTCCTGAGGTTCCAGCGCCAGGAGCAGGCATGCTCCTGATATCGGTCCGCAGACCAGGGCTCCCGAGGCAGGCAGCTGGGGGACCTCCCCCCGAGGCTGCGCTGTGCTTGATAGTGATGGCGTCGCCAAGGGGTTGAAGAGCCGCTCCTCTAAGGCGCCGGGCTGCTGAGGTAGCCGCCTGGATGCCCTTTTTGCGATGTCATCAGCCTTTTGGTTGGTGCCGCGAGGCACATGCTGCAACTCCAGCCCCCAAAACCGCTTCTCCATCCTGCGGACCTCCGCGAGGTAGGCTTCCATGTGCTCGTCCTTTGGTTCATATACTTTGTTGGAGAAGTTGACAAGGAGCTGCGAATCACCCCTGATGGTGAGGCGCTTCACCCCAGGCGATCAAGGCCTTGGGCCTGCTATCGATCGCCTTCAGATTCTCGCTATGTTGTTGGAGACCTTTTCCCCATGCTGAAAACAGAGTTGCACGGTGTAGTAGAGCTTGTATTGAGTGGGGGATACGAGTACTGCACCAGCCCCCGCGCCGTGTCGGGAGAATGCCCCGTCGAAGTACATGACCCATCCGTCCGATGCCTCGCTCCCTAGGGAGAGCGATTGATCCTCGCCAGCCTCGAGGCCTGGCGCCTCTGCCCATTCCGCCACGAAGTCCGCAAGTGCGCCCCCCTTGATGACCCTGGTTGAGCTGAAGTCTATCTGAAATGCCTGTAGCTCGATGTTCCACTCAGCGACTCTTCCAGCTGAGTTGGGGCTCCTGAGCACCCTTTCCAAGGGGTATGCTGAGACAACCTTGATGGGATGGCCTTGGAAATAGTGCCGCAGCTTGCGCAAGGCCACCAATAGCGCGAGGAGGAGTTTCTAGGGCATGGGGTACCGCGCCCTTGCGTCCCGCAATACCGTGCTGACGATGTACATAGGGTGCTCGACTAGGTTGGGAGTGCTGGTGCCGCTAGTGTCCTCCGGAGGCCGGGGCGCCTCCTGAGACAACGGAGCCCCCGGCGACTGGTCGCGTGGAGGAGGGGCCTCCTCTGTTTCGGGTGTGCTTCCCTTCTGTGGCTGGTCCTTCTCGGCTGCAGCCGCGGTCTCTGTGAGGCCCTCTCGGCCTCGCTTTGATTTAACCCGGACGGTTGCTGCCGCCTTGGTCCTACGCTCCTCCCTAACAACCACCAGGGCTGCGCTGGCAGAGTAGTGGGCAGCCGCAAGGTAGAGCACCAGGGGCTCCTGAGGGCGCGGAGCCACCATCACCGGGGGGGGGGGGGTGGGGTTGGTCAAGTACCTCTTGAGATCCTGAAACACCTTGTCGGCCTCTTCAGTCCATTCAAAGGGGCCCTTCTTCTTCATAAGCTTGAAGAAGGGAAGCGCTCATTACCCCAGCTTGGAGATGAAACGCCCTAGTGCGGTCACGCGCCCGGTGAGCTTCTGCATCTCTCTGAGGGCCTTCGGCGGGCTCATGTCCTCGATTGCTTTTAACTTTTCTGGGTTGGCCTCGATGCCCCGGTGGTATACTAGGAAACCCAGGAGCTTGCCCGAGGGGACTTCAAACACACACTTCTCCGGGTTGAGCCGCAGGTCCACTTCGTTAAGGCTCACGAAGGTTTCCTCCAAGTCCTGTATCAGGGTTTTTGCCTCCCGAGACTTCACCACAATGTCATCAACACAAGCCTCAGCATTCCTCCCGAGCTGCCGACCCAAGGCGATGTGCATCAGCCGCTGAAAGGTCGCACAGGCATTGCGCAACCCGAACGACATGCATGTATAGCAGTACACTCCGCACGGGGTCAGGAAGGCTGTCTTTTCCACATCTTCTACTGCCATCTTGATCTGGTGGTAGCCGGAGAAGGCATCCAGGAAACACAACAAGTCGCACTCAGCGGTGGAGTCGACAATCTGGTCGATGCGAGGGATCGGGAACGGATCCTGCAGGCAGGCCTTGTTGAGGTTGGTGAAGTCGACACACATGCGCTCCTTTCCCCCCTTCTTCGGCACGACAATAGGGTTAGCCAGCCAGTCTGGGTAGCGGACCTCGCGAATGACCCCCGCCTCCTCCAACTTGCGGGTCTCTTGGACGATGAAAGCTTGCTTCTCAGTGGACTGCCGCCTGTATACCTTCACTGGCGCACGTTGGGGCACACGTTGAGGTGATGCTCGATTACGCCCCTCGGGACCCCTGCTAGCTGATCAGGTTCTCACGCGAATACCCTCTTGTTCGCGCGTAGGAATTTTACCAAAGCTTCCTCCTGTTCGGGCTCGAGGTTGGCCCCAATGGTGAAGGTGGCACTGGTAGATCTGTCCTCATCGACCGGTACCTGCTTGGTTTCTGCCTTGTCCTGAGTGAATAGCTGTTCTTCTTGGCCAGTGCACCCCCTTGGGTTCAGAGGCGTCTGAGTCGGCTGGCTGTGCCACCACCGCGGCCTTGAAAGCAAGCTTGAACGCTTGCAACGCATCCCCGATGTCTCCAGACACGGTGAGGACGCCGCTACTCCCGGGCATCTTCATGAGGTTGTATGCTGGGTGAGTTGCGGCCATGAACCGGGCTAGTGCCGAGTAGCCAAGGATGGCGTTGTATGGTACGCTGATGGGGGCGATGTCAAAGTCGATTAGCTCCGTGCGGAAGTTGTTGTAGGTGCCGAAGGTCACTGGAAGGCGGATCTGCCCCAGGGAGCCGGTGGAGCCACCTCCGACGCCCAAGAAGGGCCTGCTGGGCTGCAGCCGCTCCAGCGGTACATGGAGAAGGCTGAAGGCCTCCACTGAGAGCACGCTTAGGCTAGCATTAAGAGACTGATGTGCCACAACAGTTTCAAATTCAAGGCCATAAAAAGGATCAGATTCAACTAAATTAATAATATTAGGATCAACAGAGAATTCATAATCCTTATCAGTAACACAGATAGGTGAAGTAGCAAAAGAAGGATCGGGTTTCATCCTAGCATTAAGAGACTGCTGCTTCCATTTAGCTAATAATTTCTTAAGATCATTTCTATCATTGCAAGCAAGAATTTCCCTAGCAGCTTCTTCATTCATAACATAACCCTACATAATCATTGGGAGAACCTTCCTCATCACTATCATCAATAATAGGTTCTTCAATATTTTCATTCCCCCTAACTCTAGCAAGTTGTTTATCAAGAAATTCACCTAATGGCAATGTAGTATCATGCACAGAAGTAGTTTCATCATGCATAGCAGAAGTGGCATCATCAATAACATGCGACATATCAGAATTCATAGCAGTAGTAGGTTTAGGTGTCGCAAGCCTACTAATAATGGAAGGAGAATCTAGTGCAAAGCTAGATGGCAGTTCCTTACCTCCCCTCGTAGTTGAGGGCAAATTCTTGGTTTTAGTGTCTTTCAAGTTCTTCATAGTGATCAACAGATATAAATCCAAAGTGACTTAGTGAATAGAGCTATTGTGACGCCCGGGTAATTCAGCTACAGTGAACCTCTGCTAATGGTGCCACGTCACCTCGGTTACTGTTAATAAACTCGAGTTATTTCGAGACCGTTTCAAAATTCAAATTCAAATTAATGTCAACAATAAAAGTTTTCAAAAGTTATAACAAAAATGTTCGGGTAGTGCCTAATATCACTTAGGTAGTTATAGTGAAGAAAACATAATTTTACAGAGTGCCTAAGTGCTTTAAGTTAAATATAACAGAAAAGAAAAATAAATAAAAGAAAGAAATTACAAAAACGAAAAAAACAAAAGGAGGAACCCCGGCTCGGCCAAAGAGACCATCACCCCATCGGGCCAACCCACGAGCCCATCCGCCCTCCCCACTCCCTTATCCACTCCCCCAGAAACCCGAACCGCCACCGACACCCCACTCCCCCCCGCAAAATATCTCTGCCCCCCTCTCTCCCGCTTGGATCGGGATCGAGAGGAGGAGGCCACTGACGCCGCGCCCGGTGCCGCCCGGCCCCGTCGCCGGACCTCGCTGAACTCCTCGTCCTCGCCGCCCCCTCCCTGCCTTCTTCCTCACCCTCTGGCACCGTGCCCGTCTTCCCCGAGCTCCGCAGGACCTCGTGCTCGTCGCATCGACGCCGCAACCCCGCCGCTCAACGTCGCCGGCAGCTACCCATCGCCCCCTGCGCCCCATCGCCGGCGCCGCTCGTCGCCCATAGACATCGACGCCCACGACGCCGCGGCAACTGTCGCCTTCCTCTCCGTCGCGGGATCTCCTCCTCGCCGGCGTCGCGTCACCGTCTTCCTCCCCGAGCACCGCTGCCTAGACCCCACGGCCCTGTGGTGAGGCCTCGGCAACTCCTCCTCCGACCCTGCTCCGGCCACTTCGGCCATGGCCTCGCTCACCGGCGCCCGCACACGCGCCGGCCGCCCCGGCCGTGTCTCGCTGCTCGGCTCTACTGCTGCTGCTAACTGCCTCTGTTGCCGCTGCTAACTGCTCTGGTGTCGCCGCCACTGCTTCGCTCTACTGCTGTTGGTGTCGTTTCTTGCTGCCGCCCTGCTCGACCCCGCTCGCCACCGCTGTGAGTCCTGTTGGCCTCAACCGCCTGCAACGCGCGCCGCCCTGTGGTGGCCTCGCCACTACCGCCTCAGGCAGGCGGCCTCGTCGTGCCCGTGGTCGCCCGCTTTTGATCTGGGCGAATGCCTAATCGGGCTGGCCGCCCGTGCCCGTAACCCGCACACCCTTCGCCCGTTACGCGCCACCCGCAAGGCCCCTGTGCCACTGACCTGGGGGGCCCACACCCAGAATGTTAAAAAAAGTGAATTAAGAAAATTAATAATAATAACTAAATAAAAATGTTAATCAACTAATTAATTAATTAATTATATTTAATTAACCTAATAACTAACTAACCTAATTAACTACTGTTAATTAATTAGATAGCCTATGACATGCAAGGCCCACGCGTTAGTTTGACCCAGTCAACACCTCTGTTGACTGCCAACGTCATGTTGACGCAATAATGTTATTTTCAAATTAATTTAAAAATAATAATTTAGAAATTGATTAAATCTATAAAATAAACCGTAGCTCGGATGGAAAAACTTTGTACATGAAAGTTGCTCAGAACGATGAGACAAATCCAGATACGCAGCCCGTTCGTCCGCCATGCGTCCCTAGCATAGTGAACCTGCAACATTTCATCTCTGGTTCATCTGACCGAAAACGTGAAACACCGGGGATACTTTCCCGGATGTTTCCCCGCCCAGTATCACCTACTACCGCTAGAACACACCGACACCGCGTATTGCCTTGTTACGAATTGTGATGCTTTGATTGCTCTGTTATTTATTGTGTTTCCTCTCCGTTACTTCTTTCCGATAGACCCCGAGACTGCCGGCGACCCCCAGTTCGACTATGGTGTTGATGACTCGTCCTTCTTGCCAGAGCAACCAGGCAAGCCCCCCTTTGATCACCAGATATCGCCTGTTCTACTCTCTACTGCTTGCATTAGAGTAGTTTAGCATGTTACTGTTTCGATTAATAATATTCTGATGCATAGCCTGTCATTGTTGCTACATCTATTGATACCTTACCCGCAATCCTAAATGCTTAGTATAGGATGCTAGTTTATCATCATTGGCCCTACATTCTTGTTAGTCTGCCTTGCTATACTATCAGGCCGTGATCACTCGGGAGGTGATCACGGGTATATACTATACATACATATACTATACAGATGGTGACTAAAGTCAGGTCAGCTCGTTGAGTACCCGCAAGTGATTTCGATGTGGGGGATGGAAGGACAGGTGGCTCCGTCCAGGTAGAGGTGGGCCTGGGTTCCCTACGGCCCCGACTGTTACTTTGTGGCGGAGCGACAGGGCAGGTTGAGACCACCTAGGCGAGAGGTGGGTCTGGCCCTGGTCGGCGTCTGTGGTTACTTCATAATAACACATTTAACGAGATCTTGGTATTTGATCTGAGTCTGGCCACTGGCCTATACGCCCTAACCAACTACGCGGGAAAGATATGGGCACTCGACGTCGTGGTATCAGCCGAAGCCTTCGTGACATCAGCAACTGAGCAGCGCGCGCCGGATTGGAACATAAGCCTGCTCTTGTATTAAGGGGGCTAGTTCTGCTTCCGGCCACCCTCGCAACGTGCAGGTGTGCAATGGGCGATGGGCCCAGACCCCTGCGCCATAGGAGTTAGACCGGCATGCTGACCTCTCTGTTATGCCTAGGTGGGGCTGCGACATGTTGATCTTCCGAGGCCGGGCATGACCCAGGAAAGTGTGTCTGGCCAAATGGGATCGAGCGTGTTGGGTTATGTGGTGCACCCTCAGAGGGAAGTTTATCTATTGAATAGCCGTGTCCCTCGGTAAAGGGCGACCGGAGTTGTACCGGACCTTATGACAACTAGAACCGGATACTTAATAAAACACACCCAGACAAGTTCCACAGACAACCCGGTGATCGCTTTTCCATAGGGCGATGAGGGGAGGATCGCCAGGTAGGATTATGCTATGCGATGCTACTTGGAGGACTTCAATCTACTCTCTTCTACATGCTGCAAGACGGAGGCTGCAAGAAGCGTAGTCTTCGATAGGACTAGCTATCCCCCTCTTATTCTGGCATTCTGCAGTTCAGTCCACTGATATGGCCTCCTTACACATATACCCATGCATATGTAGTGTAGCTCCTTGCTTGCGTGTACTTTGGATGAGTACTCACGATTGCTTTGCTCCCTCTTTTCCCCCGTTTTCCTCTTCTTCCCGGATGCCGCAACCAGACTTTGAAGCCCAGGAGCTAGACGCCACTGTCGACGACGACTACTACACTGGAGGTGCCTACTACTACGTGCAGGCCGCTGACGACGACCAAGAGTAGTTTAGGAGGATCCTAGGCGAGAGGCCTGTGCCTCTTTCGATCTATATCCCAGTTTGTGCTAGCCATCTTATGGCACCTTGTTTAACTTATGTCTGTACTCAGATATTGTTGCTTCCGCTGACTCGTCTATGATCGAGCACTTGTATTCGAGCCCTCGAGGCCCCTGGCTTGTATTATGATGCTTGTATGACTTATTTTATTTGTAGAGTTGTGTTGTGATATCTTCCCGTGAGTCCCTGATCTTGATCGTACACGTTTGCGTGTATGATTAGTGTATGATTGAATCGGGGGCGTCACAAGTTGGTATCAGAGCCGACTGGCTGTAGGAATGCCCCTTCCACACTCCTTGGCCGAAGTCGAGTATGGACATTGCAAAACTTTTACTAACATGGCTGTGTGCCTTACGGGCCCACGTCGCCATTTGGGTGGTACTAGGATCTTTTACTCCTCGACCTTTACTCTGGGACTCTGAACTCTCTTCTACTCGAGTTAAATGATTTTACTAACTCTGCCTCTAGGTTCTCGTAACTACTTCCACCTGGAGAACCCCTTATTAAGGTGATCCCCGGCTGCACCAGAAGATTTCGGAGATACTCTCTCATATTCTCTTGAGACCTTGTGCCAGTTGCTTTTGCAATTCTCTACCACCAAAATATCCCTATGGATAAATACATACACCTGTCGTTCTTACTTTTATTCCTAGTTGATCTTGTTCTTACATGATTCCCTGAAACATTCCAATATCCTGAGAATTCATTATGCCTGCTGCCTTGCAGCTCCATCTCCGCTTTAATACATCTACGGATAATTACTCACACTCATCGAGGATTTGTTCATTCCTAGTTGATCATGTGATCCACAAGATACTTTTAAATACTATCCGGTCTTTCGATAATCCATTGTCAACTATTGCTCTGCAAATACTTGTCTGCTTGCATTATGGTTATTTTCCATATGTCTAGCAATATTCACGAGCATCCTTTGTCACCGTTAATTTGAGTCTTTGATCCAATATGTTTGCGAATGCTCGCAATCATCAATCGGACCCAGAATTCATCCTTCAGGCTCAGATGTCATTTTAAACATGAGTTGGTTATCGACCCATCAAATTGCCGTCGATTGTTCCCCTAAGTCTATTCAACTTATCCATTCTTAGCCAGACCGTTGGCTTCCGATCCCTTGATTTGGAAATGATAATTCCTTTGCATGTGATCTTTGAATTAGTCAGTTGTTTCTATAATCCGATGCCCTTTCATTCCTTCTTCCTCCGATAGAGTACCGACACTTGCAACAACTCCGTTGTGGACCACAAACCCTTGTTGGATTATTATCCGATAGTGTTCTTCATATTCAATAACCTTGTGAGCCTTTCCATGGGTATACAATGCCTTTGGTAATTTGTATCATCTACTTTGATAACCATACTCTACTTTTGAGCTGGTATTATTTACTCTGAAGTTTGTGATATATGTTCCTAAGATTCCCTGATGGGTTGAACCAATGCCTTCCCTAATCTGTGTGAACCCGAAAGATTTCACGGGTCATACTTATCTGGTATTGGACCAGGTAAAACTTTCAACAACTAATGTCATTTTCGAAATATGAGAGGTGAATGGAAGGTTATGCATTGAGGAAGTGGGAGTCGACCTTGAAGTTTGTGTTCATGCCCATGGAAACGATGTTGAGCTTATCATGATACCTTCTCGCAACAAATAATTATTCACTTGGCATAAGTTGAACTTGTATCTATGATTTTGTCCTTTGCAATCATGGTTTCGACCATATTATTATTCATTAATTCCTTTTCTCAGACAAGTTCAAGTACTTGCTTTCTTCAGATCAATACGCCTTCCCAACCTCTATTTTTGATCTACCTTTGAGTATTACCCCATGGTATCTCGAGCATATCAACCCATTACACTACATCTTATGAATTTCTGATGAAGTAGTACCTTTCCCCATCATAGTCACTCCACGGGTTCTGGGTTGTCATCAACCAAGAACACCGATTTGTGAATCAAATCAACACTGTGATTCAGTACTTCCAGTACTTTGTTGTTGAGAAGTTTAATACTCCATCACGTCATTCCAAGCCTGATCGGCTACATCATTATCATGCTAACTTAAACTGTGCTACCTGGTCCTTCTCGGAGCACAAGTTTTGATGATGAGCTAAGCTTACGCGAATCTTCCTCGTCATACCATTTCACCTTGAATAGCAAGCTTGATTTTGAGTTTGCATCGTACTCGTGGTTTCAATAACCTTTCGCGTCATCATTCCTTTGACTTGATGTCATCGCCGATCGATTACACGTTCTTGAAATCTCTCGACAATTTTTTTTTGTGATCATCATCAACATTCCGAGCTCTTATAGGATATCAACCGAATTCGTGATGAGTAATACCATCCTTTCCCCTCGATGAATTGTGTTATCATCGACAACATTCTTGCCTTCCCCAACGCAAACTTGTTCATGTTTTGTGTTGTACCTTGATTTCCTTGCTATCTGGCTTACGTTATGTTCTACCTTGTAGTATTATTGTCTTCTGTATCAAGAATGATGTGAGGATTACTCCACCTCTTAATAATTCTTGGTATAGTGATACTTCTCATCAGCACCATTCTTTCTTGGTCCTCGTGTTGTTTCTAACCGGAATACTAACAATTGAACTATGATGTGTGAATTCAAAATTCCTAGCAACCCTATTGATTTGAAGTGAATGGTCGATTGATTCATTTTAATTCTTTTGTTCATTAAGTCGTCGTCCTAATATTTATCGTGCATCCCATCCCCATATTTCGGGTGCACCTGTCAAGCAAGTTTAATTGTGGATGTTTTCCTCGAACATACATCATTATATCATTTGATCTGACAATTGTTATCTCCTTGTTCACATAACTGTGGAAATCCATCTTATTGGAAACCTCGATGAATTGTCGTTGATTCCATCGTCCACCTCCTCATCCTAGCATTGGTTTACTGATGAACTCTTGTTTTGGAACTCGCTTCCATAGTTCATTTCCCGAGAATTTTACAATGTCATCTCGTCAATTTGTGTCGCACCTTTTCTTCTCAGGCATCCTGAGTCTGAGGTATCCTAACACCGATCAGATCTGAATCTCGGTCAGATATGATGGTTGGAACATTTTTCCAAGAGTTATAACACTAGTCTTTTATGAGCCGGTAAGGTGATGTCATTCCCAGCACACCTGGCTGAAGGACCTACTGTTATAGTTTCCTTTTTAGCAAGGTTATCAATTCTTCCATGAGGAAATTGTAAGACTTATTCTACAAGTTGTTCCTCATGGATCCTTCCTGTATCCAAAGTCTGACCTTTGCTTAAAGACCATGTTGAAAGTGCAACTAATCCCCGGGTGGTTTTGGTAATTAATAACAACATATATATCATTGAACTAATAACTTCTTGAGTATCATTTCAGAAAGTTCAGTGATATGGGTATGGCAATGACTGAAGATGTGGACCCCTCAAAATGCTAAGGAGAACATTGGCAAAAGCTCAAGACTCTATTTTTGGTTTAGTGATCCAAGATCACATTGAGTCTATAGGAAAGCCAATACTATTAAAAGGGGATGAGGTTATGATAATGATCTGGTTGCTCAAAAGTGCTTAGTGATCTATCTCCCAAACTATCAGCAATCTTTCATTTCAACATATACTCATAAGTAATCTCGGTCCCACCGATTCCATAAACTCAGTCACACCGAGATGAACCACCTCAGCCATATACCCAAACCCTAGTAATTTCGGATTTTCCGATTCCAAACTCGGTCTCACGAAACTAGTGTTGTCAAGCTTCAGAACATACATCATCATATCGGTGTCACCGAGATGATAAAGTCGATCCCACCGAGATTGGCGAACCCTAGTCTTTGGAAGAATCGGACTCACCGAGATTGTATTTTCGGTCCCACGAAAATCCCAACGTTCTAAGATTTGAACTTTCGGTCTCACCGAGTTGTCAACTTCGGTCCGACCGAGATTGGTCAAATGTGTGTAACAGTTGGATTTTGTGTGGAGGCTATAAATACCCTCCACCTCCTCTTCATTCGTGGAGAGAGCCATCGAAAAGAACTACCACTCCTACCTTACATTTACGAGAAGAAAACTACCTACCCTTGTGTTGAGATCAAGTTGCTCCACTCCCACCATATGAAACTTGATTTCTAGCCTTCCCAAGTTGCTTTCCACTCAATCCTTTCTTCCACCACAGCCAAATCGGTGAGGAGAGTTGAGTGTTGGGGAGATTATCATTTGAAGCACAAGAGCAAGGAGTTCATCATCACCAACACCATCTATTACCTTTTGGAGGTGGTGCCTCCTAGATTGGTTAGGTGTCGCTTGGGAGCCTCCGTCAAGATGTGGAGTTGAACCAAGAAGTTTGTAAGGGCAAGGAGATCGCCTACTTCGTGAAGATCTACCCTGAGTAAGGCTAGTCCTCCGTGGGCGTATGCCATGATGGCATAGACAAGGTTGCTTCTTCGTGGACCCTTCGTGGGTGGAGCCCTCCGTGGACTCTCGCAGCTGTTACCCTCCGTGGGTTGAAGTCTCCATCAACGTGGATTGACGATAGCACCACCTATCGGAACCACGAGAAAAAATCTCTGTGTCTCCAAATTGCGTTTGCTCTTCTCCACCTCTCTTTACTACATGTGCAATTTACTTTCCGCTGCCACTACTCTAGAATTGCATGTGTAGGGTGATACTTGACTTGATCATCATTGTGAACTTGCTAAAAACTTGTCCTAATCAAAAGGCAAAACTTTTAAATTGTCAAGTAGTCTAATCACCCCCCCTCTAGACATACTTTCGATCCTACAAGTGGTATCAGAGCTTTGGTCTCCATTGGATTGGTTTCCATTGCATTGGACTCCATAAGCTTGGTTTCACAACCTAGGAGAGTATGGCGTCTAGTGAGGGTAATTTTCGTAGAGGTCCTTACTTTGATGGTTCAAATTTTGCTAGTTGGAAGCATAAAATGAAAATGCATATTCTTGGACATAACCCGCCGCATGGGGCATTATTTGTGTTGGCTTGCAAGGTGAGTTCTTTGAGGAAGGAAAAGTTCGGATCATGAAGCTACTGACGGATGAATTGCGGATGTTGCAAAACAATGCTCAAGCTTGTAACATTCTCTTCAATGCTTTGTGTCCCGAGGAGTTCAACAAAATCAGCCGTCTTGAGAATGCAAAAGAGATTGGGATACTTTGGTCGAAATGCACGAAGGTACCGAGTCCGTGAAGGAATCAAAGCTAGATGTTCTTCAAGGTCAACTTGACAAGTTCAAGATGAAGGAAGGTGAAGGAGTCGCTGAAATGTACTCTAGGCTTGCTCTCATCACAAATGAGATTGCCGGCTTAGGAAGCGAAGAAATGACCGACCGATTCATCATCAAGAAGATTCTCAGAGCTTTGGATGGAAAGTATGATACCGTGTGCACTTTGATCCAAATGATGCCAAACTACAAGAATCTCAAGCCTACCAAGTCATTGGAAGAATTGTTGCTCATGAGATGACACTTAAAGATAAGGAAGAGCTTCACAACAAGTCAAGTGGTGCTTACAAAGCTACATGTGAAGCTCCCACAACCTCAAGTGACAAGCTAGTTTCCAATGAAGAGATAAGCCTAATGGTGAAGAACTTCAACAAATTCTACAAGAGTAGAAGCAAGGAAAGAAGCTCAAAGTCTAGATCATATGATGAAAAGAGATCTTCAAGTCGTGATCGAAGCTGCTACAATTGTGGAAGACCGGAGACTACTCAAATGAGTGTTCGACTCCCCACAAGAGAAGAGAAGAATCTCCAAGAAGAAGAAGCTCAAGAGAAGAGTCGCCTCGGAAGAGAGAGAAGGAGTAGAGATGATCGTTATGAGCGAAGATCCTCTCGGAGAAGCAAGGATTCGAAAGGAAAGACAAGTCATCAAGGAGCTACACAAGAAGAAAACATCAAGCTCATGTAGGTGAATGGGTCTCGGCTCCGACTCGACAATCACTCCGAAAGAAGCTATCACTCCAACTCCGAATCTGATCAAGATGAAGGTGTTGCCGGTCTTGCTCTCGTATCCTCCAACTTCAACTCCTATGACTTATTTGATTCACCAAATGAGGGAATTGGAAGATGCTTCATGGCTAAAGGCCCCAAGGTATCACACCCTGAATTTATTGACTTTGATAGTGATGAGGATGACTTGCTTGGTGAAGATGAGCTTTTACATGAGAAATCTAGTGAGCCTAGTAATAATGAACATGCTAGTAGTCTTTATAGTCGAGAAGAGTCGAATGACAATGCTATGAAGGAGATTGAGCGTCTAACTAAGGAACTAAACACTCTTAAGTTAGCTCATGAAACAACTCAAGAGGATCATAGAGAGCTCCTAAGATCTCATGAGAAGCTACGCTTCGAGAAGCTCAATCTAGAGCAAGAACATGAGTTCCTAAAAGCTATCAATGACGATCTTCGAAAGAAGAGTTCTTCATATCTTGCCAAACGACTTCTCTTGTCTAATTTCTTGCCACCTATTAAAACTAAGCATGACAAGCATAAGAAAAATTCTTCCTCTAGTAGTAACAATAACCATGCTAAATCCAATATTGTTGCTTCTAGTAGTTCTCTTGATTCCACTAACAATGTTTCAAGCCAAGTTACACTTGAGCAAGAAAATAGTTTATTGAAAGGGATTATAGAAAGGTGTCTACAAGAGCCTTGCGGAAGCAAGAACTTTGAGAAATTGTTACTTAAGCAAGGAAGGCACCGGAAGAATCTAGGAATTGGTTTTGAGCGAAAGTTCAACGCCGAGGGTGTTGAATGGGAAGAAGGTCAATATCCTCCAAAGTTTGTTTCTCAAAAGGAGAAGTATGATCCTACTTCTTCCAATGTGGAACAAGCTCAAGATGACCTTCCACCACAAGACCACAAGCTAAAAGGCAAGGACAAGCTTCAAGAAGAGATTGATGCATTTATTGAAGCACCTAAGGCCATGGTCAAGTGGGTTCCCAAGGAAGCGTCAAGTTCTACTTCGTCAAGCTCAACTACTACCCCAAGGATTCCCATCAAGATGATGTGGATCCCAAGAAGAAGAACTAGAAAGTTCTTGAGGTGACTCCGCCAACATACTTCACTCACATTCATTTTGGCAAGAACTTGTGCAATCAACTTCCACATCTTGCACTAGTTCATGGAGTCACAAACCCTCTTGTTGGTAAGTCAAGGGACAAGGTAATCATTGCTTTCATGGACATCATCTATTGTGTACTTCAATCTATGTCCATGGATATCTTTGTTTGTTCCTTGTGGGACTAACCCATGTAGGTATTGAAAGTGCCGAATCCAAAGGATTGCTCCCAACTCTTGATGATCTTCATCAACATTGAGCATCCACATCTTCAACATCTACATGAAGTCTTGTACGACAACCCAAGGTTAGTTTGACCCTTTAAAAGGGGTTCTCACATCAAGGGGAGCTTTGCTCTAAAGAAATGAGCTAAAGCATCTTCAAATGATGTGAACACATTAATGCTTTATGTAAAAGTGGTAACCCCACTTGTGCTTAAGCGATGAGTATGACCTATGATCAAATGTTCTCATTTGACTCCTAAGTCAATATACTCATATATAGATGACCTAGTCATCGACAAATTGTGTGATAGTAGCTAGTGTGTTGTTTGTGCATGTTTGACACATATTTCATTTGCTATCTTATTGTGTGAGCATGTTGGATGCATGATTTTATCCATTCGAGGACATCCATTTGTTGCTTTGGTCTCTTTGTGATTTTTCCTCTTTGACGAAATGGATGGACAAGAATGCCTAAGTTCCTCCCCTAGCTATCTATGCTTTCTTGTCTCAAATTCTATTCATGCTTATATCACAAACTTTGATCAAGTCTTTTTCGGACCCACCGAGTGAGGAGCACTCGGAGCCACTGATCCGTCAAAATCTTAAATTCCAAAACCTTCTAAGTATTTTCGGTCAGACCAACCCACTCAAATCGGACAGACCGAAATCACTTGGATTGATCTAGGTTTTCACCTCGGTGAAACCGAGTTACAAATTTCGGCGTGACCAAGTGAGTAATCTTTGCGATTAACCATCTCGGTGCCACCGAGTTTTACAACTTCGGTCACACCGACAGTGAAGGGTATATATACCGAGGGCAGCGCGTTGATTCTTTCTTCAAACGCCTCGCCCCAAACCCTTTCTTTGCCGTCGCCGTGGTCTCCGGATCGTCTCCGTCGTCGCCTGTGCGCCCTCGCCGCAGGTCTCCGTCACCGTCAACGGTCAATCTCTCCGCGCCATTGCCGCCGTGAAAACTCCACCAAGTTAGGGTGAGTTTGATCCTCTCGTGTTCAACCTCCGATTCATACATGATTGGTTTGCCTAGCTTCTTGCCACGTTTGAGATCTTCCTATCCAGCAGATTAGTTCTTAGAACGAAATTGGAGTAAAAGTTTTAGGGTTAGGTTTCCGCCGAACACATCTCGGTGTGACCGATTCTACATTCTCGGATGACCGATTTGGCCTCTGGCCATTGCCTTTGCACTTTTCGGTCCAACGAGTTGTGCAAATCGGTGTGACGAAATGAGGATTTAGTGAAACCCTAGAGTTCTCGGCTAGACGAAACCCATTTCGGTCCAACCGAAAGTGGTGTGAATGGTTACTGTCTGAACACTTGGATTCACGAATTTTAGACTCGGTTTGACCGAAATGCATTCTGTGAAAACCTAAAACTGAAATTTGAACTCATTCTTTTGCAAAATCTTCTGCAGTTTGTGATAACTCTTCTATTCGCCTATACCTTATCTATTCACGGGTTGTCGACCATGTCGATGCCGGTGACAGCCGAGCAGTCTGAATCTCCAATTGCTGAAATTCGAGAGGGGCACTAGTCCTGAAGCCAGCGGCTTTTCGATGATGGTGAGAGGAGCACACCAAGTGGTTTGCCTCCTGCTGCCACCAGGGCGGAAGAAGAGAAATTCGATGAAGAGGATTGATTTCATTCTTGAGGAAGAGATCACATCTAAGCCTAAGAGGAAAGTGGTTGCCAAAGAGCATCAAGGGCAACAAACCAAGAAAGGCACCGACAAGGTGAAGAAGTCCACATTGCCAAGAAGTTGAGCATGGAAGAAGAAACATCCAGCAAAGTGAAGAAAACTTCCAAGAGGAAGAGGATTGTGCATGATGAAGCAGCTGATGATGATTACGATGAGGAAGCACCCCACCTCCTTAGAAGCCTAAGTTGATGGGAGATGCCATCGAGCGGGAGCACCTACAAAGTCTAAGCCATCAGCTCCAAAGAAAGGCAGCTCAAGCCAAGCTTCTTTGCCAAGCCAAAAAAACTGTCGAAACATTCACCTTGAGAGAAGAAGAAAGACAATGTGCCACCAATGAGTCAGATGAAGAGGCACATGTCTTGCTGAAACTCCGTCAGAAACTGCCACTCCACAATGATGCTCATCCTCGAGCTGAAAACATGAAGGAAAGAAAGGACAAAGGTCTCAGGCTATGGAGACAAGCTGATCCATATGCCATAAGGAGAAGGACTGCTTTGTTGATTCGAGGTTCCACACGAGAGCAACAAGATTTCTATGAGGCAGTGCTTATGGACAAGAAGCCCATTATTCTTGACACTCGCTATGTTGATTGGGCATATATTGACGATGAAAACCACAGAGACTACTTCCCACATGTGCATGAGAGCTTCACCGCATGTGGTGTTCTTTGAGTTCGTTGGTGGTGACGACTTGGAATGATGAGATGATCATGCAATTCTATGCCACACATTTCTATCCAGATGGCGAGGATTGTATGGATGGTGAAGGCGAGATTCTCTTCAACAGTTGAAGAGTGGGCAGCCTTGCTGAATGCTCCAAAGTCAAGAGATGATGATGTTGATGTCTATGGAATTCCCAAGAAAAATCATGAGTCTATGAAGAACATGTATAATGAGGTACCACTAAGGATGTAGAGATTTGGAAGCTCGGCTCGGTGTATCATCTCGGGCAGGTCTCCCTACCACTAACACAATTCGAGGCATACCACGATGCCCAAGTGCAGAGATCATCGTATGATCTGAGGCTATTCTATCAACATGCTGCATATACTAGATCAAAGACACCTTTCAAGGTGATGGACACGATAGTTGAGACTATCAAGAGGACTGCAGCAGACTGAAGAGGTCATGTGGTTTTGCCCTTTTATCTGATGCTTATCAATGCCAAGTTTGGCACGGGCACCTACTTGTTGGATAGACCCCACTTGCCACTTTGCAGCTGAGCATGAGGATAATGAAGTTGTGAGGATGAGGATGATTCCACGTCTGTTGAAGGTCAAGCTAAGTCTGAAGCTGCCAAACAAGCTAAAGCTAAGAAGGAAGCGGCAGCAGCAGCAGCCTAAACCCAAGAGTGTTGGAGAGCAGCTCCTTGAAGCTACCGAGGATTGAACTCGCTTTGTCGGCATAGTGCGTCTCGGGAGAGTCTTGAGAGGATAGTTGAAGACAAGTTCCATGCTCTGGATGTCAAGTGGATGAAGTGCAAGTCACTTGTCAACAAGCTTGAGGCAGATATCGAGGAAGCCAAGAGGGAGAAGGCGAGCTCATGCAGGAGATGCAGGATGGCCTTGTCCAGATGACTATGAGCAGCCTGCTCCGTTCCCACAAGACCCAGATCATTTGCTATTCCAAAGGCGAGACACGAGGCCTTTGCATCAAGCCCTCCCACAGCTCCATCGGTTCCAGCTCCAGCTCCAAAGTCCACTCCTCCAGCTCCACAGACTTCACCGAAGCCTTTGCAGATGCAGCTATCTCCACTCCATCAACCTGCAGGAGCCGCCAGAGAGTCCCTAGTGACGTTTAGCTCTATACCTTCGAACTTTTGGTAACTTGTTGCCAAAGGGGAAAATTGTATAGATCATAGGACTTCGAGAGAGAGAGAGTGCTCGCTTTTGCTCTTTCGTTTGCGGTTTCTTTGAGATACTTTTGAGATTTTGAGACATTACGTGTGTTTGATACTCGTTTGCTCTACTTTGATGAGTGCTTGATCATACTATGCCTTAATGTGTGCTTAATGCTTATCATATGCTATTCATATCTTGTATGATCATTTACTCATGTCTTAGTGATTGGGTGCATGTTATTCATTCTTATCATTTTGTGCGCTCCACCAAGATGTATGTGACATGGAAGAGTGACCCATGATCCTAATCGATTGTGCATTTGCATTCAAACGCAAATCTTAAATAATGCGCAAATTTAGGGGGAACTCTTGCTTATCACATACTTCTCAAAGCGATGATATTATTCATTGATTATATCATTTGTCGAAGCTTTGACCTATATGTTGTCATCAATTACCAAAAAGGGGGAGATTGAAAGTGCAACTAATCCCCGGGTGGTTTTGGTAATTAATAACAACATATATATCATTGAACTAATAACTTCTTGAGTATCATTTCAGAAAGTTCATTGATATGGGTATGGCAATGATGAAGATGTGGACCCCTCAAAATGCTAAGGAGAACATTGGCAAAAGCTCAAGACTCTATTTTTGGTTTAGTGATCCAAGATCACATTGAGTCTATAGGAAAGCCAATACTATTAAAAGGGGATGAGGTTATGATAATGATCTGGTTGCTCAAAAGTGCTTAGTGATCTATCTCCCAAACTATCAGCAATCTTTCATTTCAACATATACTCATAAGTAATCTCGGTCCCACCGATTCCATAAACTCAGTCACACCGAGATGAACCACCTCAGCCATATACCCAAACCCTAGTAATTTCGGATTTTCCGATTCCAAACTCGGTCTCACGAAACTAGTGTTGTCAAGCTTAGAATACATCATCATATCGGTGTCACCGAGATGATAAAGTCGATCCCACCGAGATTGGCGAACCCTAGTCTTTGGAAGAATCGGACTCACCGAGATTGTATTTTCGGTCCCACGAAAATCCCAACGTTCTAAGATTTGAACTTTCGGTCTCACCGAGTTGTCAACTTCGTCCGACCGAGATTGGTCAAATGTGTGTAGCAGTTGGATTTTAATGTGGAGGCTATAAATACCCTCCACCTCCTCTTCATTCGTGGAGAGAGCCATCGAAAGAACTACCACTCCTACCTTACATTTCGAGAAGAAAACTACCTACCCTTGTGTTGAGATCAAGTTGCTCCACTCCCACCATATGAAACTTGATTTCTAGCCTTCCCAAGTTGCTTTCCACTCAATCCTTTCTTCCACCACAGCCAAATCGGTGAGGAGAGTTGAGTGTTGGGGAGATTATCATTTGAAGCACAAGAGCAAGGAGTTCATCATCACCAACACCATCTATTACCTTTTGGAGGTGGTGCCTCCTAGATTGGTTAGGTGTCGCTTGGGAGCCTCCGTCAAGATGTGGAGTTGAACCAAGAAGTTTGTAAGGGCAAGGAGATCGCCTACTTCGTGAAGATCTACCCCGAGTAAGGCTAGTCCTCCGTGGGCGTATGCCATGATGGCATAGACAAGGTTGCTTCTTCGTGGACCCTTCGTGGGTGGAGCCCTCCGTGGACTCTCGCAGCAGTTACCCTCCGTGGGTTGAAGTCTCCATCAACGTGGATTGACGATGGCACCACCTATCGGAACCACGAGAAAAAATCTCCGTGTCTCCAAATTGCGTTTGCTCTTCTCCACCTCTCTTTACTACATGTGCAATTTACTTTCCACTGCCACTACTCTAGAATTGCATGTGTAGGGTGATACTTGACTTGATCATCATTGTGAACTTGCTAAAAACTTGTCCTAATCAAAAGGCAAAACTTTTAAATTGTCAAGTAGTCTGATCACCCCCCCTCTAGACATACTTTCGATCCTACACATGTCAATGCTATCTCGAAGCATGCCTGTGGGAATCCGATTTTCAATAAGAGCCTTTGAAGCACAATGCTAAGTTTTCTTTATCATTTATCCTAACACTGTTGTATGGGTAATATCATGAGATTCCTCCCCACTTACCTAAATGGTTTCCTATTTTCTATCCTGTCATGGATATCATGCTCCGCTTGTCCTTGGGAAGGATATACCCCTGAAATATGTGTGTATACACATTTTTCTTTCCATTGTTCTGTTTAAACTTGATAATCACTTTTCCTTTCCATTGGTTCGTTTAAACCTTCTTGTGATTTATATAATATAAGCAGTAATATTTCCCTGCTTGAGTAAACACCTCGTTGTACCACTCTCAGTAAGACCCTGTTACTATTGTTGTTGACATTCCGGTAGCCACCGATGGACGAGAACCTTGCCTATTGGTCCACCTCGTTTAACGAGCAGGAAAATGGTTCTCTTCATCCCTCGGCCTTGGTATCGATGTTGTTGCCGACATAACTGACAGGCTACCCTCTAACATGCCTTGCTATCGTGACCGTGCAAGATGTCAACCCCCTTTCTACTTTAACCCACATGGTGGGCCCATAACCCACAGTTCCACAGGATCTAAACCTGACTCTCCTGCACCCCTGTTCCCAAGGTTGTTCCTCACGCTTGGCTTCATATGTAATTCACGAGCCTCCTTCCGGGGGATCATCAATTCTGGTATTAAACACAATACCTATACCCGTTGCCTTGTTTCAGGCAACGACGATTGTCTATCCATTTCAAAGAACTTATGGTACCTTCTTACTTTGCTCTTGATGTGTTGTATTTGTTCAACTCGAGAGATACTCTTATGATCATTCTTGGGAAACCGCCCCCAGATGATTTTCCCTTATAACATTCAATTGTTGTAAAGCTGACCCTTACCTATTCGTAAGTACGATGGAGTTCACGAAGAAAGGACAACAACTTCATCATGATGACCTGAAACAGCAGAATGAAGACATCAATGTAATGGATCAACCTCTTCGAGAAGAACAACCAAGACCAAGAACACTCCCTAGAATTTCGTAACCTGAACCTTCCCCCTTTACTTCCCTCTTAAATCTCGGGACGAGATTTCTTGTAGTGGAGGAGAATTGTGACGCCTGGGTAATTAAGCTACAGTGAACCTCTGCTAATGATGCCACGTCACCTCGGTTACTATTGATAAACTCGAGTTATTTCGAGACCGTTTCAAAATTCAAATTCAGATTAATGTCAACAATAAAAGTTTTCAAAAGTTACAACAAAAATGTTCGGGTAGTGCCTAATATCACTTAGGTAGTTATAGTGAAGAAAACATAATTTTACAAAGTGCCTAAGTGCTTTAAGTTAAATATAACAGAAAAGAAAAATAAATAAAAGAAAGAAATTACAAAAACAAAAAAAAACAAAAAGAGGAACCCCGGGCTCCGGCCCAGCAGGCCATCAGCCCCACAGGGCCAACCCACCAGGCCCATCCGGCCACTCCCCCCACTCCCCTTATCCACTCCCCCAAAAACCCGAGCCGCCACCGACACCCCACTCCCCCCCCCCGGCAAAATATCTCTGCCCCCCTCTCTCCCAATTGGATCGGGATCGAGAGGAGGAGGCCACCGACGCCGCGCCCGGTGCCGCCCGGCCCCGTCGTCGGACCTCGCCGAACGCCTCGTCCTCGCCGCCCCCTCCCGGCCTTCTTCCTCACCCTCCAGCACCGTGCCGTCTTCCCCGAGCTCCGCAGGACCTCGTGCTCGTCGCATCGACGCCGCAACCCTGCCGCTCGAAGTTGCCTGCAGCAACCCATCGCCCCCTGCGCCCCATCGCCGGTGCCGCTCGTCGCCCATCAACATCTACGCCCACGACGCCGCGGCCACCGTCGCCTTCCTCTCCCTCGCGGGATCTCCTCCTCGCTGGCGTCGCTTCCCCGTCTTCCTCCCCGAGCACCGCTGCCTAGGCCCACGGCCCTGTGGTGAGGCCCCGGCAACTCCTCCTCCTCCCCTGCTCCGGCCACTTCGGCCATGGCCTCGCTCACCGGCGCCCGCCACGCTGCGGTCGCGCCCAACCGTGTCCTCCGCTGGTCGGCTCTCTTCGCTGTTAAGCGCCTCTGTGCTGCCGCTAATCTGCTCCAGGTGTAAATGCCACTTTTTGCTCTCTTCTTGGTGGTGTCGCTGTTGCCGCCGCTGCTTGCCGACCCGCTTCGCCACCATTGTGAGTCTCTTGGCCTCAACCGCTTTGCTGTAACGCTATACAATGTGGTGGCCTCGCCAATGCCGCCTCAGGCGGGCGGCCTCGTCGTGCCCGTGGTCGCCCCCCTTTCGATTTGGGCGAATGCCCAATCGGGCTGGCCGCCCGTGCCAATAACCCGCACGCCCTTCGCCCGTTACACCTGACCCGCAAGGCCCCTGTGCCACTGACCTGGGGGCCCCACACCCCAGAACATTTAAAAAAAGTGAATTAGGAAAATTAATAATAATAACTAAATAAAAATGTTAATCAACTAATTAATTAATTAATTAAATTAATTAATTATATTTAATTAACCCAATAACTAACTAACCTAATTAACTACTATTAATTAATTAGACAACCTATGACATGCAAGGCCCACGCGTCAGTTTGACCCAGTCAACACCTCTGTTGACTGCTGACGTCATGTTGACGCAATAATGTTATTTTCAAATTAATTTAAAAATAATAATTTAGAACTTGATTAAATCTTTAAAGATTTAATATAAAATAAACCGTAGCTCAGATGGAAAAACTTTGTAGATGAAAGTTGCTTAGAACGACGAGACAATGATCTTGATAAAATAAACCATAGCTCGGATTTCAAGCCAATAAAAAATGGCTCCTCCTAGTGGATTTCTGACATCTGGGTCCCATGCCATTGTCAACGTAGTCAACAAACGAGAGAATTGCATAACGAGTGGCTGACACCAGGGAACCGGTAGCTCGCCCAGTTATTTTTGTTTTGGGTTAATTTGATAATGCCTCCGACAAATGCCACTCCAATTTCCAAACTTTGAAAAATGCCATTTCATGCCATTTCTAGTGGCATTTTTCGAAGTCTGGAGTGGCGTTTTTCAAAGTTTGCAAAAATTGCAGTGGCATTTTTCAAAGTTTGGAAATTGCAGTGGCATTTTTGAATCACCATAATTGGAGTAGCATTTATCTAATTTGTTTTTGAGGCCAGGCGAGGTGTCAATTTGGGCTGTGCGGGACACTCGACTGTCTAGACAACCTTTTCTTTTATGTTTACCACAGACCAGCCCGGTAGTTTTTTCTTTTTACGAAAATGGCTAGCCCAGTTTTTTGTGATTTGTCAAGTAAGTTGCTTTATCGGGCTGTTGGGCTGCAAATCTTTCAAGGCGAGGAGAGCTTCATTAATTGGCCGAGAAAATAGCCTATCGATAATGAGAAATGGGATGTACATTTTTAAAACACATCAAACCGGCAATTAGTTTCAAATATCTTTTTTCATTTTGAGATTTTAAATTGCATTGATTTTTATGCGTGGACAATTTATTGGATTTTATATTGATATACATTTATTTTTAAAATCAGTCTGAATGTGACTCGAAATTTCGGAATTATAAACAGTTCAGACCGCACCGACATATGCAAAATTTCGTATAATTTTTTAACCGTGACCACAATATGGGCTGTAATGCTAACAAAAATAATATGGGCTCCAAAAAAGCCCATAAGAATTAGCAAATGGGCTGTAAACTATTTGAAATAATGGCGAGATGGGTCAGTATCTTTTTTTACGGAGATTTGAGGCTTTCCACAGATGGCACAGATCTTGTTGGATGTCCATCCAACGGCCGTCGTCTTCTTCAATCTCTGCTCTTCCTACTCGGCCGCTCAAACAAGCGCCGGTGGATCTGCTGCTCCCTCCTCCCGCGGCCGGCTGTTACGCGCCTGAGCCTCACTGCCCCACCGTACTCTCATCGCTGGCCTAGCCATCCCTCTACTCACCCACAGTCCCACACCTGCTGTTATTCTCCGGCGACGGCATATGAACCTGTAAACCCTCATACAGTCGTACTCCCCTCCTCATGGGAAACAACTGTCGAGTCTTCCCTGCCTCCGTGTCATTCCCTTCCTAGGCCTCGCTGTCGTCTACCGCCCTGGTGCTCTTGGCGTGGCGTGGTCAACGTGGTCAGCGACCGACATGCATCTGAAGTGGACTATACGTGGAGAGGCTGACAGCTGGGTCCACAGCCGCACGCAAGGAAATGCCTCCTTATTACGCGCAAAATAATGATTCCTCTACCTGACATCTGGGACCCACCGAAAGGGCCTCTGTATTTCACCCAAAAAATGTTATCGCCGCTGACAGCTCGGGACCCACCAGCTATATCTTCGCACGCAAGGAAGTGCCTCCTTACTACGCCCCAAAAAAAGAATACCCCCCTGCTAGCTGGGACCCACTATAGTGGGCCTACTAAGTTTACGGGGACGAAGGGCTTTGTCAACCTAGTCAATATGCACGATTCTAGCTCAACTGACCGTACGATGTCCATCCGACGGCCGTAGTGCTGCTTCAACCTTTGGTCTTCTTGCTCCAGCCACCCAAAGCAGCACCGGTCGTGCCGCATGTTCCTGCCTCCCGTGGCCGGATGTGCTGCCGCGGAGGCCTCACCGCCCCTACTATTCCCACCGCTAGCCAGGCCCTGCAGCGACGGCAGCCTCACACCGCAGCCGAACCAATGAACCCCCGTACTCCTCTTCGCGCGGGTTTCCACTACCGCATCTTCCCCGGCTCCCCGTCGTCCCCTTCCTAGGCCTTGCCGTCGTCCACCGCCCTGGTGCTCTCGGCACGGCATGGTCAACGTGGTCAAGGAATGACTTCCATCGGACGTGGACTGTATGTGGAGAGGCTGACAGCTTGGTCCATGGCCGCAGCAAGGAAGTGCCTCCTTATTACGTGGAAAATAATTATTCCTCCACCTGACAGCGAGGACCCACCGGACGGGCGACTGTATTTCATGAAAAAAACGTTTCCCCCTGACTGCTGGGACCCACCAGCTACATCTTCGCACGCAAGGAAGTGCGTCCGGGCAAAAAAAACGATTCGCCCCCCTGACTGCTGGGACCCACTAGCTACATCTTCACACGCAAGGAAGTGCGTTCGGGCAAAAAAAACGATCCGCGCCCCTAACTGCTGGGACCCACCAGCTACATCTTCGCAGGCAAGGAAGTGCCTGACAGTCGGGACCCACCTGGTCGAAGCGTATGTAGCGTTATCATTCTGGTCGCGAACGTCTACGTACATACTGGTCGATGTAGAGGCGCGCACGTGTCGTAGTAGAGGCGCGCACGTAGCATGTACACGTACGTACAACAGCGAGGATGCAAGAAAGAAAATACAGCCACGTACATACATACGGGCAGGGTCTCGAACGCCTACTTGCGCATACGTACATTGCTGCGTAGGAACGGAGAAACAACGTCGTCGTCGTGTTCATGGGGAGCCAACCGGCTGGGTCGGAACCGAATGCACGGTCGTGTTCATCGGGAGGGCTTGGATGGAACAGGCATGGAAACGAGGCCTGGCGTACCACACAACGGAGGAAACGGCCTTGTGTTCGACCGGCCATGTTTGAAACGGGATCCTATTGATCGGGAGGGGCCTGGCGTACCGCAAAACGGAGGAAACGGACCTCCTACGGTCAAAACGGGGGTCCTGTTGATCGGGAGGGGTGTGGCATACCACAAAACGGAGGAAACGGACCTCCTACGGTCGAAACGAGTCTGTTGATCGAGGAGGGTGTGGCGTACCGCTGTGAGGACGAAACAGACTTGTGTTGGGCGCTACGGTCAAAACAGGGTCTGTTCGCCGGGAGGTGTGGTGTACCGCAAAACGGGACTCCACGGGATGTTGTTCATCTCGAGCGTCGACCTCCTCCAGCCTCCACGGGCGACCGTCGACCTCCTCCAGCCTCCACGGGCTCCTGTTCATCCAGCCTCCACCGTGCGCTACTCCACCGGCTACTGTTGAACAACCCCTCCACGGGCACCCCTCCACCGTCTACTGTTCATCCAGCCCTCCACACCACGAGGTCCTGTTCAACCACCCCTCCACGGCCACCCCTCCACCGTCTACTGTTCATCCAGCCCTCCACACCTTGGGGTCCTGTTCATCCAGAGGCATTGGCACCGCTCACTGTTCATCCAAGCCCCCCCCCCCGCGCAACGCTCACTATTCATCCCAGAGGCAGCATCGATCGGCTTCAGTTAGCAGTAGTAGCGAAGGAATCGCTCGATCGGGTTCAGTTAACAGCCATCGATCGATCGCTCGGGTTCGATAGCAGCGTAGCTGCGCAGTCTGTCGCTCGGGTTCAGTTAGAGCCCAACACCTCGCTCGGGTTCAGTTAGAGCCAACGCCTCGCACACACGCATGTACGTGTACGAGAGAAACGCGCATCGCTCGGCCCCCAACCTCCCCTCGTAACCGGCAACTCCCCGAAATTTTCCTCCCCCTTGCTTCTATCATGGTTTTTTCTGTCATGGACGGCCCAAAGAATGTCATGCAGCTGCATCTCCAGCCCGCCCAGGACGAAAAGCCCATTTTCTGTCATGATTTTTTTCAGCAAGGCAAGTAACTCCCAAAGGCTTGATAATAAAACAGGTAATAGGTACTACCTCATCTACTTCCCAGCCCACAATTTAATTAGATCCTAGTCATGCAATGTTTGAGGATTGATCTAATGCATAAAACTGGGTAGTAGAAAAGGTATGATCAAGTGTTACTTGCCTTGCTGATGATCCGCGAAACCTAGAGACTCGAAGTAACAGGCGGCGCACTCCGGGTATTCTATCGCAGACAAACAAACAAGCATACAATAAGTACTGGTCTAATGCATAGGTAAAACTCGAATAAAAGATCTAACCTGAAAGTTCAACTTAAGAAGTCCGGTTTGCAAAAAGAATCAAATCAAACAGAGCAACGAAAGTCAAACGGCGAAAGAAAACAACTTCATTTTACTAATCTGGATCTAAGTCAAATTTTACAGAAGCAAAAACTTGTTTAAGTAGATTATTCGGAAGAGGGTTTGAGGCGAAACTCCAGCGCTTGAATCGCTGATTACGATAAGCGAGCGAAAAGTAATACTAAAACAAAAATCGGATCGAGAATCGCGATCGAAAAATCCGGATTAAATCCGAGAAAAGAAAAATGACGAGCGGGTTAGCGAGCGAGCGTTCGTTAACTAAACTAATCTGATGAACACGTTCGTTAAAACGAACGAACGAGCGAACGCTCGCTATTTATACTAAACCGAAATTAAAACCGATCTAATAAAAAACCCGAAAATGAATCGACAGAAAACCGATCGGTTTTCAAAAAAAAAACGAAAAAGTCGAGGCGGCGAACCTCGTGACGTCTTGGTAATGGTCGGCGGGTCCGACGAGAATGGCGGGGGGTTAATGGCGGGGGGGCGGCGGCGGCGGCCGGCAAGTGGCGCAGGCAGGCTGGGGCGGCTAGGGTTTGGAGGGGCGACGGCTGGGCGTCGGGCTAGCTCCCCCCCGCTTATAAAGCCCCGCGGGCCGGGAGTCCTAGACGGACACGGCCCGTAGGTCGGTTGCATTTTTTTTAAATAATTCCGCGCAGAAGAAAAATAAAGAGAAATACTAAACGGACTCCAAAAATCCCGAAATAAAATTTCCCCGGCTTCTAAAATCAAGCCGGACAAGATGAACATTTATTTGGGGCCTAAATGCAATTTTGAAAAACGCGCATTTTTCCTAAATCCAAATAAAAAGGCGAAAACTCCAAAATAAATCTTATTTGATTTTTTTATTAAATCTTCATCATTTCTTTATTTTGGGAAAGTCATTTTATTTCTCTAAAATTTTGGTAGTAGAAATAATTGAAGATAAAATAAATAAAATCAATGATCCTATCTTCAAAATTTGAGAAAAACTCAAATATGAAAATAACGAAATCCCCAACTCTCTCCGTGGGTCCTTGAGTTGCGTAGAATTTCTAAGATTGAGTCAACAATGCAACAAAAATATGATATGCAATGATGATCTATGTATAACATTCCAAATTGAAAATTTGGGATGTTACAAACCTACCCCCCTTAAGATGAATCTCGCCCTCGAGATTCGGGTTGGCTAGCAAAAAGGTGAGGGTGGGCCTTGAGCAGATCTTCCTCTCGTTCCCAGGTGGCTTCCTCCTCGGTGTGGTGGCTCCACTGTACTTTGCAAAACTTGATAACCTTATTGCGGGTAACTCGGCTGGCATATTCCAGAATCTTAACCGGTTTCTCTTCATAAGTCAAATCATCCTTCAACTGAATCGCTTCCAGTGGCACTGTATCTCTCAGTGGTATATCAGCCATCTCTACTTGACACTTCTTCAATAGTGAAACATGGAACGCATCGTGAACTCCTGACAATCCCTCAGGTAATTCCAACTTGTACGCTACTTCTCCCATGCATTCCAAAACTTTGTATGGCCCCACAAAACGTGGAGCTAACTTTCCTTTAACTCCAAAACGCTTAACTCCTCAAAGCGGAGATACTCGAAGATAAACTCTGTGTCCGACTTCGTATTCTGTCCCCTTGCATTTTGAATCCGCATAGCTTTTCTGCCTTGACTGGGCTACCTTGAGCCTATTGCAAATCAACTTTACTTTCTGTTCAAACTCCTTAATCAAATCCGGTCCAAACAACTGGCGATCTCCAACCTCATCCCACAACAACGGGGTTCTGCACCTCCTTCCGTACAAGGCTTTGAAAGGGGCCATCTTCAAACTAGACTGATAACTGTTGTTGTAAGAAAACTCCGCATATGGCAAGTTGTCATCCCAACTTGATCCACAATCCAACACACAAGCTCTAAGCATATCCTCCAAAATCTGATTGACTCTCTCGGTCTGTCCATCTGTCTGTGGATGGAAAGCTGTGCTAAACTCCAGCCTGGTTCCCAATGTTTCGTGCAACTGCTTCCAGAACTTTGAGGTGAATTGGATTCCTCTATCTGATACGATACTCCTCGGAACTCCATGCAAACAAACAATCCTTGTCATGTATATCTTGGCCAATTTGGCATTGCTGTAGGTAGTCTTTACTGGAATGAAATGAGCTACCTTCGTCAAACGATCGATTACAACCCAAATCGAGTCATAGACTGAATGAGTCCTGGGCAATCCCGTGATGAAATCTATGCCTAGTTTATCCCACTTCCATTCGGGTATAGGCAATGGCTGTAACAATCCGGCTGGCTTATGATGTTCTGCCTTCACCCTCTGACATACATCACAAACTGCTACATACTCTACAATATCCTTCTTCATTCCGGTCCACCAGAAAGTTTCCTTCAAATCCAAATACATCTTGGTATTTCCGGGGTGAATCGAATATGGTGAATCATGTGCCTCTTGCAGGATCAACTTCTTGATCTCCGGGTCATTGGGCACATAAACACGGTCCTCAAACCATAAGGTATCGTGCTCATCTTCACGAAATCCTTTAGCCTTTCCCTTGCTCATCCTTTCCTTAATGGAAGCAACTTCCTTATCTGCCTTTTGAGCTTCTCTGATTTTATCCATCAAAGTAGACTAAAGCTCCAATGCTACTACATAGCCTCTCGGAACTATTTCCAAACATAGTTCATGAAGATCCTCGGCTAACTCCTTGGTATTTCTCCCGTCATTAGTGTATTGACGTGGCTCTTGCGGCTCAACGCGTCTGCTACAACGTTAGACTTCCCGGGGTGATAATGCAATCTCATATCATAATCCTTAATAAGCTCCAACCATCTCCTCTGCCTGAGATTTAACTCCTTCTGCATGAAGATGTACTTCAAACTCTTGTGATCCGTGTACACCTCACAACGATTTCCAACGAGAAAATGTCTCCATGTTTTCAGTGCGTGCACCACGGCTGCTAACTCCAAATCATGAGTAGCATAATTCAACTCATGAGACTTAAGTTGTCGTGAAGCATACGAAACAACTCTTCCCTCCTGCATAAGCACTGCTCCAAGTCCTCGATGTGAAGCGTCGCAATACACTTGATAATCCTTGGTCTGATCTGGCAGAATCAATACTGGTGAGGTAACCAAACGTTTCTTCAACTCTCAGAAACTAGCCTCACACTCCTCAGTCCAAATGAACTTAGTATCCTTCTTCAACAATTCGGTCATAGGCTTCGCAATCTTCGAGAAATTTTCAATGAATCTTCGGTAGTATCACAGGAGTCAAGGAAACTCTGATCTCTCAAGCTGTCGTTGGTGCTTCCCGCTTGTCATAGTGACAACTTTAGTGGGTCTCTTCGCGATACCTTCTCCGGATATAACATGTCCGAGGAATCCAACTTCCTTCAACCAAAACTCACACTTGCTGAACTTGGCGTATAGCTGATGTTCTCTGAGCTTCTCGAGTACCAAATGCAAGTGTTCCTTGTGTTCCTCTTCATTCTTCGAGTACACCAAAATATCATCAGTGAACACCACGATGAACTTATCCAAAAACTCCATAAACACCTTGTTCATCATGTTCATAAAATAGGCTGGGGCGTTAGTCAGACCAAATGACATAACGGTATACTCATACAACCCGTACCTGGTGGTAAAAGCTGTCTTCGGTATATCCTGCTCCCGAATCTTCAACTGATGGTACCCTGATCGCAAATCGATCTTGGAAAACACCTTAGCTCCTTGCAACCGATCAGACTGATCATTGATCATTGGTAGTGGGTACTTGTTCTTGATAGTTACTTCATTCAATCCGCGATAATCAACAACCATTCTTAACGATCCATCCTTCTTCTCCACCAGAAGTACTGGCGATCCCCAAGGTGAAGAACTGGGGCGAATAAAACCTTTGTCCAACAACTCCTTAATCTGCTTCTTGATTTCCTCCAAATCTTGGGCTGGCATCCTGTACGGTCTCTTGGATACGTGCCGAAGCTCGGCAGTAGTTCAATTAAGAACTCAATGTCTCTATCCGTGGCATGCACAGCAACTCTTCCGAAATACATCGGGAAAATCCCTTACCACTGGTACTTCCTCCTGCACAACTCCTGATAAGGAATTTACATGTGCTCTTCTCGGCTCATGCCATGATACATACTTGATTCTTCTTCCTTCAAGGGTGGTAAGCAAAATCGACTTACTGGCGCAATCAATATTCTCCATACTTCGATAACCAATCCATGCCTAATATCACATCCAAACCTTGCGATTCCAAAACTATTAGGTCCGAGGGAAATACATGGTGTCCAATCCTTAATGGCAGTCGATCACACCATATACTAGCCGTATACTCTTCTCCGGGTGAGGTTACTAGCATCGGTGACCTAAGTGCTTGGGTCGGTAGTTTATATTTATCCACAAATCCCCTTGATATGTATGAATGCGAAGCACCAGTATCAAAAAGAACAACTGCAATAAATGTCTTAACCAAAAACTTACCTATTACTGCATCTGGCTGGGCTTCAACCTCCTCCACGGTGACATGGTTCACTTGCCCCCTATTGAAAGGGTTCGGCTTCTTTCCTGAGCTTCCATTGCCATTACCATTTTGGGCTTCAGGACAATCATTTGCATAATGCCCCGTCTTACGGCACTTATAACAAGTGATATGGCTCAGGTCTACCTTAGAGGGTGTTGACGGGTTGGTGCGGCTTTGTCCATTGCTTCCTCCATTCCCGTTTCCATTCTTTGTGCCATTATCATTGTGCGAGCTGCCTCCTCCATGAGTATGCTGAAAGTGTCCTCCTGACTTTGGGGTAAAGCGGGGTTTCTGCTGAGCTCCGGAATTGTACTTGCCCTATCCAAACTTCCTCTTACGATTGTCAATCTGCTGCTGCTTCCCCTCAATCATAAGAGCACGATCTACTAACTCCTGGTAGTTATTGAAAGTGGCTACCATCAACTGCATGCTCAGCTCATCATTCAGTCCTTCTAGAAACTTCTCCTGCTTAGCTGCATCCGTAGCAACGCCATCTGGGGCATAATGTGCTAGTTCTTCAAATCATCCAGAATCTTGTGGCCGTCCGTCCCCTTGGCGTAAGTTGTGAAACTCACGCTTCTTCATGGCCATAGCTCCTGCTGAAACATGGGCGACGGAAAGCTTGCTGAAACGATTCCATGTGGCGGTGTCTCTGAGGTAACCGGTGTAAAATTCTCCCACCATGCTGTTGCGGGTCCGTCAAGCTGATGTGCGGCAAACTTCACCTTTTCTCCATCTGTGCATCCTGTAGTGGTCAACTCCCTCCCTATCTTACGGAGCCAATCATCCGCTACTATCGGCTCGATGCTACTGTAAAACACCGGTGGATTCAACCTTAAGAAACGTGCCAGATGGTCAACAGGTGGTGGTGGTGCTAGGTTGTTGTTGTTGTTGTTGTTGTTGCCTTGGTTCTGTACCAATGTTTGAATCAAGGTATTCTGCTGCTGAATCAACTGAGTGATCTCTAGCGGGAAAAAACTCGGGGTCGCGTCTCAGAGGCATCTGAGGGTTTAAAGGGGAGAGAAGAGTTAAGAATAGAATGAGGTCTAGCAAGATAACACTACCCATATGTACATGAGACAAAAGCACACAATATCATTCCAATCAATTCAAACAAGGGCATACAACGGTCTAACTATCGTTACAAAAGTGCTTGGACTAAAACTAATTAAATGGTGGAAAATTCTACTACTATTATGGTGGTCAACTAGAAAAACTGCTTCAATGCAGATTCCATGATATCTGCTCCAGCTTCATCAACATAGTCATCATCACTGTCGTCGGGATCCGAATCGGTGTCGTCGATGATGATATAATTATCTGGATAAGTAGGTTCATCCTCTTCTCCTCTTGGTGCTGATCCTCCCATGAATACTCCAATCTTCTCCTTAAGGTCACCGTTCTGTCTTACTAGAGCGACGATTTCTTCCATGTAGTCTTTACGTGTTGCCTTGAGTTCTTCTTCTAGCTCCTTGATCTTGGTCATAGCCTTCTGTAGCTCCTCCATATCTGCGCACATTTGATTCTCCTGGCGTAGGATGTGTTGGTTTAACTCCTGAATATAAGCTGCGATTGATCTGTCCTTCCTGGTGGTGATCATCTCCCAATGCTCATCTCGGCGACCACAAATCTGGTAGATAGTATTCTTGAGATCGTTGTGGTAAACTTCTCCAATTCGTCCCATGGCGATGAGCTGCCATGCTCTTTCCTAGGATCCATGTTGGTGCATCAAAGGTAAACTCTATTGGCTTAGTGGCTGGTGCAAATGTCCTTCCTGGAACGTAGACTTGAATCCTCCAGCGCTCCTCTTCGGGTAAAGTGGCGTTGAAGGTCTCGGTGAAGCTTGGTACTCCTATGTTCAGGTATCTAGTGGCTTCCTTTAAGTGATATCCAAAAGGTGAGTTTTCATCTGGTTGTGTGAACTTGATCCTTGCATCCGCCATCCCAAAGAATAGAAAAAGATGAGGAGTCAGAAATGAGAAGAAAGAGTAGTGATCTAGGGCTTAAGCTTAGTGGTCGTGTCCTACAGTCAGCGTGTGCTCTGATACCACCTTCGTAGCGACCAGACCTCAAACAGTCTGATCTCTGTGCTCAGTGTCATCCTTGGATCAGTAATGCTGACACCACACAGTACTTGGAGGATTTATAACAGAGTGGCAATCACACACTCATTACATCGAATGTCTCAAAAGAGAACTTATTGAAATAAGTATGGCTTAAGGCCATCTAAAAACGATAACAGCGGAAGGCTTGGAAGATAAGAGAGTCCATCAACTCCAACGGCATCACTGAGTATAGAACCACGACCTAAAAGCATCTTACTAAATCGTGCGAAAAGTCGCAACATGAAACGTTGCAGCCCGAAAACGGGTCAACACATGGAATATGCTGGCAATGTAACACATAGAGAATAACAATGGAATAAGCTATACTACATGCATATATGGCTGGTGGAAAAGCTCTATGGTTACAGTTTTGCGTAAAGCCAATTTTTCCCTACTACAAAGGAATAAATTTATTTAAATATCGTGGTGGTTGTTAAACATTGAGAATGGTTGACAGCATTCTCAATCCCAACTAAAAGTAGTCATTAACATCCCAACAATATTAATTTAGAAGTAACATGATGAGATTCACATGATATCCATGTACTAGATAATCAAGATGTCCATAACCGGGGACACGGCTAACCATGATTAGTTTATACACTCTGCAGAGGTTTGCGCACTTTTCTCCACATGACTCGATCTCCTCCGTTTGGTTTCTCGCACTACATGGTGTTTGAGAAACGGATGACCGAGACATAGTCTTTCAGAAGCACTTACACCTTACGTAAGGGGTAGACCGTACCAACCTACATCCCCTACATCTGCTAGTCCACCCCGTAAGAGTTCGCACAACTTAGTCAACTATGCTAGCGCCCATAATAGCATGTGGCTGCACACGGAAGTTTCTAGTTTGAATAATCTCATGATCCCTTTGAGCCTGGGTGGCGGTCCGAAGAAATACAGGCAAGTCCTGATAGAAACCAGGTGCCTCAATCCACCCAGATGTGTGTTTAAGTTGCCACCTTAAATAAACCATTAATTAACAATCTCACATCTATCATGGAAATTCACTCACCCAATCCACGTCTACTAGCATAGCATGGCATAATAAGCAAACATAGAAGTAACTCCCAAAGGTTTGATAATAAAACAGGTAATAGGTACTACCTCATCTACTTCCCATCCCACAATTTAATTAGATCCTAGTCATGCAATGTATGAGGATTGATCTAATGCATAAAACTGGGTAGTAGAAAAGGTATGATCATGTGTTACTTGCCTTGCTGATGATCCGCGAAACCTAGAGACTCGAGGTAACAGGCGGCGCACTCCGGGTATTCTATCGCAGACAAACAAATAAGCATACAATAACTACTCATCTAATGCACAGGTAAAACTCGAATAAAAGATCTAACCTGAAAGTTCAACTTAAGAACTCCGGTTTGCAAAAAGAATCAAATCAAACAAAGCAACGAAAGTCAAACGGCGAAAGAAAACAGCTTCGTTTTACTAATCTGGATCTAAGTCAAATTTTTACAGAAGCACAAACTTGTTTAAGTAGATTATTCGGAAAGAGGGTTTCGAGATTAAACTCCAGCGCTTGAATCGCTGATTCCGATAAGCGATGAAAAAGTTATACTAAAACGAAAATCGGATCAGGAATCGCGATCAGAAAAATCGCGGATTAAATCCGAGAAAAAGAAAAACGACGAACGGGTTAACGAACGAACGTTCGTTAACTAAACTCATCTGACGAACACGTTCGTTAAAACGAACGAATGAGCAAACGCTCGCTATTTAAACTAAACCGAAATTAAAACCGATCTAACAAAAAACCGAAAGTAAAAAAAACGAAAATAAACCGACGGAAAACCGATCGGTTTTCAAAAAAACTGGCACGGAAGTCGAGGCAGCGGCGAACCTCGGCGAGTGTCGGGCGGCGGGTCGGCGGGTCTGGCGGGCGGGCGGGTCCGCAAGCGGGCGGCGGCGCTGGGTCGGCGGCATTGTGGGAGACGAGGCGGCGGCGGCGGCGGGCGGCGGCGGCGGCGCTGGGCTAGGGCGGCTAGGGTTTTGGGGCGGCGGGCCTCGGGCTGGTCCCCGGCTTATAAAGCCCAGCGTCTTAGGGATTCCTAGACGGACACGGCCCATAGGTCGGTTGTGTTTTTTAAATAATTCATGAGAAGAAAAATAAAAAAGAAATACTAAGCGGACTCCAAAAATCCGGAAATAAATTTTCCCCGGCTTCTAAAATCAAGCCGGACAAGATGAACATTTATTTGGGGCCTAAATGCATTTTTGAAAAACGTGCATTTTTCCTAAATCCAAATAAAAAGGCGAAAACTCCAAAATAAATCTTATTTGATTTTTTTATTAAATCTTCATCATTTCTTTATTTTGGGAAAGTCATTTTATTCCCTCTTTGAAATTTTGGTAGTAGAAATAATTGACGATAAAATAAATAAAATCAATGATCCTATTTTCAAAATTTGAGAAAAACTCAAATATGAAAATAATGAAATCCCCAACTCTCTCCGTGGGTCCTTGAGTTGCGTAGAATTTCTAAGATCGAGCCAAGAATGCAACAAAAATGTGATATGTAATGATGATCTATGTATTACATTCCAAATTGAAAATTTGGGATGTTACACATACCATAGGCTAGCTTCTAGGGTTTAGCCTCTCTGATCTCGTGGTAGATTTACTCTTGTACTACCCATATCATCAATATTAATCAAGCAGGAGTAGGGTTTTACCTCTACCGAGAGGGCCCGAACCTGGGTAAAAACATCGTGTCCCTTGTCTCCTATTACCATCCGCTTAGACGCACAGTTCGGTACCCCTACCCGAGATCCGCCAGTTTTGACACCGATATTGGTGCTGTCATTGAGAGTTCCTCTGTGTCGTCACCATCAGGAAGGATGCCTCGTCCCGTCTTTAAAGACGGCACCGTTGCTAAAGGAGCTTTGGCTCTCGGCCAAACTCTCCGACTAGGCGGTTTTCTTATGACCGCCTGTTCGGCCGCCGCGCCGACGATGACTTCTCGGGTCATCGAAAACAATCTTCATGTTAACTCGGAACTTGCCGAGCAGCTAGATCCGATGGAGCTCTCCTCCTTAAACGAGCTCTTGGATCGCATCGCCGCCCTGGGAGTCGCTACAGACTACGATCAGATTGGGCCTTAAACTCTCCCCAGGCTACCCACCACGTTGCTGTGGTAGAGGAACAGTACGTCGACCCTTCTTCTATATTAAGGACTAGCTATGTCCGGATTCTCGACCCCTCCATGCCGGATTCCCGCGGAGGGACGGACGTCGATCAAGTCCTGAACCTAAAGTCAGGCAGCGGGCTGGACTCATTGGTCAATATCCAAAAACCCAAGCTTCCATGTTCGGAAACTTTTTGGCCCTCGAGTCTTAGATTGGACGGGGTTCCGAACTTAATTCCACCCGCCCACCCAAACATAAGCGATCTATCCTGAATCCGGAAAGGGCCCGCTGAAATAGTACACCATTACTGGGCCAGATTCCTCCTGGTTATGGACAGGATAAAGGACTGCCGCGAGGAAGACGCAATTTCACTTTTCTGCAATAATTGCACGGACAAGGGAATCCTAAACGTCATAAGTCGTCGTGAAATTACACGCTTTGCCGACTTGGCGTCCATAGCACGAAAGTACTGTGTGATGGAGAGCACCTAGAAAACCGAAACCAAATTTTGGGATAATCCGGCCCCGAATACAACCCTAGTCCGAAATCAAAGGGTGCATCATTGCCAGGCACCTGGGTTAAATACCAAAAAGCAAAAAAACCCTAAAGGTCATGGAACCGTACTGGAGGGATGGCTCAATGGACCTTGCAAAATTCATAGTACAGAGGGCGCCACTCCAACTCATAGCCTTCGAGCATGTTGGATACTACGGCAGGTGGCCAAAAGTGGCGAAGAGCTTCTAGCCGCAGAGAACCAGCCCAGCAACACCAGTACGGTATTAACAGTCTTCGAGACTTTCGCATCAAATAATATGCGAAGCGAACACTCCATGCCTTGCGAAGTCTACCAAATAGCAACAATAAATCCATGGAGTGACACAGCTATTACCTTTAACGCCAGTGATGAACCTAAATTCCGAACAGCCCGAGCACCAGCCGCATTGGTCCTCAGTCCAATAGTGGACGGCTTTCGCCTTACCAAGGTACTCATGGATGGCGGCAGCGGATTAAACCTCATTTACGAGGAAACCCTTCGAAAAATGGAAATAGACTGGAGCCGCATTGAGCGAAGCAGCACAATCTTCAGAGGAATAATTCCTAGTCGGGAAGCATGCTGCATAGGAAAAATTACACTGGATGTGGTGTTCACCTAGCCGGACAATTACAGGTCCGAGGAGGTCACGTTCCAAGTGGCCTCGTTCTGCAGCAGATATCACGCTTTATTAGGGCGAGAGGCATTCACAATTTTTCAAGCTATACCCCATTACGGGTACATGAAGCTCAAAATGCACGGGCCCAACGGAATCATCACTCTTGCTAGTGATCCGGACATAGCACTCCGCGTCGAAAACAAGACAACCGCACTAGCCCTCGAGGCACTATCCGAAGCCCTAGCGGCCGAGGAACTCACTGCGTTGTGCTCCACGGTGAACAGGGACGATGTGATACTCGATAAGAGATCCAAGTCCACCTCTTTTAGGCCAGCGGACGAAATAGTCAAATTCCAAGACCCTATAAAGACAGCCTCCATTGGGGCACAGTTAAACCCTGATGTAGACGCCGCGCTACGAGAATTCCTACGCGAAAATTGGGACATCTTCGCCTGGCACCCCTCAGACATGCCAGGAATCCCACGCCGGCTAGCCGAGCACAGCCTAAATATCTTAAAAGGATTCAAGCCAGTCAAACAGGCTCTTTGGCAATTTTCCGAACCCAAGAGACAGGCAATGGGAGAGGAGCTAGCCAAACTATTGGAAGCCGGATTCATCAGAGATGTAAAACATCCGGACTAGCTAGCAAACCTGGTGATGGTACCAAAGAAGGATAAATCCTGGCGCCTATGTGTCGACTTCAAGGACCTTAACAAGGGTTGCCCAAAGGATCCCTCCCCCTCCCTCGCATCGATCAAATTATTGACGCTACCGCTGGGCACGATTCATTGTGCTTCCTCGACGCATACTCCGGCTACCACAATATCAAGATGGCGGAGCCAGACCAAGCCGCAATGGCATTCATCATTCCATTTGGCCCATTCTGCTTCAACACAATGCCCTTCGGGCTCAAAACCGCCGGCGCAACATATTAGTGCATGATTCCGACATGTCTGGCAAACCAGATCGGCAAAACAGTGGCTTCATTGTATCCAGTAGAGGAATTGAAGCAAACCCAGCCAAGATCCGAGATCTGTCACAATTGGATATCCCAAAAGACCTCAAACAAATTCAAAAATTGACAGAATGCGTGGCGGCCCTAAGCCACTTTATTTCCCGTTTGGGAGAAAAGGCATTACCCCTTTATCGCCTCCTCCGGCGCACCAAAAACTTCGAGTGGACGGATGCCGCCACGACCGGACTCGAAGAAATAAAAGCCATATTGGCAACAAATCCGGTCCTGGCCGCACCCAATATGGGCGAACCAATGTTATTATATATCGCGGCAACACATCAAGTTGTAAGCGTGGTGCTCGTCGTCGAACGAGAAACGGACGGACACAAGTTCCCCCTTCAAAAACCAGTTTACTACGTGTTCACTGTCCTAACTCCATGCAAGTCCCGGTATCCACATTATCAAAAGATAGCGTATGTGGTGTTCATGGCATCCCGGAAGCTGCGACACTACTTTCAAGAGTGTTCGAGCTCCTCCCATTTGACATTATAAACAACCGCGACGCGACTGGCCGGACTGCAAAATGGGCCATCGAGCTCCTCTCATTTGACATAACCTATAAACCACGGCGAGCTATCAAGTCGCAAGTTTTGGCTGACTTCGTGGCCGAATGGACTGAAGCCGAACTCCCTAAAGAGTACGGCGCATATTCCAATTGGATCATGTACTTCGACGGCTCCAAAATGTTGGTCGGCACTGAAATGGCGTCGTCTGGCGTCCCCAACCGGAGACACAGTCCAATACGTACTCCAGATAATGTACACGGACTCCAACAACGCAGCCGAATATGAGGCCCTTCTACATGGCCTCCGGATGGCGGTCTCCATGGGCATTAAACGCCTAGAGGTGCGCGGGGATTTGAACCTCGCAATATACCAAATAAATGGAGACTTCGACGCCAAGGATCCGAAAATGGAAGCTTACCGTAACGCCGTCCTAAATATGTCAGCTCGGTTTGAAGGGCTCAAATTTCACCATATAGCCCGGGATAATAACCAGGCGGCGGTCGCACACGCATCGGCGCAAAGCGCGATGCCGTCCCTCCCAACATCTTCCTGGAGCGTCTTTTCAAGCCATCCGTACTATGGGAAGGGGAGTCTGGAAACAACAATCCGGACCCAACCGCACCGCCCGACACGGAACATTCTGACACAATCGGTGGTTCTGCAAATGAAATAACACATTCAGCCCATGAAATAATGGTAGTCATTGCCCCGTGGACGGAACCATTCCTAGCCTACTTAACTAGGCAGGAACTTCTCGAGGACCAAAACGAGGCCCGCTGCATATTACGGCGATCTAAAGCCTATAAGTTCCATGAGGGAGAGCTTTATAGGAAAAGCTACCGGAGTCCTTCAAAGGTGTATCTCCGAAGAGGAAGGGCGAAATCTTCTGGCTGAAATTCATGTCGGACTCGGTGGGCACCACGCCGCAGCCCGGGCCCTTTTAGGCAAGGCCTTCCGTACAGGATTTTATTGGCCGACGGCCGGCGGATCTTTCGGGACTTAGTCCAGCGATCGTCGGTTGCCAGCTCTTTGCTCGTCAAAGCCACATGCCACCCACCGCCCTCAAAACTATACCGATCACCTGGCCGTTCGCGGTCTGGGGGCTTGACATGGTTGGACCCCTTAAAGGAGGAACCCACAAGCAAAAATACCTATTGGTCATGGTGGATAAATTCACCAAATGGATAGAGGCCAAGCCAGTTAAGATGGCCGAATCCGGACCCATGATAGACTTCATATCAGGGGTAGTACACCGTTACGGCATCCCCCATAGCATCATCACTGTTAATGGCACAAACTTCACGGCCGACGAGGTTAAACTCTGGTGCAAAAACATGGGCATCAAGCTCGACTATGCTTGAGTCTATCACCCTCAATCTAACGGTCAAGTCGAGCGAGCAAATGGTCTAATCATGAGCGGCATTAAACCCAGACTAGTGCGGTCCCTCAAGGAATCTAACACGCACTGGGTAGAGGAGCTCGACTCCATACTCTGGGGGCTGCGGACCACGCCGAATCACACTACCAGATTCACACCATTTTTTATGGTGTACGACGCAGAGGCAGTTTTGCCCTGCGACATAATTCATGACTCACCTTGTGTGCGCATGTACGAAGAAAGAGAAGCCGAGCTAGATCGACAGGACAGTCTGAACGCCTTAGAGGAGGAGCACGACGTGGCAAAAGCTTGTTCCGCATTCTATCAACAGCAGGCACGAAGATATCAAAGCAGAGAAGTACGGGCCAAAGCTTACATTGTTGGCGAACTAGTTCTACGCCTGCCGGACAAGAAAAAGGACAAACTCAAGCCCAAATGGGAAGGTCCCTTCATCATCGACAAAGTCCTGACCGGCGAAGCGTACCGTCTGCGAAACACATCGGATAACCGACTCGAGCCAAACCCATGGAACGCAGCCCGTCTCCGAAGATTCTACGCCTAGCGCCGGACTCTGAGTTCGTCTCCTTCCTCCGTCTACATTTTATACTTTAGCTGTCTTTTATTTCTCTCCTTCTCCCTCCCTTTTTCTTAAAGCCTTTGGAGGCTCGTCTGCGCATTGTTCAGACACACTTGATGTGCTACTCGCGCTCATTATACCTGGGGGCTTCTTTAACAGAAGCTTATTTATACGGGCTTTATGCCCAACACATGTGTCACACTTCCGCATGTACCTTTTATTCGCCATTATATGCATCGATATGACTTAAGTTTTGGCCAAGCTGGGTTGCCTAGCTCCGTGTGCTTACCCCTCGTTCCCATTGTTCGGCTAGGTGGTAAAGGAGCACCTCTGCGATTATTCTTGCCGGTCGGCGGATGTGTACCTCAGACTGGGTGAAGCCGAAAGCTAGCGTTCTTAAGGGAATATTCGGCCGGTGAACTAAAAGACGAACTCTTACTTATTCATTTATCTGCCCCTAGAAGTTTTTTTGCTTTTTTCGCAGTCCGGACATGCACTTTAGGGCATGCCTCCCAGGGAAAGGAACCCTTAACGGAACTATTCTCCCTGGAAGATGTTTCTTACTAACCATGTAATATAACATAAATAGTTGGGAACTTGTCTGATAAAGCACTTATGACCCCTACGCCTGGTCTCCACGCATGCCCCGGTTCTTACATAACCGCGAGGGTATTCGGACACACTCCAGACTATCGGGTCCCGAGGTTGAAGTGGAAAGGTCCGCTATGACAAACGATCTACAATCCGGCTAGAAGGCATTTTACATGTCATTTGAAATTACATATTCAAATCAACTGATCGTATTCCTCTTCAATACCATCTAATAGGCTGTCTAGTTTACAGTCCCGCTGGGAATACTTTGCGGCCAACTCTACTTGGCCGTACACTAAGCTCATAGGGATCTCCTTTCCATCGGGCCCCATAGGTCCGACCTCGGCCATGTGGTTTGGGTCAGCCTTCGTGTATTGCGTCTTCACCATGGCCCAGGCCTCCCTGGCGCCTTGACGGCAGGCCGATATCTTCCATAGCCGGAAGCGCCGCCGTGCTCCCTGAAGCTTCTCTGCAAGCTCTCCAAGGCCTTGGGTAGGGAGATGGATGGCCGCAAGGCACAGGCGGCGCCTCTCATCACTGCCGAACTTCGTTAAATGCGGTTGTAGCAACTTCGAAGTAGGTCACCCGTTGAACCGGGAATTTCCTCTGCAGGACGACCTGTGAGCATACCTGCAGACATATTTCTGTTAATGGACTTCCTTGCCGAACTCTTCTTTTCATAAGTTCGCTCAAGCACTTACTATAAATGCCGCGACGAAGCCGCTGATTCTCCTTAACGGAGTCAGACAACTGGGCACGAACATCTTTTAGCTCCTCCCCCAGCTGGGTGTGGGCATCTTGGAGGTTATTTTTCTCTTGCCGCACCCTTGTAAGCACTTTCTCACCGGCTTTTAACCGGCGCATGAGCTGTTGCTTGTCCGGATCTAGTCCGGCACCATCTACATTATTATTGTCAGACTTATACACACGCCGCATTTAGCAAATTACTTCTCTTTAGAAGCATATATTACCAAAGGGGGTCTCTATGGCTTCCCCTGCCGCGGCTAGTGCGGCCTCAAGTTGGGCCTTGCACTCTCTAAGCTCTTGGGACAGTTGGGTATTCTTTTCTGTAAGATCCTGCATAACAAATGATCCTTAAATCAGTTATTCAAACTATTTTAAGTCTCGGGGGCTATTGGCATATATAACTGTCAAAATTCATCACCAGTATGTCTTTCTGTCTTGCTTCGTGGCTCTGGCTAGACCATCTTGGCGGACGCAGTGCGCATCTCCCAAATTAAAGGCATTCAATGCCTCTGGGGAGAAACATGCGTCACGAAGAACTGTCCGGCGGCGCTTGTGATTCATGGCGCTCTCCACCTCAGATCGGGTGGCGGACAACCTGTCGGTATCCTCTGCTGGAGGAGCATCCGACGCGCGCCTTGTGTTAGCCTCCCCCTCCGGACCTGGCTTTGGAGCCTGGCTGGCGGAGGCTCGATTGGGAACCTCTCCGGACATAGTCCGGCAAGCGCTCTTTTTCCTGAAAAAGTCACGAACGTTAGTATGCCTTCCCGGAATCTTTCCTTGAAACATGGTGGTGCGCCATACCGTTGCGGCGACGTCTCGATCCGCACCGCACTTCTTTTCCGCCTGCTGGGCCGAGCTGCCCCTTGTTGGACAGCCGCCACGGGCTCGGCTTCCCGCCTTAAAGGCACCTCCTGCGGAACACCATTGGTATGCGGTGATCAGAAATAAGCACGGATGGGTCATGGTATCATGACTTCAGTCAATGTTACCTGGGAAGCTGGAAATATTCCAGGGTAGTCGGCCGTAATGGCGACCAAAGCATTGTCGATGCTAAGTTTGTGGAACACCCCATCGATCAGCTCCACCTTTATATCCGGATCCTCTTCGGAGGCCGGATCGAGGGACCGTTCCGGGTCCTCGGGTTGTGGAGGCGGGCTGTGTATATCCTCTACAGCCCGGCGCAGTTCTTGCGTCGAAATCACAAAATGAGATACTTAACCATGGGAATGGGGATCAGATATGCAAAAAGAAGTGTCCGCTTACCCCGCTTCGAAGAATGTTCATAGAAAATCCGCTCAGTGGACTAACACGGAGAAAATCCTCCTTTTCTCCTTTGTACAGGCCGGACAAGATCTTCACCAGATCGGTGACCGATCCCGGCCCCTTACGGCCGTGGCGGGTGGCATCATCCTCCCAGTTGAAATCCCACATGGGGTGGGCCCTATAATGGAGCGGATGCACCCCCCCGCATAATGCATGTGGCCATGACTCCGATCATGGTGAATCCGGAATGAGCCAATAATCTTATTCGGCCCATCAGGTAAAAGACGTCTCTGTCATTCTCCCGTTGAGGGCTTCGCGGACGCCAACTTAGGCGTTTCTTCAGAGGAGCATTACTGAACTCCGGGAGGCCGATCGAGCCCAGGTCGTGGCGGGCGTCCTCTATAAAACCATTCGAAGCCGGTCTTGGGCGCCTTCTTCGGGTTACGGATAGATATCCGGTCCCGGCGATGCGCCATAGTTCGGCTCCGCCCACTTGATATATTGACCCCTCATGAGAACGGGGTACAAGGCAGAATAATCTCTTCCACATCGCAAAATGAGCCTCGACACCCAAGAACAGCTCGCAAAGTGCCACGAAGCCCGCGACGTGCAGAATGGAGGTAGGCGTAAGGTGGTGCAGCTGGAGGCCGTAGAACTCATGGAGCCCCCGGAGAAACGGATGTATTGGAAATCCAAGTCCTCTTATCAGATAAGAGATAAAGCATACCCGCTCTCGTTTGGAAGGATCGGGGACGCTCTCTGCTTGCTTTACGCCCTTATAGGTGGCAAGTCCGGCTCGAACTGGGACCATGAAGGCCGGGGGGAGAAATCCCTTGGTTTGGAGCGTCGCTAGCTCGCTGTGCGGGACTGAGCATCTCTCCCAATCTTCAGGCTGAGGGCTGGGAGCACGAGAGGAGGAACCGCGTTGACTGTCCATGATGGAATGGATTTTTTGTCAGAGGCGCTCTGATGAATGCTCGCGGAGGGAGGATGGTGTGATTCGGATCTAGATCCCCATCCCTTTTATAGGCGGCTCATTTGCGCAGCTAGGGGGGTAAGTGTAAAAATACCTGGCTTTTCGCATTTGTTTGACACATGGAAGATGGCCATTATTGGGTGTAGAAGCCAAGGAGCGCTGCATTTATAAGAAGCCGGACACTATTCAACAAGTATATGGAATTTGGAGAAGAACCCGCCTCGCAATGCCGAAGACAATCTACAAGCCGGACTCATCGTCATTGAAGCCTGGTTAGGGAGACTCTTGAGGAGTCCCAGTTAGGGGTGTCCGGATAGCGAACTATCACCTTTGGCCGGGCTCTTGGACTATGAAGATACAAGATTGAAGACTCTGTCCCGTGTCCGGATGGGACTTTCCTTGGCGTGGAAGGCAAGCTTGGCAATACGGATATGTAGATCTCCTACCATTGTAACAGACTCTGTGTAACCCTAACCCTCTCCGGTGCCTATATAAACCGCAGGGTTTTAGTCCATAGGACGAACAACAATCATACCATAGGCTAGCTTCTAGGGTTTAGCCTCTCTGATCTCGTGGTATATCTACTCTTGTACTACCCATATCATCAATATTAATCAAGCAGGAGTAGGGTATTACCTCCACTGAGAGGGCCCGAACCTGAGTAAAAACAGCGTGTCCCTTGTCTCCTGTTACCATCCGCCTAGACGCACAGTTCGGGACCCCCTACCCGAGATCCGCCGGTTTTGACACCGACACCTGCCGACGCAGAACGTCAAAGCTTTCCTCTGCGCTTTTTCCTAAGTTGTTCACACGTCAAGGAGGACTCCTGAGCATCGCGTCTCAGGAGCCAAACTAGTCACGTAGCCCCTCACCCCTTGGGCTCGTCCTGGCGATCCAGACGACCTAACGGCGGCTGAGGTATGCACGGGGTCGGGCTCTACTGACGCAGAACAACAAAGCAAACGGAAAAGTCGAGGGACCATAAACTAATTATTACAAAACATATTGTTCCAAGCAAATTGTTTTAAACACCTCCCCGAGGCATGCTACATGATACAGGATGTACATGAAAGAGTAGCGTCAGCAAGCCACCTCTTCAGACCTGGCTGCCGCCGTCACCCACCAGCGGAGCCCCGTCGCCAGGGACGTCGCCCGTCCCCTCGGCCCCGGTCGGAGGACCGACGACCAGGAAGTTGCTCAACATGGTGTCCACGGAGCTCTTCACGGCGGCAACAGGAGTGTCCTGGGAGTCGGAGTCCACGGGAGCAAGGAAGAAGGAGAAGTCGAAGCCAGTGTCCCTTCGACAGCATCCTCAAGCACGTAAGGGCTGAGGAAGAAAGCGAGTGCGCCTCATCTTCCACCAAAGATAAAGATGGCTGAAGATGCACGTAAGAGTTGAGGAAGAAAGCAAGCACGCCTCACCTGCCATCAAAGAGCCAAACCCTTTGACAACATCCTCAAGCACCGCCAAGACTTCAGGGACAAAGCAGCGTGGCTCTCCCTCGTGGTCATTGCCGTCACCTTATTCAAGGAATCGTCCCCAAAGAGCAACCGCTGAGCCTTGTGGAACGTCGCCTCGAGGGAGGAAAGGGTGCTGCGCTACATGGCGGCCGCCTTCTTGGCCTCGGCAAGGGACACCTGGGCGGGCTCCGCCTCATCCTTTAGCTTTGTTAGGCAGTCGCGCTCCGCAGCCTGCTCCAAGGCCGCCTTCCTCAGCTCGGCGTCTCGATCGGCAATGACAGCCTCCTAGGCCTTCATCTTCTGCTCATGCTCCTGGAGCTAGCTGGCCTGGGCGGTCTGCTGTCCTGAAGAGCCTTCAGCTCAGCCTCCACCATGCGGCACCGATACTCAGCTTCCATGGCCTCCTTTCGTGCCAGGTCACGCTAGGTAGCAACAACCCCAAGCACCTTCTGGGTTTCCTCCACGGAGCCCCAAGCTGCGCGGACAGACGCGTCGGCCTGGAGCCAACCAGAAATCAGCCCAGGCGTCCCAATGCAGCGCGCTGGTCTGGGCCCCAAAGTTCACCATGGAGGATGTCCAGCATCGCTCTTGCCTCCTCTAGGGCGCCGAAGGTGGCAGGAACACCATGGCCTGGCTGCACAATGGGCAGGAGAGAAGACGTCCTCGGCGCTAGGACGGTAGGAGCCGCTGCAGCAAAAAGGTCTCGGGCCTCCGGAGGCTGAGCGGTCTCGGCAGCCGTAGCAAGGATGGGTGCTGGAGGGGTCAGCCCTGCTGAAGGCATCGGCACCTCCTGAGGACGGGCTTCCACGCCCTGGGGAGACGGTATCACCACCGAAGCTGCAGGAGCCGCGGCACTCTCCTTTGCCAGGACCGCGGCGGCCACTTCGACGCGCTCGACCATAGCATGTACCGCGCCCTCCTTCTGCTTCTTCGACGGCTGCTGCCTAATGACACAGGAAGATGCTAAGCATCGCATCAAGAATCAACAACATGGCCAGGGAGAAGACTTACTGGTCGGCCCAGCAGCAGGAGCCCAACCTGGGCAACTGGAGCTGAACTCTTGGAAGCAGGAGAACTCGCGGTTGGCGCTACTTGGGACGCTGCTGGCGAAGGTGGAATGCTTCTCGGAGGAATCAGCGCGGTCCTCCCCTTCTTTGCGGCCGCCCGCTTGGGCAGCTTCAAGGAGGCCACCCCGGATCTCGTGGTGACCGCAGAAGGGCAAGCCACCTCCACCACCGGAGGCGCATCATCATCATCGTCAGGAAGGTCGCGGAGGAGCTCCCTCTGCCGCGGGGCAGAGGATTCCTCCACAACCTCGTCCTCGGTGGCCTCGAAAGATTGATTGCTGGAGGACAGGTCCACCAAGGAGGTAGGCGGTGGGGGAGGCCCCGCCCGCACGAGCCCAAACTTGTCGAAGACCGGCATGGCACCAGCAACCTCCTCCCCGTCGACCCGACAGTACAACGGGAGCCAATCCTTCAGAGGATTGCCTGGGTCCTTCCCAGTCAAGTAAAGCAACACCTTGCTTGGGCGTAGGCGAATCTTGTTGTTGGCGCCCCCAAGCTTCCACAGGGGGCGGGAGCGATCTTGGAGCGGCGCTCAGCGCTGCATCGAGAACTCCTTGATGAACGTGGCCCTCGTCAGCTTCTCGCTCTTTAGGTCCTCTTCCATCTTCTTCACCAACGGCTTCGGGGAAGGGTTGGTGATCTTTTCAGAGAGCCACCCCTTCCTAGAGGAGGGGAGCTCTGTCGGCAGCTCAAGCGAGTCCTGGGAGCACTTGGCATCCATTAGAACCCACCTCTTCAGGGCATCCTCCACCTTCTTCCCGGTGCGGGAGATCGCGTTACCTCCCCAGGCTGCAACAAAGCCGACGCACCCAGCGGGATGGTCTCCAGTCATGCGGAGGAAGAAGAAGTGGCAAAGCATGGTGTCGTGGGAAACGAACACCTATGGGGCAGGGCCCCTTTTGGTCCAACAAAGGGAGGCGGAGGGTGCCTGAAAGAAGCGGATCGAGGCGGAAGCAGCGGGGATTTACCCAGCCGGGCTCTCCGGAGAGATAAAACTCCTACTACTGCTTTGTGTTTCTATTCTGTTCTTGCTCAAGAGCATGGGTGAGTTGTAGTGTCGAATGAGTCGAACCCCTTCTACTGCGCATAGGCCTCCTTTTATAGTCTAAAGGGGTCACCGACGGTGGCAGCGTGAAAGAGGGTAAAAAAAAGTAAAAAGCGGGGTTGGTACAACGCTATCATGATGCCCCCTACCTAATTCGGCGGACGGGGACAAGGGCATTTAATGCCCGTCCGGTCGCTCAAGCGGTGGAAAGCGACCGTTAGAAGGCGCCATCGATCGCCACGATGGCCTCCTTGTCATTTTCACTTGCCACCTCGCACGCTTATTGCACAGCGATTACCCGCCCGTGCACGGGAGGCGATCTGTAGCAACACGTTGTCGAGATCTTATTTGAGGCGGGGTGCAGAGTGGTGGCCGCGCGGCAAGCGCTTTGCCGTGATTGCTATCTTATCGCACCATAAGCTTGCAGCTTCGCCCGAATCGGCGGGGCGTGCGGTGCGCGCGGCAAGTCTCTTGAAATGCCTTGGTTGGTCTTCGGCAAGCTCCTCTTGCCGGGGTCTTATCCTTCCGCAAGCTCCTCTTGCAGGGCTCATCTTCTCGATTAACACTTTGTTCTTGAATGGCAGTAATAGGAATGATGAAGGATCTTGGCGGACGTCCGGCAAGCCTGCCCGTAGTATCTGCGTTGCCCGTGCCCAAGTTCGGTTACTAAGGTACCCTACTTTAGTACACCGGCAGGAGCCCCGGGCCTGGGCCATACGGTCTTGGCTGTTGTTGGGCCAGGCCAAAAGCGAGACACGGACACGCGTGGCACAGGTCCAAACCAAATCTACTCCGTATCCGCGCGTCCTCCGTAGCGGCACCGTCAATTGCGGCATCGTGGGAGAGATCGTGGGCAATACTTAAATCAGGAAATGCGTAGCGTTCGCCTCCCTGTTTTATAAGCGGAGGAAGCGAGCCGTTCCCCACCTTCGCCACTTGCGGTTCCTTCCTCCGAAAGCTCCGCCGCTCCCCTCCGCTTCTCAAGCCGAAAGAGAGCAGCGCTCCACCGCCGGTCGCCGCCGTCGCCCCCAACACCTCCGCGCTCCTCCGCCGCTTCCGCCATGGCTCCGAAGACCAGCAAGAGCTCGAAGTCGAGCACCAAATCAGCCGAGGCGTTGCGGCTTGAGGCGCTGCGCAAGGAGCGAGTGCTTTTCCCCCCGGAGCTCTCCCCGAAGGCGCTGCGGGAGGAATTTTACCTCTTGGTCGGCGGAGGCGGCGCATCGCGCCGCGCCCGTGCTCTCCGAGGCTTCCGTCGGCGGTGCCCAAAAAGGTACCATTTCTTTCTGTGTTCTTCTATTGCGGGCTCTGCCCACCTTTTCGATTTCCTCTGCGACATCATGAATACCTCTACGGGTTTCATCTTCTTGATTTCACCCCCAGCGCCGTTCGACAATGGCGGTTTCGCTTTACCTCTGCGAGAACCGTTTGCATCCTCCGAATGTCGCTCTTTTTCGTCATTATTTCACCCCGGGCGAAAGAGCCAGGTGGCGGAATCGCCTGAACCTCGAATCGGTATGAAGGAGGTGTATTTGTGAGCGAGCTCCGCAGCAAGTGGGATGAGTGGAGGCGGAGTGGTGCTGGATCGTCGGCGCCAACCCAGCCATTCACCAACCTGCGGGACCGGGTGGTGCGGCGGCGGCCCAGGCGCTTCTGTCGGGGCGATGCCAAGCTGAAGATTGCCACCACCACGAATCCTCCGGCTCGAGGCTTGCGGAGCTCACAGCGAGGCGGTTAGGCGCGGATTTCGCCGCGCCGTCGCATTGCCCTCTGCGAAGAGGCCCGCTGGCTGTTTGGCGGCCAGGCGGATATCATGAGGCTGCGTCCGGGCCTCAACTTCAACTTCACAGTTACGGAGCTTGATGGGATCTTTGAGGAAGCTATTCAAGCATGGCGCAATCATCGAGTGGTTCGAGGTTGCCGCGAGCGTCATCCCTTTGTGCAACAACTCGGTAGCGATCGCATCTACGCCAATGATGCGAGTCACGACTTCGCCGCAGGATAAGCGCCTTGGATGGAGACCGCGCCCGGCGTCGTGCGGCAATTCTTGATAACAGCGGAGATAGCGTCAATGCCGGCGAGCGAGGCTCCTCACCCGTGACACCACCGGCGGCGAGATCACGGTTACGCCATACGAGGGCTGAAGAAAGCGGCGGCGGCCGCCGCCAGCAGCAGTTCGGCTTCCGCGTTGCGAGCGAGGCGGCGGCGGCGGCAAGCCTTGCCGGCGGGGAGGACCTTGCTTGGGAGGTCGTTGGCGAGGCAGGCCGAGCGGCGAGCCAGCGCCCGGCGTGACCGGCCGTCTTCGAGCACTTGCGGCGGGCCCCAGCGCAGCCCCAATTCCAACCAGAAGGCGCCTCCGTCGAGTTGGAATCTGGCAGGCGGCAGGCAGCCAACAGCCCAGCGCCCGCGAGACCGCGCTCCACGCGGCAACAAAATCTGGTTGCAGCGGGGAGCCTCTCGAGCCGTCTGCGTGGCCAGGCGAAGTATTCCCGGGCTGCCATGCCCGATCCTGCTGTAGCTCCCGGCAAACGACCAAGGGAGCCTACTCCTCCACCTCGCCGCACAGAAAGGGTACCAGACTTCGACCTCTCCGCACTGAGTTCCGATGAGGAGGAACAAGAGGAGGAGGAGGAGTAAGGCTTTCTTCTCACTGCACTTATTTTTCTTTGATCTTAGTTGTTTCTGTTTTTACATCTGATTTACTTCCCTCTGAATCCCTGTTCTATTTCAGGACTTTGGCCGAGAGAGCGGCGAAGAGGGCCAAGGTCCCCGTGGTTGTCATCGAGGACGATCCTGCAGTGATGGCGGAGGACACGTCCGAGACTACCTTGACGGACCGGTTCCTTCTCCTCGCGGCCCCCAGCCTGACCCCCAGCGTAAGTGTTTAGTTCACTTTACATTGTGGGGCGCGCATGCCGAAGTCTTCTTCTTTGCTAACACCTTGATCGCTGATTCATTACGTGTAGGAAGCGAGCAGGCCCACGGGAGCAATCGAAACCGCCCGGAGGTGCTGTCGCCGACTACACGCCAAGGGCGATTCCCGACAAGGGCGCTCCCGGCAAGGGAGGTCCCGGCAAGGGACAGAACCGGTGAGCCCTTGGCGGATGAGCCCATAGTCCGCGGGCCCGGCCTGGTGATCTATATTGTCGGAAATCTTCCCTTGGGTTCTTCTTCTGATCTTCTTTCTTCTTTTTTTGGATATTTGCTTGACTTTTCCTTCCTCTTCCTATCCTCAGATCCCCCTCTCGCAGACCCGATGGAGAACGAGGCCACGGCGAGGCGCATCTTGGCAATCTGAAAATACCGCTTGTTGGCGAGAAAAGGCCGACGATGAACCACTTGACGAGAAGCCGCCAAAGCTCTTTGGCGCGAGGCTGATGAGGTCGGCGACCGTCTTGTCGACCAAGCGCCTGGCGCAAAGCTGCACCCGTTCGCCAACCCCTCCGCCAGCGATCGCGCCGGGCTCAAGAGCCCGACCCGAGCATACTTGAAGGCGGCGTATACATCAAGCTTCCACAGGCGTCGAGCTCAGGCGCCGGTTGAAGAGAGAGTTTGTGAGGAAGTACTCGCCTCATTTGGGCTGGCGATGGTTGACCGCGCAAGCAGCCGCCGCTGGCGAGTCGAGGAGGCGCAGTTGCTCGAAGTTGGTGTCCTCTACGCGCCCGGCAATGAAGCTTGAGTCGAGAAGCGCTTGTCATGTGGCGGGAGTTGACATAGAAGCATCTTGGAGGAGCTCAAGAGCCGCAACAGGGAGGCCCTCAAGCCATTGCGGAGGAAAGGGTGCAACAGCCCGAGGCGAAGAAGGCGTTCATCCTGGAGAAGGCTAAAGCCAAGGAGCAGCAGAGGCTCGCCGCCGAGGAGCTGTCCAGGCGAGAAGGTGAACTGACACAGAAGAAGGTGAATCTGGACAGCCACGAGGAGGAGCTTGAGGCCCGGGAGCAATCACTTGGCGGGGCACTCAAGGAGGCGAAGGATGCCGCTGCGGCTGCTGAGGCTGCCAAGAAGGAGTTAGAGGTGAAGGTGATGCAGCTGGAGGCGGACATGAAAGGGAAGAATGATGAGCTTGCCGCGCTCAGGTAGCGGCCTTGAAGTATGCTCTTGCCCATGGCGATCTGCAAGTTCAACTTGCCGACAATATCACGGAACTGAACGCCGCCAAGGACTCGAGCGCTGATCTGGAGCTGAAGCTGGCCACCTTGACAGAGACGCTGGATGCCGCCAAGACGCGAGAGGATGACTTGAAGAAGGAGCTCAAGGGCAACGAGGAGCTGCTGACGAGGGCCGCCGAGACACAGAACACCTTCAAAGCCACGGTGTAGCTCTGGACGGAGGGCCTCTTCAACATTGCTGCAGCAATCGACGAGGAGTTGGCAGAGCTGGACTTGGTGGGCTTCGGGTACTCTACCGACAAGAACCTCCAGCCCAGCGCCAAGCTTACTCTTTTCTTCAAGGGTGTGGTGACAGCCCTCCAGCAACTCCGGGAAAGGATCCCGAAGAAATTTGGCCGGGCCAGTCGTGCAATCTGCGCCAAGGTCTTGGAGAAGGTGTTGGTGAAGATACTCTTCCGCAATCCTGGCCTCGACCTCACTCGCGTCCTCAAGAAGCTGCCGGCGGGTGCTGATCTCGAAGAACTCAAAGCCATTGTCGCACCCATCATGGACAAGGTGAATGAGGTCAGGAGGGTTGATGGCAAGCGCGTGGACTAGGGCACCCTTTTTCTCCTTTCCTTGTCGCTGTTTATTTAAGTCACAAGAACAATTTAGCCAGTGCCGCAACAAGTTATTTTTGTAATATAACTTTATTCTGGGCAATGCTTGCTATGCTATCTCCTTTACTTGATTCCATCCCTTGTATGTTATTACCCTGCGCTTTTAGGGAACTTGCCGGCGCAAGCACACACTTCCTTGGCGCTGAGTCGCGGAACATCGGCAACTTCTCTGGCGGTGTTGCCTCGGCAAGAAACCTTGTCGGGGCTAGTCGCACACACTTTCATTGTTGAGCGGACTCAAAACAAAGTAAGGGCTAACTTAGCCACGATCCGGTTCCTTCGCGCAGCGAGTTTTCCATACAAAAGCACGATCGTTCAAGAATATAACTTAAAATTTAAAATTGGTGTGCTCAAAACTTTGGCAACAAGCTTTTACGTAAATGCGTCCGGCAAGGCCGTATTTTTTTGAACGACGCCTGGTCCACACCTTTACCCTCTCCTCCCCCCCGGTGAACTTGTGGGCGAAGGAACCTTCTTTTTGAACAAAAGAAAGAAGAGAAAATAAAGATATGGAGCCTTAAGGCTCGTTATTGCTTACCGGGGGCGAGTACTGCACAAAGTGTCAGATAATACGTGCACAAAAGAAAAATGCATGAAATTTGACAAGATGTGCGAGGTACATGAACTTTATTTATGCACGGGATCTGCGCCCGGCTTTGTACAAAGGGTTACATGCAACGGCGGCAAGGCTTGTACAAAAGGTGGTTGCCGGAACAGATTCCAGCAACCGCGCCTTATGGGTAAAACTTGCGAAGATGCTCTATGTTCCAGGAATTGCTCACCGGAAAGCCATCTTCGGTCTCAAGGTGGACAGCGCCGGGCCTAGTGACTCGTTTCACCTGATAAGGGCCTTCCCACTTCGGCGTCAACTTGTTGGAATTCTTGGCGGATTGAGCGCGCGAAGAACAAAAGTCGCCTTCCTCGAAGCTTCGGCATTAACTGCGGCTATGATAGCGGCGCCAAAGCTTCTTTGATAACGAGCAGCTCGTCTGACAGCTGAAGGCGATCTTCCTCGAGGCGGCGGCGTCATCTTGCCGCAGCTGCTCTTGCTCAAGCTCATCATAGCGAGCACTCGAGGTGATCCATATCTGAGGAGTTCGTGGGGAGAACTGCTTACGCTCCATAGACTAGAGCAAAAGGTATGCGGCGGTGGCTCGATTTGGCGTCGTCTTTGATCGACCAAAGAACCACCGGCAGCTCCTCGATCCGGTTTCTTCCGCTTTTGTGCGACCTATCGAAATTCGGTCTTGAGTCCCGCGCAGCACTTGACATTGCCCTCTCCGCTTGACCGTTGCTTCTCGGGTGAAGCAGCGAAGCGAAAGCAGATCTTGGCGCCAAGATCTTGGGCGTCTTGCATGAAGGTGCGGCTCGTGAATTGTGTGCCATTATCGGTGATGATCACGTTAGGGACTCAAACGGCAAACAATTGACTGAAGAACTTGGCTTTGCTTGGCTTGTCTTGTCACCTTCCTCACTGGTTCCACTTGGCTACTTTGTGAACTTGTCTATCGCAATGTACAAGTACTCAAAGCCCCGACAGCTTCGGGGAAAGGGGCCGAGGATGTCGAGCCCCGCATCAAAAATGGCCAGATAAAGGGATTGTTTGGAGAGCTTGAGCTGGTTGATGTATCTGCTTGGAGTGGGCCTGCACGCTTCACACTTGGTTACTTGTGCGCTTGCATCACGGAGGCTGTCGGCCAGTGAGAAACCTTCTTAGGAAGGCTTTGCTTGCAAGTGCTCTTGCGCCAATGTGGTGACCACATATGCCTCCATGTATCTCCGCCAACAATTTCATCCATCTTCCCGGAAATGCACTTCAATTTCCTCCATTGAATCTTCTTACATGCAAGTATGCCATCGACAAAACTGGTACATACTTGATTGCCGGGCTACTTTTACGCTTCTTCTTGCTCTTGGGAAGTTCTCTGTCTCAAGGGAATGGACTATCTGCTTTGTGCCCATGTCGGAGCCTTGTGGCTCGACAACAAGGACTAAAGGCGCAAATCTTTCTGCGGGAACATCCGCTTCTCGGCAAGAATGGGATCCTGCCGGGCGTGATGCTCCCGGCAAGCGTGTCGACACAGACTTGTCGGGAGCGTCTGCTTCAATGAAACAAACCCTAGGGCTTGTCGGAGCAGACTTCTCCTCAGCACTTTCTGTGTTGATCCTGGGGACCTTCTTGGCGGCGGCTACGGGGAGCTCTGCCGGAAAGTAGTCGCCAATAACCAACTTTCTCTTCTTGATCTGTCCAGTTGATGGTGTGACAGATGGTTGAGTCAGCTTGAGCACAAAAATTCCTGGTTCCACAGGTAATTTGAGTGCGGCACACTTTGACAGGCCATCTGCAATGTCATTCTGAGCTCTTGGAACGTGTTCCATTTGTAGGCCGTCAAAATGTTCTTCTAGCTTCCTCACTTCATCAATGTATGCTTCCATCAACGTACTCTGATAATCTTTGTTAACTTGACGGACGACAAGCTGTGAGTCACCCCTGACAATAAGCTTCTTGATCCAAGGTCTGCCATGATCATGAGTTCGGCAAGCAAGCCTTCATACTCTGCAGTATTGTTTGTTGCTTGCTCCTTGGGAAAGTGCATCTGGATCACGTACTTGAGGTGCTCTCCGGTGGGTTCGACAAGTAGTACGCCCGCACCGGCGCCTTGCAGCGAGAAGGCACCATCAAAGTACATGATCCATTCTTTGCTTGCTTCCTTGACGGGGATGCTCCTCTCCGGAGTTTCTTCATCGAGCGTTGGCGTCCATTCTCGCTATGAATTCTGCCAATGCTCGGCTCAAATAGTTGAAGTACTTTCAAACTTGAGGCCAAAGCTTGACAATTCCAAAGCCCACTTTCGACAATCCTTCCTGCTTACGGATTACTGCGTATCCTCTTCAACGAAGCGGTGACAACCGTAATCTCATGTGCTTGAAAATAATGGCGCAGCTTCCTCGAGGCCATGAGAAGGCCGAAAAGCAACTTCTGCACACCAGAGTACCTTGATCTAGCCGCCTGCAAAAGGGAACTGACAAAGTAAACTGGGCACTGCACCATCTTCTTCTGTTTCTCTTCTTGTGGCTGCGCACATCCATCCTTGCCGGAGCCAGAACTTGTCGGGGAAGCCCCCTGCTTGTCGCTGGACTCGCTTGCCACGGTTGCTGGCTCATCATCCGCCTCCTTCTCCGCTACTAACACAACACTAACCACTTGATTGGTTGCCGCCAGATATAGCAGCAACTTCTCTTGCGGCTTAGGTGCGACAAGTATTGGAGTGGAGGATAGGTATCTCTTCAGGTCCTGCAGAGCAGCCTCTGCTTCCGGAGTCCATTTCATTGGACCTGCCTTTTTCAAAATCTTGAAAAACGGCAGGGCGTGTTCAGCAGACTTGGAAATGAACCTATTGAGAGCAGCAACACAGTCGGCAAGTCTTCGCACATCCTTGACGCGCTTCGGTGCTTCGATCTGCTCAATTGCTTTGATCTTGTCGGGATTGGCATCAATCCCCCTCTGGGACACAAAGAACCTGAGAAGCTTGCCGGAAGGAACTCCAAACACGCACTTCTCGGGGTTCAACTTGAGATTGATCTTGCGCAGATTTGCAAAAGTCTCGTCCAAATCTTGGATCAAAGTTGCTCTGTCTCTGCTCTTGACCACTATGTCATCCATATATGCTTCTAGATTTCTATGCAGCCGTGGCTCAAAAGCATGACTGACTACTCTTGCAAATGTTGAACCGGCATTCTTTAGTCCGAAAGGCATCCGTACAAAGCAGTACGTGCCACATGGAGTAATGAATGCGGTTTCTCTTCATCCTCTTACGCCATGAAGATCGATGATATCCTGAGTATGCATCAAGGAATGAAAGCGAGATCACATCCTGCGTGGAGTCGACAATCTGGTCAATGCGCGGCAAGGGAAATGGATCTTTGGGACAAGCTTTATTAACATCCGTGAAGTCAATACAAAGTCTCCACTTCCCATTAGCCTTGCGCACGACTCTTTGGATTGGCTAACCACGTTGGATGGAGTACTCCCGGACGAGGCCCGCTGCTTCAACTTCTTGATCTCTTATGCTATGAACTCTTGGCGTTCCTTTGCTTGCTTCGACTCTCTGCTTGACGGGCCGCGTGAGGACAGAGCGGCGAGTGGTGCTCAATTACTTTCACAGGAACACGGGGATGTCGGATGGTTGCCATGCAAACACGCCGACATTTGCCCATGCGAGAAAACAGCGGCGCTTTCCTATTTAGGGTCAAGCGTGGCACTAATGGTGAACGTACCACCAGTGCCGTCCTCCTTGGCGGCCACTTTCTTGGTCTCAGGTGTCGCTATCTTTGCCTTCTTGCACTTGCCGGTGGAGCTCGATGGTGCGTCCTCGACGGTAGCGCAGCACTCCAAAGAGGTGCGCTTGCCGGAGTGGGCATCAGAGCTACTCTTGCCGGACTTGGTCTTCTTCTTCCCCCCGGGAGCTTCAGCGGTAAGTGGTTTGCATTCTGCTGCGGCTGCTGCTTCCCGGTAGATCTTGTCGGTACAGATAAGTGCATCTTTCTTGTCGCCATGGACAAAAATAACACTTATCGGACCAGGCATCTTGAGCACATTGTAAGCGTAGTGAGAGGCTGCCATGAACTTAGCAAGCGCTGGATGGCAGAGTATCCCATTGTAAGGCAATGGGAAATCAGCAACGTCAAATGTGACTCTCTCTGTCCTGAAATTCATCTCGTTGCCAAACGTCACTGGCAGTGTAATCTTCCCCTTCGGCTTGCTCCTTCCCGGGTTGATTCCTTGAAAGGTACCAGTCTCTTCGAGCTCGGCTGTCGGGGATCTGGAGCTTCTTGAGCACCGCGGAAGAGATCAGATTTAGGCCGGCCCCGCCGTCAACCAACATCTTCGTGACCTTGAGGTTGCGGACTGTTGGCGAAACCAACATCGGCAAGCACTCGACCGCAGTGATGCGATCAGGGTGATCCTCAACATCAAAGATGATGGGCGTGCTGGACCACTTCAGGGGTTTGCGCGATTCAACGGACGGTTCTGCTACGTTCACCTCCCGCACCCACTGTTTGAGTTGGCGGTGCGAGGTGTGCAGAGAGGCGCCGCCGTCGACGCACAAAACCTCCGTTGCCTTCTGAAACTCTTGCTCGTCGGTCTTGTCTTCCTCCATCTCATCATCTTCATCTTCGTCTTCGTCCTTGTCGCGGCCACGGGGAGGCCTATCTCCTTGCCGCTGTTTGGCCTTGCCGCGGCGCCCTCCCCGGGCAGGATGCTTCTTGCCGGATCCTCCGCCATCTTCCTGGGCCTTCTCCTTGTCGTGGCGTTCGTATTCAGCTTTCTGTAGCTCCGCCATCTGCTCAACTTTCTTGCAGGCTTGGAGGTCATGGCCCTTGGTGCGGTGGATCTTGCGATCTTGCTTGCGGAGCCATCACGCTTGTCGGCGGCTACCACAGCCTCGCCGAAGTCACCAACTTTGGCCTTCTCGGAACCGCCTCCGTTCTTGGGACTGCTCGACAACTAGCACATCCTTAGCCTTTCTCTTTACATTATTCCGCCTTTGGTTCTTCTTTGCCGGGCGTCCTCCTTTGTCGGATCGTTCGCTCCTGCATTCTCTCCGGGAGTTTCTTCCCTCCTCGACGTGCAGACTTGTCGGCGAGCATATAGCTCGGCCGACATCTCTGATTTTGCACATCGCCATCTCCTCCCTCATCCTGCGATTCACGGACGTTACGATGGAACGCTTGATAACCGCGGCGGGTGGACGTCAGGATGTTGCGCTGCACTGGCTGAATCTCTGTATGTACTTGCGGGGTTCTCCTTCTTCGGGCGCGGCAGATGAAGATCGCTCTCCGGCCATGGGGTTTGTGGCACTTTGTGAAGGCGCCGACAAACTGATGGCACAGGTCCGCCCACGAAGAGATGGAGTTGTCTGGCAAGTGCATGAGCCAAGATCTGACGTTGGGCTTGAGCACCAGCGGGAAATAGTTGGCGAGGATCTTCTCGTCTCGCCCCCCGGCAGCCCGTGTTCACATCCAGTCTTCTCTGTACACTAGTGCAACTTCCAGCTCTATGCTATGTATGGTAGTCGTTGCCTGCACCGTGATGGTGTAGACGCTGAGGAACTCCGACGGATGTATCCTTCCATCGTACTTCTCGGGCATGTCTGGCTTGAAGTTCTTGGTACTGGGCCACTGGACTTGCCGCAGCTCACGGGTGAACGCAGGGCAACCTAGCACGTACGGCAAGTCGCCTGGTTCCCCTGGCACATGCATATCGATAGTGGGCCCAGCGCGCTGGTCAGATTGACACCGTGCTTCTCTTCGACGCTCGATGCGAGTGCGAGCGTCTTCGTGTCGTCGTTCTTGGAGAACTTGGCGTTGATAGCGGCGAGCTCGCGGGTCCGACGACGCGGTGGAATCGGTGTCGAGGTTGGCCCGGCGAGCTGGCGATCTTGGCCTTCGGGGCGGGGAGTGCACGGTGGTGGCACCCCCAGCGGTCTTGTCGGCATCGGCTTACGCCGGGGCGTCTTTCCGGGGCTTCGATGTGCTCGGTTGCCGGGGTTTGTCGCCGTTGGCGAAGCCAATGAGGCTCTGAATGGTGATCCTCCAGTCGTCGATCTTGTCTGGCGCTGGAGGGTAATCTAAAGCAGCTGGGCTCGAACGCGCTTCCTCTGGAGTCTTGGGTGGCGGTGGCGGCGGCGCGAGTGCGGATATGCTCAAACTTCTACAGTGTTAGAAGGAGCAACATCTCGCCCAGCGACCGTCTTTGCGCTTCGTGCCGGCGTCTTTGGCGTGCATATTGGCCTTGGCGTCCCGCGATCCGCCCGGCTTGGCCTTGTTCCAACGCGAGCACGGTGCTAGGAGCACTGTGGCATTGTCGATCCTGCACCCCACAGGGGCGGTGGATGTACAGACGTTGAAGCTTGCGGGGCCTTGTCCTTGGACCTGGTGACGACGTGAGTCCCATCGTCGGCGCCCGCTCCTCCGCCAGCGTCCACCCCACCGCCCGTTTGCTCCGGTGGCGGTAGGATAGTCGCGGACGGAGCGGCCACCTCCGAAGTCTTCTTCTTCGGCGGCATGTCGATGAAGATGTTGATGTAGCGTGCGCAGACGCCGGATCAGATACGCACGACCTCGACGACCCCTACCTGGCGTGCCAGAGATGTCGTGGGAAACGAACACCTATGGGGCAGGGCCCCTTTTCGATCCGGCAAGGGAGCGGAGGGCGCATGAAGAGCAGATCGAGGCGGAAGCACGCGGGGGATTTTACCCAGCTTCGGAGCTCTCCGGAGAGATAAAACTCCTACTGCTGCTTTGTGTTTCTATTTTGTTCTTGCTCAAGAGCATGGGTGAGTTGTAGTGTCGAATGAGTCGAACCCCTTCTACCTGCGCATGGGCCTCCTTTTTATAGTCTAAAGGGGTCACCGACAGGTGGCAGCGTAGAAAGAGGGGTAAAAAAGTAAAAACGGGGGTTGGTACAACCGCTATCAACAGTGCCCCCTACCTAATTCTGACGGCAGGGGACAAGGGCATTTAATGCCCGTCCGGTCGCTCAAATAGTGTAGGAAACGACCGTTAGGGGCGCCACCGATCGCCACGATGGCCTCCTTGTCATTTTCACTTGCCACCTCGCACCGCTTGGCTGCACAGTTACCCGCCACGTGCACCAGGAGCGATCCTGTGGCGACACGTCGTCGGATCTTATTTGGGCGAAGCGCAGAGTGGTGGCCGCCTGACAAGCGCCTTGCCGCGTCATGCCTCTTGTCGCACCATAAGCTTGCCGCCGCCGGTTCTGGCGGGCGCGTGCGCGCTGCAGCAAGTCTCTTGAAATGCCTTGGTTGGTCTTCCCGGCAAGCTCCTCTTGCCGGGGTCTTGTCCTTCCCGGCAAGCTCCTCTTGCCGGGGCTCTGTCTTCTCAGTTAACACTTTGTTCTTGAATGGCAGTAATAGGAATGACGAAGGATCTTGGCGGACGTCCGGCAAGCCCTGCCGCGGGGCGCTGCGACTGCCCGTGCCCAAGTTCGGGGTACTTAGGTACCCCTACTTTAGTACACCGACACATGGTGACGGAGGGCATCACCCCCACCAACGCCTCATTGTAAAAGGCAAAAATAGACAGGAAGAGGATGGAGTTAGGATGAATGTGGAGCGCGTGGAGGGCATAATGGTGAAGAACCGCATAGAAGAAGCGGGAGAACGGGGGCTCCATCCCCGAGTAGATGATGTGCAGGAAGAAAGGGAAGAAGGTACTGTTCACGGGCTTCGGCGCAGCGGCGGCGACCCGGCGTGCTGTCCCCTTCCACTCGTCGTCCTTGCTCACCATCAGGAGGAGCATGGTCTGGAGGTTATCCCCGGCCATGAAGGGCGCAAGCAGCACCGGCTCGTACCAGGCGGAGCCGAAAGCCCAGGCTGAGGCCGTGGTCCTCTCAGCAGCCATTGGGCGAAGGATTGGTGGGGAAAATCGGCAGATCTAGTGAGTTCTTCCGGTGCTGGGAGAACGGGATCAAGAGAAAGACGAAGAAGAGGCAATGAAAGCCTGGCGGTAGATGGAAGCCCTTTTGTCAGATGGAAACGGTTGCTGAGGCAGCATGGGGAAGCAGAGTCGCCGATGTACCATGAATCGCCACGCGTTATCAAGGCCATAGGCACTTAGGACCCGCGGCGCTCCGCACTTGCCCTTTGGCTTCCCCTGGAAGCCAAGTTCGAGCGCGCCTTGGGGCCCAGGGCTACTGTCGGCGTTCTGGATATGGGGGTATCCAGCCCTGCCTGCCTGAGGCCCACCACGTGGCTCCATCGACGGCCTGGTACGGCCCAGCTTCGACATCAGCAGCTCAAGACCTTCGCAAGGGGACAAGCCAACGATGCCACGACCCCCGAGGGGATCAGCCTCCTCAGGCTGGCTCCCGAGAGGCGGGGAGTTCTATGCAAGGTATACCTCATGACGCTCAGCTGACGTGAGCCATGACGACCAAGGCCAGGAAGGCGCTAGGCAGGCACAGAGCGCAAGTTTCCTCTTTGGTGAAAAGGAGGCAAGCCACAGGCGCGGAGTCCCGAGGAATCTGCCAAAGGTTTCCATTCTGGTGTAACAAGACCAAGACCGCCAGGACAGAGGTCATCGCCGAGCCCACCGCAACATCACGACCAGAGGCTGTTCGCAGGTGAAGACTACTTTTGTCAGGATAAGCTGTACTACTTGTCCCCTTTCAAATACGGCCATTGTGGGATCCCTTCCCGCCAACATTTGGGAAGAGGACCAAGGCCACTATAAATAGGGCTTAGCCACCACCATAGAGGACATCTAGTTCACATTCCCTAAGCTCTCACAATCTCAAGAACATCTCAACCCCTGAGGCCAGTTCATCCACTATACTAATTCATCCTCAGCCCTCCGAGGCAGTCCACCAAACGCTGGAGTAGACTATTACACCCCAAGGTGGCCCGAACCAGGATAAACTTCTGTGTCTCTTTGTCTCTTCGAGCTCATCGTGCTAGGCCTAGGAGGATCGTGAGTAGGCAGGCTGGGCAGGCTGATATCTCCGCACGCACCCGAGATTTCGAACCTCTCAAGGGTTTGTGGAACCCTCAATCCGACAACCACATACCCCGAATCAATAATCAAGCTGCTAACAATCTGGCGAAGATAGGTTCCACTCGGGTTCTTGGAGCATCTCCACACCCCGTTAGTACAAGAAGATCCCTTCAAGGAAGAGCCCCCGCAACCGATAAGTTCAACCAATCTGACTGAGACTGATGTCCCAGTTGTGGTCAACCTGATCATGGAAGAAGGGAAATAGATGAAGTATTCTTTAAGCAGGGACCTATTTTGAAACACAACTTGCCTGTTGAAATCCTAGTGGATCCTCCACCACCCAAGGGTGATCCCATGTTTGAGCTTAAACCATTACCTGATACTCTTAAATATGCTTATCTTGATGAAAAGAAGATATATCCTATTATTATTAGTGCTAACCTTTCAGAGCAGGAAGAGGAGAGATTATTGAAAACTCTGAAGAAGCACCGTGCTGCTATCGGATATACTCTTGATGATCTTAAGGGCATTAGTCCCACTCTATGCCAACACAAAATAAAATTGGAGAAAGACGCCAAACCAGTTATTGATCACCAATGATGGTAAAATCCTAAGATGAAAGAAGTGGTAAGAAAGGAAATACTAAAGCTCCTGGAGGTAGGTATTTTTTGTCCCGTTGCTGATAGTCAGTGGGTAAGCCCTGTCCATTGTCCCTAAGAAGGGAGGTATTACTGTCGTTCCTAATGATAAAGATGAATTGATCCCGCAAAGAATTGTTACAAGTTATAGGATGGTAATTGATTTCCGCAAATTAAATAAAGCTACTAAAAGGGATCATTACCCTTTGCCTTTTATTGATCAAATGCTAGAAATATTATCCAAACATACACATTTTTGCTTTCTAGATGGTTACTCTGGTTTCTCTCAAATACCTGTGTCTGCAGAGGATCAAGAAAAGACCACTTTTACTTGCCCTTTCAGCACTTTTGCTTATAGACGTATGCCTTTTGGTTTATGTAATGCACCTGCTACCTTTCAAAGATGCTTGATGGCTATATTATCTGACTTCTGTGAGAATATTGTTGATGTTTTCATGGATGATTTCTCCATTTAGGGATCCTCTTTTGATGATTGCTTGAGCACCCTTGATCGAGTTTTGCAGAGATACGAAGATACTAGTCTTGTCTTCAATTGGGAGAAGTGCCACTTTATGGTTAATGAAGGCATTGTCTTGGGGCTATAAAATTTCTGAAAGAGGTATAGAAGTTGATAAAGCTAAAGTTGATGCTATTGAAAAGATGTCGTATCCCAAGAACATTAAAGGTATAATAAGTTACCTTGGTCATGCCGGCTTTTAGAGGAGGTTCATTAAGGTCTTCTCTAAAATTTCTAGGCCTCTGACTAATCTCTTACAAAAAGATATTCCTTTTGTCTTCGATGATGATTGTGTAGAAGCATTTCAAATACTTAAGAAAGCTTTGATTTCTGCACCTATTGTTCAGCAACCTGATTGGAATTTACCCTTTGAAATTATGTGTGATGCTAGTGATTGTGCTGTAGGTGCTGTTCTAGGACAAAGAGTTTATAAGAAACTAAATGTTATCCAATATGCTAGTACAACTCTAGACAGTGCCCAGAGAAATTACGCTACTACTGAAAAAGAATTTTACAGTTGTATTTGCTTGCGATAAGTTCAGACCTTGTATTGTTGGTTCTAAAGTAATTGTTCACACTGATCATGCTGCTATTAAATATCTTATGGAAAAGAAAGATGCTAAACCTAGAATTATTAGATGGGTTCTCCTATTACAATAATTTGATTTGCATATTATTTATAGAAAGGGAGCTGAGAACCCCGTTGCAGACAACTTGTCTAGGCTAGAGAATGTTCTTGATGACCCACTACCTATTGATGATAGCTTTCCTGATGAACAATTAGTTGTCATAAATGCTTCTCATACTGCTCCATGGCATGCTGATTATGCTAATTACATTTTTGCTAAATTTATACCACCTAGTTTCACATACCAGCAAAAGAAAAAGTTTTTCTATGATTTAAGAAATTACTTCTGGGATGAACCACACCTTTATAAAGAAGGAGTAGATGGTGTTATTAGACGTTGTGTACCTGAGCATGAACAAGAATAGATCCTACGCAAGTGTCACCTCAAGGCATATGGAGGACACCACGATGGAGATAGAACTGCACATAAGGTATTGCAATTCGGTTTTTATTGGCATACTCTCTTCAAGGATGCCCGTAAGATTGTTTTGTCTTGCGATAAATGTCAAAGAATTGGTAATATTAGTAGACGTCAAGAAATGTCTATGAATTATTCTCTTGTCATTGAACCATTTGATGTTTGGGGCTTTGATTATATGTGACTGTTTCCTTCCTCTAATGGTTATACACGTATTTTAGTTGCTGTTGATTACGTTACTAAGTGGGTAGAAGCTATTCCGACTAGTAGTGTTGATCATAACACCTCTATTAAGATGCTTAAAGAAGTTATTTTTCTGAGGTTTGGAGTCCCTAGATATTTAATGACTGATGGTGGTTCACATTTTATTCATGGTGCTTTTCGTAAAATGCTTGCTAAGTATGATGTTAATCATAGAATTGCATCTCCATATCACCCACAGTCTAGTGGTCAAGTAGAATTGAGTAACAGAGAGCTCAAATTAATTTTGCAAAAGACTGTTAATAGATCTAGAAAGAATTGGTCCAAGAAACTTGATGATTATAGAACTGGATATAAAAATCCTATGGGTATGTCTCCATATAAAATGGTTTATGGAAAAGCATGTCACTTACCTCTCGAACTAGAACATAAGGCATATTGGGCCATTAAAGAGCTCAATTATGATTTCAAACTTGCCGGTGAGAAGAGGTTATTTGACATTAGCTCACTTGATTAATGGAGAACCCAAGCCTATGAGAATGCCAAACTGTTTAAAGAAAAAGTTAAAAGATGGCATGACAAAAGGATACAAAAGGTTGAGTTTAATGTAGGTGATTATGTTCTGCTATACAACTCTCGTTTAAGATTTTTTGCAGGAAAACTTCTCTCTAAATGGGAAGGTCCTTACGCTATCGAGGAGGTCTATCATTTCGATGCCATAAAAATCAACAACTTCGAAGGCACAAGTCGAAATGTGGTGAACGGTCAAAGGATCAAACATTATATCTCAGGTAATCCTATAAATGTGGAAACTAATGTTATTGAAACCGTAACCCCGAAGGAATACATAAGGGACACTTTCCAGAATGTTTCAAACTCCAAAAAGGAATAGGTATGTGGTACGGTAAGTAAACCAACTCCGAAACAGTTCTAATAGAAGTTTTTCTCCGTTTTGGAATATTTAAGAAAATAGGAAAATAAGTAGTTCGGGAAGGACACGTGGCGTCCACGAGGGTGGAGGGCGCCCCCTGCCTCGTGGGCACCTCGAGTGTTCTCCGGACTCTGTTTTCTTGCACGATACTTCTTTTGGTCGGTAAAAATTCATTATATAATCTCCCGAAGGTTTTGATGTATCACACAAATATCCTGTGTCTTTGTTTCGAGCTATTTTTCTGACAGATCTAGACCACCATGACGTCTTGAAGCGCCCCCAAGGACAAGTTTTTCGAGAAGGTCAGCAACCCCTACCTCGTGGAGGTGCTCCAACACCCTCAAACCATTGAGATGCGTGAGGGGGTGCTGCACATCCGCGATGTTGAGGGACCAAGGAGGACCGGAAGCGTGGAGGTAAGACTCGAAGCAATGGAACAACAAGTTTTCAGGTGCCAAGGGATGGTGGAACACGGACTCAACACCAACCAGATGATGATCGCGGAGTTCACCAACAACCACAAGCTGGATGCCAAGAACATTGGGTAAACCATCTTCAAGCTTCATGAGAAAATCAAGCACCTCCAAGCCAAGATCTATGACCTGCAAAACCAAAACCGTGAGTATGAATATAGATCCAAGAGGATGAGTTTGGCTATAAATTTGAGGATCCCGGAGACTCGATCATCCTTCAATGATGGTGAGCCTATGCCTTGGAAGATGGATGACAAGCCTACATCATCAACACATCATCACCACCTCCGAAGAAGGAGACATAAACACATGGGTATGGGCACTCCCCTTGGCAACTGCCAAGCTTGGGGGAGGTGCCCTGGTATCGTATCACCATCACACTCCTATCTTTACCATTTTACTTAGATCAATCCTTTTGGTAATATCTTGATCTAGTAGAATAAAGTTTTGGTATGATTTAGTTTCTAGTTTTTCTTTATGATCCTTCAATGTAATCGAGTCAGTGAGCTATATATAATAAAGATTAGTGTTGAGTCAAGGGATTTGCTATCTTGCTATGATCTTGAGGGAAATTAAAGAAAGAATAGAAAGAAATAAAAGAGATCATATTGCTCTTATGGAGAGTAATGACTTCACAGAAAGAGTATGATGAATAAAAGTTGATGAGAGTTGACAAATATAGTTTTGGTCATCATTGCAATTAATAGGAAGTAATAAAGAAAGAGAGGTTCTCACATATAAATATACTATCTTGGACATATTTTATGATTGTGAGCACTCATTAAAATATGACATGCTAAAGAGTTGATGTTGGACAAGGAAGACAACGTAATGGGTTTTGTTTTCTTATATCCGAAATAAAGTCTATTGTCATGGATCATCCAACATATTGAGCTTGCCTTTCCCCCTCATCCTAGACAAATTCCTTGCACCAAGTAGAGATACTACTTGTGCTTCCAAATATCCTTAAACCCAGTTTTGCCATGAGAGTCCACCATATCTACCCATGGATTGAGTAAGATCCTTCAAGTAAGTTGTCATGTTGCATGCAATAAAAATTGCTCTCTAAATATGTATGAATTATTAGTGTGGAGAAAATAAGCTTTATACGATCTTGTGATATGTAAGCAATAAAAGCGACGGACTACATAATAAAGGTCCGTATCACAAGTGGCAATACAAAGTGACGTTCTTCTGCACTAAGATTTCGTGCATCCAACCATAAAAGCACATGACAACCTCTGCTTCCCTTTGCGAAGGGCCTATCTTTTGTCTTATACTTTATGCAAGAGTCCTAGTGATCTTCACCTTTCCTTTTTACATTTTATCCTTTGGCAAGCACCTCGTGTTGGAAAGATCCTGATATATATATCCAATTGGATGTAAGTTAGCATGAACTATTATTGTTGACATTACCCTTGAGGTAAAAGATTGGGAGGCAACACTATAAGCCCCTATCTTTCTCTTTGTCCGATTAAAACTCCATACCCATAAGTATTGCGTGAGTGTCAGCAATTGTGAAAGACTAAATGATTGTTGAGTATGTGGACTTGCTAAAAAGCTCTTATTTTGACACTTTCTGATGTTATGATAAATTGCAATTGCTTCAATGACCAAGATCATAGTTTGTTAGTTTTCAATGAGGTTTCTGATTCATACTTGACATTGTGAATAGATTGTTACTCTAGCATAAGAAATCATATGACTATATATATATAAGAATGATCATGATGCCCTCATGTCCGTATTTTATTTTATCAACACCTCTATCTCTAAACACGTGTACATATTTTTCAATATCTGCTTCCGCTTGAGGACAAGCGTGGTCTAAGCTTGGGGGAGTTGATACGTCCATTTTGCGTCATGATTTTATATCGACATTTATTGCATTATGGGCTATTATTACACGTTATGTCACAATATTTATGCCTATTCTCTCTTATTTTACAAGGTTTACATGAAGAGGAAGAATGCCGGCAGCTGGAATTCTGGGCTGGAAAAGGAGCAAATATTAGAGACCTATTCTACACAGCTCCAAAAGTCCTGAAACTCCATGAAAGTCATTTTTGGAATTAATAAAAAAATACTGAGCAGAAGAAATACCAGAGCGTGGCCACCCACAGTCCACGAGGGTGGGGGCGCGCCCAGGCAGCCTTCTGGTGACCATCTTCTACTATATGAAGTCTTTTACCCTGGAAAAAAATCATAAGCAAGCTTTCGGGATGAAATACCGTGGCCACGAGGCGGAACCTTGGCGGAACCAATCTAGGGCTCTGGCGGAGCTGTTCTGCCGGGGAAACATCCCTCTGGAGGCGGGATTTTCATCACCATCGTCATCACCAACGATCCTCTCATTGGGAGGGGGTCAATCTCCATCAACATCTTCACCAGCACCATCTCCTCTCAAACCGTAGTTCATCTCTTGTATCCAATCTTTGTACCAAAACCTCAGATTGGTACCGATGGGTTGCTAGTAGTGTTAATTACTCCTTCTAGTTGATGCTAGTTGGTTTATTCGGTGGCAGATCATATGTTCAGATCCTTAATGCATATTAGTACCCCTCTGATTATGAACTTGAATATGATTTGTGAGTAGTTGCGTTTGTTCCTGAGGACATGGGAGAAGTCTTGCTATAAGTAGTCATGTGAATTTGCAATTCGTTCGATATTTTGATGAGATGTATGCTGTCTCTCCTCTAGTGGTGTTATGTGAACGTTGACTACATGACACTTCGCCATTGTTTGGGCCTAGAGGAAGCCATTGGGAAGTAATAAGTAGATGATGGGTTGCTAGAGTGACAGAAGCTTAAACCCTAGTTTATGCGTTGCTTCGCAAGGGGCAGATTTGGATCCCCATGTTTCATGCTATGGTTTGGTTTAACTTAATACTTCTTTTGTAGTTGCGGATGCTTGTAATAGGGGTTAATCATTAGTGGGATGCTTGTCCAAGAAAGGGCAGTACCCAAGCACCGGTTCACCAACATATCAAATTATCAAAGTAACAAACGTGAATCATATGAGCGTGATGAAAACTAGCTTGACGATAATTCCGATGTGTCCTCGGGAGCGCTTTTCTCTATATAAGAACTTGTCCAGGCTTGTCCTTTGCTAAAAAAGGATTGGGCCACCTTGCTGCACCTTATTTAGTTTCATTGCTTGTTACCCGTTACAAATTACCTTATCACAAAACTATCTGTTACCGATAGTTTCAGTGCTTGTAGAGAATACCTTACTGAAAACCGCTTGTCATTTCCTTCTGCTCCTCGTTGGGTTCAACACTCTTACTTATCAAAAGGACTAAGATAGATCCCCTACACTTGTGGGTCATCAGCAAGCAGAAAGGGTGAATGGTTTGATCCTTCAAGGGCTAGAACCCCGACAGATGCGCGACCTCAAGCACGCTACCGGAGCTTGGGTGACTGAGTAACCATCCGTCGTATGGGGGCTGAGAACGATGTCGAACCGGTCGACGGACCGAACCCCTTTCCTCTTGGCGTACGGCACTGAGGCTGTGCTTTGGAGTGACTTGCTGCACAACGCCCCCCGAGTGGAACTCTTCTCAAAAGCTGAAGCAGAACAGGCACACCAAGATGCAGTTGATCTCCTGGAAGAGGAACGTGAGATGGCTCTGATCCGGTTGACCATCTATTAGCCAGATCTGCGTCGATCCCATGCTCGTAATGTTAGAGGTCGATCGTTCCAGGAACAATACATTATGCTCCGAGTGGATCAGAAACGGCCTCACAAGCTCGCTCCGGCTTGGGAAGGTCCCTTCATCATCACCAAGGTGCTTCACAATGGAGCGTACCACATCTACAATGTAGCCAAGAAAATGGATGAGCCACGCACGTGGAACGCAGAGCTGGTTCGCCCTTTCTATACTTAAACTGCTCGGATCGACGAGTTATAATAAGAGTCCTTCGGTTTGCTTACCAAAGACAAGATTTTTGCAGTATCTTAATGATTGATTTCCCATAATCATTTGCGTCCAAATCCCCCAGTGGGTGGCTTAGCCGCGAACCTGATTCTCCTAACTAAAAAAACACTCCTGGTGGAGAGAAATCCTCCCACTCGGGGGCTTATCTGCGACCCCGTACTCGCCTAAGTTAAAAAACTACTCCGAGTGCAGAGCAATCCTCCCACTCGGGGGCTTAGCTGCGACCCCGTACTCGCCTAAGTTAAAAAAAACATTCCGACTGGAGAGCAATCCTCCCACTTAGGGGCTTAGCTGCGACCCCGTACTCTCCTAAGTTAAAAAAACTACTCCAAGTGGAGAGCAATCCTCCCACTCGGGGGCTTAGCTGCAACCCCGTACTCGCCTAAGTTAAAAAACACTCTGAGTGGAGAGAAATCCTCCCACTCGGGGGCTTAGCCGCGACCCCGTACTCGTCTAAGTTAAAAAAAACACTCCGAGTGGAGAGCAATCCTTCCACTTGGGGGCTTAGCTGTGACCCCGTACTCGCCTACGTTAAACAACACTCCGAGTGAAGAGCAATCCTTCCACTTGGGGGCTTAACTGCGACCCCATACTCGCCTAAGTTAAAAAACACTCTGAGTGGAGAGCAATCCTCCCACTTGGGGGCTTAGCTGCGACTGAGGGAGTCCTGGATTAGAGGGTATCCGGACAGCCGGACTATATATATCGCCCGGAGTATTGAAGCATGAAGATACAAGACTCAAGACTTCGGCCCGTGTCCGGATGAGACTCTCCTTTGCATGGAAAACAAGCTTGGCGATCCGGATATTGTGTTTCCTTCCTTGTAAACGAGTCCATGTAAACCCTAGCCCTCTCTGTCTATATAAACTGGAGAGGTTGGTCCTTAGAAGGCCGATCACGATTACAATCATACCATCATAGGCTAGCTTCTAGGGTTTAGCCTCTACGATCTCGTGGTAGATCTACTCTTGTATCACCCATATCTTCAATATTAAGAAAGCAGGAAGTAGGGTTTTACCTCCATCGAGAGGGCCCGAACCCGGGTAAACATCTTTGTCCCTTGCTTCCTGTTACCATCAGCCTTGATGCACAGATCGGGACCCCCTACCCGAGAGCCGCCGGTTTTGACACCGAAATTGGTGCTTTCATTGAGAGTTCCTCTGTGTCGTAGCCACAAGGCTCGATGGCTCGTCTCATCGTCAAAGACAGCATTACCTCGGGGGGAACTCTGGCTGTAGGCCAAACTCTCTGACTTGGCGGCTTTATCATGGCCGCCCCATTGGCGGTAGCACCGACGATGGCCTCTCGGGTCATCAACCGTAACCTTCGCGTCAGTTCGGAACTCGCTGAACAAATAGATCCGATGGAGCTCTCCTCCCTTAATGAGCTCTTGGATCGCATCGCCGCTCTGGGAGTCGCTACAGACTATGACCGGATCGGGATTAAACCCGACCAAAGGGATATCAGATCCCCGCCGGGCACCCACAAGATAGCGGTTGTGGAGGAACCACACACGGATCACCCCTCGACTTTGAGGATGAATTATGTCCGAATCACCGAACTCCTTGAGCCGAATACCTACTCAAAGGAAGACATGACCTAGGTCTCGGACGTAGAACCGGGCATTGGGCCGAAGAAATTGTGCAGCACTCAAGATCCTGAGATATCAGGATCGAAACCTCCCACGCCCCTGGATGTTAGATCGGATCAGAATCCGGATTCAGCTGACAACACCCACCAGGACTTAAACCGTCTCTCCCGCATCAGGCAAGAGCCCCAGGAGACTGTACATCGCTACTGGGCCATATTCCTCCTTGCGTTTAACAAGGTCAAGGACTGCCGCGAGGAGGACGTAGTCTTACTCTTCTGCAAAAACTGCACGGACAAAGGACTCCTTAATGCTCTAAGCCGCCATGACATAGTACACTTCGCGGATTTGGCAATCATAGTACAGAAGTACTGTGCAATGGAAAGCGCCTGGAAAACCCAAACAGAATTTTGGGACAGTACTGCTCTCACCAAGACATTTGTCCGAACTAAACGGGCGAACTCTCGTAAGTCGGCCGATCCTGTTCCCAAGAAACCAAAGCACACCCTAGGGCGGGGAACCGTATTGGAAGAATGGCTCAATAGACCACGTAAACTCCACATCACTCCGGACATGACACCAACTCATAGCCTTAGAGCATGTTGGATACTCCGGCAGGTCGCAAAAAGCGGCGAGGATCTTCTTGCAAGCCATAAAGCAGAACAACATCCCGCCAACGAACACAATGCGATATTAACAGTCTTCGAGACTTTCGCCTCAAACAATAGGCGCAAGCGAGCTCACCGATGCTCTGCTAAAATTTGCCATGTGGCAAAGATAAACCCCTGGAACGACACTGCTATAACTTTCAATGCTAGTGATGAACCTCGATTCTAGACTGTCCGAGCACCGGCCGCTCTGGTCCTTAGCCCAATCATGGACGGCTTCCGGCTCACTAAAGTACTCATGGATGGCGGAAGGGGATTAAACTTGATCTATGAAGAAACGCTCAACAAGATGGAAATTGATAAAGGCCGCATTGAGCAAAGCGGCACCACCTTCAGGGGAATCATCCCTACTCGGGAAGCGCGGTGTGCGGGAAAAATCACACTTGAGGTGGTATTCGGCACACCGAAAAATTACAGGTCCGAAGAGATCACATTCCAAGTGGCTCCTTTTAGCGGCGGATACCACACCCTTTTAGGGCGGGACGCGTTTACAAGCTTTCAAGCCATACCCCATTACAGGTACATGAAGCTTAAAATGCCCGGGCCTAATGGAATAATCACTCTAGCCAGTGATCCGGACGTCGCACATCGCGCCGAAAACAAAACCGCAGCACTGCCCTGGAGGCATTATCCGAAGCCCTAGCAGCTGAAGAACTAACAACGCTACGGGCCACCATGGACATGGACGACGTGATACTCGACAAGCGACCCTAGTCGACCTCATTTAAACCCGCAGAAGAGATAGTCAAATTCCAAGTCCATCCAATGGACCCCACGAAGATAGCTTCCATCGGGACACAGTTGAGCCCCGCAATGGACGCCGCACTATGAGACTTTTTACGCGAGAATTGGAACATTTTCGCCTGGCACCCATCGGACATGCCGGGCATCCCGCGTGGATTGGCCTAGCATAGCCTTAATATACTAAAGGGATATAAACCTGTCAAACAAGCCCTAAGGCGATTCTCAGAGCCCAAACGACAAGCAATTGGGGAAGAGTTAGCAAAGCTACTCGAGGCCGGATTCATTAGAGATATTAAACACCCGGTTTGGCTGGCAAATTTGGTAATGGTACCAAAGAAGGACAAATCATGGCGCCTATGCGTCGACTTCAAAGACCTCAACAAGGCTTGCCCCAAGGATCCCTTTCCCCTCCCTCGCATCGATCGAATCATAGATGCCACAACTGGACATGACTCGTTGTGTTTTCTCGACGCATACTCTGGATACCATCAAATAAAGATGGCAGAGTCTGACCAAGCTGCAATAGCTTTCATAATGCCATATGGCCCTTTTTGCTTCAACATTATGCCTTTCGGGCTCAAGAATGCCGGCGCAACCTATCAACGCATGATTCAAACATGCCTCGAAAAACAAATCGGCAAAACAGTGGAAGCATATGTGGACGACGTGTTCATAAAAACTAAACACGTCGAAACCCTAATAGATGACTTGAGGCTTACATTTGATAACCTCCGGACATACGACATCACGTTGAATCCGAAAAAATGCGTCTTTGGCATCCCCTCGGGGAAACTGATGGGCTTCATTGTTTCCAATAGAGGAATTGAAGCGAATCCGGCAAAAATCCGAGCTCTGTCGCAGTTGGCTATACCAACAGACCTCAAGCACATCCAGAAACTAGCTGGATGCATGGCCGCTTTGAGCCGCTTTATCTCCAGGTTAGGAGAAAAGGCAATACCTCTTTACCGCCTCCTTCGGCGCACCGAACACTTTGTATGGACGGATGCAGCCACAGCCGGACTCGATGAAATAAAGACCTTACTGGCCAGTAATCCAGTCCTAACAGCGCCGAATATCGGCGAGCCTATGCTACTGTACATAGCAGCAACACATCAAGTGGTAAGCGCAGTGCTCATCGTCGAACGAGAGGTTGACGGATACAAATTCCCGCTCCAAAAGTCAGTTTATTACGTATCCACGATCCTCACCCCATGCAAATCCCGAAACCCACACTATCAAAAAATAGCATACGCGGTCTTCATGGCATCCCGGAAGCTGCGACACTACTTTCAAGAGTGTTTGATTACAGTGGCCTCCGAAGTACCACTCAATGACATAATAAATAACTGCAACGCTACGGGCCGGATTGCCAAATGGGCTATCGAGCTCCTTCCGTTCGACATAATATATAAACCACGGCGGGCCATCAAGTCGCAAGTACTGGCTGACTTTGTCGCCGAATGGACGGAAGCCGAACTCCCTAAAGAGTACGGCGCGTACTCCAACTGGATCATGCACTTCGACGACTCTAAAATGCTAGCCGGATTGGGAGCAGGTGTAGTCCTGACGTCTCCCACCGGTGACACGGTCCAATACGTCCTCCAAATATTATACACAGACTCCAACAATGCAGCCGAATACGAGGCTCTGTTGCAGGGTCTTCGGATGGCAGTCTCTATGGGCATCCAACACCTGGAAGTGCACGGGTATTCGAACCTCGCAATATCACAAATAAATGGGGACTTTGATGCCAAGGATCCGAAAATTGAGGCCTACCGTAATGCCGTCCTCAAAATGTCACCTTGGTTCGAGGCGCTCGACTTCCACCATGTGGCTCGAGAAAACAATCAAGCGGCGGACGTCCTCGCCAGCATCTGCGCTAAACGCCACCCCATCCCACCTAACATATTCTTGGAAAGATTGTTCAAGCCATCCGTAGTATGGGAAGGGGAGTCCGGCAATACCAGCACGAACCCGAACACACCCCCAGATTCCGAGCCATGAGACACAATCGGAGGCTCTGCCACCGAAATAACATCTTCGGCCCACGAAATCATGGCCGTCATCGCCCCGTGGACTGAGCCTTTCTTAGCCTACCTAAATAGGTAGGAGCTCCCGGAAGACCAAAATGAAGCACGCTGCATTGTCTGGCATTCTAAAGCGTACAACTCTTGGCTGAAATCCATGCAGGACTGGGCGGTCACCACGCCGCGGCTCAAGCGCTGGTAAGCAAGGCCTTCCATACAAGCTTCTATTGGCCGACGGCCCGAGCAGACACACAGGACCTTGTCCAACATTGCGTCGGTTGCCAGCTTTTCGCCAATCAGAGTCATATGCCCCCTACCGCTCTCTAAACAATCCCCATAACTTGGCCCTTCGCGGTCTGGGGGCTGAATATGGTTGGACCTCTTAAAGGGGGAAGCCATAAGAAAAAATACTTATTGGTCATGGTGGACAAGTTCACCAAATGGATAGAAGCCAAACCAGTCAAAACGGCCAAATCCAGACCAGTGATAGACTTCATATCCCGGGTCGTACACCGATATGGTGTCCCCCACAGCATCATCACCGATAATGGCTCAAATTTCATAGCCGATGAAGTGAAAACTTGGTGCGGCAAAATGGGCATTAAGCACGACTACGCTTCCATCTACCATCCGCAAACAAACGGCCAGGTCGAATGGGTAAACAGTCTCATCATTAGCGGCATCAAAACCAGACTAGTGTGATCTTTGACCGAATCGGATACGCACTGGGTCGAGGAGCTTGATTCTGTACTCTGGGGGCTGCGGACCACACCGAATCGCACCACCGGATATACACCATTTCTTATGGTGTACGGTGCAGAAGCAGTACTACCCTGCGACATAAAAAATGATTCACCACGCGTACGCATGTACAAAGAGAAGGAAGCCGAGTTAGATCGGCAGGACAATTTGGATGACCTGGAAGAGGAGCGCGATGTCGCAAAAGCCCGTTCCGCATTCTATCAGCAGCAGGCTCGACGATATCAAAGCAGAGAAATGCGGTCCAAAACTTACAATATTGGCGAGCTCGTCCTACGCCTACCAGAGAAGAAGAAGGACAAACTCAAACCCAAGTGGGAAGGTCCCTTCGTCATTTACAAAGTTCTCACCGGAGGAGCGTACCGCTTACGTAATGCATCCGATAGCAGACTCGAGTTGAACCCATGGAACGCGGCCAGACTCCGGAGATACTACGCCTAACGCCGAACTCAGTGTTCGTCTCCTTACTCCCTCCCTTTTATTTATGCTCCACCCCTACTTTTTCTTTATCGACCCTTTTTTTCTCTTCACACAAAGTACTTAATACAGTGCCGACTCCCGGATCACTCCGGCCGCACTATGTGTGTAAGCAATACCTGGGGGCTCCCTATACAGAAGCTAAAAATAATTACTGAAATGGCTTTTTGTCCATCACATATGAGTTTCTTTTTCATATGTGCCTTTTCTTCACCATTATATGCATCGATATGACTTAAGATGTGGCCAAGCAGGGTTGCCTGGCTCTTGTGTTTATGCCTTACATTCCCATTAATTCGGCTAGGGCATAAGGGGAGCACCTCTGCCATTGTTACTGCCGGTTCAGCCGGATGTGTACCTCAGACTGGGTGAAGCCGAAAGCTAGTTTCCTTAAGAGAATATTCGATCGGTGAACAAAAGATGTATTCATTTATTACAACATAAATCCCGAGAAGTCTTGTATCCTGCGCCATTGAGGGAGTCCTAGACTAGGGGGTGTCTGGACAGCTGGACTATCATCGTCCGCCGGACTCCAAGACTATGAAGATACAAGATTGAAGACTTCGTCCCGTGTCCGGATGGGACATTCCTTGGCGTGGAAGGCAAGCTTGGCGATACGGATATGTAGATCTCCTACCATTGTAACCGACTCTGTGTAACCCTAGCCCTCTCCGGTGTCTATATAAACCGGAGGGCTTTAGTCCGTAGGACACAACAACCATTACAACAATCATACCATAGGCTAGCTTCTAGGGTTTAGCCTCCTTGATCTCGTGCTAGATCCACTCTTGTACTACCCATATCATCAATATCAATCAAGCAGGAGTAGGGTTTTACCTCCATCGAGAGGCCCCGAACCTGGGTAAAAACATCGTGTCCCTTGTCTCCTGTTACCATCCGCCTAGACGCATGCAGCTCAGACCCCCTACCGAGATCCGCCGGTTTTGACACCGACATTGGTGCTTTCATTGAGAGTTCCTCTGTGTCATCACCGATAGGCTTGATGGCTTCTTCAATCAACAACAACGACGTCCAGGGTGGGACTTTTCTCCCCGGACAGATCTTCGTATTCGGCGGCTTCGCACTGCGGGCTAATTCACTTGGCCATCTGGAGCAGATCGAAAGCTACGCCCCTGGCCGTTAGGTCAGATTTGGAAGCCTAAACTTCATGGCGGACATCCGCGGAGACTTGATCTTCAATGGATCCGATCCGCAGCCGAGCATGCCGCACTGTCGCGATGGGCATGATCTAACTCTGCCGCCGGACAGTACCTCGGACGCCGCACACGAATCCGCTCCGACCCATAGTCCGGAGCCGATCGCGCAGACCGAGGACGGGTGGCTAGACACCGCCTCGGGAGCTGCAACTTCCACGGCGATGGAGCCGAACACTGACCCCGTCCCTTATAAAGCTCGTGACTCCGAGGTGCCGGACTCCCTGCCGGACTCCGAACCTCCTGCGCCCCTGCCAATCGAATCCGATCGGGCGCCGATCATGGAGTTCACCGCTGCGGACATGTTTCAGCACTCGCCCTTTGGCGACGTCTTAAATTCACTAAAGCATCTCTCGCTATCCAGAGAGCCCTGGCCGGATTATGGCCAGGATGGTTGGGATGCGGACGACGAAGAAATTCAAAGCCCACCCACCACCCACTTTGTTGCCACTGTCGACGATCTAACCGACATGCTAGACTATGACTCCGAAGACATCGACGGTATGGACGACGATGCCGGAGACGATCAAGAACCAGCGCTCACAGAACACTGGAAGGCCACCCCAACCCATGATGTATATATGGTGGATACCCCAAAAGGAAGCGATAATGAGGACCAACGGGGTGCGGCAAAGGATAATCCCGCCGATAAACAACCAAAAGGGCGACGCAGACGCCGCCCTAAGTCCCGCCTCGACAACAACAGCGCTCCTAATGACCCAGCAATAGAGTAGGGCAAACCAGTGGATGACGAACATGCAGCCAAGCAACCGTTCGAACAGGACGAATCGGATAATCAATCCATGCCCGGCGAAACCAACAGTCCAGACGACCTCACGCCGGACACACCACCGGAGAATAAGAGCCTTCGCAAAAGACTCGCCGCCATCGCAAGAAGTCCAAGAAGGAAAACGGAAGCTCAAAACAGCGGAAGACATACTCAGAATGAGGTGGAGCAAAGTGCTCAAAACCGTAGACAAATACGGCAATGGACATCAATCAAAGAGCTACCCGAAGCGCAAGCTGCTGCCAGAATTTGACGAGGAAGCCATAGAGCCCCCATAGTAAAAAAACAAAGAGGCCGCCTGGCGGGATAGACGGCCAAATGATAGGCCAAAAACTACAAGCGGCGCCGCACACAAGCCGACTCATGATCCTGGAAAAACAGATGGCCCAGCCAGGTCCATTTACGGGCCAAAAAAGAGGGCCCCAGGAAGCAACACAACACGCCAAGTGTTCGAAGACAGCGGTACACCCAAATACAGGGGCGCTGCACACCCACTATGTTTCACCGATGAGGTGCTGGATCATGAATTCCCAGCAGGGTTTAAACCCATAAACATAGAGGCTTACGACGGAACAACAGACCCTAGAGTCTGGATAGAGGATTATATACTACACATACACATGGCTAGAGGAGATGATCTCCACGCCATAAAATATCTACCCCTCAAGCTCAAAGGGCCAGCTCGGCATTGGCTCAAAAGCCTCCCAGAAAACACTGTTGGAAGTTGGGAAGAGCTTGAGGACGCTTTAGAGCAAATTTTCAAGGGACTTATGTCCGCCCTCCGGATGCGCATTTATCTAAGTCATATAACTCAGCAGCCCGGAGAGTCAGTAGCATAAATTCGAATAGGTTCCTTACTAAAAGAACCAAATAGTCGACTATCCGGACGCTGAAGCCTTAGCAGCTTTTAAACACAACGTCCGAGATTTAATGGTTCACTGACACCTCGGCCAAGAGAAGCCGAGGACAATGTCCGTGCTAACAAGCCTCATGACCCGCTTTTGCGCGGGGGAAGACAGCTGGCTAGCAAGATGCAGCACCAGCGACCCAAGTACATCCGAGATCAGAGATGGAAACAGAAAATCACGGAGCCGAAAGGATCAGCGCCGGAATAAACAAAAAAGCCCAAAGAACACGGCGGTCAACGCCGGATTCAAAAGCTCGTGGCCAAACAACAAAACACTGCCTCTTAAGGACAACAGTGACGAGCTATCCAACTTAAACAAAATTTTGGATCGGATATGTCAAATCCACAGTACCTCCGGAAGGCCTGCAAACCACACCCACCGAGATTGTTGGGTTTTCAAACAGTCCAGCCGACTCAACGCCGAACACAAGGGGCTCGACGCACCAAGCGAGGATGATGATGAACCCCACCATCAGAGCACCAGAAAACAAAAGACCTTTCCGAAAGAAGTCAAAATAGTAAACTCACTTCATGTGATATTACGGAAAAACAATGCGGCACCCACTAAAATAAGTGCCGCATGGTCCACCCCAGCGGAACCTCGAAGTTGGATGTCAAAACCAATCACTTTCGACCACCGATTATTCCGTAGCATTCAAACGCAGGATGGACTGCCCTGATATTGGATCCTATAATCGACGGACTACAGCTTACACAAGTCCTGATGGACGGCGGCAGTGATTTAAACCTGCTATATCCGAATACAATCCGCAAGTTGGGGATAGACCTTACTAAAATTCGACATAGCCGCACTTCCTTTAAAGGAGTGATGCCAGGCCCTTACGCCAAGTGCACAGACTCCTTATTACTAGAAGTTGTGTTCGGGTCACCGGACAACTCCCGACGCGCAAAGCTAATCTTTCATGTCGCCCCATTCAAAAGTAGCTATCAAGCATTATTGGGACGCGAAGCTTTCGTCCGCTTTAACGCAATACCACATTACGCGTCTCTTACACTTAAAATGCCCGGTCCACGTGGCATCATTTCATTAAGATGGTCATCTAAAGACCCCGGACACGGCTAGACGAGTCCGGCACAAATAAGCTAGGGGCTCCCTAGCCGCACACCCCTTCACAAGGGGCTGTGCATATAAGCAATAATGAGCTAATATAGTCTCCGCTTTATTTATTTATTAATATTTTTCATGCACTTTTTCGCACGATTTCCTTTCAAACTAAGTTCCTCTCTTTTTACAGATGAACAACGTGCATACCCGTCCAGGATAACGGCAAAACGGAGACACAGGCGTAGACGTGCAGTAGGGACCCGTTGCAAGGATTCTTTTCAGATTAAGACCCTGCGTAAACCTTTTTTACTATCTCTTGTTGCTATAATCCCCTGGTTTTTCATGATAACCAGAGAGGAGACTGACGTTTTGGCATCGGCCGCGTCAGAGGACCTCGCCCGTACCTGGACACTAGGGGCTTAGGGCATTGTTCCACCGTTATTATAAAGACCGAACACCTTAGGGAGTGTTCGGCGCCTCGAAGTTAGGCCTTATATGCATCAGCTCGAATCATGTCTTTGGTCAAATGTTGGGTTTGCCTGCTCCTCGTGTTTTGCTGCCTTTACGTTCAGATCATCGGCTAACGCGGCACTGTGAGAACTATCGCGATTGTGCCCGCTTAATTGGCGAGCACCTCAAGAGAGAAAGCCGAAACCGATCATCATGATACAACGAGAGACTGGTCAACCACTCGATCGACCACCGGAATGTTTAAAATTACTCCGCTTTGACGAAGGACCGTTTCCCGGTCAGGCACATACACGCCCCGAATTCGGAGAGTGCGATGCCCCCAGGGGCTATATCGTAGTCCCACCCTCGAACTCCAATGGCTAAGTGAAAGTGATAAAGCATCATAGTCCAGTTGCCTCGTTTGCTATGCTACCACCTCCTTAACAGGACCGAGACGTCGGATTAAGTGTGAAAATGCACTATTTTTGGGAACACCCCCGCACCTTGTGCGTGGGGGCTGAAGCCGAAGACTGCCATCTTTCAGGTTATACAAACGTATACATAAACAGCCGCATAGGAGATATTTCAATACTTGAACGCACAAGTATAAAAAAGCGCTTACATCATAAACATTGTTTTACAAAATTAAACGTTCATTTGAACGTGACATTTTTCGAGCACTGCGACTCTATCACACGAGCACCATGCAGAACTTCCCCAAAATAGTGCTCAGCGGGTAACCGGCTTTCGTCCGAACCCTGGGATGCAACAACGGTGGCATCCATCTCTGTCCAATGTGTCTTCACACGGGTGAGGGCCATCCGCGCACCCTCTATACAGGCCGACCGCTTCATCACCTTGATATCCGGCATTGCCCCAAGAAATTGCTGCAATAAGCCAAAATAGCTCTTCGGCTTGGGCCTATCCGGCCAGAAATGAGTCACGATATCCGTCATGGCAAGTCCGGACAACCTATTCAGCTCAGCCCATTCAGCCAACCGATCGGTCAGCGAAAGTGAACGATCCGGACTATGGAATTGAGACCAAAACAGCTCTTCCATCTTGTGATCCTTCTGACTTTGGAAGTGCACAACGGCATCCGCCGCACTCGCCGGTAAGTCCATATATGGATCCTCCGGACCCCATAGTTGGCCAAGCTGGGTATACTTTGGATCCGTAAACCTGCGGCGCAGCAGAAAAGGCTTGCCAGCCACAATGTCTCCGGCCTGACGCAGCTCCTCCTTTATAGCTCGCATTGCAGAGCGGGCATCCTCGGCTTCGGCGGTGGCCTTCCCAGTGTCTTCGCCTCGATAGGCGCTCCTTTTCAAGAGCCTCATTGCGGTCGGTAGCATCCTCAATTTAACTGCCAGTTAAATATCTCTTCCTCGCTTCGGCAGATGCAGCCCTTTCGACTTTAACTCTTCGACGCCCTTGAGGCAGCCGATCACTCCTTCCGCTTGCTCCTTGGCTTGAGCAAGTTCTCGAAAAGGTCTCCACAGCAGCAGCACCATCTGCGTCAAGCATAAATATTGTAAGAGGTGGGCTTTGGCTCCCTTAATAGGTGACTGCGGAGAAACAACTTACCTTGCGACTCGTCAAGTCGCTTGTTGACTAGCGCGATGTACGAATCCGCAACATCGAGTTGCCGCATTAATTCAGCAACTCCATCAGTGCGGCTAGCCCCCGGACTATCCGCCGCCTACATAGGAAGGGCGACACTCAATACCGGCGATTTTGATCCTCGGCAAGCTGTCGCTTTCGACAACCTACCAAGTCTCAGGGGCTACTATCTATACAGGGCGCAATTTATGTGCAAAACTGTCAAAAAGGGGTGTCATTTTTACATACCTCAAACCCCGCCAGCAAACTCCTGACGACATTATGCAATCCGCTTTCGGCGGATGAAATCCTTCCAATCACCGTACTCATCAATGCACGGTGATCTTCGAGATGGACGCCTCTTAGGCAGATCCTTCACCCCCGGCGAACACTAGTCGGCGCCAACTCTTCGGCTCGCTGGCTCGGGATACCCTCCATGATGACACTTCGTGCTCGTCCGCCCTATCCGACGGGCAAGCAGACGGAGGCGCCTCGCTCTCCATCATCTCCGGACGAAGATCCTCAAGACGAGCTCATCCGAGAAGGTCGCAGATCCGAACTACAAGGTAAAAATTTCGGTTATCCTCGGAAGCACAAATAGGGATGTTTCTTATTAATGAACTCCCTTTTCTACTCACGGCTCATTGGAGGGCTGATTCTTTAGAGAAGATCAAGGGCGGGACCTCCCCGGACGCAGGACCCTCTGGTGAAGATTTCTTCCCCGCTTAGGGGCTTTGGCCTCCGGGTCTTTGGGGCGGTCCTCTTCTCCCCGGAGGAGGGATTCTCGATCCCCTTCTTCAAGCCCCTCATTAGGCGGCGGTAGCTCCTCTATTTTCCCCTTAGCTTCTTCAAGGCGCAACCTCCAACATCCTGACCAGCACGGGATCTGGCGCGGTCTCTGGGAGGGGGGCCGGACACCGTATCAGCTTTGCTTGCACTATCCACTCCTGTTGAAGGATAACGGGTTAAAAGGCGAATTGTAGAAAGGCAAACAAATGGTACGTCCGAACACTGAGCTACTTACTTGAGTATCCGGGCGATTACAGCTTAGGCCGGCATCCTCCGTCAATTCCGGACACGCCGCTTGTGGTCCGAAGAACAACTTGTACATCTCCACGGGTGACGTACCCATAAAGTGTTGGAGAAGCCGTGGTCCCTCCGGATTGAACTCCCATAACCAGAGAGGACGGCGTTTGCAGGGCAGGAGACGCCTAATTAGCATAACCTGCATCACCACGACCAGATCGATCTCCCTCGCCTGGAGGTCTCTAATCCGGCCCTGCAATAGGGGCACGTCTTCTGACGGCCCCCAGTTGAGCCCTTGGTTGACCCACGACATCAACCGTCGAGGAGGTCCCGAGCGGAATACGGGCGGCGGCTTCTGCCTGCTGCCCTTCGGAGCGGTGCTATAGAACCACTCCTGCTTCCACAAGCCGAGCTCCTCTTGGAAGGATCCCTCGGGCCACGGGGCATCGGCCGTCCTGCTTATGGCCGCCCCGCCGCACTCTGCTTGACGCCCCCCAATCATCTTCGGCTCGACATTGATGGTCTTCGGCCACAGGCCAAAGTGGGGGGGTGACGCGGAGGAAGGCTTCGCACACGACAATAAATGCGGAAATATGGAGGATGGACTCCGGAGCCAAGTCATGGAAATCCAGCCCGTAGTAGAACATGAGCCCTCTCACGAAAGGATCCGTCGGGAAGCCTAAACCCCGACGGAGGTGGGATACAAAGATGACGTACTCGCCGGGCTCGGGGGTGGGTATGGCCTGCCCTTGGCGGCAGCCTGTCTGCGAAATCTCGTAAGATGTGCTTGGCCTCTCGCAGCTTTTAGCACGTCCTCCTCCGTGACGGAGGAGGGCATCCACCGGCCCTGAAGGTCGGAGCTGGACATTGTTGAAGGTCCGAAGCACTTGAATCTGGGGCTCTGGGTGTTGGAACTTGGAGCGAGGAGAAGATTCGATGGATGAGTGAAGAAAAGAAATGAGCCTTGGTCCTATTATAAAGAGTGAGAATACCAAGAGCCGTCTCCGTGACCGTTCGGGACTCGCCTTTGATAGAGGGGGCGTGGCAACGGGCGCGGTTGGGTTACCCACGTCCGTATTGATGAGAATCCCGGAATAAGGGGAACACGATCTCTGCTTCGACAAGACGTGCCAAGGAAACCGCTTCGCTAAATGCGCTGAGGTGGTATAATAAACGATTCGAATAAAGGCTTGGCCGTGGTGTGACGTCACGCCACGAAATACGTCAGCAGATTGAACTTGTGTAAATATTATTCTCTCTGCGGTGGTATGTGGACATTATTTTGCAGAGCCGGACACTATCCTGGTGTTTACAATCTTCTATGGATTATTCGGAGGAGGAACCCGCCTTGCAATGCCGAACATTATGCGCGCCAGACTCATCGTCATTGAAGCCAAGTTTAGGAGCTACTGAGGGAGTCCTGGACTAGGGGGTGTCCGGACAGCCGGACTATCATCGTCCGTCGGACTCCAAGACTATGAAGATACAAGATTGAAGACTTTGTCCCGTGTCTAGATGGGACTTTCCTTGGCGTGGAAGGCAAGCTTGGCGATACGGATATGTAGATCTCCTACCATTGTAACCGACTCTGTGTAACCCTAGCCCTCTCCAGTGTCTATATAAACCGGAGGGCTTTAGTCCGTAGGACACAACAACCATTACAAAAATCATACCATAGGCTAGCTTCTAGGGTTTAGCCTCCTTGATCTCATGGTAGATCCACTCTTGTACTACCCATATCATCAATATCATCAAGCAGGAGTAGGGTTTTACCTCCATCGAGAGGGCCTGAACCTGGGTAAAAACATCGTGTCCCTTGTCTCCTGTTACCATCCGCCTAGACGCACAGTTCGGGACCCCCTACCCGAGATCCGCCGGTTTTGACACCGACAGCCATCATTCGCAGTCCGGGCTTGTGCATTGTCGCGTGCGTACCCAGGGAAAGGAACCCCTAACGGAACTATTCTCCCTGGAAGATGTTTCTTGCTATCCATGTAATATAACATAACTAGTTGGGTACTTGTCTGTTCAAGCACTTATGAACCCTACGCCTTGTCTCCATGCATACCCCGGTCTTGTATAACTTAGCGGGTATTCGGACACACCCCGGACTATAGGATCCGGGGGCTGAAGCGAAAAGGTCCGCTATGACAAATGATTTTAATCCGGCTAGGGACTAATTATGTCCATTAAATTACATAGTCACTTGGACTGATTATATTCTTCCTCTATACCATCCAACAGGCTATCTAGCTTACAATCCTGTTGAGAATACTTGGCGGCTAACGCTACCTGGTCATATACCAGGCTCACAGGAATTTCTTGCCCATTGAGCCCCGCCGGTCCTCCTTCGGCCATATGGTTCGGGTCCAGCTTGGTGTAGAGCGTCTTCACTATAGCCCAGGCTTCTCTTGCACCTTGCCGGCAAGCTGACATCTTCCACAGTCGGAAGCGCCGCCGTGCTCCTTGAAGCATATCCACAAGCTCCCCCATTCCGTTCGGCAATAAGCTTGATGGCCACAAGGCCTGAGCAACACCCTGCATCACTTGCCGAGCTCTCTCATGCAGTTGAGAGAGGTCTTGTAGTAAATCACTTGAAGATGAGGGCATCTCTTCTTCAGGGCGACCCGTTGAAATTCCTGCAAGCAAAATTCTTTCAATATACTTCCTCACCGAACTATCATACAGTTCGTCTGGGCACTCACCATAAATGCCGCGTCGAAGCCTTTTGTTGTCCTTCACGGAGTCCTCCAGTTGAGCGCGGACGTCTTTTAATTCCACGTCCAGCCGAATATTGCCATCTTGAAGATTGTTGTTCTGTTGCTTAACTTGCGTAAGGATGCGTTCGCCAGCCTTTAGCTACCTTTTAAGATGCGAGTCGTCATCCATTACGCCCTCTGGATTCACCCCGGGATTGTCTGCAAAATTTTCTGTTAGACTAGTCATACAAGCCATTTACGAACTAGTGCATCTTCATACAATTAAGACAAATGTTACCAGATGAGGCCTTCTGGGATTCCTCTAACTCGGCAACCTTGTCCCTCAGCTGGGCCTTGCATTCCTCCAGCTCTCGAGCCAATTGTTCATTCTTATCTACAAGGACCTGTGCATAAATTGATCCTTCAAACAGTTGTTCCAACTATTTCAAGTCTCAGGGGCTACTGTTCTACATACTTATCAAAGCTTCTTACCCGTATATCTTTGGTAGACTGGTTCGTCGCTCGGGAAAGCCCGCCCTGAGCAGCTCGGACGTATGCATCTGCCGAATTGAAGGCATTAAATGCCTCTTCGGAAAAGATGTTTTTCCGAAGCACGGCCCTCCGGCGCCGGTGATTCATGGTGCTCTCCACTTCGGAGTTTGTGGCCGAGAACATGTCCACATTCTTTGTCATAGAAATAGGAGGAAATGGCCCCGTGTCCGCCTCCGCTCTCGAAGCTGGTTCTTGAACCCGGCTGGTGGAGGCGTGATTGGCGGGATCCCCGGATATAGTTTGGCTGCTTCTCTTCCTGCCAGACGCAAAGGGTGCTGTTATATTTCAAATACTATAATTAAAGGACAGGTTATTACTTTACCTCTGCAGCGGTGTGTCGACCCTCACCGCCTTCCTCTTGAGCCTGCCCGATCCGGGTGCCCGTGGCTGACGAGTCCCTAGGGGCTCGGCCCCGCGCTCTGATCGTCGTCTCTGCAAACAGCAGGACGCCTCAAGGGTAAAGCATAATACCTGAGGGAAGTCCTCTTCGGAGGATAAGGCTTTTAGTTTGGCTTACACGCGACACAGGGAGCAGTCCGGGATAGTCGGCCGTAATGGCCACTGAGGCACCATCCCAGCTCGCTTGATAAAATACCCCGTTGACAAGCTCCACGGTAATATCCGGATCTTCTTTGAGTCCTGGATCTAGGGCCCTTCCAGGGTCCACTGGCTGCAGGGAGGGGCTAAAGATTCCTTCTACGGCCCTCCTCAGTTCCTGCTCGGAAACATCGATGCAGGCAATCTTAGCAGAAGAACGCTAAAGTAAGTGCAACAGGGAAAGGAATGACGACTTACCCACTCTAGAGGGTTGTACATAGAGAATCCGTCCCGCGGTTTAATGCGAAGGAATTCCTCCTCTTCCCCTTTGTATAAATCGGACAATATCCTTCCCAAAGCTGTGGTAGAGTCCGGACCTTTACGGCCGCAGCGGGTGGCGTCGTCCTCCCCGTTGAAGTGTCACATGGGCTTCCCCCGATATTCAAGTGGTTGCACTCCTGCATTATGCATATTGCCATGACCTCGACTATCGTCAGTCCGGATTTGACTAGTAACTTTATCCTGCTCATCAGGAAGTGTATTTCCCTCGTATCCTATTCTTGAGGGCCCCCGGGGGCGCCAGCTTAGGTGTGCCCTCGGAGGGGCATTACTGAACATGGGGAGACCTGTCTGGACTGGATCCGGAAGCGGAACATCATCAATATAAAACCACTCTGAAGGCCAGTTTTCTGGTGCCTTCTTAGGAGTGCCGGACAGGTATCCGGTCTCGGCAACGCGCCATACTTCGGCCCCACCCAATTGACATAGGGATTCTCCCTGGGTGCAGGGGACAATGCAGAACAACTTCCTCCATATTCCGAAGTGGGGTTCACAGCCTAAAAACAGCTCGCAAACGGCAACGTACCCCGCTATATGCAGAATGGAGGCAGGGCTAAGGTTGTGCAACTGGAGGCCATAGAACTCCAGGAGCCCGCGAAGAAACGGGTGGATGGGAAACCCGATGCCCCTTAGCAGATGCGGGATGAGGCATATACGCTCCTCTGGAGATGGATTGGGAGATCCCTCCGCTTGTTCCCCTCCATCATAAGTGGCTATTCCGGCCCTGACCGGGACCATGAACGCCGGTGGGAGAAACCCTTGGGTTTGTAACTCTATCAAACAGCTATGAGGAACTGAACACTCTCCCCAATCCCCCGACTTGGAACGAGGAGGGTTGATGGAGTCCTGGACTTGGGGGTGTCCGGACAGCTGGACTATCAATATCCGCCGGACTCCCAGACTACGAAGATAGAAGATTGAAGACTCCGGCTCGTGTCCGGAAGGTACTTTCCTTGGCGTGGAAGGCAAGCTTGGCGATACGGATATGTAGATCTCCTACCATTGTAACCGACTCTGTGTAACCCTAGCCTCTCCGGTGTCTATATAAACCGGAGGGCCTTAGTCCGTAGAACAACATTACATCTCAACAATCATACCATAGGCTAGCTTCTAGGGTTTAGCCTCCTTGATCTCGTGGTAGATCTACTCTTGTACTACCCATATCATCAATATTAATCAAGCGGGGCGTAGGGTATTACCTCCATCGAGAGGGCCTCGAACTCGGTAAAACATTGTGTCCTCGCCTCGTTACCATCTCGCCTAGATGCACAGTTCGGGACCCCTACCCAAGATCCGCCGGTTTTGACACGTACATTGGTGCTTTCATTGAGAGTTCCTCCGTCGCCACCGATAGGCCCGATGGCATCTTCAACCATCAACGCTGTCCGTGGTGAGACTTTTCTCCCGGACAGATCTTCGATTCGGGCGGCTTTGCACTGCGGGCAATTCTCTTGGCCATCCGGAGCAGATCGAAGCTACGCCCGGCCGTCAGTCGATTCGAAGTTTAAACTTCACGGTCGATGACCGCAGAGAATTGATCTTCGACGGACTCGAGCCACGGCCGAAGCGCCACTGACCGCGGATTTATGGGCATGATCTAGCTCTGCGGACGGGCGGTGCTTTGGTGGTCTTTTCGGATTGATCCGCCCGCCATTAGCCCGGAGCCGATTGCCCATGTCGAGGGCCGGTGGATAGACGCCGCCCTGGGGGCTTCAACATCCACGGCGATGGAGCCGAATACCAATCTTGTCCTCTACGAAACTCGTGATCCCGAGGCACCGGACTCCTCGCCGGACTCCAAGCCTCCCGCGCCCCTTCAATTTAAACCGGATTGGGCGCCGGTTATGGAATTCACTGCTGCGGACATCTTCCAGCACTCGCCTTTTGGTGATATACTGAATTCTCTGAAGCATCTCTTGCTATCGGGAGAATCCTGGCCGGACTATGGCCAGGACGGTTGGAGTTCGGACGACGAAGAAATTCAGAGCCCACCCACCACCCACTTTATAGCCACTGTCGAGGATCTAACCGACATGCTAGACTACGACTCCGGCGACATCGACGCTATGGACGACGATGCCGGAGACGAACAGGACCCAGCGCCCACAGGGCACTGGAAGGCCACCTCGTCATATGACGTCTATATGGTGGACACCCCAAAAGAAGGGGATGGCGAAAAAGCAGCGGAGGAAGATTCTCTAAAGAAGCAGCCCAAACGCCGGCGTCAGCGGCGCCGCTCTAAAAACCGCCACAACAAGAACATGGATTCTGGCACAAGAAATAACAATACCCCAGAGAGGGCCGAATACAAACCCCTCCAAAGAAGACTCAAGGCAGAGAATGCGTAGCAAGCCCTCACGAAAGGGCGGCGAAGAAAAGGTCGAGGATCATAACTATATACCTCCTCCAAGACGAAACAAGCATCAATGACGATTTAACTCGAGGAGCCCGTCGAACAAGAGTTTTTCAAGCGCAGCTCATCGCTACAGCAAGAAGCCCAAGAAGGAAAACGGAAGCTCAACACAGCGGAAGACGCGCCCGAGTAAGATGGAGCAAAGTACTCAAAACCGCAGATACACACAAAGAACGGCCACCAATCGAGGAGCTACCCAGCGCAAGCTGCTCCTGAGACCACGAGGAGGCCATAAAGCCCCCACCGTCCAATGGCCCAGCCAGGTCCATCTACGGACCCAAAAAGAAAGCCCCAAGAAGCAAAGCAACACGTCAAGTGTCCGACGATAGCGGCGCACACAAATACAGGGGCGCCGCACACCCACTATGCTTCACCGATGAGGTGCTGGATCATGAATTCCCAAAGCAGGGTTTAAACCCATAAACATAGAAGCCTACGATGGAACAATGCACTCGAGTCTGGATAGAAGACTATATATTGCATATACATATGGCTAGAGGAGACGATCTCCACGCCATAAAATATCTACCCCTCAAGCTCAAAGGGACAGCCCGTCATTGGCTCAAAAGCCTCCCAGAAAACACTATTGGAAGTTGGGAAGAGCTCGAGGAAGCGTTTAGAGCAAATTTTCAAGGGACTTATGTCCGCCTCCGGATGCGTATGACCTAAGTCACATAACTCAACAGCCCGGAGAGTCAACAAGGAAATTCTGAACAGGTTCCTTATCAAAAGAATCAAATAGTCGATCGCCTTGGACGCCAAGCCTTAGCAGCTTTCAAGCACAATGTCCGAGACGAATGGTTCGCCAGACACCTCGGTCAAGAGAAACCGAGGACAATGACCGCATTAATAAGCCTCATGACCCGCTTTTGCGAGAGAGGATAGCTGGCTGGCAAGAAGCAGCACCAACACCCAAGTACATCCGAGATAAGAGATGGAAAGCGAAAATCACGGCGCAGGAAGGAGCAGCGTCGGAGTAAAGAGAAAAGCCAAAAGAGCACGACAGCTTAACGCCGATTCAAAAGCTCGCGCCAAATAATAAAACTCAGCCCTCAAGGATGACAAATATGACGAACCGTCTAACCTACATAAAACTCGGTCGGATATGTCAAATCCACAAGACTTCTAAGGCCCGCAAATCACACCCACAGGATTGTTGGGTTTTCAAGCATCCGCCGACTAAACGCCAACACAAGGCTCGACGATCAAGCGAAGAAGATAAACCCCGCCAAGAGGGCACCGGAAAACAAAAGACTCTCCCACAAGAAGTCAAAGCAAGAACTCACTTCACGTGAGAACACGGAAGAACAATGCGGCACTTCCTAAAAGAGCTTCGCGACGTCCAACCCAAAGAACCGCAGAGATTGGATATCAAAACCAATCACTTTCACCACCGACTACTCCGCGCTCAAACGCGGGACGGACTCCCCTGATATTGAATCCGATAATAGACGGACTACAATTCACAAACGTCCTAATGGACGGAGGCAGTGACTTAAACCTGCTATATTCAAACACAATCCGTCGGATGGGGATAGACCCTACCAAAATTCGACACAGCTGCACCTCCTTCAAAGGAGTGACGCCAAGCCCTTACGCCAAGTGCACAGGCTCGATACTACTAGAAGTCGTGTTCGGATCGCCGAACAATTTTCGACGCTTAAAAGTTAATTTTCCATATCGCCCCACTTAAAAGTGAATATCAAGCACCGTTGGGACGAAGGCTTTTGTCCGCTTCAACGCCATACCGCATTACGCATCTCTTACACTCAAGATGCCCGTCCACATGGCGCCATTTCAGTGCGAGGGTCACTTTGAAGACCCCGGACTCGATAAACGAAGTCCGACCCAAAGAAAGTTAGGGTTCCCTAGCCGCACACCCTTTTACGAGGGCTGCGCGACAACCGACCAGCGGTTTCATATAAACCTCACTTTAATTATTTATAGTTATTCCTTTGTATATTTTTGCACGAGCTATTTCTAAAACTAAATGTTCCTCTTTTTCCACAGATGAACAACGTGCTTACCCGTCCGTGATAATGGCTCAACGGAGACACAAAGCAGACGCAGAGGGACCCGCAAAGGATTCTTTTAGATTAAGACCCGCGTAGACCTTTTTTATCACTTGTGTCTTGTTGTTACTCTCCTCGGATTCTTCCTATAGCCAAACGGAGCCTCGACGCCTTGGCATCGGCCGCTGTCGAAGACCATGCCCATACCGGACACTAGGGCTTAGGGCATCATTCTCGCCCATTATTATAAAGTCCTAACACCTTCGGGAGTGTCCGCATCTCGAGTTAGGCATTATATGCATCAGCTCGAATCATGTCTTTGGTTAAATGTTGGGTTTGCCCGCTCCTCGTGTTTTGCTGCCTTTACGCTCAGATCATCGGCTAACGCTGCACCAGGAGAACTATCTGCGATTGTGCCCCAGCTCGATCGGGCGAGCACCTTAGTAGAGAAAGACGAAAACTGATCATCATGATACAATGAGAGTTGGTCACCACTTGATCGACCATCGGAATGTTTAGAATTCCCCGCTTTGACGAAGGACCATTTCCCGGTTAGGCACATACGCACTTTAATCCGGAGATGTGCGGTGTCATCGAGGCTATATCGTAGCCCCACCCTCGAGCTCCATGGGCTAAGTGAAAGAGATAAAGCATCATAGTCCGGATTGCCTCGTTAGCTCGCTACCACCTCCTTAAAACAGGACCGAGACGCCGGATTAAGTGTGAAAAGCGCTTATTTTGCGAACACCCCAACACCTTGTGCAAGGGGCTGAAGCGTAAGATCGCATCTTCGGGTTATACACAAGTATACGCAAACGGCCGCACAGGAGAAGTTTTACTACTTGAAGCACAAGTATAAAAAGCATTCATACTATAATCATTGATATACAAGTCAACGCGTTCAATTGAATGTTACATTTTTTGAGCACTGCGACTCTATTATACGAGCGCCACGCATAACTTCCCCGAAATAATGCTCGGCAGGAAGCCGATTTCCATCCGAACCCTGGGAAGCAACAGTGGTGGCGTCCATCTCCGGACACTGCGCCATCACACGGGCCAGAGCCATCCGCGCTACTCGATGCAGCCGACCGCTTCATCTCTTTGATGTGCGGCACCGCCTCAAGGAATTGCTGCAAGAGGTCAAGTAGCTAGTCGCCTTCGACCTCTCGCCGGACATGGGCCACGATGTCGATCCATGGCCAATCCGGACAGCCTATTTAGTTCGCCCATTCGCCAACCTATCGGTCAGCGGAAGAGGGCGATCCAGATCGGAATTGAGACCAAGATAACTCTTCCGCCTCGTGATCCCCCGCCCGGAAGTGCTTAACGGCATCACGCTTTTCGCAGCCAAGTCCATATACGGATCCTCCGACTCCACACCGCTCAAATTGAGCGTACTTGGCATCCATAAACCGGCGATGCATAAGAAACGGCTTGCCAGCCGTGATTTCTCCGGCTTGGCGCAGCTCCTCCTTCATAGCCCGCGACGCAGAGCGGCATCCTTGGCTTCGCGGTGGCCTTTTTCAGGTCTTCCCACTCCGATAAGCGCCCTTTTCAAGAGCCTCAGAGCGGTCGGTAGCATCCTTTAATTTCTTCGCCGCCCTGCTCAAGCAAAGGCGCAGCCTTTTCGCCTCCAACTCTTCGCTGCCCTTGCGGCAGCCACGCCACTCTTCGGCTTGCTCCTTCGCTAGAGCAAGTTCAGCCCAAGGCTCTCCACAAAGAGCAGACTATCTCAGATAACAGCATACAACTTATCGAAGCGGGCTTGGACCCACTCAATAAAGCGGCACGGAGAATTTATTTACCTTGCGACTCGTCAAGTCGCTGGTTGACAAGCGCGATGTCGCATTCGCCACGCCAAGTTGTCGACTTAATTCAGCAAACTCACTAGTCCGCTGGCTCGGACTATCCGCCACCAGACGAGCGGCGGTATTCATTACCGAGATGTTGAGATTTTGATCCTCGGCATGCTGTCGCTTTCGACAACCTACCGAGTCTCGTGAGGCTACTATCTATACAGGGCGATTTTTATATGCAAACCGTCAAAAGACAAAGGGTGCATCATTTTCAAGATACCTCAAATCCCGCCAAGAAGCTCATGGCGATACGCAATCCGCCAGCGATTTAAATCCTTCCGACCACCATACGCATTAACGCTGCGTGATCTTCTCAAATGGACGCCCTCGAGCAAACTCTTCGCCTCTCCGGCCGACTCGTGGGTGCCGAACTCTCTCGCCCTCCGGACTCGGGACGCCCGTGACGATATTTCGGCTCGCCGCCTCATCCGGCGGTGCGGCGGACGGAGGTGTATCGCTCTCCATCATCTCCTAAGAAGGTCCCCGAGGATGAACTCATCTAAGACGGCTGCAGATCCGAATCGCGATATAAATATTTCGTTACCTCTGTACATAAACGAAGGTACTTCCTTATTAAACTTCCTCTTTTATACTCGCGGCTCGTTGGAGGGCTGGTCCTTCGGTGATGATTGCGCCGTCCGATTCTCTCCGACGCCGACCCCGGTGAAGACTTCTTCCCACGCTTAGGGCTTTTACCTCCGGATCTTGGAGGCGGTCCTCTTCTCCTCTGAAGGAGGGATCCTTGGTTCCTCTTCGCAGCCGCCTTGGGGCGAAATATTAGCCCCTTATCTCCCCGTCGCCCCCTCTCGTGGCGCAACCTCCAACATTCTCCAAAGACGGGCTCCGTGTGGTCTCTGGGAGGGGGCGGACACCTTATCAGCCTTGATCGTGCCACCCATTCCTGTAAAGAATCAAGGGTCGAGACGATCTTTTGAAAGGCATACAAAAAGAATGTCCGGCTCGAGCTACTTACCCGAGTATCCGGGGGTCGCGCTTAGGCTGCGCCTCACCGAATCGGACACGCCGCTTATGGGTCCAAGAACAGCTTGTACATCTCCGTGGGTGTTGCACCCATAAAATGCCGGAGAATACGAGGTCCCTCCAGATTAAACTCCCATAGACGGAGAGGACGACGCTTGCGAGGTAGGAGGTGCTCGATTAGCATGACCTGCATCACTTGACCAGGTCGACCTCCCTTGTTTGGAGGTCTCGAATCTGCCTCGCAGTGGCGGGCACGCCCTGGACGGCCCCAGCTTGAGCTCCTTGGTTGACCCACGACATCACCTGCCGTGGAGGTCCCAAGGAAGGAGGGCGGCGGCTTTTGCTTGTCGCCCCTTGGAGCAAAGATGTAGAACCACCTGCTGCCACAATCCCTGTTCCTCTTGAAGGAACCTTCGAGCCACGGGCATCGACCTTCTTGCTTATGGTCGCCTCGCCAAGACTCGCTTGATGCCCCCGATCATCTTCGCTCCACCTTGAATGTTTTCAGCCACAGGCAAGTCGGGATGACACGGAGGAAGGCTTCAGCACAATAATGAATGCGGAAATATGGAGGATGGACTCGAGCCAAATCGTGGAAGTCCAGCCCGTAGTAGAAAAGGAGCCCTCTCACGGGGATCCGCTGGAAGCCTAATCCCGATGGAGGTGAGATGCAACGCAGCTGCCGGGCTCAGGGGCTGGCACGGCCTGCCCTCGGGCAGCAACCTGTCTTGAGACTTCAGAGGCCGTGCTTGGCCTCCCGCAACTTCAATATGTCCTCCTCCGTGATGGAGGAAGGCATCCACCGGCCCTGGAGGTCGGAGCCGGACATTGTTTAAGATCCGAAGCGCTCGAATCCAAAGTTCTGGGTGTTGGAACTAGGGGCAGAGGAAAGATTCGATGCGAGATTGAAGAACAAGGACAGGCCTTGGTCCTCTTATAAAGGGGGAAGAAATACCAAGGGCCGTCTCTGTGACCGTTTGAGATTCCCCTTCGATAGAGGAGGCATGGCGACAGGAATGGTTGGGTTACCCACGCACGTATTGATGAGGACTTGGCTGCGGTGTGATGTCACGCCGCATAATACGTCAGCAGATTGAGCCAAGTGTATTTTATTCTCTCTACGTTGGAATGTGGAATTTATTTTGCAGAGCCGGACACTATCCTGGTGTTCATTATTTTCTCCGAATTATGCAAGGGAGGAACCCGCCTTGCAATGCCGAATATTATGCACGCCGGACTTATCGTCATTGAAGACCGGTTCAGGGCTAATGAGGAGTCTGGACTAGGGGTGTCCGACAGCCGGACTATCAATATCCGCCGGACTCCTGCACTCACGTAAGATAGAAGATTGAAGACTCCGGCTCGTGTCCGAAAGGTACTTTCCTTGGCGTGGAAGGCAAGCTTGGCGATACGAACATGTAGATCTCCTACCATTGTAACCGACTCTGTGTAACCCTAGCCTCTCCGGTGTCTATATAAACCGGAGGGCCTTAGTCCGTAGAACAACATTACATCTCGACAATCATACCATAGGCTAGCTTCTAGGGTTTAGCCTCCTTGATCTCGTGGTAGATCTACTCTTGTACTACCCATATCATCAATATTAATCAAGCAGGACGTAGGGTATTACCTCCATCGAGAGGGCCTGAACCTGGGTAAAACCATTGTGTCCCTCGTCTCCTGTTACCATCTGCCTAGACGCACAGTTCGGGACCCCCTACCCGAGATCCGCCGGTTTTGACACCGACAAGGGTGATTAGAAGAGCTGCGACAGCCGGCCATGTTGGTATGGTTTTTCATGAAGCACTCTGTTGGATGCTTGCTCAGGAGGGAGAGTGAGGTTTGGATCTGAGAATCCCCGTCCCTTCAAATAGACGGTCAGCCCGAAGGATCGAGGGTGCCAAATGCAAAAATGCCTCGGCTCCTCGCATTCGCTCGACACATGGAGATGGTTATTATTGAGACACAGAAGCGGAGGAATACAACATTGATGGGAAGCCGGACACTATTTGTCGTGACAAATACTTTGAAGTATTCGGAGATGGAACCTGCCTTGCAATGCCGAAGACAAGACTCTGCGCCGGACTCATCATCATTGAAGCTTGGTTCAGGGGCTACTGAGGGAGTCCTGGATTAGGGGGTATCCGGATAGCCGGACTCTATATATCGTCCGGACTATTGAAGCGTGAAGATACAAGACTCAAGACTTCGTCTCGTGTCCGGATGGGACTCTCCTTTGCGTGGAACACAAGCTTGGCGATCCGGATATTGTGTTTCCTTCCTTGTAGCCGACTCCATGTAAACCCTAGCCCTCTCCGGTGTCTATATAAACCGGAGAGGTTGGTCCTTAGAAGGCCGATCACAATTTCAATCATACCATCATAGGCTAGCTTCTAGGGTTTAGCCTCTATCATCTCGTGGTAGATCTACTCTTGTTTCACCCATATCTTCAATATTAATCAAGCAGGAAGTAGGGTTTTGCCTCCATCGAGAGGGCCCGAACCTGGGTAAACATCTGTGTCCCTTGCTTCCTGTTACCATCAGCCTTGACGCATAGATCGGGACCCCTACCGAGATCCGCGGTTTTGACACCGACAACCACCCCTACTCGCTTAAGTTAAAAACACTCGAGTGGAGAGCAATCCTTCCACTGGGGCTTAGCTGCACCCGTGCATCGCCTAAGTTAAAAAAGTACTCTGAGTGGAGAGCAATCCTCCCACTTGGGGGCTTAGCTGCGACTGTCGGTGTCAAAACCGGCGGATCTCGGGTAGGGGGTCCCAATCTGTGCGTCTAAGGCTAATGGTAACAGGAGGCAAGGGAAATGATGTTTTACCCAGGTTCGGGCCCTCTTCATGGAGGTAAAACCCTACTTCTTGCTTGATTGATATTGACGATATGAGTATTACAAGAGTTGATCTACCACGAGATCGTAGAGGCTAAACCCTAGAAGCTAGCCTATGATGTTTCTGATTGTGTCCGTAAGGACTAAACCTCTCCGGTTTATATAGACAACGGAGAGGGCTAGGGTTTACACAGAGTCAGTTACAAAGAAGGAAATCTATTATCCGGATCGCCAAGTTTGTCTTCCACGCAAAGGAGAGTCCCATCCGGACACGGGATGAAGTCTTGAGTTTTGTATCTTCACGGTCCAACAGTCCGGCCAAACTATATAGTCTGGTGCGCAGTTTGTCTTCGGCATTGCAAGGCGGGTTCCATCTCCGAGTACTCCAACGCAGATTGAGGATTATGTCCAGCTTCGCGAGGTAATTTCCGCACACCACCATAGAGAGCGTAGCACTTCATAAATTAGATCTGCTGGCAATTTTTGTACGATGTGCTCTCACACCATGGCCCGGCGCAACAGGAACCGGTTTTTCTTAGCCTGCCTCGATACGTCTCGCAAGGCGGTTTTATTGGCACACCCTGCCAAAGCAGAGATCGTGTTCCGCTTATCGCGGGATTTTCCATCAATACGGTCGCGTGCAACCCCACGGCGACTGTTGGTATGACTCTGTTTTTTTAGGTAATACCCAAGCGGTTATGCTGAGGACGCTTGATATTCACCCCCTTTATAGAGGGGCCGAGGCCTATCCCTCATTTCTACCAGGCTTGCGCCTTTTCTCATCTCGAGTTCCAACACCCGAAGCCCAAGCTTAAGCCCTCCGGGTCTTCAATCATGTCCGAATCCAACCTTCAGGGCCGGTGGGTGGCTTCCTCTGTCACAGAGGAGGACATCATGAATCTTAGGGAGGTCCGATACCTGACCGCCGATGTTAGGCATAGGCTCCCTACTCTAGGGCAGATCATCCCTACTCCTGAGCCCAATGAGGGCGTCGTATTTGTTTGTCACTTCCTCCACGGCTTAGGCTTCACTCTTGATCCCTTCGTGAGAGAGCTCATGTTCTACTACGGGCTAGATTTTCATGATCTAGCTCCGGACTCCATCCTTCATATCTCGTCGTTCATCGTTGTGTGCGAAGCTTTTCTCCATGTCACCCCGCACTTCGGCTTATGGCTCAAGACCTTCAATGTGAAGCTGAAGATGATTGAGGGGCGACACGTGGAGTGCAGAGGTGCTGTAATAAGCAGGAACGCCGACGCCCCATGGCCAGAGGGCTCCTTCCCGGAGGTGTCCGATCTATGGCAACGGAGGTGGTTTTACGTCATGGCTCCCAGAGGCACAAAGTGGGTGGCTGCCCCCAACTTCCGTTCTGGCCCTCCGCCTCAACTGCCGTCATGGGCCAACGCAGGACGGGATTGGGGGCCTGCTAATGATGTTCCAACGCTGCAGATCCGCATACGGGAGCTTCTTGAGAGGGACATCAGCCTTGTAAGCGTAATTCAGGTAATGCTAGTCCAATGGATCTTGCCTTGCAAACGCCGGCCTCTCCGGATGTGGGAGTTCAATCCGGAAGGTCCGTGGACTATTCTGCACTTCTTCAGCGTCACGCTCAAAGGGATGCGTAAGTTATTCTTCGGACCACAAGTAAAGTGTCCGGACACCATCGAGGATGCGGGCCTGAGCTGCAATCGCCCAGAACCCAAGTAAGCAACCCAGAAACCGAACACTTTGTTTATTTTTATCATAACATTATTCTGAAAATCCTCCCTGGCCAGGAATGGCTCAGCAAGGTAGAGAGAATCAGGTGTCCGGCGCCACTTCCCGAAGGCTCGCCTGGTCCCACCATAGCCAAGATGCTTGGTCGTGTGCTAAGCAAAGTGCCCTCGGGGAAAGACGAAGGGAAGAACAGAGAAGCAGAACTTCACACATTGCACATCCAAAACGGGGGAATTGCTACCTCCCCAACGGAGGATAGTCGGGGAGGAGAATCTAAGGCCTCCTCCCCTCACGGGAAGAAAAGGGCCGCCTCCGAAGACTGGGAGACGGAGGTGCCCAGACAAGGGAAGAAAGCTTCACCAGGGGGTCCTACCTCGAAGGGCGTCCTCACCACGCCATGCCCGCCAACGGGCCAGCCCTCAGCCGAGCTGTAAGTTAATCATAAATACGAAGGTACTACTTCCTTCTCCGAGAACAATAACTAGGGTCCATTCTTTGCAGTCCGGCTAGCAGCTCTTCTCGACAGAGTTTGTCTTCCGGGGATCTCCTTCCAAAGATGATGGAGAGTGAGACCCCACCAACCTCTCCGCCCCATGGGGCGGGCGACCTCGAGGTGTCGTCACAGAGGAGTCCAGATCTACCGAAGCCAGAAGCTCATACTTTGGCCGCCCTGAGCTCGGAGCGTTCGGCTCCCACGGGGGACGATAAGAAGGATCCAGCACAGTTCGACGTCCGGCCGGCCACACTGACGGGCCTTCTGGAGCAAGCTGCTCTCTCGGAGGAGCACCATTCATTAATGAGCATGGTGCTCGAGAAGATTTCATCCTCCACAAGCGGGTTGAATGAAGCCTTTACGAGCCTGCTCAGAGGCTTTGAGGTGTGTAATGAAAATACATAAGTTTTGACTCTGACGCATGTGCTAGGTGTGCTCCATATGGATAGTAGCCCCTGAGACTCTAGTTGCCAGCCTAGGCGGCAAATGGAGGATCACATTGTTAAGTAATGATCGCGCTGTATTTATGCGCAGGTGTCTAAGGATCCGGCAGCCGACTGGTCCGTTGAAGTTACCTAACTAAGGAGGCAGATTGGAGTTATTGATGCTGATATCACACTGGTGAACAAGCGGCTTAACGAGTCACAAGGTATGTGCTCTGCTTTCCTTATTATTTTTTATAAGAAAAATTGAGAGGAGCATAATATTAATGCGATATGCTTGGACTGCTGACGGTGCTGCTGCCGTGGAAGCCCTGAGGGTGGAACTTGCCCTGGCCAAGGAACAAGCCGGGGCTAGCAATGCGGCTTCCCTAAAGGCGGCCAAAGAGTTGAGAGCCGAACAGGCTGCTCATCGCTGAAGCAAAGACAAAATAGCCGAGATGGCTGTGGAGCTGAAAAATGCTGCCGACCGGTATGAGCTCCTTGAAAAAGAGAATCAGGCTAAGTCGGCTGACCTGAAGAAGGCACTTGATGCGGCCAAGGAGACATGGTCTGAAATCAGGGATGCGCGGGAGGAGCTTCGACAGGCCGGAGAAATCACGGCTGGAAACCCCTACTTATTGCGGATGAAGTTTTTAGATCCGAAGTATGCTCCCCTGGATCGACGCTAGAGCCCTGCAGATGCGTATGCGGATTTGGAGAAGAGTACAGCTGATGCGGCCAAGTTTTTCAAAGATCAAAAAGATAATGAAGTGGAGAACCTGTTCTAGTAGCAATTCAGTGCTCCCACGCGCCCGTTGCCGTTGAGTGAGAGGATAGCTACTGTGGCTGAGCTTCATAGGTTGTCCGGTCTTGCAATGCGGTCTGTAATAGACCATTTATGGCTGAAGGGTCCTAAGCCGGACAATTATTGTTGTTTAATGCAACTATTCCTTGGTGTCGTATCGCAGATCGATGCCCGTAAGAGGTCGGCGTGCATAGAGGGTGCACGGATGGCTCTTGCCCTCGTTATAGAATATTGGACAGATATGGAGGCCACCATCATAGCGACCCAGAATCCGGCGGGAGCCCAGGATCCGGCCGAGCACTACTTGGTGCAAGTGACAGAAGGTGCTCGCTTAATACAGGCTCAGTGCTCGAAGAATGTCATGTTCGAGTGACAAATCGTTTCATTGTAAAAACAATGCTATTTTAATTATGAAGGTTATGTTTATACTTTTTGCCTGAAAGTGTTATTGTGCCTCCTGTGCGGCCATTTTATGTATATATGTAATCTGAAAGTTAGCAGTCGTTGGCCTCAGCCCCCACGCATGCAATGCGGGGGTGTTCGCGAGAATATTCATAATCACACTTGATCCAACATCTTGGTCCATTAGGGAGCTGATCGCACGTCGAACTAGGTAACCGGACTATATAGCTTTAACACTTTCACTTAGCCATAGGAGTTTGACGGTGGGGCTACTATGTAGCCCCTGGTACCTTCGCGTGTATCCGAATACGGCCACGTGTGTACATGACCGGGAAACGGTCCTTCGTTAATGCGGAGGAACCCTAAAGATTCCGATAAGTCTTCGAGTGGTTGAACAGTCTCTCGCTATATCATGACAGTCAGTTTTCGGCTTTCTCTACTGAGGTGCTCGTCCGGAATAACCAGGAAACAATCGCAGTAGTTCTCCTCTGGCCGCCTTAGCCGATAAGAACGGAACGTAAGGCGGCAAACCCAGGAGCCGGGCAAACCCAACATTTGACCCAAGACATGATTCGGATCTGATGCATATAAGGCCAAACTCGTGATGCCGAGCACTCCCGAAGGTATTCGGACTCTGTAAGATATACTGGGCTGAGTAACGCCCTTTATTATGAACCATATATTTCCAGGTACGTGCATTAGTCTGTCGTGGCGAGATACCAATAACGGCAGTATCCTCTGTGGGTGTAGTTCCCATGGGATGTGTAAACAACAAGAGACAATAAAAAAGGTTTACACAAGGGCCTAATCCAAAGAGAAACCTTTGAGCGGGGCCCTGCTACACGTCTGCGCCTTTGTCTACGTTGTGCCGTGTCCTGGGAGGGTATGGCATGAATGGTGTCTGTAAAAAGAAAAACTCATATAGAAGAGTATGACGTAAGCGTCCGAAGATTTGGCTATCACCAATGGATAGTAAAAGTGAAAGACATTGGCCTGTTGATAAGGTCAAGCCACGAGTTGGGCTTTATTAAATATCTATAGCCCCTGGTATCCGCCATGGGATTACATGCGTGGCACCCAAATCAGGTTTATCTGGGATGTCGGACTCGTCTAACAGTGTACGTGGTCTTAACGACCGATCATGCGTTCCTATATTAGAGTCCTCTTAGAGTCGGGATGCTAGGGTCGTCGCATACTCTTCGGCGCGTAAGGAACGTTTTGTACTTCCGTTAACGGTGATGACGCCGCGTGGACCGGGCATCTTGAGTTTAAGGTAGGCGTAGTGCGGTACTACATTGAAGCAGGCGAAGGCCATTCTCCCGAGCAAGGCATGATAACCACTTTGGAGGGGGGCGATGGTGAAGAGTAGTTCTTCGCTTCTGAAGTTGCCTGGGGGGTCGAATGTCACCTCTAATACGAGGGAGCCCCTGCATCGGGCTTCAACGCCTGGTATCACCCCTTCAAAGCTGGTGTTACTTTGGCTGATTCTGGATGGGTCTATCCCCATCCCGCGGACCGTGTCCTGGTATATTAGGTTAAGACTACTGCCACCGTCCATGAGGACGCGAGTGAGATGGTATCCATCGATTATTTGGTCGAGCACCAAGGCAGCTGATCCTCCGTGCTGCATACTAGTCGGGTAGTCCCTGTGATCGAAAGTGATCGGGCAGGCCGACCAACGGGTAAGATTGGGGGCGACGGGCTCTATAGCGTGCGCGTCTCTGAGCGCGCGTTCGCGCCTTCTCATGGATATGTGAGTCGCGTGGATCATGTTTACTATTTTTACCTCTGGTGGGAATTTTTTCTGTCCGCCAGTGTTCGGCTGGCGAGGTTCATCCTCGTCTTCACTTGGTGTTTCCCTTCCCTTGTGTTCCGCATTTAATTTGTCGGCCTGCTTAAAGACCCAACATTCTTTGAGAGTGTGGTTTGCAGGTTTTTTGGGGGTGCCATGAATTTGGCACAGTCTGTCCAGGACTTTGTTCAGGCCGGATGGTCCCTCTTTGCCGCCTTTAAATGGCTTCTTTTGTTGACCGGGTCGAGAGCCCCGGAATCCAGTGTTGACCGTTGTGTTGTCCGGACTATCTTCCTTGTTCTGACGTTTGTTTTTATTGCGCCCTGGTTTTCCGTTGCCATCCCTGATTTTGGATGTACTTGGGTCGCTGGTGCCTCTACGGGCCAACCAGCTATCTTCACCTGCGCAAAAGCGGGTCATAAGGCTTGTTAAGGCTGCCATTGTCCTCGACTTTTCTTGGCCGAGGTGTCTGGCGAGCCAGTCATCCCGGATGCTGTGTTTGAAGGCCGCTAAGGCTTCGGCATCCGGACAATCGACAATTTGATTCTTCGTAGTGAGGAATCTATTCCAAAGCTTGCGGGCGGACTCCCTGGGCTGTTGAATTATGTGACTTAAATTGTCCGCGTCCGGAGGCCAGACATAGGTCCCTTGAAAATAGGCCCTAAAAGCATCCTCGAGTTCCTCCCAACTTCTGATTGAATTTTCAGGGAGGCTTTTCAACCAGTGTCGAGATGGTCCCTTCAACTTGAGGGGAAGGTATTTGATGGCGTGGAGGTCGTCCCCACGAGCCATGTGGATATGCAGAATAAAGTCCTTGATCCAGACCCCGGGGTCTGTCGTTCCGTCATATGTCTCTATGTTCACAGGTTTAAAACCCTGTGGAAATTCGTGGTCCAGTACCTCTTCGGTGAAGCAAAGAGGGTGAGCAGCCCCTCTGTATCTGGACGTGTTGTGGCATGCCGGCGGCTGTTGTTATGTCCGGCGCTGATTCCGAACTGGTACTCGATCAGTCTGATCGTTTTGGTGACCATAGTCCTACGCTGGGGCGTGTCCTCTAGATCCATAGATGGACCTGGTCGCGCCGGCCTTTTTATCCAGGAGCTCACGTAAATCGTGTGCAGCATCGGTAGCTGCTTTATTGCGGTTACGAAGTGGTTGGTCTGACCTCCTGGCCGTATTGTTCCTCGGTGGAACGGCCTCATCGTCGAATTCTGGTAGCAACTTGCGTTTTGGATAGCTCTTTGTGTGGCAATCCTTGCCGTACTTTTCTTCAGTGTCTAGCACTTTATTCCATCTGCGATTGAGCCTTTCCTGTGTGGCCTTGAGCCTTTGCTTCTGCTTTTTTAGACTTCTCACAGTGGCCATAAGCCTTCTGTGGAGGTTATCTCGTTCCAAACGTGTTTCCAGGATGATGAATGCATCGTCGTTCGGACTGTGCTCTTGTCCCGGGGCAGTTTGATGAGTACGTCCCTCGGGATCACTGTGATCGGGCGTCTACTCCGAGCTGTGTTCGGCGTGACCTGGCTCATCCTGCTCCATTGCTAGGTCCATATAGTCGTTGTTGCCCTCGGAGTTGACTGGGGTGTCGATCTTTCTAGCACTGTTATCGCTATTTTTACTGTTGTTGGACTTGGAGCAGCGTCTACGTCGTCGTTTTGGCTTTTGTCCGGGGGATTTTATCCTCCGGTTTGTCGCCATCGTCCTCCTTAGGCGTATCCACCATGTATATATATCATATGACGAGGTGGCAGTACAGCGCCCCGTTGGTGGTGGTTCTGAATCATCTCCTGCACCGACGTCCATACCGTCGGTATCATCGAAGTCGAAGTCAAGCATGTCTGATACATCATCGACAGTGGCTATGAAGCGGGTGGTGGGTGGGCAACGAATTTCTTCGTCGCCTTCTTCCCCCTTGAGCCGGACATAGTTCGGCCAAGAGTCTCCTGACAAAGAGAGAGACTTTAATGAGTTCAGCATGTCCCCAAAAGGCGAGTACTGAAAGATATCCGAAGCAGTGAACTCCATCACCGGAGCCCAACCAGATTCAGCGGGCTCGGGGGTGCGCGGACTGGAACCTACAGCCGGACACGAGTCCGGGGGTCCGGTGACATAGGCTTCCTTGGGGGTGAAGCCGGTGCTCGGCTCTACCGCCGATGAGTGTGCGTTCTCCGGGGCGGGTTCCATCCACCCGTCCTCGGACGACGCGATCTGCCCCGGATTGAGGTCCGGAGCTCCAGCAGGTGCGACATCCCGAGTATTGTCAGACAGCAGGTCTAAGCCGTGCTCGTCGTGACTATTCGGTGCTCCTGGCGTGGGCCCGAATCCGTCTAAGATCAAGTCTCCATGGATATCAGTCGTGTAGTTCAAGTTTCCGAATCTGACCTGATGGCCAGGGGCGTAGCAGTCGATCTGCTCCAGATGGCCAAACAAATTGGCCCGTAGTGCGAGGCCACCGAACACGAAGGTCTATCCGGGGAGAAAATTCTCACCCTGGACCTTGTTGTTGATGATGATTGAAGGAGCCATCAAGCCTTGCAGAGACGACACAAAGGAACTCTCAACGAAAGCACCAATGTCGGTGTCAAAATCGGCGGATCTCGGGTAGGGGGTCCCGATCTATGCGTCTAAGGCTAATGGTAACAGGAGGCAAGGGACACGATGTTTTACCCAGGTTCGGGCCCTCTTGATGGAGGTAAAATCCTACTTCCTGCTTGATTGATATTGATGATATGAGTATTACAAGAGTTGATCTACCACGAAATCGTAGAGGCTAAACCTTAGAAGCTAGCCTATGATGTATATGATTCTGTCCCTAAGGACTAAACCTCTCCGGTTTATATAGACACCGGAGAGGGCTAGGGTTTACAGCGTCGGTTACAAAGAAGGAAATCTATTATCCCGATCACCAAGCTTGTCTTCGACGCAAAGGAGTGTCCCATCGGGACACGGGATGAAGTCTTGAGTTTTGTATCTTCACATTCCAACAATCCGGCCAAAGTATATAGTCCGGCCGTCCGGATACCCCCTAATCCAGGACTCCCTCAGCGACCCCGTACTCGCCTAAGTTAAAAAACTACTCCGAGTGGAGAGAAATCCTCCCACTCGGGGGCTTAGCCGTGACTCCGTGCTCGCCTAAGTTAAAAAACACTCCGAGTAGAGAGCAATCCTCCCACTCGGGGGCTTAGCTGCGACCATGTACTCGCCTAAGTTAAGAAACTACTCCGAGTGGAGCGCAAGCCTCCCACTCGGAAGCTTAGCTGCAACTTCGCACTCGCCTAAGTCACAAAAATCCTTTGAGCTGCATCACAAGTACAACGTACGCTCCATCTCGACACGCAAGGACGACGAGGCGCCGACCGAGCGCGTCGTCTGAGCTGTATCACAAGTTCAATATGCGCTCCATCATGATCCGCAAGGACGACAAGGTGCCAATCAAGCACATTATCCGAGCTATATCACAAGCAAAACGTCTACTCCGAGTGGGAAGTGAAGACCGCTCGAAAACAGAGTTTAACGGTTGCAAAACCACTTGGCGTTCCGAGACAAATAAAGGTGGGGCATAATGTTTGTTCACTCGACGGGAGGAGGACTTGCTGGCTCGACAAAGCTATCAAGATCAATGCTATCTGCGATACGAGTAGCAGCGTCTATGTAGGTGTCCATGAAGGACTGTAAGTTGAGCTTCTTGGTGTTGGAAACTTTGAGAGCCGCCGGCTTGTCTTTCCTGACATCCTTGCAGTGGACTCGGACCAACGACAGAGCCACATCGGCATCACAGCGAGCAGACAACTTCTTCCACTCTTGCACTCGACGAGGGATTTCATTCAGTTGAGTCATCAGAGACTCATGATCATTCTGGAATTCTGCTTGGGGCCATAGTTCAATGTCAATCCGCGACATCGCCACATTCAGATGAGCAAGATAATCCACAGCACTGTCTAGACAAGACTCCAATCACAGCACGTTCATCGCGACGTCATCTTTGACAGGAGAGTTTATGGGGTCAAGACCTGTCTCAATCCGCCCAATCTCTGCTTCGAAGTCTTGACAGAGTTCTGCACAGTCGGAAAAGCGGTGAGTCGATAGTTAAATAATGAGTCAACAACGGCAAATTATTCGGATAAGAGGAAGTACCTTCAAGCTTCAGGACCAGTTTCTCAGCAAGCCGTCCCAGATAAGCCTCTAGTTTGCCCTTCTTCGCCTTGAGATTTCCAACCTTGTCAGTCAAGGTATCATTGTCCTTCTTCAGCCTCGCAACCTCCTTGTTGGTTTCAGTAATAGCAGTCTTTAGCTTGGAGTTCTCCTCTTCCAACTTGTTGACTGAGGCCAGCTTCTTATTGGCAATTGTTGTTTTCTCTCGCGCCTCCTTTTGTCCTGCGGCAAGGTCTTGATCCTTCTTCTCCAGAGCCTACTTCATTTTCTCTAAAGAAATAACATTCTTCCGACGAGCTTGGAGTTGACGGTTTTAACTATGCACATCTCTTTGAGTGGAATCACTCAGTTCAAGAGACTAAAAGTAAAAAAGTCATAAGGTGGACAGTCGATAAATTATTACCTCCCATGGTAGCTGCTTCTTCCTGGGCCTTCTGGAGATTATTCTTGGCCAGCTCCAGGTCGAGGTTGAGGCTAATGTGTTTCCTCTCCAATTCAGCAAATTGGGATCCAAGATCACAAGATTTCTGCTCTCAGCAATTAAGATATGTCAGTCAACATAAACAAAGGTCAATCACATCGAAAATTGCTCTAAGACTACTGCCGAATCAAACATTCTACACTAGTCTTGGGGACTACACCCAGTGGGTTCACTTGGCGTGGCCCCACCGGACCGGTTTTCCACTCAGCATGGTCTTCCCAGCATGAGTATGCAAAAAAAAGAAGAGAGAGATCCTCAGACCCCAGCCGACTGCCAGGAGTCGACCGCAGTCTCGAGGACTACACCCAGTGGGTGCACTCTACGTGCCCCCACTGGTCTAGATTCCACTCGGATCAAGCTCTTCTACAGTGTAAAAGAACAATGAAGTGACATTCGACAATGACCCCCGCCACATCAAACATCCGACGTCGGTCTTGGGGACTACACCCAGTGGGTGCACTTTGCGTGCCCCCACTGGTTCAGATATACACTCGACTCAACTTGGTCGACTCAAGTAGAAGAACTATTCAACACTAAGTTAAAGCACCCAGTGGGTGATTGGAGGCAAAATGCAGAATCATGATAGATGCACATAAAAGGTTCCGAAACACTCATCTAGGGACATCTTACGGACAATGAAGCAGCAGTTACAACTACCACATCATAGCAAGGCAAAAATCAAATTGAGAGATCAGTCAGAAATCAACTGACCTTGACATTTACATGCAGAGCAGAGCTGGCATTGTAGGCAGCCTGGCTGGCTTCATGCACCACATTCATCTGTACCATCATAAGGTTTTCTTGGAGTATGGCTTCCTTGGCGGCACCCGCCGGGTCATCTGGAATGTGATGTGCAGCAAAGAGCGACGATGGGAGTACAATCGGAGCAATTACAGGATCTAAAGCATGGAGCTGTGCAAGCGAAGCAGAGACTTGAGCAATCGACGCTGAGGGACGGTCAGTCGAAACCGGATTGGCAAAAGAAACATTGGCCCGAGCCGGATCTCCGGATTGCTGGACCACTGTCTCCGGCGCTGATGTCGACGGAGGCTCCTGGCCTACTGTCGTCCTCCTGCTCGAAGCCCTGCACTTCCATCCCGTATTTTGCAGAGGCACTTCTTCATCGTTGTTTGGAAGCTCAATGACGTCCTGTGGAGCTACAACAAAATGCAACCATAGGGGCTCAATCGATCGACAATCCAGTCGACAAAACAAGTTCAAGATTGCAGGATCGTACCAGCTTTGGAACTAGCCGCATCGCTAGTCTCTTCATCATCTTGAGCCTTGTCAATATCCATGGAGGTCCCGGAAGTCGCAGTACTGAAAAGTTCTTAATCCACTCGGTCAGAGCAGAAGTATGAGTCAGTAGGAAAACACAGAAAGACAGGACACTCACGCAGAAGCAACAGGAACGTCCATCTTGATCTTGGGCAAGGTCTTCCGAGACTTAGAAGGGGCAACCTTGGGCTGCTTGGCGACCTTCTCTGACTGCTCCCGAGTCGAAGTCCGAGTACACAAATGCACTTGCATGCTCAGAGCCACAGCTTTGTTACGCCCGCCCGCTGGATCATGAAACTTCTTGGATTGGTGCTCTGTGCGAGGTGGTGAGTCGACCTCCTCTTCTTTGTTGTCCGACTCATCACTCTCTTCCTCATCTTCGTCGTCTGGAGATTGCCAGTCAGCGCTCTCTTCTGCGCTATCGGCTCCCTCCTGGACTTGCTCCTGGGCTTGTTCCCTGTTCGGCATCGAATACATCTCAGTATAAACCTGCAAGGCAAGAAGTTAATCAAACATCAATCGGATTCAGAGACAGTTGCAAGACAGAATGAAGTACACTCGGTAACAAGGATCGGACCTTGTCCGGATGGTTGTCAGCGTAGAATGGATTGACTCTCCTGCCCCCCCTCCCCCCCGAGTTATCGTCGTTTCTGGTAATGCTCTTCAGCCACAGGGCCACCGTCTCATCGGGAACCTCGTTTGGGTGGACCCCGAGAGGTGACATTGGATCCTGAGTACATCCACATCGAGTGGTCACGAGCTTGGAGCAGCTGGATGCATCAACTGAGAAACACCTCCAATAAATCCATGCCAGTTACACCCTGACGGACTAGCTGAACTACCCTCTCGACCAACATGTTCGTCTCTAATTTCTCCGCTGCGGTCACACTCAGTGAAGCAGGTTGCTGGATTCAATCTATGGTAAAGGGAGAAAGAGTGGTCGACTGACCGGGGGTCGCAATGTCCTGGCAGTAGAACCAGGTCGACCGCCAGCCCCTAACTGACTCGGGAAGTGTCATAGGGGGAAAGTGCTCCTATTCCTCATGTGAATCCCTAAAACCCCGCACATCTGGATCACTTGTGTCCTCTCGTCATTCGGAATTGCCTTCTTCACAGTCTGGGAATGGACTGTGAAAATATGTTTGAAGAGACCCCAGTGTGGTCAACAACCCAAGAAGTTTTCGCACATAGACACGAATGCAGCAAGATACATCATGGTATTAGGAGAGAAGTGGTGAAGCTGAGCACCGAAAAAGTTCAGAAAACCCCGAAAGAAAGGATGCAGGGGAAGGGAGAAACGACGGTCGACATGGGTGGCAAGGAGGACACACTCACCCGCCCGCGGCTGAGGCTCTATCTCGTCCCCCGGCAGCCTCGATGTCGCTGTGGCGATCAAGCCCATGGCGGCCAGATCTTCCAGATCCTCTGGCCAGAGCGTGGATCAGATACAGTCTCCCTGAATCCAACCAGGCGGTAGCCCGGACCTCAACAACGATCCCCGATTCATTTTCTTGCCGTTCGCCGTCGCCGTCACTTTTTTCGTGCGCTCCAGTGCTGCCGTCTTATCCTTCACCAAGGTGGCGGGCTGCACACTGGCGGAGCGACGGCGTCGAGGGCGAAAGTGGACATGATGGAGAAGCAGAGGAAGAAGAAGGGGAATGGGAGTGCACTATGCAGATGCATCTGCCTCGACGCCTTTTAAGGGCCTATTTCTGAGTGGCTGACGCATGGGCCCTATCGATTCTGTCAAATCCCGCAACAGTCGCGCACCAGATATGTGGCGAAAAAGCTGGCACGGAAATCGAGGTGCCCCTATCTATCCATCCCGTTTACTGTGGCGCGCTCCGCCTCGCGCGCTTCCCCAAATTTTCGAATCCCGTGAGATCCGGGAACTGGAGTAACCAATCGCGCCGAAGATTTTGTGTCACAGCAACACTCGAAGAGTGCCAGTATAAGTTCACTCGACGAACTCTGACTCGATCAAGGCAACTGAAATGAAGCAAAAGTTTCAGCATGGACCTCGAACTCAGTATGAATGCTTATGAAGCACAAGAGTCAAGGTAGGGCTGCTATGTCTTGAGCTTGCGTTGGTTTTCCTTGAAGAGGAAAGGGTGATGCAACAATAGTGTAACGCCCCGGACACACCCGCCGGTGGTCGTTACTCCTGGCGGGATCTAGACTGGCCCCACAGATCAATACTAGTGCATTTCGCGACTTTGTCCTCACTGCGTGCGCACCGGAGCAACTTCGGCCGGTCACCCATCCTGAAACTACTCCAAGCCGAGCACGCTTAACTTTGGAGTTCGTCCAATGGGATCCCGAAAAGAAGGAATTCCTTATTGATATGAGTAGTCTATCATCCCTAATAAGCCGGGCTATTACATACACCCACACTCGGAGGAACCGACGTCCTCGTCGGACCACGAGAACGTTCCTCTTGGCACAACCGTCTGTGCATCTAGTCCGCACATGTGCCATGCCGTGTGCCACGACGGGTCACAAACGCCATGAACAACATGACCGCCAAGACCGTCCGCAACCATCCGTGTGACCGCGAGGGTCGGCTCGATACCAACTTGTAACGCCGGACACACCCGCCGGTGGTCGTTACTCTGGCGGGATCTAGATGGCCCCACAGATCAATACTAGTCTTTTCTGCGCACTTTGTCCTCACACGTGCGCATTCGGAGCAATCTTCGATTGGTCACCCATCCTGAAACTACTCCAAGTGAGCACGCTTAACTTTGGAGTTCTGTCCGAATGGGATCCCGGAAAAGAAGGAATTCCTTATTGATATGAGTAGTCTATCATCCCTAATAAGCCAGGCTATTACAAATAGTAGCATAAGTATTTCCCTTAGTTTTTTAGAACCAAGGTATCAATCCAGTAGGAGGCTCCTCAGAAGTCCCATGCACCTACACAAGCAAACAAAGAACTCGCAACCAACGTAATAAAGGGGTTGTCAATCCCTTCACGGCCACTTGCGAAAGTAAGATCTGATAGGGATAGTATGATAAGATAAATATATTTTTGGTATTTTATAATAAAGATGCAAAAAGTAAAGATGCAAATAAAAGTAGATTGAAAGCTTATATGATAAAAGATAGACTCGGGGGCCATATGTTTCACTAGTGGCTTCTCTCGAGATAGCATAAGTATTACGGTGGGTGAACAAATTACTGTCGAGCAATTGATAGAAAAGTGAATAATTATGAGATTATCTAGGCATGATCATGTATATAGGCATCACGTCCGTGAAAGTAGACCGACTCCGGCTTGCATCTACTACTATTACTCCACACATCGACCGCTATCCAGCATGCATCTAGCGTATTATGTTCACAAGAACAGAGTAACACATTAAGAAAGATGACATGATGTAGAGGGATAAACTCAAGCAATATGATATAAACCCCATCTTTTTATCCTCGATGGCAACAATACAATACGTGCCTTGCAACCCTTTCTATCACTGGGTAAGGACGCCGCAAGATTGAACCCAAAGCTAAGCACTTCTCCCATGGCAAGAAAGATCAATCTAGTAGGCCAAACCAAACTGATAATTCAAAGAGACTTGCAAAGATTACTCAATCATACATAAAAGAATTCAGAGAAAATTCAAATATTTCTCATAGATAAACTTGATCATAAACCCACAATTCATCGGATCTCGACAAACACATCGCAAAAAGAGTTTACATCGAATAGACCTCCACAAGAGAGGGGGAGAACATTGTATTGAGATCCAAAAAGAGAGAAGAAGCCATCTAGCTAATAACAATGGACCCAAAGGTCTGTGGTAAACTACTCACAACTCATCGGAGGGGCTACGGTGTTGATGTAGAAGCCCTCCATGGTCGATTCCCCCTCCGGTGGAGCACCGGCGAAGGCTCCAAGATGGGATCTCGCGGATACAGAAGGTTATGGCGTTGGAAATTGTTCTTCGTTGGCTCCCTGGATGTTTTCGGGGTACGTAGGTATATATAGGAGGAAGAAGTGCGTCGGTGGCCACCTGAGGGGCCCAGGAGATAGGGGCGCGCCTAGGAGGGGTGGGCGCGCCCTCCTGTCTCATGGCCGCCTCGTTTGCTGCTTGACTTGCACTCCAAGTTCTCCGGATCACGTTCGTTCCAAAAATCACGCTCCCAAAAGTTTCATTCCGTTTGGACTCTGTTTGATATTCCTTTTCTTTGAAGTACTGAAATAGGCAAAAAAAATAACAATATGGGCTGGGCCTCCGGTTAGTAGGTGAGTCCCAAAAATGATATAAATATGCAAAATAAATCCCATAAACATCCAAAAGGGGTAATATAATAGCATGGAACAATCAAAAATTATAGATATGTTGGAGAAGTATCAAGCATCCCCAAGCTTAATTCCTGCTCGTCCTCGAGTAGGTAAATGATAAAAACAGAATTTTTGATGTGGAATGCTACCTAGCGTAATTCTCAATGTAATTTTCTTTATTGTCGCATTGAATGTTCAGATACAAATGATTCAAAATAAAAGTTCATATTGATAAAAGAAATATTTACACTTCAAGCATACTAATCAAAGTAATCATGTCTTCTCAAAATAACATGGCTAAAGAAAGTTCATCCCTACAAAATCACATAGTTAGGCTATGCTTAATTTTCGTCACACAAAGATGTTCCCAAATTCTACACCCCCGATGACAAGCCAAGCAATTGTTTCGTACTTAAATAATCTCAAACTTTTCCAACCTTCACGCAATACATGAGCGTGAGCCATGGATATAGCACTATGGGTGGAATAGAATATGACGATGGGGATTGTGTGGAGAATACAAAAAGGGAGAAAGTCTCACATTGACGAGGATAATCAACGGGCAATGGAGATGCCCATCAATTGATGTCAACATGAGGAGTAGGGACTACCATGCAACGGATGCACTAGAGCTATAAATGAATACTCAACAAAAGAAAACCAGTGGGTGTGCATCCAACTTGCTTGCTCACGAAGACCTAGGGCATTTGAGGAAGCCCATTGTAGGAATATACAAGCCAAGTTCTATAATGAAAAATTCCCACTAGTATATGAAAGTGACAACATATGAGACTCACTATATGAAAAACATGGTGCTACTTTGAAGCACAAGATATGAGACTCACTACATGAAGAACAAGGTGCTACTTTGAAGCACAAGTGTGGAAAAAGAGATAGTAACATTGCCCCTTTTATTAATTTTCTCTTTTTTTACTTTTTTTCTTTTTTTCTCTTTTTTTTCTTTGGCCTTTTTTTCTTTTGGCCTTTCTTTTTTTCTTTCCCTTTTTTTCTTTTTGGGCAATGCTCTAATAATGATGATCATCACACTTCTATTGATTACAACATATGAATTATAACTCGAAACTAGAACAAGATATGACTCTATATGAATGCCTTCGGCGGTGTACTGGGATGGTGCAATGAATCAAGAGTGACATGTATGAAAAATTATGCATGGTGGCTTTGCCACAAATATGATGTCAACTACAAGATCATGCAATGGCAATATGACAAAAGTAAAGTATGTCATGATGATGATGAACGGAACAGTGGAAAGTTGCACGGCAATATATCTCGGAATGGCTATGGAAATGCCATAATAGGTAGGTATGGTGGCTGTTTTGAGGAAGATATAACGAGGTTTATGTGTGATACAGCGTATTACATCACGTGGTTTGGATGCACCAGCGAAGTTTGCACCAACTCTCAAGGTGAGAAAGGGCAATGCACGGTACCGAAGAGGGTAGCAATGATGGAAAGGTAAAAGTGCGTATAATCCGTGGACTCAACATTAGTCAAAAGAACTCATATACTCATTGCAAAAATTTAGAAGTCATCAAAAATCAAGAACTACGCGCATGCTCCTAGAGGGATAGATTGGTAGGAAAAGACCATCGCTCGTCCCCGGCCGCCACTCATAAGGATGCACAAGCGAGGTACACTTCATGTTTCAACTTTGTTACACAACTTTAACCATACGTGCATGCTACGGTACTTGCTAACTTCAACACAAGCATTCTTTAAATTCATAATCACCCACCTAGCATGACTTTAATATCACTACATCCATATCTCAAAACAATTATCAAGTATCAAATTGATCATAGCATCCAATTCACTTCCTATGATAGTTTTTATTATACCCAACTTGGATGCCTGCCATTCTAGCACCAATTTATAACCATAGAAAATACCATGATGTTCTAAAAGACTCTAAAAATAATATAAGTGAAGAATGAGAGACTAGCAATTTCTACAAAATTAAGCCACCGCCGTGCTCTAAAAGATATAAGTGAAGCACTAGAGCAAAAACTATCATGCTAAAAAGATATAAGTGAAGCACATAGAGTATTCTAATAAATTCTGATCAAGTAGGCTTCTCCCAAAAGGTGTTTACATCAATGATGATTGTGGTAAACTAAAAATAAGGGACTAATATAATACACGATGCTCCAAGCAAAACACATATCATGTGGCGAATAAAAATATAGCTCCAAATAAAGTTACCAATGAACGAAGACGAAAGAGGGGATGCCTTCCCGAGGAATCCCCAAGCTTAGGCTTTCAGCTATTCATGAATATATTGGGGTGTCATGGGCATCCCCAAGCTTAGGATTTTGCCACTCCTTATTCCATAGTCCATCAAAGCTTTACCCAAAACTTGAAAACTTCACAACACAAAACTCAACAGGAAATCTTATAAGCTCCGTTAGTGCAAGAAAACGAAACCACCACATAAGGTACTGTAATGAACTCATTATTTATTTATTTTGGTGTTAAACCTACTGTATTCCAACTTCCCTATGGTTTATAAACTAATTTACTAGCCATATATGCATCAAACTAAGCAAACAACACACGAAAAACAGAATCTGTCAAAAACAGAACAGTCTGTAGCAATCTGAAACTAACGCAAACTTCTGAACTCTAAAAATCCTACCAAAATAGAAAGTCCTGGAAAATTTGGCTATTTATCAGCAGCAAAAACTAGTTTCGTGCGCGCAAAGGTTCTGTTTTTCAGCAGAATCAAATCAACTATCATCATAGGTTATCCTATAGGTTCTACTTGGAACAAACACTAATTGAAACATAAAAACACATCTAAACAGAAGGTAGATGCAAAATTTTATTACTAAACAGAAACAAAAACAAAAAACATAAATAAAATTGGGTTGCCTCCCAACTAGCGCTATCGTTTAATGCCCCTAGCTAGGCATAAAAGCGAAGATAGATCTAAGTAGTGCCATCTTTGGTACTCAATTCATAAGTAGCCCGCATGATAGATTCATAAGGTAATTTGATTTTCTTTCTTGGAAAGTGCACCATGCCTTTCTTTAATTGAAATTGGAATCTAGTATTCCCTTCCTTCATATCAATAATCACACCAGTCGTTCTAAGGAAAGGTCTACCAAGAATAATAGGGCAAGAAAGATTGCAATCTATATCAAGAACGATAAAATCTACGGGCACCAAATTTCTATTTGCAACAATGCGAACATCATTGATCCTTCACATTGGCTTTTTAATGGTGGAATCCGCAAGGTGCAAATTTAAAGAGCAATCATCAAGATCATGGAAACCTAGAATATCACATAAAGTTTTCAGAATCGTGGAAACACTAGCACCCAAATCACGCAAAGCAAAACACTCATGATCTTTAATTCTAATCTTTATAGTAGGTTCCCACTCATCATTAAGCTTTCTAGGTATAGAAACTTACAAATTAAGTTTTTCATCATAAGATTGCATCAAGGCATCAACGATATGTTTGGTAAAAGCTTTATTTTGATTATAAGCATGAGGAGAATTAACAACAGATTGCAACAAGGAAATACAACTTTCTAAAGAACAATTATCATAATCAAATTCCTTGAAATCCGAGATAGTGGGTTCAATACTATTTAAAGTCATGACCTCTCCAATCCCTCTTTTACCAAATTTAGCATCAAGATCTAAAAACTACGAATTCTTGGGACGCCTTCTAACTAAAGTTGACTCATCTCCAGTCCCATTATTATCAAGATTCATATTGCAAAACAAAGATCTAATACGAGACACATCAATAACTTTAAGATCTTCATCATTATTTATATCTAACATTTCTGGTTTGGCAGCCATCTTACTGACTAAGGTAGCTTGCTTATCAGAAATTTTGGCTATAGAATTTTCAAGCCGGGTAATTTGAGAGTTCACACCATAAAATTCTTTTTTCATATCATCAAGCTCCTTATTCATAAACCCCAAAAAACCTTTTTGTTCTTTAAGCTCTTTTCTGAAGAAATTATTATGCTCAAGTTGCAAATTCATAAAGCTTCTAATATTTGATTCAATCTCTTCCAACCTTCTAAGAAGGAGGTTGGTACTCTTAGGCAAAGTCATAAGGACAAACAGGCACACAAGCAAACAGAAAAAGGCAAGCGAAAAAAAGAGAGGAGAAGATTGGGAAAGAGAGGGCGAATAAAACGACAAGGGTGAAGTGGGGGAGAGGAAAATGAGAGGCAAATAGCTAATAATGTAAATGTGAGGGGGATGAGTTTGTGATGGGTACGTGGTATGTCATGACACAGCGAAGACCTCCCCGGCAACGGCGCCAGAAATCCTTCTTGCTACGTCTTGAGCTTGAGTTGGTTTCCTTGAAGAGGAAAGGGTGATGCAGCAATAGTAGCATAAGTATTTCCCTTAGTTTTTGAGAACCAAGGTATCAATCCAGTAGGAGGCTCCTCAAAAGTCCCACGCACCTACACAAACAAACAAAAAACTCGCAAGCAATGTAATAAAGGGGTTGTCAATCCCTTCACGGCCACTTGCAAAAGTGAGATCTGATAGAGATAGTATGATAACATAAATATAATTTTGGTATTTTATAATAAAGATGCAAAAAGTAAAGATGCAAATAAAAGTAGATTGAAAGCTTATATGATAAAAGATAGACCCGAGGGCCATAGGTTTCACTAGTGGCTTCTCTCGAGATAGCATAAGTATTACGGTGGGTGAACAAATTACTGTCGAGCAATTGATAGAAAAGCGAATAATTATGAGATTATCTAGGCATGATCATGTATATAGGCATCACATCCATGACAAGTAGACCGACTCCTGCCTGCATCTACTACTATTACTCCACATATCGACTGCTATCCAGCATGCATCTAGAGTATTAAGTTCATAAGAACAGAGTAATGCATTAAGAAAGATGACATGATGTAGAGGGATAAACTCAACCAATTTGATATAAACCCCATCTGTTATCCTCGATGGCAACAATACAATACGTGCCTTGAAACCCTTTCTGTCACTGGGTAAGGACACCGCAAGATTGAACCAAAGCTAAGCACTTCTCCCATGGCAAGAAAGATCAATCTAGTAGGCCAAACCAAACTGATAATTCGAAGAGACTTGCAAAGATAACTCAATCATACATAAAAGAATTCAGAGAAGATTCAAATATTTCTCATAGATAAACTTTATCATAAACCCACAATTCATCAGATGTTGACAAACACACAACAAAAAGAGTTTACATCGAATAGATCTCCACAAGAGAGGGGGAGAACATTGTATTGAGATCCAAAAAGAGAGAAGAAGCCATCTAGATAATAACTATGGACCCGAAGGTCTGTGGTAAACTACTCACAACTCATCGGAGGGGCTATGGTGTTGATGTAGAAGCCCTCCGTGGTCGATTCCCCCTCCGGCAGAGCGCCGACGAAGGCTCCAAGATGGGATCTCGCGCATACAGAAGTTTATGGCGGTGGAAATTGTTCTTCGTTGGCTCCCTCGATGTTTTTGGGGTACGTAGGTATATATAGGAGGAAGAAGTACGTCGGTGGCCACCTGAGGGGCCCAGGAGACAAGGGGCGCGCCCAGGAGGGGTGAGTGTCATGGTTCTAAGTCTGACAGTAGAGTGGGGGGTAGGTATGGAGAGGCAAGGTCCTAGCTATGGAGAGGTTGTAAACACAAGCGATGTACGAGTTCAGGCCCTTCTCGGAGGAAGTAAAAGCCCTACGTCTCGGAGCCCTAAGGCGGTCGAGTGGATTATGTATGTATGTGTTACAGGGGTGCGAACCCTTCTGCCTGTGGAGAGGGGTGGCTTATATAGAGTGCGCCAGGACCCCAGCCAGCCCATGTAATGAAGGGTTTAAAGTACATTAAGTCCGGGGCGTTACTGGTAACGCCCCACATAAAGTGTCTTAACTACCATAAAGTCTATTCAATTACAGGCCGTTGCAGTGCAGAGTGCCTCCTGGCCTTCTGGTGGTCGAGTGAGTCTTCATGGTCGAGTCCTTCCAGTCAGTCGAGTGGGTTCCTCGTTGGTCGACTGGAAGGTGATCTCTTCTAAAGGTGTTCTTGGGTAGGGCACTTAGATCAGGTCTATGACCCTACCCTAGGTACATGAATCCATCATTAGCCCCCGAATGGATTGAGGCTTGAGTGAGGAAGGAGTTGATGCTGTTTCCGATTGACTTTTGCATACTGGCTATGCGTTGTTCTGGATCAAGATCTTGTTTGTTGATAACGAGCAACTTTTCTTCAGTCAACTCGATCCATTCTTGTCTTTCGTCGAGTGGCTTTTCGGACTTCATCGGTTCCCGAGCGACGGATCGCAGGAGATCTTGCGTCTGACAGACTGATCTGCCGTTCGCGGATTCCACGGGATACGAAATTTGGGGAAGCGCGCGAAGCGGGGCGGACCGCGGCGTTCGGAAGGGATAGGACATAGACGCCTTGATCCCCGCGCCGCCTTTTCCGCCACGTATCTCGTCAATGCAACTGTTTCAGGATATGATTAGATTGACCGGGTCCACCTGTCATCCACTCGGAAGGGACGTTATAAATGCGACCATCGAGGGTTTTCTGAACAGTGCTCCATTCTTTCTTCTCCGCTCTCCTCGTTTCCGCACAACGCGGCCGCTTTCACCTCCGCAAAGCTCCTCTTCGCGCATCTCGCCGGTAGCCATGGTTAAGGATAAGACGGCGGTGCTGGAGCGCGCAAAGAAGGTGTCGGCGGCAGAGAAGGCGAAGGGGAGATCCACCAGTCGCGGCGGGTCTTCGTCTAGATCTCGCCTGCCGAAGGGCTGGGTCCAGGGAGATTGGATCCAGTCGACCATCAGGGAGAAGGACCTCCTCGACATGGCCGACGACGGGCTGATCCCCCACGGCGCCGCAAGGCTTCCAGGGAAAGAGTGGCAGCCCCAGCCGGAAGAGGGTGAGTGCGTGCTCCTGGCCACTCATGTCGATCGCGGATTTTCTCTGCCACCAAGTGTTTTCTTTCGTGGTTTTTTGAACTTCTTTGGAGCCCAACTCCACCACTTCACCCCGAACTCCATCGCGTATCTTGCTGCGTTTGTATCCATGTGTGAGAATTTCCTGGGCTGTCGACCGCACTGGGGCTTGTTCAAGCACATCTTCACGTGTCGCCCTCAGACCGTGAAGAAGGCGAGTCCAGGCGATGAGAAAACCCAAGTTGTCCAAATGTGAGGGGGCCTGGGGATTCAAGTGAGGAACAAGAGCACCTTCCCAGCCATGACGTTTCCCAAGTCGGTCAGGGGCTTGCAGTCGACCTGGTTCTACTGCCAGAATGAGTCGACGCTGGGGCAGTTGAGTGGACTCCCGCAATTCACCATGGACCGAGTGAACAAGCCCTCCTCTTTGAAGGTGATTCCGGAAGAGAGAGCTGACGTGAAGATGCTGATGGATCGCGTGGTGCAGTTGGTTCGGGACGGCGTTACTGGCATGGACCTTTTGGAAGTTTTCCTTCGGCGACGTATCCAGCCTCTTCAGTTCCGGAGCCATTGCATGTGGTTGTACTGCGGAACTGAAGACGAGACTCGGATCCACCCGGAGGCAGTCGACGACGCCACGGTGGAAAGGTGGATGGCCGCGGTCACTGGGAACAAGGACAATCCCCATGGATCCAGGAGGATTCCTCCACTCGACCATCACAGCGTTCTAGACAAGGTACTTCTGCTCTGCCTTCCATTGTATACTTGTCGTATTTGTTTCTGTATGTTCTGCAAATTGGTTGATTGATCTCCGGCTTGACGTCTTTCAGGCCCTCACCGAGCTGTACTCGATGCCTAATGGAGCTCGAGTTCGATCGAGGAGGGAGAAGCCAAGCGAGGCGAGCCGGAGGAGGGGACTCGAGACGCTGCCGAGGATGATGACGATGACGACGATGATGATGAGGACGAAGAAGAGGAGGAGGAGGAGGTTGCACCACCGCGCTCAGAAAGGCGGTCAAAGCTTGTCCATGACCTGCGATCGAGCGTGGCAAGGGGTTCTGTTGTCGTCAAGATCGACCAAACGCCCTCGAACCACTTCTCCGGCGCCGACTGAGAAGGCGCCGAAGCAGTCGAAGGCGGCTCCGTCAAAACCAACCAAGCTCCTGCCGAAGATGAAGGTGTCCATCCCCACCATATCAGGGTAAACATGCTGCTCGAGTCTTCTTGTTTTGTGTAAGCTTTGTCTCTGGTTGATACTTGAGTTAACCGACTAATTCTTTGGGGCTGTAGTGCTGCTACTTCTGAGTCCTCAGGCAAGGATAACGACCATGAGATGGAGGACGCAGCAACCTCAAACCCTGGTACTATACTCTTAATTCTGTTTTTTAGTCGACTGATTCGTGATCTTTGATTCTGATTCTTTTTTGTAGCTCCATCCAATGTTGTTATCACTCTTCCTGATGATGATGAGGATGAGGAACCGCTGAAGCACAGAAGGAGCAGGAAAGCATCTGCCGGCAGGGTGGCACAGGATGTGACGGCGCCTGAAACTCTGAACATTGAGAGGGAGAACACCACTCGACACACCGTGTCCTTCGCGGTGCCGTTGACGAGTGCTCATCCTGCTTCGTCGAGTGCCGCACCACCTTCTCTTTTCACGACGCACCACGTCCCAGAGGACCAAGCCAGCGCTGCTAAGGAAGCGATACGCCAAGCAGGGATCATGATGGAGCAGGTGAAGACCATCCGGGATGCAAGCCAGACAGCTTATGACGCCAGCTCCGCCCTTCAAAGCAATGTTCAGGTCAGTCGACCACCGCCTGTTCTGTTAGGATATGCTATCAAAACTTTTCTTTCTGGAATCCATAGCAACCACCCGCTGGGTGTGTTGATAAAAAACTCCGTGTTAGCGGGGGCACGCTGAGTGCACCCGCCGGTGTAACCCAAGGCTAAGGTCATCACGGCAATCGGCCTTAGGCTTTATAATTAAAGGCTTTTCGTCATCTTTGGATCAAATGGATTTACGAAACCGGTGGGGCACGCTGAGTTCACCCATCGGTGTAGTCCCGAGATCGTGGTCGATCGCTACGATCGACTACAATCAAGAGCACGTCTTTTTGGGGGTCGATGGTCGACTCAGATTTAATAAATTAGTGGGGCACACGCTGAGTGCACCCATCGGTGTAGTCCCGAGACTACGGTCGAATGCTTGCATTCGGCTGTAGTCTTAGAAACGTATGATTTTTTCTTATCCACTCGGAAGTGAATTATCTTTGATATTTTTTCGATTGGTTCTTCGTAGAAATCCTGTGACCTTGGGGCCTGCTATACCGAGCTGGAGCAGAAGCACATTCAGCTCGAGCTGGATCTGAAGCTGGTGCAGGAGAATCTGACGAAGGCGAAGGAGGAGACAAAAGGTATGTTCGGTGAGACCTCAACGACTCCTTTTTCCCTTCATTTGTTTCAAAATCTGACTTTGCTGTAACTTGCAGGCAAGGTGAAGGAGGCCCAGAAGAAGAAAGACCTTGAACTAGCTGAGAAGACCAAGCTTGCTGACGAGATGTTAGCTTCAGCCACCAAGCTTGAACAGGAAAATACCAATCTGAAAGCTACTCTGGCGATTGCCAACAAAGAAGTCGACCGACTGAAGACTGACAAGACTACTCTGACCGAGAAGATCAACCAGTTGACTGGGAAGAAAAATGACCTGGAAGCCTTCCTGGGTGGACTTGCCAAGAAATTGTTCCTTATGCTCGAAGGTAACCTTTTATACTCATCCAATATATTCAACTGTGATGCTTCCATTCGACCACTGCCTTGACTCGGCGTTTGTCCTTTCAGAATTCTGTCGAAACTTTGAAGAAGAGACTAGCCAGTTGGAGCCAAACCTGGACCCCGTCAATTCTCCAGTGAATGATGAAGTTGCCATGAATATCTTCCGACTGGAGTCCCGTGTTGCAGCTGTTGTGGACTATCTTGCAAGGCTGAAGGTCGCCACTTCCCGCATCGACTCGACACTCGCCCGTATGACACTCGAGAATGACTTCGAGTCGTGATGGCTCGATCAACGCAGTCCCCGACCGAGTGCAGAGTGGAAGAAGTCCTCGGCTCATTCGGCGCAGATGTTGCTCGTGGTTCCGCCCGAGTCCACTTGCAAAGACGCGAAGACAAGTGGCGGCTCTCCGGGTGGCCAACACCAAGAAACACGACTTCAGGTCCTTCATGGAAACCTTCATTGCTGCTGCCACTCGGATCACAGACGGAATCAACCTTGATGAGTTCGTTGCTCCTTCCAGCCCTCCACAGGAGGGGTAAAAAACTTCTTTTAAGCTCGACACTTTAAATTTGCCTCGGTATGCCGAGTGGAGTTGTAACCGATAAACCTTAACAGGCCTAGCGCCTGAGCACTTTCGGTTCCTTTAGGTATCGATCTGAACTTGGATTTGATGTTTGAATATGATTGCTTTTGGCTCGAAATGTCCTCTGCAGGTTCACAGCAAGATGCCCTCTGCAGTCGACTTATTCCTTAGGCGAGCACTGGGCTGCAGCTAAGCCTCTGAGTGAGAGGTTTGCTCTTCACTCGGTAGGATTTTTATAACTTAGGCGAGCACTGGGCTGCAGCTAAGCCCCCGAGTGAGAGGTTTGCTCTTCACTTGGTAGGATTTTTATAACTTAGGCGAGCACTGGGCTGCAGCTAAGCCCCCGAGTGAGAGGTTTGCTCTTCACTCGGTAGGATTTTTATAACTTAGGCGAGCACTGGGCTGCAGCTAAGCCCCCGAGTGAGAGGTTTGCTCTTCACTCGGTAGGATTTTTATAACTTAGGCGAGCACTGGGCTGCAGCTAAGCCCCCGAGTGTGAGGTTTGCTCTACATTCGGTAGGATTTTTATGTTGTATTTGTGGCGAAGCTCAGAGGAGAGGGTCGCAGTCGACCTGCACCTCGTCCTCCTTGCGAGCACACATTGTACTTATGGCGTAGCTCAGAGGAGAGGGTCGCAGTCGACCTGCACCTCATCCTCCTTGCGAGCGTACGTTGTACTTAGGCGAGTACTTGGACTGCAGCTAAGCCTCCGAGTGGAAGTCTGGCTTATCACTCGGTAGGATTTTTTTATAACTTAGGCGAGTACTTGGACTGCAGCTAAGCCTCCGAGCGGAAGTCTGACTTACCACTCGGTAGGATTTTTATAACTTAGGCGAGTACTTGGACTGCAGCTAAGCCTCCGAGTGGAAGTCTGGCTTACCACTCGGTAGGATATTAATAACTTAGGCGAGCACTGGGCTGCAGCTAAGCCTCCGAGTGGAAGTCTGGCTTACCACTCGGTAGGATTTTTATAACTTAGGCGAAACGGATTCGCGGCTAAGCCTCCGAGTGGAAGTCTGGCTTACCACTCGGTAGGATTTGTACAAACTTAGGCGAAACGGATTCGCGGCTAAGCCACCCACTGTGGGAAAATTTTACTGGACAAAAATAAAAAGTGACAAAAATTATGAACGAATTATGACACTATTATTTCGAAATCCATGAACTACAGAAGTACTTTATTACAACTCATCCGAGTGAAAAACTTTAGGTGTAAAATGGGCGGAGCAGATCCGCATTCAAGCTCGGGGCTCTTGATATTGTGTTCGACGTTGTAAAGACGGTATGCCCCGTTGTGGAGAACCTTGGTGACGATGAAGGGTCCTTCCCAAGAAGGAGCGAGCTTATGCTGTTTCTGCTGATCCAGTCGGAGAACTAGATCTCCTTCCTGGAAGGCTCAACCCCTCACATTTCTGGCGTGAAAGCGACGCAAGTCCTATTGGTAGATGGTCGATCGGATCAGAGCCATCTCCCTTTCTTCCTCAAGGAGGTCGACTGCGTCCTGCTGCGCTTGCTCAGCTTCTGCTTCATTGTAGAGATCAACTCGAGGAGCATTGTGAAGAAGATCACTCGGCAAGACTGCTTCAGCTCCATAAACCAAGAAGAATGGAGTTCTTCCGGTCGACCGATTGGGTGTGGTCCTCAACCCCCAAAGCACCGAAGGGAGTTCATCGACCCATGCTCCAGCCGCATGCTTGCGATCACGCATCAGTCGGGGCTTCAAACCCTTGAGGATTAAGCCATTGGCTCGTTCCGCTTGTCCATTAGACTGCGGATGGGCGACTGAAGCGTAGTCGACTCGTGTGCCTTGAGAGTTGCAGAAATCCCTGAATTCTTCCGAGTCAAAGTTCGACCCATTATCTGTAATAATGCTGTGCGGAACTCCATATCTGAACGTCGGCTCCCGATGAAGGTAACAGCGATCAAGGCGTCAAGATTCTTGATTGGTTTAGCCTCAATCCATTTGGTGAACTTGTCGACTGCTACTAGTACATGCGTGAAACCACTTCGACCTGTTCTCAAGGGACCGACCATGTCCAACCCCCATAATGCAAACGGCCAGACGAGTGGAATGGTCTTCAGAGCTGACACAGGCTTGTGTGACATATTGGAGTAGAACTGACATCCTTCACACTTGTCCACTATTTCTTTCGCCGTCTCATTCGCCCTCGGCTAGTAAAATCCGGCTCGGTATGCTTTGGCTACAATGGTCCGAGAGGACGCATAGTGACCACAGGTCCCCGAGTGGATATCATTGAGAATGATTCGACCTTCTTCTGGCGTTATGCATTTTTGACCAACTCTAGTCGGGCTTTCTCTATACAGCTGTCCTTTGATACCGGTAAAGGCTTTGGATCGACGGACGATCTGCTGAGCCTCTTCCTCATCCTCCGGGAGCTCTTTTCTCAGGATATACGCGATATAGGGAATTGTCCAGTCGGGAGTGACCACTAAAACCTCCATGACCAAGTCGACCACTGCTGGGACCTCAACCTCAGTCGGATCTGTGGCACTCTTGGGCTGTGGAGCTTCCTCTGTGAAGGGATCTTCTTTGACTTACGGAGTGTGTATATGCTCCAAAAACACACCACTCGGAATGGCTTCTCTTTTGGAACCTATCTTTGCGAGATCATCTGCTGCTTGATTTTTCATCGGGGATGTGATGGAGCTCCAACCCTCGAACTTCTTTTCCACCTTCCTCATTTGCATTGCAAAGATCCAGGTCATGGCTGGGCTTCTCCGTCCTCCTTCATCACCGGTTGACCATCGAATCTGAATCGCCATAAACCATCGGCGACGGACGTCGAGTGAGATGGCCATCGCAATCCATATAAAAGGGCCTCATACTCTGCCTCATTTTTGGAGGAATCAAAGTGAATCTGGAGCACATACCTAAGCTTATCTCCTCTGGGGAAACCAGAACAACCCCAAAGACCGAACCATTCAAATCTTAGAGCCATCAAAGAACATGGTCCAATGCTCCGAGTGAACTTCACCGGCTCTTTGTTGTTCAATCCACTCGGCGAGGAAATCTGCTATTGCTTGGGACTTAATGGCTTTCTTTGCCTCAAACTTGATATCAAGGGAAGAAGTTCAATCGCCCATTTCGCCACTCGACCGGTTGCATCTCTGTTGTGTGTAATCTCTAATAGTGGGCGTCGCTAACTAATTGTGATAGAATGATCGGAGAAATAATGAGCAACCTTCTTCGTGCGTCATGTATATTCCATACACAAGCTATCGATAATGAGGATATCTCGCTTGGATGGAGTCAAGACTTGAGACAAATAATACACCGGCGCTGAACTTTGAAGGCCTTTCCTTCCTCTTCCGCCGACCGTCACACCTTTATCTTGACGACTTGTCCTGTGGCTGCGATATAAAGCAACAGAGGCTCTTTGTTGATTGGAGCAGCAAGCACCGGCTGGGTGGAGAGCAGAGCTTTTAGCTCGGCAAACGCTGCATCAGCTTCTAGAGTCCACTCGAACTTGTATGCCTTCTTCATCAGTCGGTAAAGAGGCAATGCCTTTTCACCGAGTCGTGAGATGAATCGACTTAATGCGGCCAAGCATCCAAGAAGCTCGGACATCGTGCACTCGCATGACAAGATCGATCCTCGCTCGAAGCGAAAACCGAGTAACTTTCCACCAGAACTCGAATGTGCACTTTGATGGATTGAGCTTGATATCATACCTTCGAGGTTGGCAAATGTTTGGCGAGGTCGACAAGCAGGTCGGAACCTTTTCGCGACTTAACGACGATATCATCCATATCGCTTCCACATTCCGACCGATTTGAGTGAGAAGACATTTCGAATCATTCGCATAAATGTGGCTCCTGCATTCTTGAGGCGAATGGCATGGTGATATAGCGAAGCACCGAATGGAGTGATGAAAGCTGTTTTATTTCGTCGGGTCCATCTGACGGATCGATGATACCCGGAATATCGTCTAGAAAAGACAATCTCTCACATCCCGCGGTCGAGTCAACAATTTGATCTATGCAAGGAGAGGAATGATCTTCGGGCAGGCCGATTGATGTGCTTGAAATCAATGCACATGCGGAGTGACTTGTCCTTCTTGGGAACCATGGCGACATTAGCGAGCCACTCGGAGTGGTATATCTCTCGGATAAATCCTGCCGCCAACAATGAGCCACTTCCTCACCAATAGCCTTTCTCTTACGACGGCGGACCGCCAAGATGCTCTTTGACTGGTTTTGCTGATTTGTCGACTCGAGGCGATGCTCAGCCATCCCCAGAACACCCGCATGTCGGTGGCTTCCATGCAAAATGTCCCAGTTCTCACGGAGGAACTAGATGATCGCTTCTTCCTATTTCGGTCGAGTGTTGTGGAGATGTGGGTCGGGCTGCATTGGGGTCGGTCGGGTGAATGTGAACAGGCTTCGTCTCACGGATGATGAAATGCACGGTTACATGGCGGGTTTCTTGGATCGCAACAAATCACTCAGATCTGCGTTTTGCTTGTACTCTTGAACTTCGACCGCTGTCACCGAATCGGCAATCTTGAGCCCTTCAAAGCACTCTTACGCCTTTTTCCGATCGCGGTGATGGTGATCACTCCTTTGGGGCTGGCATTTTCAGTTTGAGGTACACGTAACATGGTCGAGCCATGAACCGTGCGTGGCGGGCCTCCCAAAATGGCATGGTACGCACTCAAAAATCCACAACCTCAAAGGTCAACTTTTCCTTACGAAAATGCTTTGAGTCACCAAAAACCACGTCCAGAGCTATTTGGCCGAGTGACTCAGCTTTCTTCCCTAGTATGACTCCGTGGAAACTCATATTCTTGGTGCTCGACCGGGACATCGGGATGCCCATTCCTTTCGGTGTGTGTTCATACAACAAGTTCAGCCCACTACCACCGTCCATCAAGACTTTCGTCGGTCGAGTACCTTCGACAACCGGATCGACCACCAAAGCTTGCCTCCCGGGGTGGCAATATGAGTCGGGTGATCAGATTGGTCGAATGTGATGGGTGTTTGGGACCATCTCAGATAACTTGGTTTTGCTGGGGCAACCATGTTCACCTCACGGTTAATGACTTTCAGTCGACTCTTGCTTTCCACATCTGCGAAGATCATCAGAGTGGAGTTGACATGCGGATATCCTTCCTCACTGTCCTCTTTGTCTTCGGCCTTGTCCGACTCCTTCTCCTTGTCCTTAGACTGTTTTCCCTGAAACTGCTGGATCAGGAGTCAACACTGGCGAGTGGTGTGCTTTGGGTAAATGATGTTGCCCTCTTCATCTCGTGTGGATGTGACACGGCATATCCATCACGTCGTTTCCTTTTTTATCCTTCACCTTCTTAGGGTTCCAGGATCCTTTTGGCTTGCCCTTGAACTTTCCCTGAGTGACGGCCAGAGCCTCTCTAGGAGCTGCTGGTTCGGCCTTCCGCTTCTGCTTCCGACTGGAGTTTCCTTTCTCCGACTGACTCGGCTTGTACTTGCCGCTTCGGAGTCGGTCTTCTTCCTCGCCGTTGGTGTACTTGGTAGCAATCTCCATCATCCGACTCAGGGTCATGTCTTCGGTTCGACCAAATTTCAGACTCAATTCTCTGTTCTTGACGCCATCCTTGAAGGCACAGACTGCCTGATGATCAGACACATTTTCCACAGTATGGTGCAAAGTGATCCACCTCTGAATATACTCTCTGAGAGTCTCATTGGTTTTCTGCACACAAAATTGCAGCTCTGTCAAGCCAGCTGGTCGCTTGCAAGTTCCTTCAAAAGTTCTGACGAACACTCGGGACAAATCTTCCCAAGTGTAAATACTGCTAGGAGGTAATTGATTCAACCACGCCCGGCTGAACCTTCCAACATGAGGGCAAATGCTTCATGGCCACCTCGTCATTCCCACCACCAATCTGAACAGCCACTCGGTAATCTTCAAGCCAAGTTTGGGCTTGGACTCCCGATGAACTTGTCACTCTCGTTGCCAACATGAAATTGGGGGAATCATCTGCGGCTCTGATAGCCTGCTAAAACACTCTGGACGAAAACATGCACTCGATTTGCTCGTGGGCGCATCTCTCTCGGTCCACCTCGATGGGCTCTGTTCAGTCGACCAAGCCTTGCACGATAATGGATCGCGTCGAAGCTCGGTTCCACAGGGTCGACCGAGCTCTTCGCCCGACCGAATCGACGCTGTCATCCTCAGCCGAGGAGCGTAAGACCCATCCCTCGGAGGAAGCGGGCACTCGGCGCCTATCATCTCGGTCGTGTCGGTCTCCATCTTGATCTCGCCGGTTGTCGCGCCCTTCCCGCCGTGGAGGCGATCTGGGGCTGTGAGCCGATCGAATCAGATTCGCAGCGACAGATCGATCGTGAATTTGCTGCGTGGCTGCGACACGGCTGAGTTCTGGTCTCCCATCGCCGGAGCAAATCCGATCGCATCAAACCTCTGCCACCTCCGACCGAGAGGGCTGGATGGACTCGCTATACGGGTTGCGGTTGCTAAATTCTGGATTGGGGTTCGATATACGAGTCGGCGGAAAGAGTTGGCGTCGATTGGCGTCGAACTTCGTTGCAGCCTTCGTCGAGTGCTCACCGGAGGTTCTCGAGACGAGCGCGTTCACCAGATTAATGCGTGCCTCCTCCAAGGCACGAGCCTCGGGGTTTCTCCGCGATGGGAGTATCGCGGCATCCATGTTCTGCGGCGAAGCTCCTCCCTCTGCAGAGAGTCGAGTGTCTCGGGCTGGTACTCTTCGTGGTCTCGTACGGGGTCACCTCCGCCGCCTGCCCCGCCCTCGAGGGCGAAGCCAGGAGGGCTGCGGGGTCCGTTGACCATCAGGATTTCTGCCGCCGGATCACTGCTATCACACTCGTATGCTGTCTCTACGGAGCCAGTCGACAGATCGAACAGGCCGTAGAGAGACTCGTCGGGCTCAATTGCCGTGACCTGGGCGGTGGCCGTCTGGCGAGCCACCGCGTGCTTCACCCACCGCTGGAGCCTCGACCGACCAGAGCGCTTGCGCTGGTGGGAGACCGGACGGGTGGCCGATAGGGGAGTCGACCGATACGGGGTCGACGGTTGCCGCAGCAGAACACCGCGGACACATGCGCGAAAATGCGTCGCACCACGGACGGGGAGCGCATCGACGTCGAGTGGAGCCTCCTGGAGCCACGCGGGGTCGTCGGCGACAAAGGTGAGAGCGCCGAGACGGATCTCGCGCCCCTCGACCAAAACTCCAGCGGTCATCATGATGAAAGTACTCGGAAGTACCGCAACTTCTCCACAAAATCGCTAAAACACCTGCCCCACGGTGGGCGCCAACTGTCGTGGTTCTAAGTATGACAGTAGAGTGGGGGGTAGGTATGGAGAGGCAAGGTCCTAGCTATGGAGAGGTTGTAAACACAAGCGATGTACGAGTTCAGGCCCTTCTCGGAGGAAGTAAAAGCCCTACGTCTCGGAGCCCTGAGGCGGTCGAGTGGATTATGTATGTATGTGTTACAGGGGTGCAAACCCTTCTGCCTGTGGAGAGGGGTGGCTTATATAGAGTGCGCCAGGACCCCAGCCAGCCCACGTAATGAAGGGTTTAAAGTACATTAAGTCCGGGGCGTTACTGGTAACGCCCCACATAAAGTGTCTTAACTACCATAAAGTCTATTCAATTACAGTGTTGCGGTCAGAGTGCCTCCGGCCTTCGGTGGTCGAGTGAGTCTTCATGGTCGAGTCCTTCCAGTCAGTCGAGTGGGTTCCTCGTTGGTCGACTGGAAGGTGATCTCTTCTAAAGGTGTTCTTGGGTAGGGCACTTAGATTAGGTCTATGACCCTACCCTAGGTACATGAATCCATCAGTGAGCGTGCCCTCTTATCTCCTGGCCGCCTTGTTTGCTGCTTGACTTGCACTTCAAGTTATCCGGATCACGTTCGTTCCAAAAATCACGCTCCCGAAGGTTTCATTCCGTTTGGACTCCGTTTGATATTCCTTTTCTTCGAAATACTGAAATAGGCAAAAAAATAGCAATACGGGCTGGGCCTCCGGTTAGTAGGTTAGTCCCAAAAATGATATAAATATGTATAATAAAGCCCATAAACATCCAAAAGGGTAATATAATAGCATGGAACAATAAAAAATTATAGATACGTTGGAGATGTATCAAGGGACAACTTCAACTTTCTTTTCACTCAGACCTCAATCCATTCGCAGGCTAATAACGATGCCATAAACCTAGGTTTGGGTCATAGACCTGACCTATATGTCCTACCCAAGGTCACTACCCTAGAAGCAAGGACATACACAACAGGAAGTATCGACTGAAGCTATTGAGTGCAATCAACTCGACCAGTCACCTCACTCGGATACCCCCAATTTAACTCGACCTGGATGGAGTCATTCGACCATACAGGAAACCACTCGGAGTACAGAAGACTTGGAGTCACTCAGGATGGCAACAGTCAGGCGCTCACTCCGTAGTCTTAAAGATCATTGACGACACTTTATAGCTACCGTTACCAGTAATGCCCTATCTTAATGTACATTGAACCCCTGTAATGGAAGGCGGACGGGGTCCTGGCGCACTCTATATAAGCCATCCCCCTCCTCTAGGACAAGGGCCCGCACCCCTTGTAACACATGTTCATATTCCAGTCGACCACCTCAGGGCACCGAGGCGTAGGGCTTTTACCTCCTCCGAGAGGGGCCTGCACTCGTAAACTTGTGTGTACAACCTCGCCATTGCTAGGGCCTCGCCTCCTCATACGTACCCCCTGTCGGTGTCAAAACTAGCGGATCTTGGGTAGGGCGTCCCGAACTATGCGTCTAATGCTAATGGTAACAGGAGGCGGGGGACAGAATGTTTACCCAGGTTCGGGCCCTCTCTATGGATGTAATACCCTACTTCCTGCTTGATTGATCTTGATGAATATGAGTATTACAAGAGTTGATCTACCACGAGATCGTAATGGCTAAATCCTATGAGATTATGATTGTTGTTCTATGGACTAAACCCTCTGGTTTATATAGACACCGGAGCGGGCTAGGGTTACACAAAGTCGGTTACACAGAAAGAATTCAACATATCCGAATCGCCAAGCTTGCCTTCCACACAAAGGAGAGTCCCATCCGGACACGGGAAGAAGTCTTCTATCTTTTATCTTCATAGCCCAACAGTTCGGCCCACGTATATAGTCCGACTGTCCGAGGACCCCTTAATCCAGGACTCCCTCAGTAGCCCCCGAACCAGGCTTCAATGACGATGAGTCCGGCGTGCAGATTGTCGTCGGCATTGCAAGGCGGGTTCCTTCTCTGAATACTTCAAAGTACCTGACTTAAAGAGAAGTATCCGGCTTTCCATTTAATGTCGCACTCATCGGCTTCTGCACCTTCATGATTTCAGCTTCCACGTGTGGAGCGAATGCGAGAGGTCGGGGAATTTTTGCACTTACCACCCTGACCATGTGAGAAAATTGTCTATTTAAGGAGACGGGGATCTTCAGATCTAATCCACACCATCTCCCCAAATGAGGAATCCTCAGAGCTTGCATGCAGACCACCCCAACATGGCTGGCGCTCCCAGCTCTTCCTCCCGCCCTCACGGCCCCAAACAGGGTGATTGGGAAAAGTGTTCTGTATCCCACGGCCAACTTGTGAAGCTGCAGACCCAGGGATTTATTCCCCCCGCAGATCTAGTCCCCTTTCAAGCCGGGTTGGCTTCCTTCGATGGTGGGGAGCATGTGGAGAAGTTCCCCAACCCATCCATGGGGGAACGAGTATGCTTTGTTCCCTACTTGTTGAGAGGCGTCGGATTCCCAATCTATCCGTTCCTCCGAGGGCTTCTGGAGCACTATGGCCTCCAACTGCACAATTCTACTCCCGCCTCTATCCTGCACATTGCGGGTTACGTTGCTCTTTGTGAGCTATTTTTGGGTTGTGAGGCCCATTTCGATTTATGGAAGAAGCTATTTTGCCTCGTCCCTCGCAATCAAGAGGGATCAATATTCCAAATGGGCGGAGCCGAGATATGGCGCGTTGCCGGAACCGGATTCCTATCTGGCACGCCGAAGAACGCATCCGAAGAATGGCCTTCCAAATGGTTCTATGTTGAGGACATCTCCCTTCCTAACCCAGTCCGAAGGGGTCTTCCTGAATTTTCAAGTGCTCCATTGGAGAAGCGCCTCAGCTGGCGTCCCCGGAGCCTCAGGGAGGAAGATAGCATGGAAGTCCACCAATTGATGAGCAAGATAAAGACGCTCGCTCAATCTGGATTGTCAATAGTCGAGGTTATGGCGATATCCATAATGCAAGGGGTTCAGCCACCCCAACGCCGAGGGCACCCTGTGTGGCACTTCAATGGAGAAGATGATGCCACCTGCTATGGTCGGAAGGGTCTGAACACTTCTGCTGCTTTGGGAAAAATACTGTCCGGATTGTACAAAGGGGAGGAAGAGGAGTTCATCCGTGTTAAGCCCAGGGATGGATTTTCCATGTACAACCCTCCCAGCTGGGTGAGTTTCCATCCCACTACTCTACTCCATTAACTCCTTGAGTCCTTTTTCATAAATATTAATCCGTCCAGTTTTAACAGGAATGGCGGAAAATCACCAGGGAGATCCACAGCCCCGCACCACAGCCGGAGGACCACAACCGGGCCCTTGACCCCGGATTCGAGGAGGATCCGGATATATTCGTGGAGCTCGGGGAAGGGGTGTTTTACTAGGCGAGCTACGACGGCACAGAAGTGGCCATCATTGCTGACTGTCCCGGCCTTCTCCCTGGGTGGCATGTAAGTAATCAGGAGACTTATCCTTCGAGAGAATTTCCACTTTCCGCCTAACCCACCGTACTATATTATGCTCTAAAGGGGAGGCGATCGGCGCGCCATGCTGCACCTGAGGCGACGCACAAGAAGGCCGCGCATACGCTGGGCAGGCCTTCAAAGAGGAAAGCCAATAGAAGTGTGGCCGAGCCTTCATCAATGAGGTATGGTTTTTTAAATATGCTCTATGGCTGTCACATTTGAAGTGTGACAATATACATTGTGTCTTATCAGGAAAAACATTCGCCGGACTATGTCCGGGGATCCTGTCGGTCATACCTCTACTAGCCGGATTCCAGACCCTCTCTCAAGGACTGAGGCTAACGCAGAAGTGACACCAGATTGTCCCTCTGTGGAGGATTCGGATAAAGTATCCATCACAAACTCTGAAGTGGAAAGCGCCATGAATCATCGGCGCCGGCGGGCCCCTCTTCGTGACCCCGGGTTTTTAGAAGAGGCTTTCAACGCGTTCAAATCGGGTGGTGCGTATATCCGAGCAGCTCGAGATGGGCTTACCAGAGCCACATACCAGTATTTGAAAGATATGCGGGTAAGTACACATTTGTGCAAAACTGATAATCACATACCAGTAGCCCCCGAGACTTGAAACAGTTGGTACAACTGATTTAAGGATCGTTATATGACCAGGTGCTCATAGAGAAGAACAACCTCTTGTCTCAAGCGCTGAAAAAGTGTTAGGCCTAGCTGACTGCTGCTACTGCCGAAATGGAGAAATCCAAGAAGGCGGTGTCTGGTAATGTTCCCTTGTATCGAGAAAACATGATCATATGCCAGGATTATTAATACCAGTATTGAGGATGTCACTTATCGTTATCATCTTGGTCAACTAGGGATTAGAGATTAATCGGAAATCGGCCGATTAATCAATTTTATCAGTCGACTATTAATTGGACTTTTTTTTGCAAGTCTCGGGTTCCCAACACTAAAATATTCTATATTCAACACCAAAACAATATTGGACAGAAGTGTTACCTTGATTCCTAGCCGTTTAATCTTCGTATAATGAAAAAAATAGAACAACATTATATAGTGTGTAACAAGGTCCACAAAACATAAATAAACATAGTTTTTACAAACATAGTGCTATGAATAGGTCTAATTTCTCGGTAGATTCTCAATAAATCACTTGTCAAAGCGATAAATCAGTCCAAAAGATAAATGGTGAAGATAAGGCATAATCTTATTGGTCACCCCCCCCCCCCAATTAGCGATAAATCGGAATATTAATCATTGAACCGGAAGATTTTTTGAACAGTGATTAATACAGGTGCAAATCTTATAGCAAAGTCATTAGATCATCTGGAAGAGGCACCAAAAGTCGCATGAGTGGGAGGTCCAGAAGCCCAAAGGCAACTGGCCACGAGCAAACGTATATTGACACAGGTTAGGAATGAGAAGAACAAACTCCAAGATTCCCACACCAAGCTGGGCGAGGAGCTTAAAGATATGTGTGCCCAACTGGTTGACTCCGTGAAGGAGAATAAGAAGCTGCGAGGCGACATATTTAGTATGTTTGTAAACTGAGCCCTGCGTAATTCGGCTAGGAAATGAGCTGATAGAATTATGTCTGTAGGTATGCTGACTGGTCGCCCCGAAGACGAGATGTCCGGATCATCGAGCGATCTGCTACAAGAGCTATCGCAAATGCATGAGCGAGCTCGGCAGGCAATGTAGAGTATTGCCAAGGCATTGTGGCCATCTGACTTACCTCCAGGAAGTATGGAGGAGTTGGTGCAGCTATTGAAAGGAGCACGACGACGCTTCCGATTATGGAAGATATCGGCCTGCCGGGAAGGTGCACGATCCGAATCACATGGCCTCAGTCAGACCTTTAGGGTCAAATGGAGAAGAAATTCCCGTTAGTTTGGTGTATGACCAGGTACAAGTAGCCGCCAAATGTTCCCAACGAGATTGTAGGCTAGATAGCATTTTAGATGGCATAGAGGAAGAAATTTTTGAGTCTAAGTGACTATGTACTTCAATTGACAAATTATGTCTCTAGCTGAATTGTAAAATGATTGTCATGGCAGACCTTTTCACTTCAACCTCTGCCCGAAGGTGCGGAGTGCTTCCGAATACCCGCTCGGTAATGTAGACCGGGGTATGCATGGAAACCAGGCGTAGGGGTCTTAGTTGCTTGAACAGACAAGTATCCGGCTAGTTATGTTATATTACATTTTGATCGTAAGAAACATCTTCCAGAGAGAATAGTTCCGTTAAGTGTTGCTTTACTTGGGTAAGCATGCATTAATTGCGCATGCCCGAACTGTGTTTGAAAAAAAAACCACAGCATACATAGCATCTGGGGGTTCATAATATGACAAGTAAAAAACATCTTTAGTCCATCGACCGAATATTACCTTAAGAACGCTAGCTTTCGGCTTCACCCACTATGAGGTACACATCCGGATGACCCGGCAGTAACAATCGCAGAGGTGCTCCCTTTATACCCTAGACGAACAAATGGGAACGTAGGGCATAAGCACAGGAGCCAGGCAATCCAGCTTGGGCAAACTTAAGTCATATCGATGAATATAATGGTGAAGAAAAGGTACATACGCGGAAAAGACACATATGTGTTAAGCTTGATGCTCTGAAAATAATAATAATAAGCTTCTGTACGAGAAGCCCCCAGGTATAATTGACATACATATTTTAGAATGCGTGCGTCGAAGGCGCACGGTTTAGCCGCACAAAAGCTTTAAGGCTAAAAAGGGAAAAAATGTGAAAAGAGAGGAAAATAAATACTGGAAACAAAAAGGGGTAAAGGAGACAAACGAAGAGTCCGGCGCTAGGCATAGAATCTTCGGAGTCTGGCCGCGTTCCACGGGTTCGGCTCTAGGCGATTGCCCGACGCATCACGTAGGTGGTACGCTCCTCCGGTGAGTATTTCGTCAATGATGAAGGGACCCTCCCACTTGGGCTTGAGTTTGTCCTTTTTCTTCTCCGGCAAGCGTAGAACGAGTTCGCTTACATTATAAGTCTTGGCCCGTACTTCTCTACTTTGATATCTCCGGGCCTGTTGTTGATAGAATGCGGAACGGGCTTTTGCGACATTGCGCTCCTCCTCCGGGGCATCTAAGTTGTCCTGCCGATCAAGCTTGGCCTCTCTCTCTTCATACATGTGCACTCGACGTGAAACATGAATAATGTCGCAGGGCAACACGGCCTCTGCGCCGTACACCATGAAGAAAGGTGTATATCCGGTAAAACGATTGGGCGTGGTTTGTAGCCCCCAGAGTACGGAGTCGAGCTCCTCCACCCAGTGCCTGTCTTATTCCTTCAAAGACCGCACTAATCTGGGTTTGATGCGGCTCATAATAAGACCATTGGCTCGTCCGACTTGACCGCTGGTTTGTGGGTGATTGACGGAGGCGTAGTGGAGCTTGATGCCCAGATTAGCACACCAGGTTTCACCTCATCGGCTGTGGCTACCTCTTGAGCACTGCGTTGGATTTCCCCGAAGAGGAGAGGATGATGCAGCAAAGTAGCGTAAGTATTTCCCTCAATTTTTGAGAACCAAGGTATCAATCCAGTAGGAGACCACGCACAAGTCCCTCGTACCTACACAAAATGATAGCTACTCGCAACCAACGCGATTAGGGGTTGTCAATCCCTTCACGGTCACTTACGAGGATGAGATCTGATAGAGATGATAAATAATATTTTTGGTATTTTTGATATATAGATGCAAAGTAAAAAGTAAAAGGCAAAGTAAAAACAAAGCAAGTAAATAAAGCGATAGAGATTGATTTGATGAGAATAGACCCGGGGGCCATAGGTTTCACTAGTGGCTTCTCTCAAGAGCATAGATGTTCTACGGTGGGTGAACAAATTACTGTTGAGCAATTGACAGAATTGAGCATAGTTATGATCATATCTAGGTAATGATTATGTATATAGGCATCACGTCCAAGACAAGTAGATCGAAACGATTCTGCATCTACTACTATTACTCCACTCATCGAGCGCTATCCAGCATGCATCTAGAGTATTAAGTTAAAAACAGAGTAACGCCTTAAAGCAAGATGACATGATGTAGAGGGATGAATTCATGCAATATGATAAAAACCCCATCTTGTTATCCTCGATGGCAACAATACAATACGTGCCTTGCAACCCTTTCTTTCACTGGGTAAGGACACCGCAAGATTGAACCCAAAGCTAAGCACTTCTCCCATTGCAAGAACTACCAATCTAGTTGGCCAAACCAAAAAGGATAATTTGAAGAGACTTGCAAAGATAACTTAATCATACATAAAAGAATTCAGAGAGGAATCAAATATTTTCCATAGATAATACTGGATCATAAACCCACAATTCATCGGTCTCAACAAACACACCGCAAAAAGAAGATTGCATCGAATAGATCTGCACAAGAGAGGGGGAGAACATTGTATTGAGATCCAAAAAGAGAAAATAAGCCATCTAGCTACTAGCTATGGACCCGAAGGTCTGAAGTAAACTACTCACACTTCATCCGAGGGGCTATGGTGTTGATGTAGAAGCCCTCCATGGTGGATGGCCCCTCCAGCGGAGCTCCGGAATAGGCCCCAAGATGGGATCTCGTGGATACAGAAGGTTGCGGCGGTGGAATTAGGTTTTTGGCTCCTGTTCTGATCGTTTGGGGATACTTAGGTATATATAGGAGGAAGGAGTACGTCGGTGGAGCATCAGGGGGCCCACGAGGTAGGGGGGCGCGCCCTCCACCCTCGTGACCGCCTCTGGCACTTCTTGGAGTAGGGTCCAAGTCTCCTGGATCACGTTCGGTGAGAAAATCACGTTCCCGAAGGTTTTATTCCGTTTGGACTCCGTTTGATATTCCGTTTCTTCGAAACACTGAAATAGGCAAAAAAACAGCAATTCTAGGTTGGGCCTCCGGTTAATAGGTTAGTCCCAAAAATAATATAAAAGTGGGAAATAAAGCCCAATATAGTCCAAAACAGTAGATAAAGTAGCATGGAGCAATCAAAAATTATAGATACGTTGGAGACGTATCAGGCATCCCCAAGCTTAATTCTTTCTCGTCCTTGAGTAGGTAAATGATAAAAAAGAATTTTTGATGCGGAGTGATACTTTGGCATAATTTCAATGTAAATCTTCTTAATTGTGATATGAATATTCAGATCCAAAAGATTCAAGACAAAAGTTCGTATTGACATAAAAATAATAATACTCAAGCATACTAATCAAAGCAATCATGTCTTCTCGAAATAACATGGCCAAAGAAAGTTATCCCTACAAAATCATATAGTCTGGCTATGCTCCATCTTCCCCACACAAAATATTTAAATCATGCACAACCCCGATGACAAGCCAAGCAATTGTTTCATACTTATGACATTCTCAAAAACTTTTTCAATCTTCACACAATACATGAGTGTGAGCCATGGATATAGCACTTATGGTGGAATAGAAGGGTGGTTGTGGAGAAGACAAAAAAGAGGGAAGATAGTCTCACATCAACTAGGCATATCAATGGGCTATGGAGATGCCCATCAATAGATATCAATGTGAGTGAGTAGGGATTGCCATGCAACGGATGCACTAGAGCTATAAGTATATGAAAGCTCTACAAAAGAAACTAAGTGGGTGTGCATCCAACTTGCTTGCTCACGAAGACCTAGGGCATTTTGAGGAAGCCCATCATTGGAATATACAAGCCAAGTTCTATAATGAAAAATTCCCACTAGTATATGAAAGTGACAAAATGAGAGGCTCTCTATCATGAAGATCTTGGTGCTACTTTGAAGCACAAGTGTGGCAAAAGGATAGTAGCATTGTCCCTTCTCTCTTTTTCTCTCATTTTTTTATTTGGGCCTTTCTCTTTTTTTTATGGAATCTTTTTTTTGTCCGGAGTCTCATCCCGACTTATGGGGGAATCATAGTCTTTATCATCCTTTCCTCACTTGGGACAATGCTCTAATAATGATGATCATCACACTTTTATTTTTCTTACAACTCAACAATTACAACTCGATACTTAGAACAAAGTATGACTCTATATGAATGCCTCCGGCGGTGTACCGGGATATGCAATGAATAATGAGTGACATGTATGAAAGAATTATGAACGGTGGCTTTGCCACAAATACAATGTCAACTACATGATCATGCTAGCAATATGACAATGATGGAGCGTGTCATAATAAACGGAACGGCGGAAAGTTGCATGGCAATATATGTCGGAATGCCTATGGAAATGCCTTAATAGGTAGGTATGGTGGCTGTTTTGAGGAAGGTATATGGTGGGTGTATGATACCGGCGAAAAGTGTGCGGTATTAGAGAGGCTAGCAAAGGTGGAAGGATGGGAAAAAGTGCGTATAATCCATGGACTCAACATTAGTCATAAAGAACTCATATACTTGTTGCAAAAATCTAGAAGTTATCAAAGCAAAGTATTACGCGCATGCTCCTAGGGGGATAGATTTGTAGGAAAAGACCATCGCTCGTCCCCGATGGCCACTCATAAGGAAGACAATCAATAAATAAATCATGCTCCGAGTTCATCACATAACGGTTCACCATACGTGCATGCTACGGGAATCACAAACGTCAACAGAAGTATTCTTTGAATTCGCAACTACTTAACTAGCATGACTCTAATATCACCATCTTCATATCTCAAAACAATTATCAAGCATCAAACTTATCTTATTATTCAACGCACTCAAAAGAAAGTTTCACATATCTTGAACACCAAGTATATTAACATTAAGCGAATTACCATGCTATTAATGACTCTCAAAATAATCTAAGTGAAGCATGAGAGATCAATAGTTTCTTTAAAAAAAATACACCACCATGCTCTAAAAGATATAAGTGAAGCACTAGAGCAAAATATATCACTCTCAAAAGATATAAGTGAAGCACCATGAGCAAAACTATCAAGCTCAAAAGATATAAGTGAAGAACATAGAGTATTCTAACAAATTCCAATTCATATATGGCTCTCTCAAAGGTGTGTACAGCAAGGATGATTGTGGTAAATTAACAATCAAAGACACAAATAATACAAGACGCTCCAAGCAAAACACATATCATGTGGTGAATAAAAATATAGCTCCAAGTAAATTGCCGATGGAAGTGGACGAAAGAGGGGATGCCTTCCTGGGCATCCCCAAGCTTTGACTTTTTGGTGTCCTTGGATTATCTTTGGGGTGCCATGTTCATCCCCAAGCTTAGGCTCTTGCCACTCCTTGTTCCATAACCCATCAAAAGAATTCACCCAAAACTTGAAAACTTCACAACACAAAACTCAACTGAAATCTCGTGAGCTCCATTAGAGAAAGAAAATAAAGAACTACTTAAGGTACTGTAATGAACTCATTCTTTATTTATAATGGTGTTAAACCTACTGTATTCCAACTTCTCTATGGATTATAAACTATTTTACTAGCCATAGATTCATTAAAATAAGCAAACAACACACGTAAAACAGAATCTGTCAAAAACAGAACAGTCTGTAGCAATCTGTAACTAACGCAAACTTATGGAACTCCAAAACTTCTACCAAAATAGGAAGTCCTGTAAAATTTGTTTATTGAACAGAAGCAAAAAGAATCAACGCAAAATCACGTTCCTATGATTTAACAAAATGCTATTCATGCGTGCAAAGTTTCTGTTTTTCAGCAGAATCAAATCAACTATCATCGTAGGTTATCCTATAGGTTCTACTTGGCACAAACACTAATTAAAACATAAATCCACATCAAAACATAAGGTAGATGGATTATTTATTCCTAAACAGAAGCAAAAACAAAAAACACAAAATAAAATTGGGTTGCCTCCCAACAAGCGCTATCGTTTAACGCCCCTAGCTAGGCATAAAAGCAAGGATAGATCTAGGTATTGCCATCTTTGGTAGGCAATCCATAAGTGGCTCTCATGATAGATTCATATGGTAATTTTATTTTATTTCTAGGGAAGTGTTCCATGCCCTTCTTTAAGGGAAATTGGAATCGAATATTCCCTTCCTTCATATCAATAATTGCACCAATCGTTCTAAGAAAAGGTCTACCAAGAATAATAGGACATGAAGGATTGCAATCTATATCAATAACGATAAAATCTACGAGCACATAATTCCTATTTGCAACAATAAGAACATCATTAATTCTTCCCATAGGCTTTTTAATAGTGGAATCCGCAAGATGCAACTTTAGAGAGCAATCATCAAAATCACGGAAATCTAGCAAATCACATAAAGTTTTGGGAATAGTAGAGACACTAGCACCCAAATCACACAAAGCATGAAACTCATAATCTTTATTTTTAATTTTAATAGTAGGTTCCCACTCATCATAGATTTTTCTAGGGATAGAAACTTTCAACTCAAGTTTTTCTTCATAAGATTGCATCAAGGCATCAACAATGTGTTCGGTAAAGGCCTTATTTTGACTATAAGCATGAGGGGAATCTAGCACGGATTGCAACAAGGAAATATAACCAATCAAAGAGCAATTTTCATAATTAAATTCCTTGAGATCCAAAATAGTGGGTTTAGCAATATCTAAGTTTTTATTTATTTCAATCCCACTTTCATCAAATTCATCATCAAGATCTAGAAACTCCGAATTCTTAGAATGCCTTCTAGGTAAAGGAAGATCATATTCAGATTCATCAAGATTCATATTGCAAAACAATGATTTAATGGGGGACACATCAATAACTTTTAGATCTTCACCTTGATTTTCATAGGAATTGGAAGAACATGCTTTAATAACGGCATCTTTGGAAGCATGCATCCTAGCGGTTCTTTCCTTGCACTCATCAATGGAATTTCTCATGGCTTTGAGAGACTCATTGATACCATGCTTAGGAGGAATAAATCTAAGCTTTAAGGAATCAATTTCAAGAGAAATTCTATCAACGTTCCTAGCCAAATCATCAACTTTAAGAAATTTCTCTTCAAGCAAAGCATTAAAATTATTTTGTGAATTCATAAACTCTTTAACACTATTCTCAAATTCAGAGGGCATCTTATTAAAATGTCCATAAGAGTTGTTGTAGGAATTTCCATAATTATTAGAAGGATTACTAGGATAAGGCCTAGGATTAAAATTCCCTCTATACGCGTTATTTCCAAAACTATTCCTACCAACATAATTCACATCCATTGATTCATTATTATTCTCAAGCAAGGTAGACAAAGGCGTATCATTGGGATCAAGAGAAGTATTTTTAGGAGCAAACATCTTCATAAGTTCATCCATCTTTTCACTCAAAACATTGATTTCTTCTATAGCATGCACTTTTTTACTAGAAGATCTTTCGGTGTGCCATTGAGAATAATTAGTCATAATATTATCAAGCAATTTGGTAGCATCCCCTAACGTAATTTCCATAAACGTGCCTCCCGCGGCCGAATCTAAAAGATTTCTAGAAGCAAAATTCAATCCAGCATAAAAAATTTGTATGGTCATCCATAAATTCAAACCATGAGTAGGGCAATTGCGAATCATTAATTTCATTCTTTCCCAAGATTGGGCAACATGCTCATGATCAAGTTGTTTAAAATTCATGATATCGTTCCTAAGAGTGATGATCTTAGCGGGAGGAAAATACTTAGAGATAAAAGCATCTTTGCACTTGTTCCAAGAATCAAGACTATTTTTAGGCAAAGATGAAAACCAAACTTTAGCACGATCTCTAAGTGAAAACGGAAATAACTTCAATTTGACAATATTGTTATTCGTATCTTTCTTCTTTTGCATATCACACAAATCAACAAAACTGTTTAGATGAGTAGCGACATCTTCACTAGGAAGGCCGGCGAATTGATCTCTCATAATAAGATTCAACAAAGCAGTATTGATTTCACAAGACTCATCATTATTAAGAGGAGCAATCGAAGTACTAAGGAAATCATTATTATTGGTATTCAAGAAATCACACAATTTGGTATTATCTTGTGCCATGGCAACAAGTAATCCAACAGACAAGCAAACAGAGAGACAACAGGAAAAAGGCAAACGGAAAAGAGAGGAGGAGATTGGGAAAGAGAGGGCGAATAAAACGGCAAGGGTGAAGTGGGGGAGAGGAAAACGACAGGCAAATCTCAAATAATGTAACGCGAGAGATAGGGATTGCGATGGGTACTTGGTATTGTTGACTTGCTTGCGTGAGCCTCCCCGGCAACGGTGCCAGAAATTCTTCTTGCTACCTCTTGAGCACTACGTTGGATTTCCCCGAAGAGGAGAGGATGATGCAGCAAAGTAGCGTAAGTATTCCCTCAATTTATGAGAACCAAGGTATCAATCCAGTAGGAGACCAAGCACAAGTCCCTCGTACCTACACAAAACGATAGCTACTCGCAACCAACGCGATTAGGGGTTGTCAATCCCTTCACGGTCACTTAAGAGGATGAGATCTGATAGAGATGATAAATAATATTTTTGGTATTTTTGATAGATAGATGCAAAGTAAAAAGTAAAAGGCAAAGTAAAAACAAAGCAAGTAAATAAAGCGATAGAGATTGATATGATGAGAATAGACCCGGGGGGCATAGGTTTCACTACGGTGGGTGAACAAATTACTGTTGAGCAATTGACAGAATTGAGCATAGTTATGAGCATATCTAGGTAATGTTCATGTATATAGGCATCACGTCCAAGACAAGTAGATCGAAACAATTCTGCATCTACTACTATTACTCCACTCATCGACCGCTATCCAGCATGCATGTAGAGGATTAAGTTAAAAACAGAGTAACGCCTCAAGGAAGATGACTTGATGTAGAGGGATAAATTCATGCAATATGATAAAAAAAACCATCTTGTTATCCTCGATGGCAACAATACAATACGTGCCTTGCAACCCTTTCTGTCACTGGGTAAGGACACCACAAGATTGAACCCAAAGCTAAGAACTTCTCCCATTGCAAGAACTACCAATCTAGTTGGCCAAAGCAAAAAGGATAATTCGAAGAGACTTGGAAAGATAACTCAATCATACATAAAAGAATTCAGAGAAGAATCATACATTTTCCATAGATAATACTGGATCATAAACCCACAATTCATCGGTCTCAACAGACACATCGCAAAAAGAAGATTACATCGAATAGATCTCCACATGAGAGGGGGAGAACATTGTATTGAGATCCAAAAAGACAGAAGAAGCCATCTAGCTACTAGCTATGGACCCAAGGTCTGAAGTGAACTACTCACACTTCATCGGAGGGGCTATGGTGTTGATGTAGAAGCCCTCCATGGTGGATGCCCCTCTGGCGGAGCTCGGAACAGCCCCAAGATGGGATCTCGTGGATCTGAAAGGTTGCGGCAGTGGAATTAGGTTTTTGGCTCCTATTCTGATCGTTTGGGGATACGTAGGTATATATAGGAGGAAGGAGTATGTCGGTGGAGCGTCAGGGGGCCCACGCGGTGGGCGCGCCCTCCACCCTCGTGACCGCCTCTGGCACTTCTTGGAGTAGGGTCCAAGTCTCCTGGATCACGTTCGGTGAGAAAATCACGTTCCCGAAGGTTTTATTCCATTTGGACTCCGTTTGATATTCTGTTTCTTCAAAACACTGAAATAGGCAAAAAAAACAGCAATTCTGGGCTGGGCCTCCGGTTAATAGGTTAGTCCCAAAAATAATATAAAAGTGGAAAATAAAGCCCAATATAGTCCAAAACAGTAGATAAAGTAGCATGGAGCAATCAAAAATTATAGATACGTTGGAGACATATCAGCTGTAAAATTGGAGCCATTGTCGATGATGATGCTGTGTGGAACACCATAATGGTGTACAACACTGGATATAAAGTCTATCACTAGCTCGGCTTCGGCCATTTTAACTGGTTTGGCCTCTATCCACTTAGTGAATTTATCCGCCATGACCAACAGATATTTTTTCTTATGGCTTCGTCCTTTAAGGGGTACGGCCATATCAAGCCCCCATACCTCAAAAGGCCAGGTAATGGGGATTGTTTGTAGACCGGTGGGTGGCATATGGCTTTGTTTGGCGAAAAGCTAGCATCCGATGCAATGTTGGACAAGGTCCTATGCGTCTACTCGGGCCGTTGGCCAGTAGAAACCTGTATGGAAGGCTTTGCTTACCAGGGCCCGAGCCGCGGCGTGGTGACCGCCGAGACCGGCATGAATTTCAGCCAAGAGTTGCCGCCCTTCTTCCTCGGAGATACATCTTTGAACTACTCCGGTAGCGCTTTTCTTGTAGAGGTCTCCCTCGTGAACGTTGTAGGCTTTAGAGCACCGCACAATGCAGCATGCCTCATTCTGATCCTCAGGAAGCTCTCACCTATTAAGGTAGGCCAAGAAGGGTTCGGTCCATGGGGCGATAACTGCCATGATGAGATGGGCCGATGGTGTAATTTCGGTGGCTGAGCCCCTGATGATGTCGGTGTATTCGGAATCTGGGGTTGTATTTGGATCCGGATTGGTGTTGCCGCTCTCCCCTTGCTACACCACGGATGTCTTGAAAAGCCTTTCCAGAAAGATGTTAGGTGGGACGGGGTCGCGCTTTGCGCCGATGCGAGCAAGGACATCCGTCGCTTGATTACTTTCTCGAGCCACATGGTGAAACTCGAGCCCCTCGAACCGAGCCGACATTTTGAGAACGGCGTTACGGTAAGCCACCATCTTCAGATCTTTGGCATCGAAATCTCCATTTATTTGAGATATTGCGAGGTTTGAATCCCCGCGCACTTCCAGGCGGTGTATGCCCATGGAGACGGCCATCCGAAGACAATGCAATAAGGCTTCGTATTCGGCTGCATTGTTGGAGTCCGTGAATAATATTTGTAGGACGTACTGAACAGTATCTCCAGTAGGGGATGTTAGGATAATGCCTGTCCCTAGGCCTGCCAGCATTTTGGAGCCGTCGAAGTGCATGACCCAGTTGGAAATATGTGTCGTACTCTTTAGGGAGTTCGGCCTCTGTCCATTCAGTGACGAAGTCGGCTAGTACTTGAGATTTAATAGCCCGACGTGGTTTGTATGATATGTCGAATGGGAGGAGCTCAATGGCCCACTTGGCAATACGGCCTGTAGCATCACTGTTGTTTATTATGTCATTGAGTGGTACTTCGGAGGCCACAGTTATTGAGCACTCTTGAAAGTAGTGTCGTAGCTTCCGGGATGCCATGAAGACCGTGTATGCTATTTTTTGGTAATGGGGGTACCAGGATTTGCATGGTCTGTGGACGGTGGATACGTAGTACACCGGCTTCTGAAGTGGTAATTTAAGTCTGTCCTCCTCCCATTCAACGACGAGCACTGCGCTTACGACTTGGTGTGTGGCCGATATGTATAATAACATGGGTTCGCCAACGTTTGGCGCGGCAAGGATTGGGTTGCTTGCTAGAAGAGCCTTTATTTCTTCCAGTCCAGCCGTTGCCGTGTCCGTCCACTCGAAGTTATCGGTTCGTCGGAGAAGGCGATTGAAAGTGCAACTAATCCCCGGGTGGTTTTGGTAATTAATAAGAACATATATATCATTGAACTAATAGTTTCTTGAGAATCATTTCAGAAAGTTCAATGATATGGGTATGGCAATGATCAAGAAGTGGACCCTCAAAATGCTAAGGCAAGCATTGGCAAAAGCTCAAGACTCCATTTTTGGTTTAGTGATCCAAGATCACATTGAGTCTATAGGAAAGCCAATACTATTAAAAGGGATGAGGTTATGATAATGATCTGGTTGCTCAAAGTGCTTAGTGATCTATCTCCCAAACTATCGCAATCTTTCATTCCAACATACACTCATAAGTAATCTCGGTCCCACCGATTCCATAAACTCACCACACCGAGATGAACCACCTCACCCATATAGCCAAACCCTAGAAATTTCGGATTTTCCGATTCAACTCGGTCTCACTGAAACTAGTGTTGCCAAGCTTCAGAACCTTCACATCAAATCGGTGTCACCGAGATGATAAAGTCGGTCCCATCCAGATTGGCAAACCCTAGTCTTTGGAAGAATCGGACTCACCGAGATTGTATTTTCGGTCCCACGAAAATCCCAACGCTCACAAGATTTGAACTTTCGGTCTCACCGAGTTGTCAACTTCGGTCCGACCGAGATTGGTCAAATGTGTGTAACGGTTGGATTTTGTGTGGAGGCTATAAATACCCTCCACCTCCTCTTCATTCGTGGAGAGAGCCATCGAAAGAACTACCACTCCTACCTTACATTTCGAGAAGAAAACTACCTACCCTTGTGTTGAGATCAAGTTGCTCCACTCCCACCATATGAAACTTGATTTCTAGCCTTCCCAAGTTGCTTTCCACTCAATCCTTTCTTCCACCACAGCCAAATCGGTGAGGAGAGTTGAGTGTTGGGGAGATTATCATTTGAAGCACAAGAGCAAGGAGTTCATCATCATCAACACCATCTATTACCTTTTGGAGGGTGGTGCCTCCTAGATTGGTTAGGTGTCGCTTGGGAGCCTCCGTCAAGATGTGGAGTTGAACCAAGAAGTTTGTAAGGGCAAGGAGATCGCCTACTTCGTGAAGATCTACCCCGAGTAAGGCTAGTCCTCCGTGGGCGTATGCCATGATGGCATAGACAAGGTTGCTTCTTCGTGGACCCTTCGTGGGTGGAGCCCTCCGTGGACTCTCGCAGCCGTTACCCTCCGTGGGTTGAAGTCTCCATCAACGTGGATTGACGATAGCACCACCTATCGGAACCACGAGAAAAATCTCCGTGTCTCCAAATTGCGTTTGCTCTTCTCCACCTCTCTTTACTACATGTGCAATTTACTTTCCGCTACAAATACTCTAGAATTGCATGTGTAGGGTGATACTTGACTTGATCATCATTGTGAACTTGCCAAAACTTGTCTTAATCAAAAGGCTGAACTTTTATATTGTCAAGTAGTCTAATCACCCCCCCTCTAGACATACTTTCGATCCTACAAGTGGTATCAGAGCTTTGGTCTCCATTGGATTGGTTTCCATTGCATTGGACTCCATAAGCTTGGTTTCACAACCTAGGAGAGTATGGCGTCTAGTGAGGGTAATTTTCGTAGAGGTCCTTACTTTGATGGTTCAAATTTTGCTAGTTGGAAGCATAAAATGAAAATGCATATTCTTGGACATAACCCGCATGGGGCATTATTTGTGTTGGCTTGCAAGGTGAGTTCTTCGAGGAAGGAAAAGTTCGGATCGTGAAGCTACAAATGATGAATTGCGGATGTTGCAAAACAATGCTCAAGCTTGTGACATTCTCTTCAATGCTTTGTGTCCCGAGGAGTTCAACAAAATCAGCCGTCTTGAGAATGCAAAAGAGATTTGGGATACTTTGGTCGAAATGCATGAAGGTACCGAGTCTGTGAAGGAATCAAAGCTAGATGTTCTTCAAGGTCAACTTGACATGTTCAAGATGAAGGAAGGTGAAGGAGTCGCTGAAATGTACTCTAGGCTTGCTCTCATCACAAATGAGATTGCCGGCTTAGGAAGCGAAGAAATGACCGACCGATTCATCATCAAGAAGATTCTCAGAGCTTTGGATGGAAAGTATGACACCGTGTGCACTTTGATCCAAATGATGCCAAACTACAAGAATCTCAAGCCTACCAAGTCATTGGAAGAATTGTTGCTCATGAGATGACACTTAAAGATAAGGAAGAGCTTCACAACAAGTCAAGTGGTGCTTACAAAGCTACATGTGATGCTCCCACAACCTCAAGTGACAAGCTAGTTTCCAATGAAGAGATAAGCCTAATGGTGAAGAACTTCAACAAATTCTACAAGAGTAGAAGCAAGGAAAGAAGCTCAAAGTCTAGATCATATGATGAAAAGAGATCTTCTAGTCGTGATCGAATCACTACAATTGTGGAAGACCGGACACTACTCAAATGAGTGTTCGGCTCCCCACAAGAGAAGAGAAGAATCTCCAAGAAGAAGAAGCTCAAGAGAAGAGTCACCTCGGAAGAGAGAAGGAGTAGAGATGATCGTTATGAACGAAGATCCTCTCGGAGAAGCAAGGATTCGGAAAGGAAAGACAAGTCATCAAGGAGCTACACAAGAAGAAAACATCAAGCTCATGTAGGTGAATGGGTCTCCGGCTCCGACTCCGACAATCACTCGAAAGAAGCTATCACTCCAACTCCGACTACATCAAGATGAAGGTGTTGCGGTCTTGCTCTCGTGTCCTCCAACTCCAACTCCTATGACTTATTTGATTCACCAAATGAGGGAATTGGAAGATGCTTCATGGCTAAAGGCCCCAAGGTATCACACCCTGAATTTATTGACTTTGATAGTGATGAGGATGACTTGCTTGGTGAAGATGAGCTTTTACATGACAAATCTAGTGAGCCTAGTAATGATGAACATGCTAGTAGTCTTTATAGTCGAGAAGAGTCGAATGACAATGCTATGAAGGAGATTGAGCGTCTAACTAAAGAACTAAACACTCTTAAGTTAGCTCATGAAACAACTCAAGAAGATCATAGAGAGCTCCTAAGATCTCATGAGAAGCTACGCTCGAGAAGCTCAATCTAGAGCAAGAACATGAGTTTCTAAAAGCAATCAATGACGATCTTGAAAGAAGAGTTCTTCATATCTTGCCAAACGACTTCTCTTGTCTAATTTCTTGCCACCTATTAAAACTAAGCATGACAAGCATAAGAAAAATTCTTCATCTAGTAGTAACAATAACCATGCTAAATCCAATATTGTTGCTTCTAGTAGTTCTCTTGATTCCACTAACAATGTTTCAAGCCAAGTTACACTTGAGCAAGAAAATAGTTTATTGAAAGGGATTATAGAGAAAGGTGTCTACAAGAGCCTTGCGGAAGCAAGAACTTTGAGGAAATTGTTCGCAAGCAAGGAAGGCACCGAAGAATCAAGGAATTGGTTTTGAGTGAAAGTTCAACGCCGAGGGTGTTGAATGGGAAGAAGGTCAATATCCCACTCCAAAGTTTGTTTCTCAAAAGGAGAAGTATGATCCTACTTCTTCCAATGTGGAACAAGCTCAAGATGACCTTCCACCACAAGACCACAAGCTAAAAGGCAAGGACAAGCTTCAAGAGGAGATTGATGCATTTATTGAAGCACCTAAAGCCATGGTCAAATGGGTTCCCAAGGAAACGTCAAGTTCTACTTCATCAAGCTCAACTACTACCCCAAGGATCCCCATCAAGATGATGTGGATTCCGAAGAAGAAGAACTAGAGAGTTCTTGAGGGTGACTCCGCCAACATACTTCACTCACATTCATTTTGGCAAGAACTTGTGCAATCAACTTCCACATCTTGCACTAGTTCATGGAGTCACAAACCCTCTTGTTGGTAAGTCAAGGGACAAGGTAATCATTGCTTTCATGGACATCATCTATTATGTACTTCAATCTATGTCCATGGATATCCTTGTTTGTTCCTTGTGGGACTAACCCATGTAGGTATTGAAAGTGCCCGAATCCAAAGGATTGCTCCTAACTCTTTATGATCTTCATCAACATTGAGCATCCACATCTTCAACATCTACATGAAGTCTTCTACGACAACCCAAGGTTAGTTTGACCCTTTAAAAGGGGTTCTCACATCTAGGGGGAGCTTTGCTCTAAAGAATTGAGCTAAAGCATCTTCAAATGATGTGAACACATTAATGCTTTATGTAAAAGTGGTAACCCCACTTGTGCTTAAACGATGAGTATGACCTATGATCAAATGTTCTCATTTGACTCCTAAGTCAATATACTCATATAAAGATGACCTAGTCATCGACACATTGTGTGATAGTAGCTAGAGTTTTGATTGTGCATGTTTGACACATATTTCATTTGCTATCTTATTGTGTGAGCATGTTGGATGCATGATTTTATCCATTCGAGGACATCCATTTGTTGCTTTGGTCTTTTGGATTTTCTTTTTGACCAAATGGATGGACAAGAATGCCTAAGTTCCTCCCCTAGCTATCTATGCTTTCTTGTCTCAAATTCTATTCATGCTTATATCACAAACTTTGAACAAGTCATTTTCGGACACACCGAGTGAGGAGCACTCGGAGCCACCGATCCGTCAAAGACTAAACTTCCAAAACCTTCTAAGTATTTTCGGTCAGACCAACCCACTCAAAATCGGACAAACCGAAAGCACTTGGATTGATCTAGGTTTTCACCTCCGTGAAACCGAGTTGCAATTTTCGGCGTGACCGAAGTGTGTAACTGCTTGCAGTTAACCATCTCGGTGCCACCGAGTTTTACAACTCGGTCCCACCGACAGCAAAAGGGTATATATATCTGAGGGCAGCGCGCGTTGATTCCTTCTTCAAACGCCTCGCCCCAAACCCCTTCTTTGCCGCCGCCGCCGTGGTCTCCGGATCGTCTCCATCGTCGCTTTAGGCGCCGCCTGGTCTCCGTCGCCGTCAGCGGACATTCTCTCTGCACCGTTGCCGCCAGAGAGAAACTCCACCAAGTTAGGGTGAGTTTCGATCCTCTCGTCTTCAACCTCCGATTCTATGCACGATTGGTTTGCCTAGCTTCTTGCCACGTTTGAGATCTTCCTATCCAGCAGATTAGTTCTTAGAACGAAATTCGAGTAAAAGTTTTAGGGTTAGGTTTCCGCGAACACATCTCGGTGAGACCGATTCTACATTCTCGGTATGACCGATTTGGCTTCGCCATTGATCGCACTTTTCGGTCCAACCGAAGTTGTGCAAATCGGTGTGACCGAAATGAGGATTTAGTGAAACCCTAGTGTTCTTGGCAAGACCGAAACCCATTTCGGTCCAACCGAAAGTGGTGTGAATGGTTCTGTTTAGACACTTCGGATTCACCGAATTTTAGCCTCGGTCTGACCGAAATGCAGTCTGTGAAAACCTAAAACTGAAATTTGAACTCATTCTTCTTGCAAAATCTTCTGCAGTTTGTGATAACTCTTCTATTCTGCCTACACCTAATCTATTCATAGGTCGTCAGCCATGTCAGATGCCAGTGACAGCCAGAACAGGTCTGAATCACCAATTGCTGAAATTCCAGAGGCAGGCACTAGTCCTGAGGCCAGCAGCTTTTCAGATGATGGTGAGAGGAGCACACCAAGTGGTTTGCCTCCTGCAGCCACCAGGCCAGGAAGAAGAGGAATTCTGATGAAGAGGATTCTGATTTCATTGCTGAGGAAGAGATTTCCTCCAAGCCAAAGAGGAAAGTTGTTGCCAAAGAGCATCAAGGGCAACAAACCAAGAAAGGCACCAGCAAAGTGAAGAAGTCCACAGTTGCTAAGAAGCTGAGCATGGAAGAGGAAACTTCGAGCAAAGTGAAGAAAACTTCCAAGAGGAAGAGAATTGTGCATGATGAAGCAGCAGATGATGATGATTCTGATGAGGAAGCACCCCAGCCTCCTCAGAAGCCTAAGTTGATGGGTGATGCAATCAGGGCAGGAGCACCTTCAAAGTCTAAGCCATCTGCTCCAGCAAAGGCAGCTCAAGCCAAGCCTGCTGCCAAGCCCAAGAAAACTGTCAGAAACATCCCAGCTTCAGAGAAGAAGAAAGACAATGTGCCACCAGCTGAGTCAGATGATGAGGCACCTGTGTTGCTGAAACTCCGTCAGAAACTGCCAATTCACAATGATGCTCATCCTCGAGCTGAAAACATGAAGGAAAGAAAGGATAAAGGTCTCAGGCTATGGAGACAAGCTGATCCATATGCTTTGTGAGGAGAAGGACTCTGTAGATCCAAGGTTCCACACCGAGAGCAAAGAAGATTTCTATGAGATCGTGGCTTATGGACAAGAAGCCCATTGTTGCAAACACTCGCTATGTTGACTGGGCATATATTGATAGTGAAGAGCACAGAGACTACTTTCCACATGTGCATGAGATCTTTACTGCATGTGGTGTTGCTGAGTTCGTTGGTCGGTTGATGATTGGAATGATGAGATGATCATGCAATTCTATGCCACGCTCATTTCTATCCGATGGTAAAATCACATGGATGATGAAGGCCAAAGGTTCTCTTCATTTGTTGAAGAATGGGCAGACCTTCTGAATGCTCCAAAGATCAAGAGAAGATGATGTTGATGTCTATGGTATTCCCAAGAAAAACCATGAGTCTATGAAAAATATGTACAATGAGGTACCAGCTAAGGATGTAGAGATATGGAAGCTCGGCTCAGTGTATCATCTCCAGGCAGGTTTACCTACCACAAACACTATTCTGAGGCATACCTTGATGCCCAAGTCTGGAGATCATCGCATGATAAGAGGCTATTCTATCAACATGCTGCATATACTTGATCAGAAGGCACCTTTCAAGGTGATGGACCTGATAGTTGAGACTATCAAGAGGACTGCAGCAGACCAGAAGAGGTCATGTGGATTTGCCCCGCACATTCAGATGCTTATCAATGCCAAATTTGGCACGGGCACCTACTTGTTGGATAGACCACACTTGTCACTGCAGCCTGAGCATGAGGACAATGAAGTTGTGATGGATGAGGATAACCCAACGTCTGTTGAAGGTCAAGCAAAGTCTGAAGCTGCCAAGAAAGCTAAAGCTGAGAAGGAAGCAGCAGCAGCAGCTAAACCCAAGAGTGTTGGAGAGCAGCTCCTTGAAGCTACCCAGAGGATTGAACTACGCTTGCCAGATAGTGCGCCTCGGGAGAGTCTTGAGAGGATTGTTGAAGACAAATTCCATGCTCTGGATGTCAAGCTGACTGAAGTGCAAGTCACTGTCAACAAGCTTGAGGCAGATATCGAGGAAGCAAAGAGGGAGAAGGAAGAGATCATGAAGGAGATGCAGGATGACCTAGTCCAGGATGATTATGAACAGCCTGCTCCGGTTCCCACAAGACCCAGATCAGCTGCAATTCTAGTGGCAGACACCAGGACTACAGCCTCAGCACCTCCCACAGCTCCATCAGTTCCAGCTCCAGCTCCAGTGACCACTCCTCCAGCTCCACAGACATCAGCAGAAGCCTTTGCAGATGCAGCTATCTCAACTCCATCAACCCAGACAGGAGCTGCCAGCAGAGTCCCTAGTGACGTTTAGCTCTATACCTTTCGAACTTTTTGGTAACTTGTTGCCAAAGGGGGAGAAATTGTATAGATCATAGGACTTCGAGAGAGAGAGTGCTTTGTCTTTGCGCTTTTGCTCTTTCGCTTATTTGCGGTCTTTTGAGATTCTTTTGAGATTTTCGAGACATTCCGTGTGTTTGATACTACGCTTGTTCTACTTTGATGAGTGCTTGATCATACTATGCCTTAATGTGTGCTTAATGCTTATCATATGCTATTCATATCTTGTATGATCATTTACTCATGTCTTGGTGATTGGGTGCATGCTATTCATTCTTATCATTTTGTGCGCTCCACCAAGATGTATGTGACATGGAAGAGTGACCCATGATCCTAATCGATTGTGCATTTGCATTCAAACGCAAATCTTAAATAATGCACAAATTTAGGGGGAGCTCTTGCTTATCACATACTTCTCAAAGCGACGATATTATTCATTGATTATATCTTTTGTCGAAGCTTTGATCTATATGTTGTCATCAATTACCAAAAAGGGGGAGATTGAAAGTGCAACTAATCCCCGGGTGGTTTTGGTAATTAATAACAACATATATATCATTGAACTAATAGTTTCTTGAGAATCATTTCGAAAGTTTAGTGATATGGGTATGGCAATGATCAAGAAGTGGACCCTCAAAATGCTAAGGCAAGCATTGGCAAAAGCTCAAGACTCCATTTTTGGTTTAGTGATCCAAGATCACATTGGGTCTATAGGAAAGCCAATAATATTAAAAGGGATGAGGTTATGATAATGATCTGTTGCTCAAAGTGCTTAGTGATCTATCTCCCAAACTATCAGCAATCTTTCATTCCAACATACACTCATAAGTAATCTCGGTCCCACCGATTCCATAAACTCAGTCACACCGAGATGAACCACCTCAGCCATATAGCCAAACCCTAGAAATTTTGGATTTTCCGATTCTGAACTCGGTCTCACCGAAACTAGTGTTGCCAAGCTTCTGTAACCTTCTGTCATCAAATCGGTGATGATAAAGTCGGTCCCACCGAGATTGGCAAACCCTAGTCTTTGGAAGAATCAGACTCACCGAGATTGTATTTTCGGTCCCACCGAAAATCCCAACGTTCACAAGATTTGAACTTTCGGTCTGACCGAGATTGGTCAAATGTGTGTAACGGTTGGATTTTGTGTGGAGGCTATAAATACCCCTCCACCTCCTCTTCATTCGTGGAGAGAGCCATCAGAAAGAACTACCACTCCTACCTTACATTTCTGAGAAGAAAACTACCTACCCTTGTGTTGAGATCAAGTTGCTCCACTCCCACCATATGAAACTTGATTTCTAGCCTTCCCAAGTTGCTTTCCACTCAATCCTTTCTTCCACCATAGCCAAATCAAGAGGAGAGTTGAGTGTTGGGGAGATTATCATTTGAAGCACAAGAGCAAGGAGTTCATCATCATCAACACCATCTATTACCTTTTGGAGGGTGGTGCCTCCTAGATTGGTTAGGTGTCGCTTGGGAGCCTCCGTCAAGATGTGGAGTTGAACCAAGAAGTTTGTAAGGGCAAAGAGATCGCCTACTTCGTGAAGATCTACCCCGAGTAAGGCTAGTCCTCCGTGGGTGTATGCCATGATGGCATAGACAAGGTTGCTTCTTCGTGGACCCTTCGTGGGTGGAGCCTCCATGGACTCTCGCAGCTGCTACCCTCCGTGGGTTGAAGTCTCCATCAACGTGGATTGACGATAGCACCACCTATCGGAACCACGAGAAAAATCTCCGTGTCTCAAATTGCGCTTTGCTCTTCTCCACCTCTCTTTACTACATGTGCAATTTACTTTCCGCTGCAAATACTCTAGAATTGCATGTGTAGGGTGATACTTGACTTGATCATCATTGTGAACTTGCCAAAAACTTGTCTTAATCAAAAGGCTGAACTTTTATATTGTCAAGTAGTCTAATCACCCCCCCTCTAGACATACTTTCGATCCTACAGCGATAGAGTGGCAATGCCTTTTCTCCTAGCCTGGAGATAAAGCGGCTTAAAGCTGCCACACAGCTGGATAGTTTTTGGACTTGTTTAAGGTCTGTTGGCGTAGCCAACTATGACAAAGCTCGGATTTTAGCTGGGTTTGCGTCAATTCCTCTATTGGAAACGATGAAGCCCAGAAGTTTTCCAGTAGGAACACCGAAAACACACTTTTCTGGCTTGAGCTTGATGTCATATATTCGGAGGTTGTCGAATGTGAGACGCAAATCGTCTATTAATGACTCGACATGTCTAGTTTTGATGACTACGTCATCTACATATGCTTCAACTGTCTTGCTGATTTGTTTCTCCAGGCATGTTTGAATCATGCGTTGATAGGTGGCACTGGCGTTTTTGAGCCCAAAAGTCGTAGTGTTGAAGCAGAAAGGCCCGTATGGGGTGATGAATGCCATTGCGGCCTGATCGGACTCCTTCATCTTGATTTGATGGTATCTGGAGTATGCGTCGAGGAAGCAGAACTAGTCGTGTCCCGCAGTAGCGTCGACAATCTGATCGATGTGGGGGAGGTGGAAGGGATCCTTAGGGCAGGCCTTATTGAGGTCTTTGAAATCGACACATAGGCGCCTGGATATATCATTCTTTGGTACCATCACCAGGTTTGCTAGCCAGTCCGGGTGTTTTATCTCTCCGATGAATCTGGCCTCGAGTAACTTGGCTAGCTCCTCCCCCATGACTTGTCGTTTGGGTTCGGAAAAGCGTCGCAATGTTTTCTTAACCGGCTTATACCCCTTCAGTATGCTTAGGTTGTGTTCGGCCAGCCTACGTGGGATCACTGGCATATCAGAAGGGTGCCAGGTGAATATGTCCCTATTTTCGCGTAGGAACGCCCGCAATGCGGCATCGACCATGGGGTCCAGCTGTGCCCCAATGGATGCTGTCTTCGTGGAGTCCGTTGGGTGGACTTGCAATTTGACTATTTCATTTGCTGGTTTAAAGGAGGTGGATTTGGGTCGTTTATCGAGTATCATGTCATCCCTATCCACCATGGAGCGCGACACGGTTAATTCTTTAGCCTCGAGGGCTTCAGACAACGCCTTGAAGGCCAAGGCTGCGATTTTGTTTTCGGCACGGAGTGCTATGTCCGCATCACTGGCAAGAGTGATGATACCATTTGGCTCGGGGATCTTAAGCTTCATGTACCCGTAAGGGTATAGCTTGAAAGCTTGCAAATGCATCTCGCCCTAATAAGGTGTGATATCCACTATTAAAAGGGGCCACTTGAAAGGTTATCTCTTTGGACCGATAGTTCTCCGGCGTGCCGAATACCACATCGAGTGTGATTTTCCCCGCACATCGTGCCTCCCGACTGGGAATAATTCCTCGGAAGATCATGCTACTTTGCTCAATGCGGCTCCTATCTATTTATATTTTGTTGAGGGTTTCCTCATAAATGAGGTTTAGTCTGCTTCCGCCGTACATGAGCGCTTTGGTAAGCCGAAAAGCCGTCCACAATCGGACTGAGGACTAATGCGGCTGGTGCCTGGACTGTTCTGAATTTTGGTTCGTCACTGGCATTGAAACTTATGGCCGTGTTGTTCCAGGGGTTTATTGCTACAACTTGGCAGAGTTTGGCAAGGCCGCGGAGTGCCCTTTTGCGCCTATTGTTTGAGGCAAAAGTCTTGAAGACTGTCAATACTGTAGGGTTGTTGTCTTCCGTGGGATGTTGCTCTGCGGTGTTTTTGTTGAGGAGATCCTCGCCGCTCTTGGCCACCTGCCGTAGTATCCAACATGCCCTAAGGCTATGGGTTGGCATGTTATCCAGTTGTCGGTGTACTAGAGTAGGGGTACCCTAGTATCCCGAACTTGTGCACGGGCAGTCGCAGCAACCCGCGGCAAGGCTTGCCGGGTGACCGCCAAGGTCCTCCGTGGTTCCTTTGGAGCCATTCAAGAACAAAGTGTTCAAGTCAAGGAGACAAGGCCCCGGCAAGAGGAGCTTGCCGGGAAGGCCAACCAAGGCATCTCAAGGAACTTGCCGCGACGCCCACGCCAGCGTCCGGCAAGGCCCGTGAGCGACGAGCTTCCGGACGCGACAAGACAACGATCATGGCAAGGCGCTTGCAGCGCAAGCTATCACTCAGACTGCGCTCCAAACATCCACCAACGTGTCGCCTCGAGGCCTTTCCAGTGCGCGTGGCAAGAGGTCAGGCAGCCACGGTCGCGGTGGCAAGCGACGCTGACAAGATTGCCATCGTGCCGGGCGGTGGCGCCCCTGACGGTCCCTTTTTGCACTGTTTGGGCGACGCAGACGGGCATTTAATGCCTTTGTCCCCTGCCGTCAGGGTTAGGTATGATACACTGTACAAGTAGTTATACCAACCGCAACTCCTTTTCCATTTTTACCCTTGACTGCGTTGCCACCTGTCGGTGACCCCTTGAGCATATAAAAGGAGGCCCATGCGCAACGTAGAGGGGGGTTCGAAGCCAGAAAACACTCACGCTCGGTCTCGTTAGCAGCTAGAGTGTACTTTAGCATTTAGCGCTCCCGAGCAAGAACTCAATACAATCAGACATGCAGCAGTAGGAGTATTATCTCTCCGGAGAGCTCTGAAGCTGGGTAAACCGCTCGTGTGCTTTGCCTTGATCTGCTCTTCGCGCCATCTCCACCCCCCCCCCCCCGCCGAACCGAAATGGGCCCGGTCCGCCGGCCCCATAGGTGTTCGTTCCCACGACATCTTTGGCGTGCCAAGGTAGGGGCCGTCGAGGTTGTGTGAACCCGATCCGGTGTTCTCGCAAGCTAGATCTTCATCTTCTTCATCGACATGCCACCAAAGAAGAAGGCTTCAGAGGTGGCTGCTCCGTCCACGTCGATCCCACCGCCGTCGGAGCAAACGGGTGGTGGGGTAGACGCCGGCGGAAGAACGGGCGTCGACAACGGAGCTCACGGTGCTGCCAGGTCCAAGGACAAGGCTGCACAGACCTCGGCGTCCGTGCATGCACCACGCCCATCTCAAGAGGTGCGGGAACAACAGCATCATTGTACTCGCGGTACCATATGTTCGTTGGACCGAGATCGAGCTGGTGGATCTCGGGATGCTCAAGACCAGCATGCGCACCAACATGCTGGCACGAGCAAGACACGGTTGCCTGGACGGGATGCTGCTCCTTCTAACATAGTTAGAAGTCCGAGCATATCCCGCTCCTCACACCGTTCGCCACAGCCACCCTCCACTCCAGCAGAAGCTCTGGCTCAAGCTCAACTGCTCCTGGATTACCCTCCAACGGTGGACAAGATCGACGAATGGAGGGCCACCATTCAGAGTCTCATCGGCTTCGCCAACGGCGACACTCCACGGCAGCCGAATGCATCGCAGCCGCGGCAAGACTGCCAGGCACAGGCCGGCAGCGACAAAACCGGTGGGGGTGCAACCACCATGCACTCTCCACCCCGAAGGCCAAGATCGCCGACTCGTCGGGTCAACCTCAACAACGACTCCACCGCGTCATCAGATCCACGAGTTCGTCGCGATCAGCACCGAGTTCTTCACGAACGACAACAAGAGAAGCGCGGCATCAATCAAACCAGCGCGCTGGGCCTTCTGTCGACATGCATGCGCCAGGGGAACCAGGCGACTTGCCGTATGCGGTAGGTTGCCCTGCGTTCACTCGTGAGCTGCGGCAAGTCCAAAGGCCCAAAGACGAAGAATTTCTGCCGACGCATGCGAGAGAAGTATGACGGCAAGTCGCATCCGTCGGAGTTCCTCAGCATCTACACCATCGCGGTGCAAGCTGCCGGGGGGCGGGACAACAAGATCCTTGCCAACTACTTCCCGCTGGTGCTCAAGCCCAATGTCAGGTCCTGGCTCATGCACTTGCCGGAAAACTCCATATCCTCCTGGGCAGACCTATGCCATCAGTTTGTCGGCGCCTTCTACAGCGTACTCACAAGCCTCATGGCCAAGAGAGCGACCTTCATCTACTCGCCGAAGGAAGGAGAGTCCTCGCGCAAGTTCATTCGTGAGATTCAGCCGTGTACAAGACAACATCCCGTATGTCCACCTGGCGCGGTCATCAGCGTGTTCCATCAGAACATGTGTAACCGCAGGATGCGGGAGGAGATGGCGATGTGCAAGATCAGAGACGCCAGTGAGCTATATGCCCCGCCGACAAGTGTGCGCGTCTTTGAGGAAGGAGGAAACTTCCCGGAGAGAATACAGGAGCAGGAGGATCTGATAGCGAGGATGCCGCCCCGGCAAGGAAAAACCGGCGGCGGAACAACAGGAAAAAGAAAGGCAAAGATGTGCTAGTTGTTGAGCAGTCCGGCACGGAGGTGGCGCCAAGGAAGCCGAAGCTGTGGCGGTCGCCGACAAGCAGGACGGCACCAACAAGCAGTACTGCAAGATCCACCGCACCAAGGGCCATGATCTCCAAAGCTGCAAGAAGGTCGAGCAGCTTGTCTAGCAGCAAAAGGCTGAGTACGAGCGGCGCGACAAGGAGAAGGCCCAAGAAGGTGCTGGAGGATCCGGCAAGAAACGTCCCGGCCGAGGAGGACGCCACGGCAAGGCCAAGCAGCGGTAAGGAGACAGACCTCCCCGGGGCCGCGACAAGGATGAAGATGATGACGAAGATGAAGATATGGATGATGACGAGGCCGATGAGCAGGAGTTCTAGAAAGCCATAGAGGTCCTGTGCGTTGATGGCGGTGCTTCTCTGCATACTTCACACCGCCAGCTCAAGTAGTGGGTGCGGGAAGTCAATGCGGCAGAACCACCCGTCGAGTCACACAAGCCTCTGAAATGGTCCAGCACGCCTATCATCTTTGATATGGAGGACCACCTTGATCGCATAACTGCGGTCGGGTGCTTGCCGATGTTGGTTTCACCAACTATCCGCAACCTCAAGGTCACTAAGATGCTAGTTGACGGCGGGGCCGGCTTGAACCTGATCTCCTCCGCGGTACTCCAAAAACTCCAGATCCCTGACAGCGAGCTCAAAGAGACCGGCACATTCCAAGGAATCAACCAGGGAAGGAGCAAGCTGAAGGGAAAGATCACGTTGCCGGTGACATTTGGCAGCGAGTTGAACTTCAGGACTGAGAGGGTCACTTTTGATGTTGCTGACTTTCCATTGCCTTACAATGGGATACTCGGCCGTCCAGCACTCACCAAATTCATGGCAGCCTCTCATTATGCATATAACATGTCAAGATGCCAGCCCGATAAGTGTCATCTCCGCCCCTGGCGACAAGAAGGATGCTCTTATCTCATACCGACAAGATCTACCGGAAGCAAAGACCATGAGCAGATCGCGAGACACTTGCCACCGAAGCTCCCTGGGAAGAAGAAGACCAAGTCCGCAAGAGTTCTGATGCCCACTCCGCAAGCGCACCTCTTCGAGTGCTGCGCCACTGCCGAGGACGCACCATCGAGCTCCACCAGCAAGTGTAAGAAGGCAATGGAAGCTCCGCCAGAGACCAAGAAGGTGCCCGCCAGGAGGACGGCAGACCGGTGGTACCTTCACCATCGCTGCCACTCTCGACCCTAAATAGGAAAGTGCGCCGCTGCTTTCTCAGGCGAACGCCGACGTGTTTGCAAGGCAACCGTCCGACATCCCCGTGTTCCTAGGAAAGTAATCGAGCAACATCTTGCCGCTTGTCCTCATGTGCGCCCGTCAGCGTAAGGTCGGGAAACAAGCAAAGGAGCGCCAAGAATTCATCGCAGAAGAAATCAAGAAGTTGGAAGCAGCAGCCTTGTCGAGGAGTGCTCCATCCTACGTGGTCGATTAATCTCAGTCGTCGCGCAAAGGCAAACGGGAAATGGAGGCTTTGTATCGACTTTACCGATGTTAATAAAGCTTTTCCCAAAGACGCATTTCCCTTGCCGCGCATTGACCAGATTGTTGACTCCATGGCCGGATGTGATTTGCTTTCATTTCTTGACGCATACTCAGGATACCATCAGATCTTCATGGCAGAAGAGGATGAGGAGAAGACCGCATTCATCACCCCATGTGGCACATACTGTTTTATACGGATGCCTTTCGGTTTAAAGAATGCTGGTTCAACATTTGCAAGGGTAGTACATGACGCTTTTGAGCCACAAATGCACAGAAATGTGGAAGCCTACATGGATGACATATCGGTCAAGAGCAAGGACAAGGCAACTCGATTCAAGATTTAGACGAAACCTTTGCAAATCTGCGCAAGATCAACCGCAAGCTTAACCCCGAGAAGTGTGTGTTTGGAGTCCCTCCGCAAGCTTCTCGGTTCTTCGTGGTCTCAGCGGGAATTGAAGCCAATCCCGACAAGATCAAGGCCATTGAGCGATTGAAGCACCAAAGCGCCAAGGATGTACGAAGGCTTGCCGGTTATGTGGCAGCTCTCAGAGGTTTATCTCTAAGTTCTGCTGAAGGCCTCGCCGCTTTTCAAAATATTGAAAAGGCAGTCCAATGAAATGGACTCGGAAGCGGAGGCCGCACTCTGAGACTTGAAGAGGTACTGTCCTCCACTCCAACACTTGTCGCACCTAAGCCACAAGAGAAGTTGTTGTATTTAGCGGCAACCAATCAAGTGGTTAGTGCTGTGTTAGTAGCGGAGAGGGAGGCGGATGATGAGCCAAAGAACCACGGCAGATGCATCCAGCGACAAGCGAGGGACTTCACCGACAAGCTCTGTCCCGATAAAGATGGATCTCAAGCAGCACATAAGGAGATATGTAAGAAAATGGTGCAAAGGCCCAGCTTTATTTTGTCGGTTCCCTTCTGCAGGGGCTAGGTCAAGGTACTGGTGTGCGAAGTTGCTTTTCGCCTTCTCATGGCCTCGAGAAAGCTGCGCCATTACTTCCAAGCACATGAGATCACAGCTTGTCACTGCTTTCAACAAGAGGATAATGCAGAATCCGTAGCAATAGGCAGGATTGTCGAGTGGGCACCGAACTGCAAGCTTTGGCCTCAAGTTCGAGAGCACTTCCACTATCCAGAGCAAAGCATTGGCAGAATTCATAGCAGAATGGACGCCAACACCAGATGAAGAAATTCCAGAAACGAGCATCCCCGTCAAGGAAGCAAGCAAAGAGTGGCTCATGTACTTTGATGGTGCCTTCGCCTATAAGGCGCCCGGGCGTGTCGCTTGTCGCGCTTCACCGGAGAGCACCTCAAGTACGTAGTCTAGATGCACTTTCCCAGGGAGCAAGCAACAAACAATACCGCAGAGTATGAACGTTTGCTTGCCGGTCTCAGGATCGCAGCAGACCTTGGGATCAAGAAGCTCATTGTCAGGGGTGACTCATAGCTTGTCGTCCGCCAAGTGAAAAAGAATTATTAGAGTCCGTTGATGGAAGCGTATGTTGATGAAGTGAGAAAGTTAGAAGAGCTCTTTGACGGCCTACAGATGGAATATGTTCCAAGAGCTCAGAATGACATCGCTGATGGCCTGTCGAAGTGCGCCACACTTAAGTTACCTGTGGAGCTAGGGATCTTCGTGCTCAAACTAACTCAGCCATCCGTAACGCCATCAACTAGACAGAGCAAGAAGAGGAAGTTGATTTCTGGTGACTATTTCCCGGCAGAGCTCCCCGAAGCCGCCGCCAAGAAGGTCCCCAAGATCAAAACCAAGAGTGCTGAGGAGCAGTCTGCTCCGGCAAGCCCTAGGGTTTGTTCCGTTGAAGCAGACGCTCCCGACAAGCTTTGCTCCGGCAAGCTTGCCGGAGAACATCAAGCTCCGGCCGAGCTGCAGGTTCTCCCCGTAGAAGCGGATGTTCTCGCAGCAGCATATGCGCCTTTAGTCCTTGTTGTCGAGCTGCAAGCTCCGGCATGGGCACAACAGATTGTCCGTTTCCTTCAGACAGGAGAACTTCCCGAAGAGCAAGAAGAAGCGGAAAGAGTTGCCCGGCAGTCAAGTATGTACCAGTTTGTCGATGACACACAGTACAGAAGAAGACTCAACGGTGTGAAATTGAAGTGTATTCACCGGGAAGATGGGCAAAAGCTGTTAGCAGAGATACATGGAGGCATATGTGGTCACCACATTGGCGCAAGAGCACTTGCCGGGAAAGCATTCCAGCAAGGTTTCTTTTGGCCGACAGCCCTCCAGGATGCAACTGCACAAGTAACCAAGTGTGAAGCGTGTCAGTTCCATTCCAAACAGATACACCAGCCAACTCAAGCTCTCCAGACGATCCCTTTATCCTGGCCATTTTCGGTTTGGGGGCTCGACATCCTCGGCCCCTTTCCCCGAGCTGTCGGGGGCTTTGAGTACTTGTACGTTGCAATCGACAAGTTCACAAAGTGGCCGGAAGTGGAAGCAGTGAGGAAGGTGACAGACAATCGCAGCCAAGTTCTTCAGTCGATTCTTTGCCGCTTTGGAATCCCTAACAGATCATCACCGACAACGGCATGCAATTCACGAGCCGCACCTTCATGCAAGACGCCCAAGATCTTGGCGCCAAGGTTCCGCTTCGCTTCGCTGCTCACCCGAGAAGCAACGGTCCAGCCGGAGAGGGCAATGCCGGCGTTGCGCTGGCTCAAGACCAGACTTTCGGCAGCCGCGCAAGTGCCGAAAGAACTGGATTGAGGAGCTGCCGGTGGTTCTTGGTCGATCAGACGACGCCAAATTGAGCCACCGCCGCACACCTTTCGCCTAGTCTATGTAGCGCAGGCAGTCCTCCCCATGGAACTCAGATACGGGTCGCCTCGAGTGCTCGCTTATGATGAGCTTGAGCAAGAGCAGCTGCGACAAGATGACGCGCTGTTCCTTGAGGAAGACCATCTTCAGCTGCTGTCAGACGAGCTGCTCGATACCAGAAGCTTTGCATCACTACCATAGCCGCAGTTAATGCCAAGTCTCGAGGAAGGCGAATTTTGTTCTTCGGCGTGTTCAGTCCGCCAAGAATTCCAACAACTTGACGCCAAGTGGGAAGGCCCTTACCGGGTGAAACGAGTCACTAGGCCCGGCGCCGTCCGCTTTGAGACCGAAGATGGCTTTCCGTGAGCAACTCCGAACATTGAGCATCTTCGAAGTTTTACTCAGATAGCGCGGTTGTTGAACCTTTTCCGCAACCACCTTTTGTACAAGTCTTGCCGCTGTTGCATGTAATCCTTTGTACAAAGCCGGGCGCACCCTGCAGCATAAATAAAGCTCATGTGCTCCGCACATCTTGTCAATTTCATGCTTTCTATTTTTTGCATGTGTTACCTGACACTTTGTGCAGCACCTACCCCCGGTAAGCAATAACGACCCTTAAGGCTCCATACCTTTATTTTCTCTCCTTTCTCTCTCTCAAAGAAAGGAAGGTTCCCTCGCCCACAAGTTTGCCGGGGGGGGGAAGGAGGAGATAATGGTGTGGACCAGGCGTCGTTTAAGAAAGTTTTGCCTTGCCGGGACGCAAACGACAAAAAAGCTAAGTTGCCAAAGTTTGAGCAATCAGTTTTTATATTTTTAAAGTTATCTTCCTCGAACGACTGCGCTTTTGTATGGAAAACCTGCTTGCAGAGGAACCAACTCAGAGCTAGTTGCGCCTTACTTTGTTTCGAGTCCGCCGACAACTTAAGTGAGCAGCGACTAGTTGCGATAAGGTTTTTGTAGGTTGCGGCACCGCCAAAGAAGGCTGCCGACGTCCCCGACTCAACAGCCAAGGCTAAGGTGCTCAGACCGCAAGTTCCCTAAAAGCGTAGGGCAAAAATATACAAAGGAAGGAGTCAAGTAAAGGAAATAACATAGCAATTACTACTCAAATTAAAGTTATATTACAAGATAGCTTGTCGCAGCTCTAATAGATTGTTCTCGTAACATGACTAGCAGCGACAATGAAAGGAGGAAACGGTCGGCCTAATCTACGCGGTCGCCATCAACCCTCTTGACCTTGTTCACCTTGTCCACAATGGGTGCGACAAGGGCCTTGAGCGCTTCCAGATCAAGATCCGCCAAAGAGCTTCTTGAGGACATTGGTGAGGTTGAGGCCTGCTGGTTGGAAGGCCACCTTCACCAACACCTTTTGAAGAACTCTCAGATGATCGGCGCGACTGCCGGCCAGCTGCTTTGGGATCCTTTCCCAGAGTCGCTGGAGGGCCGCCGCCACGCCTTGAAGAACAAAGTGAGCTTGGCGCTGGGCTGGAGGTTCTCATCGAGGAATACCCAAAATCCTCCATCCCCACTGCCCAGCTCCCTGCCGATAATCAAGGGCGATATTCACGAGACCCTCCGTCTGTAGTTCCATAGTATCCTAAAAGTGTTCTGGTTTCGCGCCCTCGCTGCCAGCTGCTTGCTGGCCTTGATCTCTCCTTCAAGGCCACCTCCTGCTCCATGGCGCTGCCCAGCCCTTGGTCAAAGTGGTCAGCTTCAACTCAAGATCTCAAGTGAGTCCTTGGCGGCGCTTAAGCTCCTTGCCCTTCTCGACGAGACGACTCCTGCAGCTCGCCATGGGCGAGGCGCCCTTCAAGGCCACGCTTGAGCGCTGCAAGCTCTTCATCCTCGCCTTGAGATTGGCCTCCACTGCGCCACCTTCTTCGCTCAGCCTCCTTCTTGGCGGCCTCGGCAGCAAGCGGTAGCATCCTTGCTTCCTTGAGAGCCCCGCCAAATGTTTGTTGCTGCAAAGCTCCTCCTCGTGGCTGTCAAGGTTAACCTTCCACAGCTAACTCGCTTCCCGTGCAAACAGCTCCTCGGCGGCAAGCCATTGCTGCTTTTCACTGCCTTCGAGGAGGAAGGCTTCCGCGCCTCTGCGAAGTTGCGCCTCCTCCTCCGCAATGGACCGAGGGCTTCCTGGTTGCGACCGAGCTCCTCCGCATGCTTCGATGTCCACTCCGCTTCGCGACAAGCGCTTCTCGATTCCAGCTTGGCCTCGCTGAGCGGTTGAGTGACACCAGCTTCGCAGCAGCCTCCTCCTCCTCGGGACTTCGCCGCCGCTGCTCGGCGGCCAACCAACGCCACCCGGCGGAGGTGAGCACCTCTCCATCAAAGGCTTCTCCTTCGACCGGCGCCCTGGAGCTTGACGCCCAGGGGAGCTTGATGAAGACGCCATCGCCGACCTTCAAATAGGCGCCGGGCTGGGGCTCTTAGGAGCCTGACGCTGCGGCAGCGGCGGAGGGATCGGCGGTCGATGTAAGCGCTTGCGCCCCGCGCCTAAGGGTCGCTGGCGATCACTGCACCTCTCGCCGGCTCGGGCGGCATCTTTGGCGGCCTCTTCCCCGGCGGGCTCATCAGCGCCAGCTCCTTCTTCGGTGGCAGCAGCATCGTCGGTGTTGTCGCGTGCGTTCTCCTCGCTGGTGGCCTCGGTCTCCATCGGCTCCGTGGAAGATGGATCTGATGGCCGGGAAAAGAGAGAAAAATTCAAGCAAATATCCAAAAAGAAGATCAGAAGAAGAAGAACACAAGGGAAGTTTTCAAGCAAGAAAGGTTACTCAGATCGATTCAGCCAAGGGCTCCACCACCGGGGTTGCTGTGCCATCCCTTGCCGGAGAACCGCCCCTTGCCGGAGAACTGCCCCTTGCCGGAGACTTCTCCTTGTCAGAGAACGCCCCTTGCCGGGAATCTCCCTTGGCGTGCAATAAGCAGATACTATATCGGGCGGCTTCCGAGTGCTCCTCGTGAGGCTGCTCGCTCCTACACAAACCAACAAATGATATCAAGAAGAAAGAACACCCATACGCCATAACAGCTGGAAGTAAACCATATACTTACTGGGGTGCTGGGAATGATTGCCGGTCCGCAGGTGGTCTCAGGCGCCGCCTGTCGCGGTGGGTTCGCCTCGATGACGATCATCCTCGATGACGATCACCGAGCCTTGGCTCTTTCGCCGCTTCTGCTGTGGTCCCAAAAGGAATGAGTTCAGAGTAAAGCAAATCGATACAAGATGTAAATAGCAAAAATTGAAGAACTACAATTACAACAAAGAATCTTACTCTTCTTCTTCCTCGCGGAGCTGAGCGCGGAGAGGTCGAAGTCCAGCCCACCTTCGGGCGCCGCGAGGCGGAGGAGTAGGTTCCTTAGCCGCTTGGCGGGGCAAGGGCGGTGGTCCTGAAGACCCCGCCCAGCTTGCCGCAGCGGGCGTGAGGCGCCTCCCGCTGCAACATTGCTTGTCGCGGTGGAGTGCATCGCGCGGGCGCGACGGTTGTTGACTCGCTCGCCGCCGCCACGCCCCCGCCTTATGGAGACGCCTTCTTGGTGGAGCTGGGGCTGCGCTGGGCTCGCTATGCAAGTTGCTCGAGATGGCGGGCCACTCGCACCTCGGCGGGCTCGCCGACCGGCATCAGTGCCCGCAAGTTTTCCTCGCCGGACAAGCCACTCGCCGCAAGGCTTGCCGCCTCGCTGCCTCGCCTCCTCCACGGTAAATCCAAACCGCCACAGGCAGCTGGCCGCCGCCGCTTCTTCTTCCCTAGTGGTGATGCGCGCATCTCCGCATCGGTGGTGTCGCGGTGAGGCTCTTCGCCATCGGAGCGACCGCCACCTCCACCAAGTTGTTGAAGAACGCCGCACGACGCCGTTCGCAGTTTCTTGCCAAGTTGGGACAATCCCATGCGAATCGCACAACGACATCATTGCACGTATGCAATCAAGCGAGGAATTGTTGCACAGCGGGACGACGCCCTTCGGCAGCCTGAACCATTCAGGGTGTTGAGGGTCGTGCTTGAATAGCTCCTTGAGCATCGCGTCCAGTTCCAGGACGGTGAAATTGAAGTTAAGGCCCGGGCGCAGCCTCATAATGTCCGCCGGACTTCAATTCCTGTGCGGTCTCCTCTCTCTTGCAGGATGCGTCGGCGGCGAAGAAAATCATGCTAACGGCGCCATAAAGGAGCTCCGCAAGCCCGAGGCGCAAGATCCGGTGACAGCGATCTTCACTTATCGCCTTCCGGGCCACGCTGCTCCAATCATTGCCGCCAAGACCGCCTTGGCTTACGGCAAGAACGGCCGCGGTTCTCCTCGATGATCCAAAGACCACCGCTCTCCACTCCTCCCATTTGCCGCGGAGCTCCTCTAGATAAGCTTCCTTCTTGCCGCCCTCGAGATCCAGCGATTCCGCCGGATAAAGGCTCTCCTCTCGACTGGGCATAAAGAAGTGGCGGAAAAGAGCTACGCTTGGGTGGACTCCGACAAAGTTTTCGCAGAGATGCGGAAAACCGCCATGGATGTAACAGCATTGGGGGTGAAATCAAGGAGGTGGAACCCGTGGGTGTTCGCGATATCGCAGAAGAATTAGAGAAAGGCGGCGAGCCCGCAATAGAAGAACAGCGAAAGAAGGGATATCCATTCGGAGCCCGCCCGAGGCGGCGCGCGAGAGTACCTTCGCGGCGCTGGATGCGCCGCCTCGGCTTACTTTAAGAGGTAGTAGTACTCCTCAGCTCCTTCGCAGCAAGCTCGGGAGGAAGATTGCCCGCCTTTCGCAAACGCCGAGCCGCAGCGCCGCCGACTTCACGGCCTTCCCGGCTTTGAGCCATGGCGGAGGTGGTGGGGAGATCGACAAGAGCAGGGCGCCTGTGGCGATGAAGTGAGCGCTGCTCTTTCGCTTTGGAAGAAGGGGGAGCGGCGGAGATTTTGAGATTGGGATAGCAATCGCGAGATGGGTGAACTGCCCCTGCTTCGCTATAAAGAGGGAGGGGTGGACGCCCGCTTCCAATAAAGAAGCCACCCACGATCTCTCCCACGATGCCGCATTCAACGCTGCCGTTAGGGAGGGCGCGTGGATACGGAGTAAGATACGGCGTAAACTGTGCATGCGCGGTGCCCGTTCTGTTTTGGGCCTCGCCCAACAGCCGCACCGCAGGTGGCCAAGGCCTGGGGCTCTTGCCGGTGTACTAGAGTAGGGTACCTAGTATCCCGAACTTGTGCACGGGCAATCGCAGCACCCTGACGGCAAGGCTTGCCGGTGACCGCCAAGGTCCTCCGTGGTTCCTTTGGAGCCATTCAAGAACAAAGTGTTCAAGTCAAGGAGATAAGGCCCCGCAAGAGGAGCTTGCCGAAGGCCAACCAAGGCATCTCAAGGAACTTGCCGCGACGTACACGCGCCCGGCAAGGCCCGTGAGCGACGAAGCTTCGGACGTGACAAGACAACGATCAAGGTAAGGCGCTTTGCCGCTGCAAGCTATCACCAGACGCGCGCCCAAAGACATCCACCAACGTGTCGCCCGAGGCCTTCCAAGTGCTGCGTGGCAAGAGGTCTGTGCAGCCGCCAAAAGCGAGGTGGCGTTTACGCCGACAAGATTGCCATCATGGCGGGCGGTGGCGCTCGACGGTCCTTTTTGCACTGTTTGGGCGACGCAGACGGGCGCGAATGCCTTTGTCCCCGCCGTGGTTAGGTATGATACATCGCATAAGTAGTTGTACCAACCGCAACTCCTTTTCCATTTTTATCCTGACTCTGCTGCCACTGCCGGTGACCCCTTGAGCATATAAAAGGAGGCCCATGCGCAACGCCGAGGGGGGTTCGCCGTAAAACACTCACGCCGGTCTCGTTAGCAGCTAGAGGTATCAGAGCATTTAGCGCCCCAGCAAGAACTCAATACAATCGTATATGCAGCAAGAGGAGTATTATCTCCGAGAGCTCCGGCCGGGTAAATCGCCGTGTGTTTCACCTCGATCCGCTCTTCGTGCGATCTCCTCCCCCCGCCGAACCGAAAGGGGCCCGGTCCGCCGGCCCCATAGGTGTTCGTTCCCACGACACGGGTGTTGTGTGTATTTTGCATGGCCTATCGAGCCATCCCTCCAGAACGGTTCCGCGCCCCGTGGTGGGCTTCAATTTTTTTGTTATTGGATCAGGCGTCCTACGAGGGTACATCCTTTTTGTCCGGACGAGGGGTTTAGTGGAAACCGGTGGCTCCCAAGAGGCTGCCTGAGTTTTCCAGGCGCTTTCCATTGTGCAGTACTTCTGTATTATGGTTGCCAAGTCAGCAAAGTGTGATACGTGACGGCGGTTGACTGCATTGAGGATTCCCTCGTCCATGCAATTTTTGCTTAATAATGAGATTGCGTCTTCATTGCAACAGTCTTTGATCTTGTCCTTTACAAGTGAGAATCTGGCCCAAAAGTGATGGACCATTTCTTGGGACTGCTGTCTAATGTGGGTAAGATCGCTTTTATCTGGGTGGGTGGATGGATTTAAGTCCAAACCCTGACCCAATCTGGGATCCGGAGTTTGAGAAATTCCCGAGCTTCACCGTTCAGGCTCCGGGATGTCAACCAATTTTTTAGGCCCATAGTCCGACTCTAAGTTCAGAGTACGAGGCATGTCTTCCCGCGGGCAGGTATCCGGCTCTGTGAGCTCGGAAATCCGGACGTAGTTTGTCCTCAATATAGAGGAAGAGTTGTCGTATTGCTCCTCCACTACCGCTATTTGATGGGTGATCGGTGGAGATTTAATTTCTCTCTGGTCGGGTTTAAGCCCAATCCGATCGTAGTCTGTAGCGACTCCCAAGGCGGCAATGCGATCCAGGAGTTCATTTAAAGATGAGAACTCTGTCAGATCCATCTGTTCTGAGTATTCTGAGCTGGCGCGGAGGCGATTTTTGATGACCCGAGAAGTCATCGTCGGCACGACGGCCGAACGGGAGGTCATAGTGAAGCCGCCCAGCCGGAGGGTTTGCCTTAGGCCAGGGCTCCTCCGGAGGTGATGTTGTCCTTGATAACAAGGTGAGCCATCAAGCTTGTCTTCGGCATCACAGCGGAACTCTCAATGAAAGCACCAATGTCGGTGTCAAAACCGGCGGATCTCGGGTAGGGGGTCCCAAACTGTGCGTCTAAGGCTAATGGTAACAGGAGGCGGGGGACACAATGTTTACCCAGATTCGGGCCCTCTCTATGGAGGTAATACCCTACTTATTGCTTGATTGATCTTGATGAATATGAGTATTACAAGAGTTGATCTACCATGAGATGGTAATGGATAAACCTTAGAAGCCTAGCCTATGAGATTATGATTGTTGTTCTATGGACTAATCCTCCGGTTTATATAGACACCGGAGGGGGCTAGGGTTACACAAAGTCAGTTACACAGAAAGGAATCTACATATCCGAATTGCCAAGCTTGCCTTCCATGCAAAGGAGAGTCCCATCCGGACACGGGAAGAAGTCTTCTATCTTGTATCTTCATAGCCCAATAGTCCGGCCCACGTATATAGTATGGCTGTCCGAGGACCCCTTAATCTAGGACTCCCTCACCCCTACTCTTACTGTCAGACTTAGTACCACGACACACATCTCAACAAAATGGAGTTTTTGAGAGGAAGAACCAGACGCTCATCGAAATGGCGAGAATGATGCTTGATGAGTATAAGACACCAAAACACTTTTGGGCTGAAGCGGTTGAGACAGCTTGTCATGCAATGAATCGTTTATATCTTCACAAGCTACTCGGCAAGATGGCATACGAGCTTCTCACTCGTAACAAACCCCAAGTTGGATACTTTCGACTCTTCGGCTCAAAGTGTTGCATTCTTGATAAGCATCATCGTTCGAAATTTGCTCCTAAGTCTCATGAAGGTTTTCTACTCGGTTATGGCTCAAACTCTCACACTTACCGTGTCGACAACAATTTCACCCGAAAGGTTGAAGAGACGGTAGATGTGAAGTTTGATGTATCTAAAGGCTCGCAAGTAGAGCAATTGCCAATTGATTAGGTGACAAAGATCCTTTAGAAGCAATCCATGACTTTTCTATTGGGAAGATTCGCCCAATGGAGGTGAAGGAGAGTACCTCGTCCATCCAAGTGGAAGCCTCAACGTCACGCCAAGGTGAACCACAAGTTGACTTGGAGGCATCCACGAGTGGGGCACATCAAGACGATGAAAACGAGGATGTACAACAAGATGAACCTCGACAACCTCCTTCTCCACCTCCACGGGAGAACAACAACGCCAACAACAATGAAGAAAGACAAGGGGAAGAACAATACAATGAATAGGATGTTCCACCCGACCCAAACAAAAGCTCTCACCTGTTCGAGCAAGAGTCTCAAGAGATCATCCCGTCGAACAAATCTTTGATGACATTCAAACCGGGAGAATTGCTCGCTCTAAATCTTGTTTGGCTAACTTTTGTGAACATTACTCATTCATTTATAGCATTGAACCTATGAAGGTTGAAGAAGCATTAGAAGATCCGGATTGGATAAATGCCATGCATGAAGAGCTACAAAACTTTGAGAGGAACCAAGTGTGGACGTTGGCTGAAAAGCCCGATGAGAAGCACAATGTCATTGGAACCAAATGGGTGTTTCGGAACAAGCAAGATGAAGATGGACAAGTTGTACGCAACAAGGCCCATCTCGTTGATCAAGGCTACACTCAAGTTGAAGGTATGGACTATGGTGAGACTTATGCCCCCGTTGCTAGACTTGAGTCCATTCGCATCTTACTTGCTTATGCCAGTCATCATGACATTACCTTATATCAAATGGACATCAAAAGTGATTTTCATAATGGTGAAATTGAAGAGGAAATTTATGTTAAACAACCTCCAGACTTTGTTAATCCTAAGAAACCCGACCATATTTACAAACTCCACAAAGCTCTTTATGGTCTCAAACAAGCTACTAGAGCTTAGTATAAATGCTTGACTAAGTTTCTTCTTGAAAAATGGTTTGAAAGTAGTAAAATTGATTCTACATTCATTACTAAAAGGGTTAATGAAGAATTATTTGTGTGCCAAATTTGTGTTGATGATATCATATTTGGTTCAACTAACCCTCATTTTAGTGAAAAGTTTGGAAAGCTTATGTCGGAGAAGTTTGAGATGTCTATGATGAGTGAACTCAAGTTCTTTCTTGGTTTGCAAATCAAGCAAACTAAGGAGGGAACCTTTATCTCTCAAACAAAGTATACCAAGGACTTATTCAAGAAGTTCAACATGCAAGAATGCAAAGGTATGAATACCCCCATGCCTACTAGTGGACATCTTGACTTGACAAAGGATGGCGAATTGGTTGACCAAAAGGTTTACCACTCTATGATTGGTTCATTGTTATATCTATGTGCCTACCATCCCAATATCATGCTAAGTGTGTGCATGTGTGCACGATATCAAGCGGCTCCCAAAGAGTGTCATCTTAAGGCTACGAAAAGGATAGTGAGATACTTAATAGATGCACCAAATTTTGGCATTTGGTGTTCGAAGTGGTCTTATTTTAATCTTGTTGGCTACTCTGATTCGGACTATGCCGATGAAAAGGTTGATAGAAAGTCCACTTCGGGTACTTGTCAATTTCTTGGTAGATCTCCTGTGTCTTGGTCCTCCAAGAAACAATACTCGGTATCCTTATCCACCACTCAAGCGGAATACATTGCCACCAGTTCATCTTGTGCTCAATTACTTTGGATGACTCAAACTCTTAAATTTTATGGGATATATGTGAAACATGTTCCATTGCTTTGCGACAATGAGAGTGCCATTAAGATTGCTCATAATCCCGTGCAACATTCTCGAACTAAGCATACTGATGTTCGTCATCATTTCATTCGAGATCATGTTGCTAAGGGAGATATCAAACTTAAGCATGTTTGTATCGATAAGCAATTGGCGGATATATTCACCAAACCACTTGATGAGAACGTGTTTTGCAGGTTGAGAGGTGAATTGAACATCATTGATGCTTCAAATTTGGAGTAGAAGCTCCATGTGGATGCATGCAAGGCATGAGCCTTACTATGACTAATCCTTGACACTTCGCTTATGATGATGATCATATGTCTTGGATATTCTTGTACTCTTGCATGCTATCGAACCCTTGTAGGTACTTGGACGAACCCAACTCTAGGAGATTGTGTCGGCATTCTGGGAACAGGGGTCCCTAGACTTGCCTACCTGCAGCCTGCGGCGTGGCTCAAGTGCAGGCCCAGTGCAGCCCATCTGCATCAACGCAAACTCAAACCCTCGCGAGGGGCCAAGCCTCGCGGGGAGGATGATGCAAGGCTTCCTCAGGAGCGGCCTCGCCAGGCAGGCTCGCAAGGAGGCAGAGAGATCAAGGCAAAGGTACCTCACGAGGTGCCCGTGATGCAAGCCATGACGATCGAAAACCAGGCGGGCGTCGGCTTGTGCAGTGCCCTTGTTTCCTCTTTGGTGCAAAGGGGGTAAGCACACGCGTGGAGTACCGAGGCATCAGGTAAAGGTTGCCGTTTTGTTGCAACGAGACCAAGACCAGCAGAGCGGCAGGATGGAGGTCACCGTGGAGCCCAAGACGGCGTCATCGCTAGTGCCTTTGGCAGCCGAAGACCAACATTAGTCAGGATTGCTTGTACTAGATGTTCCCCTTCAAAATGGCTGTTGTTGGCGCCCTTCCCGCTCAATTTTTGGGAAGAGGAGCAGGGCCTCTATATATAGAGATAGCCACCACAGTGGAGGGGGATGATCTCATCGAGTTCTCACCAAGCCAACGGGGATCGAATCCTTTCCTAGGAGAACACCACACTAGCTCAAGAACGCCTCTTGCGAGGCTGTTCTTCCCCTTGTACTGTTCGTCATCAGCTTCTGAGGCAATCCACCACACCACACACTGGAGTAGGGTATTACACCACAACGGTGGCCCGAACCAGTATAAATCTTGTGTCCCTCCTGTTGTTCATCGTTTAGCTTAGATTCTCGCGAGGCGTTTGGACGTGGATTGGTATGGGGAAGATCTTCGCGTGCACCCCAGAGTTCAAACCTCAAGGGTCTGCCAGAACCCAACATCCGACATTTGGCGCACCAGGTAGGGGTGCGCCGGAATCTTTCTTCCTCTGTTCCGTGTTCGATCGTCCGTCGTGTCCATGGTCGACGCCGCTGGCTGCTCGCCGCCTGCCACCCGCATGACAGCTCCCGCCGGGGGTTTCGTTGTTCTCCGCCGCTTACCGCCAACGCCGCCACCGCCAGCGGGAACGCAGCAACAGCCTCGTTGCGATCCTCGCGCGCGCGGGAAGGCAACACCGCCACCCTGCCGCCGACTCTAGCTGGTTCGTCGTCACACGCCTGTCGCTTCCCCATTTAACGCGCACGCCGCTGCTGCTTCCCGGGCGCGTGAGCTCCTTCACTACCGCCCTGCCGACGACTTATGAGGAGTGGCTCGCCGCATCACCGAAGCTCGCCGGGCCGCAGGGGCTCTCGCACTGCCCCTCTCGCTGCCTCGCCCTCCGTCCTATGCGGGTGATGCAGCTCAGGAGGTGCCTCCGCCACCTCCTCCCCAAGAAGGCGCCCAGGCTCCAAGGCACGCGGCTCCTGGACGAGATCCACCATGTAAACCGCCCGCGCGACAAGAAAGGAGCTGCCAACAAATCCCTCATCCCCAAGAAGGTGCTCGCATGCTTCCTGCACCGGCACGCCATGACCGCATCCTCGCGCCAAGACGTTAAGACCTCCACGCTGTCCCGGCAGCGGAGCGCTGAATCCTCAGAGCAAGCCCCTGCTACCAGAGAGCTCCGATGGCCACCACAGGCTACCGCGCCTTCACCACCGAGCTGCGTAGTGTCACTGGGTCGAGCAAGTTCAAGCCGGACCTGCCTCCTCGCTACGACGGCACTGCCGACCCCGTGGAATTCCTATAGCTCTACAAGCTGGGAATCAAACCTGCCAACGGGGACGAAAAGGTCATGGCGAAATGGTTTCCCATGGCGCTCAAGGACGGTGCCCGCACCTGGCTCCTGAACCTGCCTCACGGCACGATCTCCTCCTGGGACGAGATATGCACCCGCTTCATCGCCAACTTTCAGGGCACTTGTGACTGTCCATCGGCCGTGGGTGACCTGCGCCGCATCAAGCAGTAGCCCAGAGAGACCTTGCAGAAGTACGTCTAACGCTTCAACAGAGCTCGCCTTAAGATTCCCAAGGTGACCGAGGAGTCCATCATCTCGGCGTTCTCCGACAGCGTCCGCGACGCCAAGATGAAGGAGGAACTGGCAATCCACAAGGATCTATGCACCTCTCTGGAGCTGTTCAACCTGGCGACCAAGTGCGCAAGAGCTGAGGAGGGACGCCTCTCCATTCTCGAGCTCCCAGCCGCAGATCCAGAAGAGAAGAAAGCCAAGGCCAAGGATGTGAAGCGCAAGGGAGCAGCTGTGCTCGCGGCAGAGCCGGATACGAAGCATGGCAGGGACCAGCCGGAGTCGTCCAAGGGTAGCCGGTACTGCGTGTACCAGATCTCCACACCCACAACACCAACGAATGCCAAGAGCTCAGAGCCGTGAGAGAAGGCCGTGTCGGTCGACGCCCCAAGCGCAACGATCGGGGCTACGGCCGAGGCGGAGGAAGAGGTGGAGGACGATGGGACGACCGTGGCCCTTGCCAAGGGTGGCATGACCGGCCTCGTGAGGACCGCTGGCAGGACAAGCCTCGCGAGGGGGCTTGGAGGAACCAGCCTCGTGAGGACCGCCCACAAGGCAACACAGGCCTTCCTCTTCGGCCACCACCGCCAAGAAGGAATGATGACCACCACCAGGACGAGGGGGCTGGGCTTCAGAGCCGCAGGCTATCGCTGATCTTCGGTGCCTGTGCCCTAGCCTCTCAACAAGATCTTCAAGCAGTTCGTCATGAGGTGAATGCAGTCCTCCCCAAGCTCGAGGCCATGCACCTCTCAGTGGTCCACGGGCGCCATCACGCTCACCAATGGATCGATCAAGTGCGCGGCAACGGCCGGTGTCCTCCCAATGCTCGCTCTCCTACCATCAAGAATGTGCAAGTTACCAGACCTCATCGATGGCGGAGAAGGACTCAACATACTGTCTGGCCGAGATGTTCAACAATCTCGGCGCCATACGACCAGCTTCACCACCAAGCCTTTCTCAGAGTCATCGATGGTTCCACCGCCCGATAGGGCAGGTCCGCCTCCCTGTCACCTTTGGACAGCGCAAGAACTACCGTACCGAGCTCATTGACTTCGACGTTGCCCACATTCGCCTACCATACAATGCCATCCTAGAATATCCAGCCCTGGCCAAGTTCATGGCAGTGACTCACCATGGCTACAACATCCTCACGATGCCAGGAAGTGGCGGAGTCATCACAGTCCCCTGTGAAGAGAAGGATGCGGTGTGCTCTCTTGAGCACGCCTTCCAAGCCGCGTCGATCGAGGACCCAGACAGCAAGAGTGGAAACCTCCCTAAAGCAGCTCCCAAGAAGAAGAAGACATCACCCATCTCAAGGCCTCAGGAGGCAGGCACCTCCGGTGGCACCGCACCAGATCTCATGCCATCCAAGGGCGCCGCCTCACACATAGGAAGGCGCGCCTGCGCCTCCTGCAAGGCTCGGGGGCTCTCTCCTGGAGGGTCACTCACTTTACTAAGATCACGAGGGAGGCGCTCGGGCACCACTTGGAGGCGTGCTTCTTGGCACGCTTCCCTCAGGAAGGCATAAGGCAAGGAGGGCCCAACCGACAGCAATTCATCACCAAGGTTACTCAGGAGCTGCAGGAATCGAGAGTCATGCGCGGCAGCCGGTGCCTGCCCGACTAGCTCCCCATCCAGGCGAGGATGGCGGGCTACGCGTCTTGATTGACTACCCAGGGTTCAATCAAGTCATGTCTCAGGAGTGCTTCTGGCCTTCGCGCGTGGGACATTGCGAGGGTCCACCTCACAGCTACGTTCGCATGCCTTTCGGCCTGCCGAACACGGCTGCTGCTCACCAGCGTCTGATGAGGAGTATTCTGGAGGCTTAGGTGGCCAAGCACCGCGCGTTCCTAGAGGAAATGGAGATGGACCTCGCCGAGCCACCCGGACCTCCAGAGCCTCCCGAGGCTCACAGTTCCGAAGGCTCGTGAGGATTGGCTTCTTCACCACGCACCGTCAGCTACTCCAATGACCGCTCTGCAATGATATCAGGTGACATCTTTCAAGTTTCATTTTAGCTGAGCGCCTCGTACGTGATCATTCCTAAGTCGCGTGGGTCTGCCTCACTGCGTATCCATTTTGCTTATGTTTTTAGTTTACCTTTTGAGGGCGCCTGGCTGCATCATCCCCTGCAAGCCGCCGGCCTGACCCAAAGGGCGCAGCCTTCCTTGCATCTACCTGTTGATTACCTTCATGCTTAACCTGCCCGTGATAATCGCCACCGATTGACACCTACCCATGGAGCCGCCGCCTCGCACAAGGCTTATGCATGGGTCCGCCCCGCAACGCCGACAAATCTGAGTGGTCGAGCTCGTCATGCATCTCGCAAGGCGCCATTTCACTAGGCCCTCTGCCTCCCAATCACTCCTCGTGAGCAACCAATGGCTGGCGGGCAATCGTAGTGGCGTCCTTGTTTTCTCGCTGGTTTACAGGGTCCACCTAAGGAATAACGTGGGGCGCCATGAGCTCTCTCTCTCTTTCTCTCCCGCGATGATCCGCCGCTAAAGGGGGTGCCCGAGCATCGCGACTCGTGGGTCTCATCGCTCTCTCCACCACCCCGGCCTTAACCCATGGCATCGCGACCTATCATACCAGCGGCGGCTGAGCTCGCTCGAGGGCCAGGACCTGAGGACGTAGAGCATGAAGTAAAGTGCGGGGAAGAGGGGAGAAGCTCACGAGGGCCTAACCCAGCGACATCCCAGCTGCCGACGCGTAGGTCCGGCACCTCGCCAAGGAACGACTCCAAGCTCCCGAGATAAGTCACGCTCCTGGAAAAGCTAAATCAACGCGACACCAAACCCTCGCCTAATGCGGTTATATCACGGCTACGTTGCCTTCCTTTCGCCCAGCGGAGGCTTCTTGAGCGCTTAAGGAACCTCTCGAGCATCGCGCCGGGGTCTTATTAGACCTCGTGCCGCCACCTCCGGCCTTGACCACGCATCGCGACCGGATACCAAATGACGGTCAAGCTCGCCTGGGACCGGACCCACAACAGAGCACCAAGCCCTCGCGAGGTTATAAAGGGGGAACCGAGCTGAGACAGGACTAACATCTCGCGCCGCTCCATAATAAGGATGATATTCACAAAAGACATAGTAGACGCTTTACATGCCCCCACGGGGTGTTTCCTTGATTCCTCGCAGGGAACAAAAGGTGCTAATCCTAAGGGACGCTAACTACGCGTGCCTCCATGGTCAACGCCATCATCAACAGTGGGCCACCAAGCGCCAGTGCCAACCCCATCCAGATCAACCGCGCTGGCGGCCTGATGCGGCTGCCCTACTCCGAGCATGACGTGAGCTCGGGGGCTCGTAGCTGTCGTCGCTCGTCTCCCGAGTCACGAGAAGCTCGAGATAGTCGCTGTACCCTCCGGCATCTCCGCTGCTACCAGAGGAGCTGCTAGGGAAGCGGTTGGCAGGTCTAGCCCTTGCCACTTCGATGCCCGGCCGCCTTCCCTGGAGCAGCAGTCCAGTCGGCGTCCTTCCGCATCGAAGACCTTGAAGGACATCAAGGAGGCGCCATCGTATTCAAAATGAATCACGAGGGCACCTCCAATTCGGCAGACCCAGGCGATCTCGCCCCAGCCCCGGGTCATGTAGACCTTCCCTTGAGCAACAACCTCGACCTCCGCTTTGGTCACAGGGGTACTGCAGTCAGCGTGCTGCAGCCAGAGCTCAAGAGGCCCCCTCGGCAGCATCTCGAAGGTGAAAGAGGGAGGAAGGCGAATTCTAGAGCTTGGAGGCATGGCGGCGTGAAGCACGAGCTCGCGAGAAGAGCCCTCGCCATGGACTCCAGGGGCGACGACATGCACCGCTGTGATTGGTCGGCGTCTTCTTCTCTAGGGCCCTCAACCTGGGCGTACAAGGGCAGCGGAAACCCAGGCGGTGGCCGCTCGTACCAAGGCCTCGACATCTCATGCCGCGGCGACTCGCCGTGGCGTTGGGGATCGCCGCTTTTCGGCGGAAGCGGTCAGACCTCTCGGGGCCTTCCCTTCCTCTTCCGCTGAGAACCGGCGGATCGGCGCCATTGGCGTGAAGATGGAGGAGGGGCGAGGAAGAAGGAGTGAAGCAAGACAAGATGGACTGCGGGGGCTCTCGCCCGTCCGTACTTATAGTCCAGAGGAGGCCAACCGTCGGCCTCCACGATCGCAGGTAATCATGACTCATTTTTGCATGCAGGGACTTGTCAAGTCGGGCAGTTGCCGAGGCAGCAAGGGAAGCGGAGACGCCCACGTCCAATCAACCGCCACGCGGTGCCCAAGGCCAGCCACAGGCTGTTGGGGCCCGCGACGCTCCGCACTCGCCCCTTCGCTTCTCTGCTAAGCCAAGTTCGAGTGCGCCTTGGGCCCGGGGGCTACTGTCGGTGTTCTGGGAATGGGGGTCCCCAGACTTGCCTGCCTACGGCCTACGCTGTGTCTCAAGTGCAAGACTAGTGTGGCCCATTGTCGGTGTCAAAACCGGCGGAACTTGGGTAGGGGGTCCCGAACTGTGCGTCTAGGCGGATGGTAACAAGAGACGAGGGACACGATGTTTTTACCCAGGTTCGGGCCCTCTTGATGGAGGTAAAACCCTACGTCCTGCTTGATTAATATTGATGATATGGGTAGTACAAGAGTGGATCTACCACGAGATCAAGGAGGCTAAACCCTAGAAGCTAGCCTATGGTATGATTGTTGTAATGTATGTTGTCCTACGGACTAAAGCCCTCCGGTTTGTATAGACACCGGAGGAGGCTAGGGTTACACAGAGTTGGTTACAATGGTAGGAGATCTACATATCCGTATTGCCAAGCTTACCTTCCACGCCAAGGAAAGTCCCATCCGGACACGGGACGGAGTCTTCAATCTTGTATCTTCGTAGTTTTGGAGTCCGGCAGATAATGATAGTCCGCTGTCTCGACACCCCTAGTCCAGACTCCTCAAGAGTCTCTTAACCAGGCTTCAATGACGATAAGTCCAAAGGTTTATAGTCTTCGCTGCAAGGCGGGCTCCCCTTCAAATTCCATGTACCGCCAACAGTGTCCGGCTTCATCTTGAATATCGTGCTCCTCGCTTCTATGCCAAATAATGGCCTCTTCCACGCTGTCGCATCTAATGCGCGGTGCCATGGTGTCTTTTGCATTTCACCCCTAATTGTGCGAAGTCGTCCGCCTATAAAGGAGGCAAGAATCCAGATCCAAACCACACCGTCTTCCTCCCGCGAATACTCCATCAAAGCGCCTTTGACTTAGAAATCCATTCCATCATGGATCGTCGACGCGGCTCTTCTTCACGCGCTCCCAACCCACCGTCTGGGAATTGGAGGAGGTGCTCTATTTCACAGAACGAGCTAATGAAGCTCCAAATGGGGGGATTTCTCCCTCTGGCCTTCATGGTTCTAGTCCGGGCCGGACTGGTTACTTATCAAGGTGGGAGGCAGGCGGAGGACACTCCAAGCCCCAATAAGGGGGAGCGAGTATGCTTTGTCCCCTATCTGATAAGGGGACTCGGATTTCCAATACATCCGCTCTCCGCTGGCTCCTCAAGTTCTACGGACTCCAGCCCACCACCTCACGCCCGCGCCTGTCTCGCAGATATCGGGCTACGAGCTCTTTGTGAGCTATTCAGGCATCGAGCCCCATTTTGCATTGTGGAAGAGGTTGTTTTGCCTCGCACTCGCTCTCACGAGGGGTCCATATATCAAGTGGGCGGTGCCGAAATATGGCGCATCACCGGGACCGGATACCTATCTAGTACTCCCAAGAAGGCGTCCGAAGACTGGCCCTCGGAGTGGTTTTACATAGGAGGCGCTCCGCTGCCAGACCCAATCCGGATCGGCCTCCCGGAGTTTAGTGCTGCTCCTTGAAGAAACGCCTCACCGGCGCCATGAGCCTCGATTGAGGAAGACAAGAGCGCCCATTACTTGATGGGCCGGATAATATTAATGGCTCATTCCGCTTGACCATGATCGGAGTCATGGCGACATGCATCAAGCGAGGGGTACAGCCACTGCAATACAGAGGCCACCCCATGTGGGATTTCAACGGGGAAGACGATGCTACCCGCACGCCACAAAGGGCCGGATTCGGCCGAGGATCTCGTAAAGATCCTGCCCAGCCAGATTTAGGGGAGAAGGAGGACTTCTTCGAACTAACCCTTTGAATGGGTTTTCCATGATCAACCCTAGAGGATGGGTAAGTGAACACCTTGAAGGGCTTAACCCCTGCCAAGTTTAAGCTTACATTATGTCTTCGGCGCAGATCTACGCCGACCGTGGAGGACATGGTGAGTCCTGCTCACAACCCGAGGATCCGTAGGATCTCGATCCGCCTCCGAAGAGGACTCGACATCGAGGTGCTGCTGATCGACGGGTGTTTCACCAGCTTAGCATAGATAATGCCTTGGTTGCTATTACGGCGACTACCCCGACTAAGTCCGCTTCCTGTGACCGGACCAAGTCCGACACCATTATCTCTTCTTCGCCCATTTCTAACCCTCGCGAACGACGGTATTTTGCAGGAAGTGCCTTTACGGCAGAAGCCGAGCCGCGCGGCCGGCCAACAGAGGCCACCGACCAGCAAGCGGAAAAGGATCAGCGTGCGGGCGTAAACGCCACCGCAAAGGTATAGCTCAGATTTGAATTTTCAGAGCAACGCCCGAGGAAACGCCCGAGTGCTCACAATCTTTAGAGAAAAAGCGCCGCCGGATCATGCGAGCGCAGGAATTGCCGATCCGACCAACACCGCCAGCTCCAGCCGCCGCCCGAGGGGGAGGCAAGCACAAGACGGGCCGGATCCTTTCCAATGGAGGATACCGGCTGCATCGTCCGCCACCAAGTTCGAGGTGGAGAGCGCTTATGAACCACAAAGCGCCACGACAAGATTTCGTGAAGTGTGCTTTTCCCCGAGGCATTGGATGCCTTTAACGCAGGGACGCCAGATCTCCATGCCGCCAAAATGGTTTTACCAGAGCTACGGAGCAAAGATGTGAAAGACATACGGTAAGGGAATTTTAACGGTTCTATATACCAAGAGCCCCCAAGACTTAAAGTAGTTATGCTAACTGATTTAAGGATCATTTGAAATTGCGTGCACTTACCGAGAAGAACGCCCAGTTGTCTCGTGAGCTGCAAGATTGCAAGGCCCAACTTGAGGTCAAGATTTGCGCCGCGCAGAGGAGACGGAAAGACCCCTCCGGTAACACATTTTTATTAATAAATATAAGCACTGCAGGCGCGCGCACGAGTCTAATAATGACATTGTGTACCACGGACAAGATCCGGACAGTAAGATTGCTACGCCAGCTAAAGGTCGGCGAGAGTGTGCTGAATAGGGTTCAGCAGAAAGGAACAAGCCCAGATGCCAACGCCAAGCTCGAGAAGAGCTGAAGGCGCCAGCCGAGCTGTCCGGCCCGCAAGGAGAATCAGCGCTTGCCGCAGCATTTATAGTAAGTGCTTGAGCGCACTTTTGAAAAGAAGAGTTCGGCGAGGAAGTATTTTTGACATGATATGTCTTGTAGGTATACTCACGGGTCATCCCAGCAGAGGAGATGCCCATATCAACGGGTGATCAACTTCCGAATCAAGTTGCAGCCATACTCGAACGAAGTTCGGCAGTAATGAGCGGCGCTGCTCGTGCTTTATGGCCAGCCTCTCCCTACCCGAGGGCCTCGGGAGCTTGCCAAGAAGCTGCAGAGGCGGCAGCGCCTGCTTGTGGAAGATTTCGCTTGTCATTAAGGTGCCAGGAGGCTTGGGCCATGGTGAAGACGCTGTACAAGAAGGCGGATCCCAACCACATGTCCGGTTGGACCGGTGGGGCCCGATGGGAAGGAGATCCCTATGAGTTTAGTATACAGCCAAGTAGAGTTGGCTGCTAAATTTTCCCAACGGATCAGAACTAGACAGCCTGTTAGACGGATTGAGGAGGAATACAATCAAGAATTTGATGATGTATGTTATCCTTTAAAGTGACATGTGAAATGCCTTCTAGCTGGATTGTAGATCGCTTGTCTTTGCCGACCTTTTCGCTTCAACTCGGGACCCTAGAGTCCGGAGTGTGTCCGACCTTTTGGGTTAAGAAACAACCGTGGTATGCATGGAGACCAAAGAGGGGTCATTAGTGCTTTATCATACAAGTGCCCAACTAGTTATGTTATATTACATGGTTAGTAAGAAACATCTTCCGTGGAGAATAGTTCCGTAAGGGTTCTTTTCTCAGGAGGCATGCCCTAAAGTGCATGTCCTGACTACGAAGAAAGCAAAGAAACATCCGGGGCAGATAGGTAAATAAGTAAAAAGTCATCTTTAAATCACCGAATCAATATTCCCTTAAGAACGCTTAGCTGCTTCACCCACCGAGGTACACATCCGCCGACCCGCAAGAATAATCGCAGAGGTGCTCCTTTACCTCCTAGCCAACGATCGGGAACGAGGGGTAAGCACAGGAGCCAGGCAACCCAGCTTGGCCAAAACTTAAGTCATATCGATGCATATAATGGCGAGTAAAAGGTACATGTGGAAGCTTGACACATGTGTTGGGTATGAAACCCGTATAATTAGGTTTCTGTAAAAGAAGCCCCCAGGAATAATGAGTGTGGATGGCACATCATGCTTAAAGAAATGCGAAAATAGGCCCGTAAGGGCTTTTAAATAAAAGGGATAAATAGAGAAACAAAAGAGAGCCGAAGTGTAAAAGTTTGGACGGGGGAAGGGGACGAACTCTTAGTCCGGTGCTAGGCATAGAATCGTCGGAGGCGGGCTGCGTTCCATGGGTTTGGCTCGAGTCGGTTATCCGACGCATTTCGTAGACGGTATGCTCCACCGGTCAGGACTTGATCGATGATGAAGGGACCTCCCATTTGGGCTTGAGCTTGTCCTTTTCTTGTCCGCAGCGAGAACTAGTTCGCCAACGCTAAAGTCTTGGCCCGCATCGCTTTGATATCTTTGGGCCTCGCCGATAAAATGCGGAACGAGCCTTCGCGATGTCACGCTTTTCCTCCAATGTGTCCAGTTGTCCCGCCGATCAAGCTCGGCTTCTTTCCTCATACATGCGCACTCGAGGTGAGTCATGAATAATGTCACAGGCAAGACTCGCTCAAGCGCCAGATACCATAAAAATGGTGTGAATCGTAGTACGGTTAGGCGTTGTCCGCAGCCCCCAGAGTACGGAGTCGAGCTCTCGACCCATTGTGTGTCGATTTAGTAAGTGACCACACTAGTCCGGGTTTGATGCCGCCATTATTAGACCATTTGCTCTTTCCACTTGACCGCTGGTTTGAGGGTGATAAACCGCGTAGTCGAGCTTGATGCCCATATTTTTGCACCATGACTTAACCTCGCTTGGCCGTGAAGTTCGTGCCGTTGTCGGTGATGATGCTGTGGGGACTCAGAACGGTGTACCACCCCGATATAAAGTCTATCACTGGTCCGGACTCGCCGCTTTTGACCGGTTTGGCCTCTATCCATTTGGTGAATTTATCCACCATGACCAATAGGTACCTTTGCTTGTGGGTTCCCTTTAAGGGGTCCAACCATGTCAAGCCCTGCATCGCGAACGCCGTGTAATGGGTATGGTTTTGAGGGCGGGGTGGCATATGGCTCGATTAGCAAAGAGTCGACAACCAATGTATCGCCGACCAAGTTCTCGCACGCCTCGCCCGGCCGTCGATTAATAAAATCATGTACGGAATGCCTTTCCTACAAGGGCCCGGCTCCTGGTGGTGTCCGCCTAGTCCGCATGAATTTCAGCCAGAGGTTTCGCCTTCTTCTTCGGAGATACACCTTTGAAGGACTCCGTGGTACTTTTCTTATAAAGTTCTCCTCATGGACCTTGTAGGCCTTCGATCGCGTGACTATGCAATGGGCCTCATTTTGGTCTTCGGAAGTTCCTGCCTAAGTAAGTAGGCTAGGAAAGGTTCTGCCCACGCCGCGATTACTACCATTATGACGTAATGAGGGTGTTATGTCATCTCCAATCACCGTTGGTGCGGTTTTCTCCGGTTTGTCACTACCGGCCCTCTTCCCATAGTACGGATGGCTTGAAGAGCCGCTCCAGAAGATATTAGGAGGGACGGCATCACGCCGCACCAATGCGCGCAAGACGCCACCGCCGGGTTATTATCTCGAGCTATGTGATGGAATTCCAGTCCTTCAAACCGAGCTGACATTTTTAGGACAGCGCTATATATGCTGTCATTTTCGATCCTTACGCCAAAGTCTCCATTTATTTGGGATATTGCAAGGTTTGAATCCTCGCCACCTCTAGGCGCTGAATGCCCATGGAGATCGCCATCCAGAGACCATGTAACAGGCCTCAGATTCGCTGCATTGTTGGAGTCCGTACATTATTTGAAGTACATACTAGATCAGATCTCCGCTTGGTACGCCAAGACGACGCCAGCCCCAATCCGCCAACATTTTGGAGCCGCTTAAATGCATAGTCCAGTTGAGTATGCGCCGCACTTTTTAGGGAGTTCGGTTGGTCCATTCGGGCACGGTCAGCCAAAACTTGTGACTTTATAGCTCACGAGGTTTGTAAGTTATGTCGAATGGTAAGAGCTCAATGGCCCATTTTGCAATCCTGCCTGCTGCCGTCGGGTTACTTATAATGTCATTGAGTGGTACATCGAGGCCACTATTATCGAACACTCTTGAAAGTAGTGCCGAGCTTTGACGCCATGAACACCGCATATGCTATCTTCGGATAGTGGGTAACGGATTTGCAGGGTTTAACACAATGGATACATATTACATCGGGTTTTGAAGAGGGAATTTATGCCCTTCTCCGCTTGCTCGACGATGAGGATCAAGGCCATTTACTTGATGCGCTGCTGCGATGTATAACAACATTGGTTCGCCAGAGTGGGCGAGCCAGACCGGATTTGTTGCCAATATGGCCTTTATTTCTTCGAGTCCTAAGAAGGGCGATCCGCCCACTCAAAGTGTTCGGCGCGCCGAGGAGGCGATAGAGGGCAACGCTTTTCTCCTAGACGGAGATAAAGCGACTTAAGGCTGCCACGCATCCTCGTTAATTTTGTATTTGTTTGAGGTCTTTGGAATATCCAACCGTGATGAGCTCGGATTTTAGCCGGATTTGCTTCAATTCCTCTACCGGATACAATGAAGCCCAAAGAACTTTCCTGGCCGGTACGCTTAAAAACGCATTTTTCCGGATTCGCATTGATGTCATATGCTCCGAGGTTGTCGAATGTGAGCCTCAAATCGCCTACTAAAATTTTGACGCAGTTTTGTTTTGACGACCACGCCGCTTCACGTATGCCTCGACTGCTTTGCCGATCTAGGTGGCCGACATGTTTGAATCATGCGCCGATATGTTGCGCCGCAGTTTTAAGTCCGAAGGGCATCGTGTTGAAGCGTAATGGTCCATATGGAGTGATGAATGCCGCTATGCTTGGTTCGCTCCGCCATCTTGATTTCATGATAGCCGAGTATGCATCCGTGAAGCACAACGAATCGTGTTCGCCAAGCATCGATAATTTGATCGATGCGGGAAGAGGAAGGGATCCTTTGGGCAAGCATTATTGAGGTCTTTAAAATCGGCTACGAGGCGCCAGATTTATCCTTCTTGGTACCATCACCAGTTTGCTAGCCATCCGGATGTTTGATATCTCTAATGAATCCGCTTCCAATAGTTTGGCTAGCTCTTCTCCCATTGCCTGTCTTTTGGGCTTGGAAAATCGTCAAGAGCCTGCTTGACGGCTTAAACTTTTTAGGATGTTTAGGCTGTGTTCGCCAACCTACGGGATTCCGGCATGTCCGAAGGATGCCAAAGCGAAGATATCTCAATTTTCCGGAAGGAATTCGCGAATGCGCGCCTACTTCGGGGTTCAATTGTGCCCCAATGGAGGCCGCTTTTGTTGGGTCCGCTGGATGGACCTCGAATTTTATTATTTCATCTCGCTGGTTTGAAGGAGGTGGACTTGGATCTTCTATCGAGTATCACATCGCCCCTCGTTCACCGTAGAGCGCAGCCGCAGTGAGTTCTTCCGCCGCTAAGGCTTTGATAGTGCCTCGAGGGCTAGTGCGGCCGTTTTGTTTTCGGCGCTGAGTGCTATGTCCGGATCACTAGCGAGAGTGATTATTCCGCTTAGGCCTGCATTTTGAGCTTCATGTACCCGTAATGAGGTACTACTTGAAAATTGTGAATGCCTCTCGCCCTAATATGGTGTGATACCCGCGCTGAACGGGCCACCGAACGTGACTTCTTCGGATTCAGAATTGTCCGGAGAGCCAACACCACATCGAGTGTGATTTTTCCGGCAGCGCTTCTCGCTAGGGATTATTCCTCTAAAGGTTGTGCTGCTTCGCTCAATACGGCTCTAGTCGATTTCCATTTTGATTAATATTGGTAGGGGGTGTCCGGACAGCCGGACTATCATTATACGCCGGACTCCAAGACTACGAAGATACAAGATTGAAGACTCCGTCCCATGTCCGGATGGGACTTTCCTTGGCGTGGAAGGCAAGCTTGGCAATACGGATATGTAGATCTCCTACCATTGTAACCGACTGTAACCTGAAGCCTCCTCCGTGTCTATATGAACCGGAGGGCTTTAGTCCGTAGAGGACAACATACATTACAACAATCATACCATAGCTAGCTTCTAGGGTTTAGCCTCCTTGATCTCGTGGTAGATCCACTCTTGTACTACCCATATCATCAATATTAATCAAGCAGACGTAGGGTTTTACCTCCATCGAGAGGGCCCGAACTCGGGTAAAAACATCGTGTCCTCGCCTCCCGTTACCATCCGCCTAGACGCACACGCCGGGACCCCTACCCGAGATCCGCCGGTTTTGACACCGACATTGGTGCTTTCATTGAGAGTTCTCCGTGTCGCCACCGATAGGCTTGATGGCATCTTTAACCAACGACGCTGTCCAGTGGTGAGACTTTTTTCCCGCATGATCTTCAGATTCTCGCGGCTTCATGCCGCGGGCCAATTCACTTGGCCATCCGAGCAGATCGAAGCTACGCCCCTAGCCGCTAAGTCGATTTGAAGCTTGAACTTCACGGCCGATGTCCGCGGAGACTTGATCTTCGACGGACTCGAGCCATAGCTGCTGCCACAGACTGTGGACGATGGGCATGATCTAGCTCGCCGCCGGTCAAAGGCCTTTGGGCGGCCGCACCGGATCCGCTTCGGCCATTAGCCTGGAGCCGATCGCCCAGATTGAGGGCTGGTGGATAGACGCCGCCCTGGGGGCTTCAACATCCACGGCGATAGAGCCGAACTCTGATCTCGTCCCCTGCGAAACTCGTGATTCCGAGGCGCCGGACTCCTCGCCGGACTCCGAACCTCCCGCGCCCCTACCAATCGATCCGGATTGGGCACCGGTTGTGGAGTTCACCGCCGCGGACATCTTTCAATACTCGCCTTCTGGAGATATACTGAATTCATTAAAACATCTCTCGTTATCAGGAGAGTCCTGGCCGGACTACGGCCAGGATGGTTGGAGTACGGACGACGAAGAAATTCAGAGCCGTCCCACCACCCACTTTGTAGCCACTGTCGACAACCTAACTGACATGCTAGATTACGACTCTGAAGACATCGACGGAATGGACGACGATGCCGGAGACGAACAAAAAACAGAGCATATAAAGCACGGAGGACCACCTCGTCACATGATGGACACCCCAAGGGAGAGCGATAACGAGGACCAACAGGCCGCGGCAGAAGATGACCCCGCCGATCAACGACCAAAACGGCGGCGCAGACGTCGCCCTAAATCCCGCCGACGACAACAACGCTCCCAAGGAGCCCGCAATAAGGCAAAGGCCTACAAGTGGACGGCGAACATGCAAATAAGCAACCGTCCAACACGACGAAGTCGATAATCAGTCCAGTTCGTGAAAATAATAAATCGACGACTCACGCCGGACACGCCACGGAGAGTAAGAACCTTCAGAAAAGACTCACAAGATCGCAAGAAGCCCAAGAAGGAAAACGGAGGCTCAAAACAGCGGAAGACACACTGTAATGAGATGGAGCAAAGTGCTCAAAACCGCAGAGCAAGCACGGCAATGGCCAACAATCAAAGAGCTACCCGGCGCAAGCTTCTACTAGACCGACGAGGAGGCCATAGAGCCCACCGTCCAAAAATAAAGGGGCCGCCGTTGATAGACGACTAGATGAAAGGCCAAATTATGACAACGCGCCATACATAAATCCACCAACGAACTCGAAGGATAGATGGCCCACCAGTCCATTTACGGCCAAAGGAGAGGGCCCCAAGAAGCAAGGCAACACGCTAAGTGTCCGATGATAGCGGCACACACAAATACAGGGCGCCAGACACCCACTATGTTTTACCGATGAGGTGCTAGACCATGAATTCCCAGCAGGATTTAAACCCATCAACATAGAGGCCTACGATGGAACAACATACCCTGGAGTCTGGATAGAAGATTATATACTACATATACATATGGCCAGAGGAGACGATCTCCACGCCATAAAATACCTACCCCTCAAGCTCAAAGGGCCAGCCCGTCATTGGCTTAAAAGCCTTCCAGAAAACACTGTTGGAAGTTGGGAAGAGCTCGAGGACGCTTAGAGCAAATTTTCAAGGACTTATGTCCGCCCTCCTGATGCAGATGACCTAAGTCATATAACTCAACAGCCCGGAGAGTCACCGAAATTCGAACATGTTCCTTACAAAAAGAACCAAATAGTCGATCGTCCGGACGCCAAGCCTTAGCAGCTTTCAAGCATAATGTCCGAGACGAATGGTTTGCTGCAGCACCTCGGTCAAGAGAAACCGAGGACAATGTCCGCACTAACAAGCCTCATGACCCGCTTCAGGCGGAGAAGATAGCTGGCTAGCAAGATGCAAGACCAGCTACCCAAGTACATCCGAGACAAGAGATGGAACGAAAATCACGGCGCAGAAAAGAGCAGCGCCGAATAAAGAGAAAAGCCCAAAGAGCACGGCAAATAACGCCGGATTCAAAAGCTCATGCGTCCAATAATAAAATACAACCTCTAAAGGATGACAAAGGATTTAATTGTCCAACTTAAACAAGATTTTGGGTCGGATATGCCAAATCCACAAAGACTCTGTAAGGCCCGCAAATCACACCCACAGGATTGTTGTTTTTAAACAGTCCGCCGACTAAATGCCGAACACAAGGCTCGACGCCATTGCTTTAAGAAGATAAACCCCACCAGCAGAAAGCACCGAAAACAAAAGACTTTCCCACAAGAGGTCAAAGCAAGAAACTCACTTAATGTGATAACACGGAAAACAATGCGCACTTCCTAAAAAGAGCTTCACATGTCCAAACCAGCAAACCATAGAAATTGATATCAAAGCCAATCACTTTCGACCACCGACTACTCCGTGTTGCTCAAACGCGGACGGACTCTCGATATTGAATCCCATAATAGACGGATTACACTTACTAACGCCCTAATGGACGGAGGCAAGGACTTAAACCTCGCTATATTCAAACACAATCCGTGAGGATGGGGATAGACCCTACCAAAATCCGGCACACGCCCGCACTTCCTTCAAAGGAGTGACGCCAGTGCCCTTACGCCAAGTGCATGTGCTCTATATTACTAGAAGTCGTGTTCGATCGCCGAACAATTTTCGGCGCGAAAATTAATTTTTCACATCGCCCCATTTGAAAGTGAATATCAAGCACTCTTCGGACGAAAGGCTTTTGTCCGCTTAACGCCATACCGCACACGCTGCCTCTTACACTCAAGATGCCCGTCCAAGGGCGCCATTTTAGTGCGAGGGTCACTTAAAGACCCCGGACTCAGATAGACGAATCCAGCGCTTAGTAGGCTAGGGGCTCCCTAGCCGTGACACGCCTTCACTGGGCTGCGCAAGACAAACAACCGCGGGTTCATACAAACCCTGCTTTTAATTATTTATATTTTATTTTACATATTTTTCGCACTAATTGTTCTTAAAACTAAACGCTCTCTCTTTCACAGATGAACAACGTGCATACCCGGCCCAAGATAACGCGAACGGAGACACAGCGCAGACGCGCAAGAGGGACCTGCCAGAGGATTCTTTCAGATTAAGACCTCGCGTAAACCTTTTTTATCGCTCTTGTTGTTATTCTCCTTGGTTTCTTCCTATAGCCAAAACGGAGCTCGACGCTTTGGCATCGTCACATGTAAGACCATGCCCGCACTCGACACTAGGGCTTAGGGCATTCTACCACTATTATAAAGACCGAACACCTTAGGGAGTGTTCGCGCCTCGAAAGTTAGGCATTATATGCATCAGCCCGAATCATGTCTTTGGTCAAATGTTGGGTTTGCCCTTCCTCGTGTTTTGCTGCCTTTACGCTCCATATCACCGCTAACGCGGCACCTGGAGAACTATCGCGACAGTGCGCCAGCTCGGGCCGGCGAGCACCTCAAGAGAGAAAGCCGAAAAACCGATCATTATGATACAAATGAGAGACTGGTCTACCACTCGATCGACTACCGAATGTTTAGAATTTCGCTGGACGAAGGACTGCTTCGGTCGTGCACATACGCACCCTGAATTCGAGATGTGCGGTGCCACCAGGGGCTATACCGTAGCCCCACCTCGAGCTCCACCGGCTAAGTGAAAGTGATAAAGCATTATAGTCCGGATTGCCTCTGCTCGCTACGCTACCACCTCCTTATAACAGACCGAGACGCCGGATTAAAGTGTGAAAACGCGATATTTTTATGAATACCCCCGCACCGTGGGGGCTGAGGATCGAAGTATGTCTAGAGGGGGGTGATTAGACTACTTGACAACTTAAAAGTTTCGCTTTTTGATTGGAGTAGATTCTAGCAAGTTCACAATGATAACCAAGTCAAGTATCACCCTACACATGCAATTCTAGAGTTGTGGCAGCGGAAAGTAAATTGCACGATAGTAAATGAGAGGTGGAGAAGAGCAAACGCAATTTGGAGACACGGAGATTTTTCTCGTGGTTCCGATAGGTGGTGCTATCGCCAATCCACGCTGATGGAGACTTCAACCCACTGAGGGTAACGGCCATGAGTCCACGGAGGGCTCCACCCACGAAGGGTCCACGAAGAAGCAACCTTGTCTATGCCATCATGGCTTACGCCCACGGAGGACTAGCCTTACTGGGTAGATCTTCACGGTAGGCGATCTCCTTGCCCTTACAAACTCCTTGGTTCAACTCCACATCATGACGGAGGCTCCCAAGCGACACCTAACTAATCTAGGAGGCACCACCTCCAAAAGGTAATAGATGGGGTTGGTGATGATGAACCTTGCTCTTGTGCTTCAAATGATAATCTCCCCAACACTCAACTCTCCTCACCGATTTGGCTGTGGTGGAAGAAAGGATTGAGTGGAAAGCAACTTGGGAAGGCTAGAAATCAAGTTTCATATGGTGGGAGTGGAGCAACTTGATCTCAACACAAGGGTAGGTAGTTTTCTTCTCGTAAATGTAAGGTAGGAGTGGTAGTTCTTTCGATGGCTCTCTCCACTAATGAAGAGGAGGTGGAGGGTATTTATAGCCTCCACATAAAATCCAACTGCTATAACACATTTGACCAATCTCGGCCGACCGGTTGACAACTCGGTGGGACCGAAAGTTCAAATCTTAGAACGTTGGGATTTTCGTGGGACGAAAATACAATCTCTTGTTAGTCCGATTCTTCCAAAGTCTAGGGTTTGCCAATCTTGGGACCGACTTTCTCATCTCGGTGACACCGATTTGAGTACGTATGTTATGTGGCTTGGCAACACCAATTTCGTATGACCGAGTTTGGAATCGGAAAATCCAAATTTTAGGGTTTGGGTATATGGTCGAGGTGGTTCATCTCGTGTGACTGAGTTTGGAATCGGTGGGACCGAGATTACTTATGAGTTTATGTTGGAATGAAAGATTGCCGATAGTTTGAGAGATAAATCACTAAGCACTTAGAGCAACCAGATCATCATCATAACCTCATCCCTTTAATAGTATTGGCTTTCCTATGGACTCAATGTGATCTTGGATCACTAAACCAAAATGGAGTCTTGAGCTTTTGCCAATGTTTTCCTTAGCATTTTGAGGGGTCCACATCATCACCATTGCCATACCCATATCAATCGAACTTTCTCAAATATTCTCAAGAAATGATTAGTTCAATGATATATATGTTGTTATTAATTACCAAAACCACCCGGGATTAGTTGCACTTTCAATCTCCCCTTTTGGTAATTGATGACAACATATAGATCAAAGCTTCACAAATGATATAATCAATGAATAACATCGTCGCTTTGAGAAGTATGTGATAAGCAAGAGCTCCCTAAATTTGTGCATTATTTAAGATTTATGCTTGAATGCAAATGCACAATCGATTAGGATCATGGGTTACTCTTCCATGTCACATACATCTTGGTGGAGCGCACAAAATGATAAGAATGAATAACATGCACCCAATCACCAAGACATGAGTAAGTGATCATACAAGATATGAATGGAATATGATAAGCATTAAGCACACATTAAGCACAAGATGATCAAGCACTCATCAAGATCGAGCAAACGAGTATCAAACACACGAAATGTCTCAAAGAACTCAAAAGTATCTCAAGGAAAACCGCAAACGAAAGAGCAAAAACGAGCACTCTCTCTCTCGGCCCTATGATCTATACACTTTTCCCTTTGGCAACAAGTTACCAAAAGTTCGAAAGGTATAGAGCTAATATTCACTGGACTCTCGGCCGGGCGGCTCTCGCCTCGCCGATGGAGTGGAGATAGCTGATCCGCAAAGCTTCACCAAGTCTGTGGAGCCGGAGGAGTGGATACCGAGCCGGTGCCGAACCGACGGAGCTGTAGGAGGTGCCGATGTAGTAGCCCGGGTCTGCCATCGAATAGCAAATGATCCGGGCTTTGTGGGCACTGCAGCAGCTGCTCATAGTCATCCCGACTAGATCATCTTCCATCTCCTCATGAGCTCGCTTTTCCTCTTAGCTTCCTCGATGTCCGCCTCAAGCTTGTTGACGGTGACTGCACTTCACCACCTTGACGCCCGTGAGCATGGAACTTATCTTCAACTATCCTCTCAAGGCTCTCCGAGATCGCACTATGCTAGCCAGCGAGCTCAATTCTCCGAGTGGCTTCAAGAAGTTGTTCTCAACGCTTTGGGCTTTGTCAGCCGCTTCCTTCTCAGCTTTAGCTTGTTTGGCAGCTTCAGACTTAGCATGTCCTTCGATAGATGTGGAGCATCCTCACCATCACAACCTCATTATCTTCGTGTTCAGCCGCAGCAGGGGCAAGTGGGGTCTATCCAATGTAGGTGTCCGTGCAAACTTGGCATTAATGAGCATCCAATATGCGAGCAAACCCACACGACCTTCTTCTCGTCTGTCATCGTCCTCTTGATAGTCTCTACTATCGTGTCCATCACCTTAAAAGGTGTCTTCGATCTAGAATGTGCAGCATGTTGATAGAATACCTCTTATCATGCGGTGGTCTCTCGACTTGGGCATCAAAGTATGCCTCGTAATGGTATTGGTGGTTGGGAGACCCGCTCAAGATAATAGATCAACCAAGCTTCCATATCTCAACATCCTTCTCAGTACCTCATTGTACATGTTCTTCATTGACTCGTGATTCTTCTTTGGAATGCCATAGACATCAACATCATCATCTTTGATATCGAGCATTCAGCAATGCTTCCATTCTTCAACAGCTTGAATGGAATCTCGCCTTCTCGCATCCATACAATTCCGCCATCTAGATAGAAGTGTGTGGCATAGAACCGCATGATCATCTCATCATTCCAAGCAACACCGACCAACAAACTCGCAATCCCACAAGCAAAGGAAGCTCTCATGCACATGTGGGAAATAGTCTCGTGGTTTTCACCGCCGATGTAATCCCACCATATATCCGTGTCAAGAATAATTGGCTTCTTATCCATGAGCACTGCCTCATAAAAGTCTTGTTGCTCTCTGTGTGGAATCTTGGGTCAATCACTGTCCTTCTCCTGGTGGCATATGGATCAACTTGCCTCCATAGCTCGAGACCTTTGTCCTTCCTTCCTTCATATTTTCAGCTCGAGGATGAGCATCATTATGAACTCGCAATTTCGTCGAGCTTTAGCAAAACATGTGCCTCTTCATCGATTCTCAGTGGCACATTGTCCTTCTTCTTCTCTCAAGGTGTATGTTCTCACAGCTTTTGGCTTGGCAGCAGGTTTGGCTTGGGCTGCCTTTTGCTGGAGCCGATGGCTTAGCTTTTGTGGGTGCTCCTCGCCTCGATGGCATCTCCCATCAACTTCGCTTCGAGGAGGTCAGTGCTTCTCATCGTAATCATCATCATCGCCTTCTTCATGAACTAGCCTCTTCCTCTTGGAAGTTTTCTTGATCTTGCCGGAGGTTTCTTCTTCCATGCCGAGCCTCTTTGCAGCAAAGGGATTTCTTTACCTTGCTTGTGCTTTCTTTGATCATTTCTTTGATATCCCTTGGCAACCACTTGCTTTTTGGCTTAGAAGTTATCTCCTCATCTCGCAACAAAGTCGAATCCTCCTCATCGTAATCTCTTCTTCCCGCCCCGTGGCAGCTGCAGCAGTCCACTTGGAGTGCTTTCTCCATCATCTCAAAACTGCTTGCTTCAGACTTGTCACCGCCTCAGAATCTCAACTCGCAATTCGCACTGTTCGACCGCTACTTCCATCGATATGACCGACAACCTGTGAATAGAATAGGTATAGGCGTAATAGAAGAGTTATCACAAACTGCAGAGGATTTTGCAAAAGAATGAGTTCAAACTTTAGTTTTAGGTTTTCACAGTATACATTTCGGTCTCGACTGAGTCTATAAATTCGTGAATCCAAGTGTCTAAATGCACCACATACACCACTTTCGTTGGACCGAAATGGGTTTCGGCCAGCCGAGAGCACTAGGGTTTCACTAAATCCTCACTTCGTCTTACCGACGGCACAACTCGGTTTAACCGAAAAGTGCAAAGGTAATGACCAGAGGCCAAATCGGTCATCCGAGAATGTAGAATCGGTCACACCGAGATGTGTTCGCGGAAACCTAACCCTAAAATTTTCACTCGAATTTTGTTCTATGATCTAATCTGCCGGATAGAAGATTTCAATCTTGGCAAGAAACTAGGCAAAACCTATCGTGCATAGAATCAGCGGTTGAGCACGAGAGGGATGAAACTCACCCAATGCGGTGGAGTTTCACCACGGCGGCAACGGCGCGATGAGAAAGACCGCTGACGGCGATGGAGACCATGCGAGGGCGCACAGTGATGGCGGAGACGATCCGGAGACCAAGGCGACGGCAATAAGGGTTTGAGGGCGGAGCGCTTTGAAGAAGTAATCAACGCGCTGTCCTCGGTATATATACCTTCGTTGTCGGTGGGACCGAAGTTGAAAACTCGTGGGACCGAGATGGTTAATCGCAGTGCATACACACTTCGTCACGCCGAATTTGTAACTCGGTTTCACCGAGGTGAAAACCTAGATCAATCCAAGTGATTTCGGTCGTCTGATTTGAGTATATCGGTTCGACCGAAAGTACTTAGAAGGTTTTGGAAGTTAGGCTTTTGACGGATCGGTGGCTCCGAGTGCTCCTCACTCGGTCCGTCCAAAAAGTCTTGTTCAAAGTTTGTGATATAAGCATGAATAGAGTTTGAGACAAGAAAGCATAGATAGCTAGGAGGAACTTAGGCATTCTTGTCCATCCATTTGGTCAAAAAGAAAATCCAAAAGACCAAAGCAACAAATGGATGTCCTCGAATGGATAAAATCATGCATCCAACATGCTCACACAATAAGATAGCAAATGAAATATGTGTCAAACATGCACAAACAAAACACTAACAACTAGCACACAATTTGGCGATGACTAGGTCATCTATATATGAGTATATTGACTTAGGAGTCAAATGAGAACATTTGATCATAGGTCATACTCATCGCTTAAGCACAAGTGGGGTTACCACTTTTCCATAAAGCATTAATGTGTTCACATCATTAGAAGATGCTTTAGCTCATTTCTTTAGAGCAAAGCTCCCCTTGATGTGAGAACCCCTTTAAAGGGTCAAACTAACCTTGGGTTGTCGTTGAAGACTTCATGTAGATGTTGAAGATGTGGATGCTCAATGTTGATGAAGATCATCAAGAGTTGGGAGCAATCCTTTGATTCGCACTTTCAATACCTACATGGGTTAGTCCCACAAGGAACAAACAAGGATATCCATGGACATAGATTGAAGTACACAATAGATGATGTCCATGAAAGCAATGATTACCTTGTCCCTTGACTTACCAACATGAGGGTTTGTGACTCCATGAACTAGTGCAAGATGTGGAAGTTGATTGCACAAGTCCTTGCCAAAATGAATGTGAGTGAAGTATATTATGAGTCACCTCAAGAACTCTCTAGTTCTTCTTCTTCGATCCACATCATCTTGATGGGAATCCTTGGGGTAGTAGTTGAGCTTGTCAAGTAGAACTTGAAGTTGCCTTGGGAACCCACTTGACCATGGCCTTGGGTGCTTCAATGAATGCATCAATCTCCTCTTGAAGCTTGTCCTTGCCTTTTAGCTTGTGGTCTTGTGGTGGAAGGTCATCTTGAGCTTGTTCCTCATTTGAAGAAGTAGGATCATACTTCTTCTTGAGAAACAAACTTTGGAGTGGATATCGACCTTTCTTCCCATTCAACACCCTCGGCGCTGAACTTTCGCTCAAAACCAATTCCTTGATTCTTCCTGTCTTCCTTGTTTGTAACAATTTCTCAAAGCTCTTGCTTCCGCAAGACTCTTGTAGACACCTTTCTATAATCCTTTCAATAGACTATTTTCTTGCTCAAGTGAAACTTGGCTTGAAACATTGTTAGTGGAATCAAGAGAATTACTAGAAGTAACAACATTTGATTTAGCATGATTATTGTTACTACTAGATGAAGAATTTTTCTTATGCTTGTCATGCTTAGTTTTGATAGGTGGCAAGAAATTAGACAAGAGAAGTCGCTTGGCAAGATATGAAGAACTCTTCTTTCAAGATCGCCATTGATAGCTTTTAGAAACTCATGTTCTTGCTCTAGATTGAGCTTCTCGAAGCGTAGCTTCTCATGAGATCTTAGGAGCTCTCTATGATCTTCTTGAGTTGTTTCATGAGCTAACTTAAGAGTGTTTAGTTCTTTAGTTAGACGCTCAATCTCCTTCATAGCATTGTCATTCGACTCTTCTCGACTATAAAGACTACTAGCATGTTCATCATTACTAAGCTCACTAGATTTATCATGTAAAAGCTCATCTTCACCAAGCAAGTCATCCTCATCACTATCAAAGTCAATAAACTCAGGGTGTGATACCTTGGGGCCTTTTGCCATGAAGCATCTTCCAATTCCCTCATTTGGTGAATCAAATATGTCATAGGAGTTGGAGTTGAGGACACGAGAGCAAGACCGCAACACCTTCATCTTGATCAGATTCGGAGTTGGAGTGATAGCTTCTTTCGAGTGATTGTCTGAGTCGGAGCCGAAACCCATTCACCAACATGAGCTTGATGTTTTCTTCTTGTGTAGCTCCTTGATGACTTGTCTTTCCTTTCCGAATCCTTGCTTCTCCGAGAGGATCTTCGCTCATAACGATCATCTCTACTCCTTCTCTTTTTCGAGGCGACTCTTCTCTTGAGCTTCTTCTTCTTGGAGATTCTTCTTCTCTTGTGGGGAGTCGAACACTCATTTGAGTAGTGTCCGGTCTTCCACAATTGTAGCAGCTTCGATCACGACTAGAAGATCTCTTTTCATCATATGATCTAGACTTTGAGCTTTTTCCTTGCTTCTACTCTTGTAGAATTTGTTGAAGTTCTTCACCATTAGGCTTATCTCTTCATTGGAAACTAGCTTGTCACTTGAGGTTGTGGGAGCTTCAACCGCAGCTTTGTAAGCACCACTTGACTTGTTGTGAAGCTCTTCCTTATCTTTAAGTGTCATCTCATGAGCAACAATCCTTCCAATGACTTCGTAGGCTTGAGATCTTTGTAGTTTGGCATCATTTGGATCAAAGTGCACACGGTGTCATACTTTCCATCCAAAGCTCGAGAATCTTCTTGATGATGAATCGGTCGGTCATTTCTTCACTTCCTAAGCCTGCCATCTCATTGGTGATGAGAGCAAGCCTAGAGTACATTTCAAATAATTCTTCACCTTCCTTCATCTTGAACTTGTCAAGTCGACCTTGAAGAACATCTAGCTTTGATTCCTTCACGGACTCGGTACCTTCGCATTTCACCAAAGTATCCCAAATCTCTTTGCATTCTCAAGACGGCTGATCTTGTTGAACTCCTCGACACAAAGCATTGAAGAGAATGTCACAAGCTTGAGCATTGTTCAGAACATCCGCAACTCATCCGCAGAGCTTCATGATCCGAACTTTTCCTTCCTCAAGAACTCACCTTGCAAGCCAACACAAATAATGCCCCATGCGTGGTTATGTCCAAGAATATGCATTTTCATTTTATGCTTCCAACTAGCAAAGTTTGAACCATCAAAGTAAGGACCTCACGGAAATTACCTCACTAGACGCCATACTCTCCTAGGTTGTGAAACCAAGCTTATGGAGTCCAATGCAATGGAAACCAATCCAATGGAGACCAAAGCTCGATACCACTTGTAGGATCGGAAGTATGTCTAGAGGGGGGTGATTAGACTACTTGACAACTTAAAAGTTTAGCCTTTTGATTGGAGTAGATTCTAGCAAGTTCACAATGATAACCAAGTCAAGTATCACCCTACACATGCAATTCTAGAGTTGTGGCAGCGGAAAGTAAATTGCACGATAGTAAATGAGAGGTGGAGAAGAGCAAACGCAATTTGGAGACACGGAGATTTTTCTCGTGGTTCCGATAGGTGGTGCTATCGTCAATCCACGCTGATGGAGACTTCAACCCACTGAGGGTAACGGCCGCAGAGTCCACGGAGGGCTCCACCCACTAAGGGTCCACGAAGAAGCAACCTTGTCTATGCCATCATGGCTTACGCCCACGGAGGACTAGCCTTACTCGGGTAGATCTTCACGAAGTAGGCGATCTCCTTGCCCTTACAAACTCCTTGGTTCAACTCCACATCATGACGGAGGCTCCCAAGCGACACCTAACTAATCTAGGAGGCACCACCTCCAAAAGGTAATAGATGGGGTTGGTGATGATGAACTCCTTGCTCTTGTGCTTCAAATGATAATCTCCCCAACACTCAACTCTCCTCACCGATTTTGCTGTGGTGGAAGAAAGGATTGAGTGGAAAGCAACTTGGGAAGGCTAGAAATCAAGTTTCATATGGTGGGAGTGGAGCAACTTGATCTCAACACAAGGGTAGGTAGTTTTCTTCTCGTAAATGTAAGGTAGGAGTGGTAGTTCTTTCTCGATGGCTCTTCCACTAATGAAGAGGAGGTGGAGGGTATTTATAGCCTCCACACAAAATCCAACTGCTACACATATTTGACCAATCTCGGCCGACTGGTTGACAACTCGTGGGACCGAAAGTTCAAATCTTGTGAACGTTGGGATTTTCGTGGACCAAAATACAATCTTGCTAGTCCGATTCTTCCAAAGTCTAGGGTTTGCCAATCTCGGGACCGATTTTCTCATCTCGTGACACCGATTTGAGTACGTATGTTACGTGTAAGCTTGGCAACACCAATTTCGTATGACCGAGTTTGGAATCGGAAAATCCAAATTTTAGGGTTTGGAATCTATGGACCGAGATTACTTATGAGTTTATGTTGGAATGAAAGATTGCCGATAGTTTGAGAGATAAATCACTAAGCACTTAGAGCAACCAGATCATCATCATAACCTCATCCCCTTTAATAGTATTGGCTTTCCTATGGACTCAATGTGATCTTGGATCACTAAACCAAAATGGAGTCTTGAGCTTTTGCCAATGTTTTCCTTAGCATTTTGAGGGTCCACATCATCATCATTGCCATACCCATATCATCGAACTTTCTGAAATATTCTCAAGAAATGATTAGTTCAATGATATATATGTTGTTATTAATTACCAAAATCACCCGGGATTAGTTGCACTTTCAGGGGTGTCAAGTCAAGATCGCCATCTTCAAGTTATACAAAAGTATACGTAAACGTCGCAGACAGAGAAGTTTTACTATGGGACGACAAGTATAAAAAGCAGCTTATAACATAATCATCAATTTATAAGATAATACGCTCATTTGAACGTGATATTTTTCGAAAGATCGCGACTTATTACACGAGCGCCACGCATAACTTCCCCGTAGTGCTCTGAAGGGAGCCGCTTTCATCCAACCTCGGGCGGCAATAAATGGTGGCGCCCATCTCCCGACAATGCGCTTCACACGGCAAGAGCCATCCGCTACCGGCGCAGCCGACCGCTTATCTCTTTTATATGCGCACCGCCCAAGGAATTGCTGCAGAAGTCAAGTAGCTCGTCGCTTTGACCTCTCTCGCCATACATGGGCCACGATGTCGGGCCATAGCAAGTCCGACAATCTATTTAGCTCGCCCATTCGCCACCCGGTTCTCGTCAACGGAAGCGAGCGATCCGGACCGTGGAATTGAGACCAATATAGCTCTTCCGCCTCGTGATCCTCCCGGCTCCTAAGTGCTCAATGGCATCGGCCGCACTTGCGCTAAGTCCATATATGGATCCTCCTGACTCCACAACCGCCAAATTGAGCATACTTTCCATCCATAAACCGGCGACGCAGTAAAAGGCTTGCCACCACGATATCTCCTACCGCGCAGCTTCCTCCTTCATAGCTCAGACAGCGTAGCGGGCATCCTTGGCTTCGGCGCAGGCCTTCTTCAGTCTTCCCGCCCGTAAGCGCCTTTTCAAGAGCCTCATTGCGGCCGGCAAGATCCTTTACTTTCATGGCCAATTCGCCACTTCGCCTCGCTTAGGCGGGCGCACTTTTCGCTTTAACTCCTCGCCGCCGAGGCAGCCGCTACTCCTTCGGGCTTGCTCTTAGCTCGAGTAAGTTCGCCTCAAGGTTTCCACAAAGAAGAAGCACCGTCGCATAACAAAGATATAATTTATCGAGGAGGGCCAATTCTTAATAAAGCGATCAAGGAGAACTCATTTACCTTGCGACTCGCCAAGTCGCCGCTGACAAGTGCGATGTCCGTGATCCGCCATGTCAAGTTGCCGACTCAGCTCGCAAACTCACTAGTCCGGCTAGCTCTCGGACTATCCGCCACCGCATAGGAACGACGAAATTCATTACTTTAGATTTCGATCCTTGGTACCGTCGCTTCCGACAACCCATCGAGTCTCAGGGCTACTATCTATACAGGGCGATTTTTATGTGCGAAACTGTTAAAAGACAAAGGGTGCGCCATTCTCAAGATACCTCAAATCCCGCCAAAGAAACTCATGGCGGTCGCAAGAATCCGCTTCTCGGCGATCTAAATCCTTCCAATCACCATACGATCAACGACGGTGATCTTTCAAATGGACGCCTCTCAAGCAGCATTCTTTAGTTCTCCTACCGGATACTAGTGGGTGCCGAACCTCTCGCCCTTCGACTCGGATACCTCCGTGACGATATTTCAGTGCTCGCCTCACTTTATCTCGACGGCGCCGCAGACGGAGGCGATTACTCCCATCATCTCCTAAGAAGGTCTCCCGAGGACTAACTCATCTCGAGAAGGCTGCAGATCCGAACTGCAATATAAATATCTCGATCACCCATGTATAACAAATGAAGGTATTTCCTTACTAATTAATTCCTTTTCATACTCATGGCTCATTGGAGGGCTGATCCTTTGGCGATGATTGTGCGTCCGATTCTCCCGACGCCGGACTTCTTTGAAGATCTCTTCCCGCTTAGGGCTTTTGGCCTCCGGATCTTCGGAGGCGGTCCTCTTCTCCTTGGAGGGAGGGTTTCTGATTCCCTTCAGCGCCTTTGGGCGTAAATATTAGCTCTTCTTTCCCTTCGCCTCTTCGTGGTGCGACTTCCAACATTCTCGACCAAAGACGGCTCCAAGGCGGTCTCGGGAGGGGGGCCGGACACCTTATCAGCCTTGATCGCGCCACCCATTCCTCGTAAAGAACAAGGGGTCAGAGGCTAACTCTAGAAAGGCACATAAACGTAATGTCCGGACTCGAGCTATTTACTTGAGTATCCGGCGATCGCGCTTAGGCCTCAAGGCCCTCGGTGAATCCGGACACGCCACCGCGGGTCCGAAGAACAACTTGTACATCTCCACGGGTGTCGCACCCATAAAGTGTTGAGAATCCGGTCCTCCGGTTGAACTCCCATAGACGGAGTGGACGGCATTTGCAGGCGTAAGATGCCCGATTAGCATAACCGATCACCTTGATCGTGTCGATCTCCTCGCTGGAGGTCTCGAACCGCCTCGCAGCGAGAGCACGCCATCGGACGGCC